>JAMKCF010000020.1:11073872-12276980 GCA_023634235.1 Pisaster brevispinus
CACACCCTTTCAAAGGAGTTTTGAGTGCCCACTGGTTTCGGAAGCATGGATGCAACTTTATTTCAGCTGCTCACTTCGTATTGTTTGGGGAAGTAATTGCGTCTTAAATTCTGCTATGCGCGAGACAACTTTCCCGAGCATCACTCGATTTCTTATTTTTCGCAACAAGCACACCGTGTACGTCAACGAAATCCACTATTGCCTGAAAACATGAATCGTCGTTCGATGTTTTCACTTGAACGTGACTTCCTTACAATGAAATATTCAAGGGCTGTTGGATGGTGAGTTTAGAAAATAAAATACAAGAATGCATTCACTCTCGTCAGTGGCGGAGCTAAGAGGGCGGGTTGGGGCACGTGGGCACGTGCCCCAATTGATGTCCGTACCCCCTTGGTGCCCCTATTTAAAATCTGGACATTTAAGAATAAGAATAACTTGAAAATAAACTTAAATTTTATGAGGTTTTCTGAACTACCTTGAGTCATTTTAAAGTAATTTTTCTATTTACACGCAGAAAATATATTTTTTGTTACCTCCACGTCAGATGCTCGTACTAAAAAAAAAAGTTATTGACATAAGACAGCGCTGAAAAGGGGCTTGTTTAGACAGAAAGCAAACGGAAGCTACATTGGCCAGAAGTTCAAGAAGGCCAGAATGCTGCACCCCTTTATTCCCCCTCAAATTGTACCTAGGTTTGGTGTTGAGAATCGTTCCTTTGAAGGCAGGGTATCTTCTGGTAATTGTCAAAGACCAGTATCCACACTTGGAGTATCCCAATATATGCGTAAAATAACGAACATGTGAAAATTACACTACATTGCTACAAAGGGGACGGGTCTAATAATGTAAAATCGGCCATCTTTACGGGCAATTTGGAACACACATTCATGCGTTTCGCGTGAGAACGGCATGCAACACGCGCACATTTCACAAAAACTCATTGCACGATTGGTTAGTAAACAGCGCGTCTGTGTTAATAATTTGAGCGCTTGACGCGCCCGCAAGCCAAAATGCAATTTGCCCGTAAAGATGGCGTCTATTGGGAACTATCTCTAGCTCTCCGGTGCTATACCCAGTAATGTTTAAAGGTCATTAGCTACTTTCTCCACAATGTGGAGAAAGTACACAATAATACACCCTGCATTAAGGGATCAGCACGAGCATTAAGATACAAAAATAACCCCACAAAACGGAGAAATCATATAAATGTGTAAAGTTTTGGCAGCAGGCATGTTTGAAAGGAAATACTCTTGAAGCTGAGTTTAGAATGAGTTTGTACTTTAGAAACCAAAGTTGTACTTTACCTGTTTGTTGATGTGGGTTCCAGATTCAATCCAGATTAGCCTTGGCAGCTTGGAAGAAACATCTGTTAGTTCTACAATCAAAAGGAGTAAGATGTGATGGGTAAGAAAGTGTAATTCGTAAAGTACAAGAAGGTCAGAATATGTTTGAAAAGGGAAAATACATCCTTGACAATTGATGTATTTTCCGAGAAAATGTGGACGCGAGGGTACGGTCAGGATTTAATATGAAATATCGTTCCACCGACCTGTGTCGTCTGTGCGTCCGTTTTTATAAGTCTAAAACTCACTAATTCAAGTAATGTGCGGCTCAGACCATCGCTTCAAATTGGTAATAAAACGACACCTGGCAAAGCGATTTCACTGGATGCTTAATATAGGAGTAGCATGTAAGTTATTTTCTAGAAACTTGGAAGTACATTTTTTTCACGTCTGCAAATGATGCAATCTATACCTTGAAGCTGTTTAGCTTTGGTTCTCAAAAGGTGTTGCAGATTCTGGCTTATTAAGGCAAGAAAAAAACCACACTATAGTGTTTGCAAGACTGTCAATCAACATTCCAAACGCTGTCATAGTGGGCTTTTTTTTAAGGTTGAACGCAACATTGGTAATAGTGAAAGTATATAATATTATGTTCACAGAATTGCACATAAACATACATGGGGGGAAAGTTCCCTTCAAATAGTTTTGCTTGAAATTGCTATAGTTTGTGATAAATGAGTAAATGCCAATGTTTCAAAACAGTGGAAACACGTAACTTTTTCTTCACTATTTTGTCAGGGCTCCACTATTTTGACTGGACTATTTTGAACGGATTGAGCTTAAACTTGTGCAGGTTTATGTTGGGTCACATAAAGTGTTACGGTTTTTGTCTCTATTGCCAATGTTGTCTGAAGCCAATACTTTTTTTAATTTTCTGCCGATATTGCATTTGAAGACATTTATGTTGTACGCACTTTTTAATAAAGGTTTAATTAAACGTTCCAGGCATCTCGAACAGGTAAGGTCTTAAAAAGAAAAGAAAAAAAGAAAAGAAAATGAGATTGATAAAGATCCATGCAGTCACAACTATTTAAGTTCGTACAATTAAGCAATGATTTCTTCTGACTACCAAATTAAATACATCAGATGTATGTTTGATGCAATGACAGCTCGTCTTGTATTGGATCACATTTAAAGACATTTATGTTTTTTACACTTTTTAATAACACTGCAAAGTTTTATTTAACGTTTTAGGCATCTCGAATAGTTAATGGGATTGGTAAAGATCCATGCAGTCCCAACTGTGTTTAGCTCATGCAATTAAGCAATGATTACTTCTGACTACCAAATTAAATACATCAGGTTTATGTTTAATGCAATAGCAGCTCGCCATGTGTTGGATCAATATAATTTAAATGCTTCAAAAACTGTCCTGTCAAATAAAATCATTGCCAAACTCTATAACACAAGTTTTTTAAACGCGAATAAATGCTTTACACGTAAACCCAAAAGCACGAAAAATACGAACAAATAATGTGTGTAAACATTACTTACGCAGTGTAGACCTGAGCAAAAAAGAAAGTCACTTAATGTAGGGACTTGAAACACCATGTGGACTTACACACGTCTACACAGTGTTTTGTTTTTGGTTTTTTGACAGTGTTGAATAATATAGTTTATCTTAAGTGCGCAGAGCAAATGACTGTCCAGAGTTTATGCAACGCAGAGCTGCATTGTTCGTGTGTCTGGTTCCGCATAGACCTTATGCATTGACGTCATCCAGCTGCCATCTTAGCGGTAAAATGGTGACGAAACAATCGAAACGCACAGATTTGTATGCGCGGCGCACAGGATTGGCCAATGAACAGCCTCCTTTTGACCTCTGTGCGAGGGCGCCCTACTGAAATGACGTCATGTGCATAAGGTCTATTGATAATTTTGGAAACGCTTCAAGGTGACCAAAAATGATTCCAGTGTATGGATGCATAATGGTAACATTCATTACAGTGCGGCTATCTTGTCTTCTTCCATTCAAACCAACGTAACCAAACTGAGGCTGGACACGCTGCATGCAGGCAATCGGAATAGCAAGCTGACAAATCATCTCAGACCAGTCATAACACAGATATGGAAAGCTTACGTCACAGAACGTTTCTCCAATGAAATCATTGTATCCAATGTAATCATTGTCCCTGTAAGACCAGTGCCTGTCTTCATCCGTCTAAGCGGTAGCAATGTATCTTTGTTTGGGTAATTATCGGAAATAAATCAAGCCATTCTTACCATCTAACCTAGGCCTAACGTTTATGATATATGGGCCAGCCCATCAATGAGGTCAAACAAGGAAAACGTGCAAGCGTGCACGCGCCGCGCACACCTCTCCGCCAATGACATGTCTTCCTTTGACCTCAATGAGGGTGCTGTTTGAGCTTGTGACGTCATATGCAAGGAAGGGTTCTGTTAAGTTGAACTTGATAATTGATAGCAATCATTAATCTACAAAAGAAATAGCCAAGTCAGATTTGTTATTGCAATGAAGTTCTGGAAAATGAGAGCAGTTTGCAAGCTTCCTTTTTCAGAACTATAGAATGTATAACAGTGTTGTCCATTCCTTCCGCAAAAATCGTGAGCTTCATGAATGCTAATGAGTTAGTGGAGGGCATACAACAAGCTCATGTCGTGATGTATGTTTGAATGGCTCGGCTCAAAAGGAGTTGTCATAATTACGAAAACATCTGGTCCCCCGTTGCTGCACTGCCTTGCCAAAGTTCACAGACTACGGCGTAAGGGTATGCACAAAATGCTGGCGTTAAATTGATTCTTTCGGGTTTATGTCACAATACCGACATGGAGTTAGTTATAACATTGTTAGTAAAACTAACACAACGTGTTGTCACCTATATAGATACCGGAGAGAATACATTTAACACCGGAGTTTTGTGCAGCGTAGGCCTACAGTAATATAGGAATAATTGCCCGATTCATGATTGAGGCGTGAGCGAAGCTTACATTTTCTCAACCTTCCTCCGGTTGGTTAGACGCCGCATGCATCAGTGAAAAAACAAACAACAGTTTTAAAGCTAAAGATATTATACAGTAGGGGACAATAATCACCCTGGTTTAATTTTAGTCTGAGAGCTTATTATGAAGTTCACACTTGAACCGGGTTTTCTGTGAAACACTTCCCTCTGAAATGAAGTCACGTTCGAGGAAACCGTATACTGAAAAATAAAAAAACAAACAAATAAACCAAAAAGCTGATTTCGGTTGTTATACAACGAAGAATTAAGGACAAAGTCGCATCCCCTCAAAAAAGGTGATCCCTCTCTTGCCACTTCCCAGGTTGTATCGCAAACTTGGGTGTGATCCCTGGCTATAAGGCAATTAAAAGTTGAATGGCTTCTTACTGGCTAGATAGCTCAGTTGGTAGAGCGCCGGCACTCTAGTCAATGTGTTTACATGCTAAAAATTGTGCATGTTTTTCAATGTTTTCTCAACGGAGTAAGCCTTCCTTTTCACAGGTTAGTAATTTCTTGTATATGGTTGATCACAAACAAGAACACTGTGTGCGACTATTTCGACAGCTCTACCGATTCTGTATATTTAATACATTTAATCAGTACATCTTTCCTGGTATAGCAAAACAACGAACATGACGCACCTGTTTTGTTTCATTGTAAATATAATTATTTGACACCAGGCGAGGTTGCCGGTATAAGTAGACAGACCTTTACTTTTAAGTCGTTTGGGTAAAATCTATCCCATCTGCATTCGTTAACTTGGTATTTAAAATGTTGGGGATGGGGTGTTATTTACAGCAGGGAATTAACTACTGATGTGGCCTTTATTTGCCTTGACGAATTAATAACAATCCACCAATCACACCCATCAATCAGGTACGCGTATGTCAACAGAGGGAAAACTGGCTTAAATTAAATTTCACGAACAGTCAGATTTATCAAATGGTGTTTTAATTTCACAAGAATCATGTGTGAAGTTTGGCTCTGATGAGAACAAAGAGTTCTCCTCAATAATCCAAGGAAAGGAGTTTATAGCTTCCCTCGTATTTCTTAAAAAGAAGGACTGCATGTGTTACGGTAAAGCATAACCGTCAAAGACCTGGGCCCAATTTCATAGAGCTGCTTAAGCAGAAAATATTGCTTAACAGTTGTCTGCTAAGCAGAAATGAGCAGGATACCAGTCAAAAATTGTACATGTGATATGGTAGTTTGGCTGGTAAACTTATTCGTGTAAGCATAATTTTGTTGTGCTTAGCTACTCTTTGTGCTTAAGCAGCTCTATGAAATTGGTACCCCGCTCATTTCTTGCTAAGTAAAGACATTTGCTAAGCAGAATTTTCTGCTTAACAGCTTTAACAGCTTTATGAAATTGGGCCCACTTTAAGTGACCCATAAAACATGAAATAATTTTGGTAACAAACTGAAAGTTGAAGCTCAAACGGCCCACGGAGTCACGAGAACTTGTAGTGACCAATCCTCTTTATATGTTTCTCTATTTTCAAACTTTGGGTTTTGGACTCGATCAAAACTAATTGTTTTACTAAATTCAACAAATCTGTAGCATTTTAGGCAAACATAATCGGGGGAAATTTTCCACTATGACAATCTTGATGTCGTGTATTAAGTTAAGGTGCAAATCTGTGAACAGTCATCTGTTCACTCTTACCAAACTATTTAAATACCACTGATAAAGAACACTGTGACAATGTTTGGAATGTTAATTAACAATCTTTACAAATCTGCACTCGAGGAAACAAATCACAAGGTAGATTGCAGTTTTGTAAGTAGTTTTTTAAAGCAAAATTGCACATTGTTATTTTGCAAATACACATGAAATGGTTTTTTTTTTCTCTCTCGTTATTACACCAGAATCTGTGACACCAGCTTCCGAGAACCTAAGCTAAATAGCTTAAAAGTCCGTGAACATTAACCTTACCAATGATGTCCACGTGCACACTTAACGAGCGTTGCATGACAAAAAAAATGAACTCTGGCAATAACACTTAAGAATATATATTATAAATAATTATACACTGCAAAAAACTTGGAAGTAACATTTACACCATGTGTCGTCATAGATTTGAAGTTTTAGTCTTTTGCCTTTTGTTTAATTTAAGTGGATGGTTTTGGTGACTTTGACTTAAAGCAGAGACTAACTTTAAGAGGGTGGGATTGGATTCAGTGGACGGAAAGTTATTTCCAATTAAAGACCATATTAACTTTTTACAGGATTTACTTTTGAAAGTGCAATTTTAACGAGTTGTTGAAGTTTAATTGTTTTTCAAAGTGGTCTTACGCAGGGTAGAGCCCATAGAACTGGCTGATTGCAGACAGAGTGCAAAGACAGATGAGGAAACATCAACGAGTACATTGCTGTTTCAAAAAGCAGTTTCTATTGCCATAGATCCACCCTAGAACACCCATACCATTCACTCGTGATTAATTGTATCCATTGAAATTGAAGTGGGGGACATTTGTTCGTTGCGGATTGACTATTCATAAAGGAGTGAACGTGTACTAATGCCAATATCTTACAATGTCTCACGGTAAAATTACCTCCATGGTTTTACATTGGAAGCAAGTGATGCCGGCGAGCGTCGCTGGTAATCAGTATAATCCACTGGGAAGCCCACAGCCTGGGCTGTCACGCAATATGAATTATCCATCTCAGATTGCCACTGTTTACCAGGGATAACGGGATTACCAGTTGATGAAACGCAATAATTTCAGCTGCTCTGCTCCTGACAGAGTGTGATACGCACAATTGATAAAAGCCAAGTCCAATACTAATAATGATCCTGGAAATAAATGTACCGCTCAGACCAAAAATTAGTTCACGTTGTGTTCCCAGAATTGATGATAGTGACCTCAGGTTGGATGAAACAACGTGGAGGGAGGTTTATGACGAGGGGAAGGAGTGAGGTGTTGAGGTGTGAGGGTACATTAAGATGTTTTATATAGGCTATCATAAAATAGCATTTAATTGTTATTTTACATAGACCCCAACTGTGCTTTTGGATGTCTTATATAGGGTATCATAACATAGCATTTAATTGTCATTTTACATAGACCCCAACTATGCTTTTGAATTTTCAAGTCAGGTGTTACTGTGTGAAGTGAGTTAATGTGTTAACATTCTCTTCTTTCTGGAGACTGAGGCAAAGAGAGAGGGGGGGGGGAGAGACAAAAAAGGGGAAAAAAGTTATCCATGGGAAATTCTAATGACTGGGGTGCTCCACAAGGAATTTTGTGTACGAAGTATGTGGGAGGATGTAAAGTATAAATCAGTGACAACGAAGGAACAGAATATGTCGGCACGTGGGGATTAAACAGTAAATGTTGGAATGTGTAATACTAAGGGCCTACAGTGTAATTTGATAGTTGTTTTTAATGCGTGCTTGAACACTATTTTTATTTATGAGCATTCAAACTTTATGAGAATTAACTTTCTGGTGAACTGTAAGGAAAAAAGATAAAGTATTGAATGAGGGTTTAGGGTGGGGTGAGGTGGTTAGGTAATTGGGACATTGGCAGTTTGGGAAATAATATACAGCTGAGGCCTATTTTAAAGTATGATTTTGTGTAATTATTGTTTTTAATTGTATTATGTGCATCCAACGTGACAAATATTCATGTGATTGTTTTTTTTTTTTTTCGTTTTTTGTTAGTTTAATCATTGGTTAAATAATATTTTATTTTATCCTCCTTGGAAATTATTTACGAGGCAGCTGGGCCAAATTTCATAGAGCTGCTTAAGCAGAAAATAATGCGTAACAATTTCCTTCTAAGCAGAAATGAGCAGGATACCAGTCACAAATTGTACACGTGAGATGGTAGTTTGGCTGGTTACCTTATTCTGGTAAGCAAAATTTTATTGTGCTTAGCAAATTTTTGTGCCTAAGCAGCTCTATGAAATTGGGCCCATGTCACAAGTACCATTTGTGACTGGTTTCCTGCTCATGATTGTGGGAGGGTTGAGGCAAAACGTGGGGCGTATTCACACAACCTAGGCCTAAAGGCAAACTATAACTGTACTACGTGCAAACATTTACACTTAAGCACACTCTAAATATTGCTGGGAATATAACAGTTTGTAAGAATGTGTATGCTCGAAATCTGCGTCATTCTGGCCCTCTTCTGGGTTAATTTGACACAGATTCCGGGTCAGACTGACCCAGAAATGGGTCAGGTCCCAGGGCCGACTTGGATCCGGGTCGAGTCTGACCCGATACTTTTTTAGGGGCATTTCTCCCAAAGTGTATCGTTATCCCCAAGAATAGTGTGTGGAAATTGAACATTATTCCTTCTTGGGGAATGCCCGAGAGGATGCCTGCTATTTGCCTCTTGTGACGTGACATAATTCGTAACCTTTTGCCGTAAGTCTTTATACGTGCCTGAACATGAGCACTAACTATGAGCTTGCATAATTTCTGAGAATTACAAATTGTGACCACGCAATGGGGGAGTAGGCAAGACAAGGAACAGTGGAACGTGTAACATTGGCCAGTCTTTTAATGATGTTTTGGTTAGACGAGTACCTGTATTTAACATAGACTTGTATTCGTGTCATGAACATTGTTGTATAATTGGTTTCGTGTGACGGGCGAGGGATGCAAGGGGTACAGGAATTTCCACGGGCCGACCCAAAATATGAGTTGGTAATCTTTCAAGATAGGCTTTTATTACGTGCTTGAACACTATTCAATGAGTAATATGGGCGTGCATATGAATTAAAAACCTGTGCCATGTGAAAATCCCCATGCTTGAGGCCAAATTCCAGAGATTCCGAGAAAAGTATAATATGAATAGGCCTACCATGTTCACCATGACGTGTGTATGATACGCTGACGGTACCGTGATACACAACACAATTCAGAACGTCATATATTATACAATTCTCAACAACAACTACTACTACAACAACGACGACGACGACGACGACGACGACGACGACGACGACGACGACGACGACGACGACGACGACGACGACGACAACAACCACACCAACAGCTACAGCAGCAGCAGCTGCAGCACAGCAGTAGCTGCAGCAGCTGCTGCAGCAACTGCAACTGCAACGGACGTTAACGGCAACGGCAATGGCAACAGCAACAACAACAGTCCAACATTATTTGAGAAAATCGATACGGAAATTAAATGCTGGGAGCGTGTCGTCTGAGCTCTTGGGTAACACTCTTATAACTAAATAAACAGACTAAATCTTCAAAGGGTTGAGGTATTTTTCAACTTCAGCGTGTCATTATTTTCGTCTTTTCTTTAATGGGAGTCAGAAATGCCCACGATGGATGCATTTTTTTCAGCAAAACTATTTCGAATTGTTCTGTGAAATTCTGTGTTATGTGCGAGACAACTTTCCGCACCACCGCTCGATTTCTTTTTTCCCCCTCGAAATTAACACATGTCACTGTGTAAATCTCCCCGACAAACATTGTTCGGTGTTTTCAATTGAACGCGGCTGCTTTATTATGATGAAATGTTCACGGTCTCAATGGTGATTATATAGAAAACTAGTCAACTGTAGTCAACACAGAATCATTCGCTTTGGTTACGCCATAAAACTGAGTATTCACACATTTTCCCGAAGTTTTCGAAAGGTATGGTTTAAAGGTATTCCATGTATACATAGTCGTAGACAGTGTTCATGTTTTCTTAATCAACCAGATACACGAAATAACAAATCTGTGAACTATTTTGGCTTAATCCGTTGTGTGAGTAAAGGCAGGAGTAGAAGGTGAAAACCACGCACAACCAAACTCAGCTCTTGATTAAAAAAAATTATTGGTTTTCAGATACAGTTTTCTCGAATACCACTCCATTCCAGAGGGAAATATTTCACAGAAAAAATTTGTTGTAATGTGAACTTCATAATCGGTAAGCTTTCAGACTAAATTTACATAATGGTGCTTGTATCCTGTATAATGCCTTTAAAAGAGAATGTTCCCTTTCTTAAAGCTAAAGGTTTTAACAGAGTTTCGTACTTCAAAAGTCAAAATTAAACTTTACTTGCCTGTTGGGGTCCAAATCAAACACATATCAGCATTGGCAGTTCGTATGGAAGAACCTCAAACGTCCTGAGTGGATTCTAGAGCAATAGGAGTAAGAATGAGTAATGCGTAAGAAAGAGCCATGCATCAAAGTAGAAACACTTCAGGATATTTGTGTTCAGCCGTTTAACAGATTTGTTTGTATGGGTGTATTCGAGTAGATTCTGGCAAATGGATGAATATCTTAAGTGTGCTCCGGTCTCATGGGGATAGGACTCAGTGTATGTATTTGTAAGAGTCTATTTCATACAGTAACATTGAAATACTATATATCAACATTTCATTTTCTTTTCTTATAAACACCCCCAACACACACACACACACACAAGTGTGTAAACACCTCCAATCGGGGACCTCCTATTGTCCCTCTTTTGTTTGGACTCTAACTTTTTGGCAACAGCTCCCATTGGTTTTGTACACAATTTCTAACTGGGGACCTTTACCCAACCGGGGACCCTATTGTCCTCTTTTGTTATAGGTCCCCGGTTTGAATGTGAAAACAAACTCACACACACACAACCTTATGGATCCGGTTTGTAGGGTACTGCTATTGTTGTTCTATTGTTCCCTTTTCTAAAGAATTCCCTTGTGGGGCCCTATTGTTCCTATTGAAATTGCCTTGTGGGGTCCATTGTTCCATTGTTAAAAGTACCCCGTAAGTTGGCATGTGTAAGGGCACACAAGTGTGTAAACACCTCCAATCGGGGACCTCCTATTGTCCCTCTTTTGTTTGGACTTAAACTTTTTGGCAACAGCTCCCATTGGTTTTGTACACAATTTCCAACTGGGGACCTTTACCCAACCGGGGACCCTATTGTCCTCTTTTGTTATAGGTCCCCGGTTTGAATGTGAAAACAAACTCACACACACAACCTTACGGATCCGGTTTGTGGGGTACTGCTATTGTTGTTCTATTGTTCCCTTTTCTAAAGAATTCCCTTGTGGGGCCCTATTGTTCCTATTGAAATTGCCTTGTGGGGTCCATTGTTCCATTGTTAAAAGTACCCGGTAAGTTGGCATGTGTAAGGGCACACAAGTGTGTAACAGCCTGCAATCGTTGACCTCCTATTGTCCCTCTTTTGTTTATACTCTAACTTTTTTAAACAGCTCCCATTGGTTTTGTACACGATTTCCAACCGTGGACCTTTCCCAAACCGTGGACCTTTCCCAAACCGTGGACCTTTTGTCCTCTTTTGTTATAGGTCCCCGGTTTGAATGCGGTTACCTACTCACACACACACACACACACACACACCTCGAAGCAAAAAAGGGGGGTTACATAATTCCTTATAAAATCATTAACTTGTGTCTAAGAGGACAAGGGAAACACAACTAAGATCAGGTTCAAAATTTCATGATAATAATGTCAAACCGAATTACTTATAAAAGTGGATCGATACTAGAACTGATGAACGGTCATCAGCTTTCCTTTATTTTTTTTAAAGTGAAAACCCATTTGGAGTTGTTATGGTTTTAACAACTTTTCGAAAATACGCGGAAGTGTCCATTAAGTATTTTCAAGGTATGGTGTCATATTTTGGTAATGACACCAAACAATGACAAAAAATGTGTCACTTTTAACCGGAAGCCTCCTGGTTATAAAGATGGTAATGGTAGAAAGCATCCTGCGAAGTTGTAGCCCGAACATCTGACGTCACACTTCGAGGCTCGTGAATAACGCCAGGTACCTGCTAGACCGGATGTTGGCAGGTGTACCTTTGACCTAGCATTAATTTCACACGGACACTCGCGGAACAAAACAACGCTACGTGATGTATCCAATGAAATCATTGGGCCTTAAGACCAGTACCTGTCTTTATCCTTGCGGATAAAGACAGGGGACCAGTCTAGCGAAGTTGTTTCGTTTGAAGTGCCGGGTAGTTAGGAATCAATCAAAGTATTTAGAGGAATTTGACTCTCCAAAGATAGCCTAAAGGCGGCTTTTGGAGGTTCCGTGGTGTCCGTTTGTGAATGATGCGGCCCGACATTATATTTGGTACCCGCTGTCACCTCGCTAAACGTGGATGGATTCGACGTTCTTGATAAAAATGCCGTGACAGTTTTTGTTTCTATCTCAATAGTGGCTATAAATCAGCATTACCGTTGACAGACCAGTCTCTGACCAGTGGCGTATAAACTGAGGGGGGGGGGCACGGGGGCGTGCCCTCCAATTGATGTCCGTGCCCCCCCCCCCCCAATTTGAAGTTTGACATAATTTTTTTTAAAAGTTTACCAGAGTAAAATTTTAACCAATTTCAAAGCTTTGATTTGTTAGTTTCAATGTTTTCAAGATGATTTCTCCATTTTTACGCACCGATTGTAATTTGTTTTTACATTCACGTCAGATTATCTTATAAAACAAGAGCGAAGAGAAGGGGCGTAGAGAAATGCAAACGGGAAGCAACAGATTTAATTGGCAAGAACGGCCCCCTAAAAAAATGCGGGTCCCCGTAAAGTGTTACCCTAGTTCCGGCACTGCTTTTACCCTATGTACAAACTTCAGAGAACTGTGTATGTGAGTTGTATGCCGTAGGGTGGCTTGTGTCATTCTGACCGCTTATTCAAATAGCAAGAGTAGTGCCACGCGCCAGCCAGACGCAGCAGCTGCACCCGTTACCCTGACGGACGTAACATGGAATAACCAATTCAACACGTTTTGAGCATCAAGTTTAACCATGGAGGCATAACAGTCCGGTGATTTCTAAAAAATTAACTATTCGTTTGATCTATGGTTGCTATTGAGACATTCTTAGAAAAAAGACTTAATTCAAATCTTCTGCTATGAAATTGCCTTGCCCACAGAAACAAACAAACAAACAAACAAACAAACAAACAAACAAACAAACAAACAAACAAACAAACAAACAAACAAACAATAATAACAGCTCGCATTCCAAACGTCAACCACACACTGATGAAACAACGTGACACTGTTTCGAGGAATACGCGGCGCATGCACCTGTTTCAAATAAACAATTTTTATGGGCAGGTTTGAAAAGTTATCCTTCTTGAAAACGGGCAGTTTCAATTAGCCTAAATTTTATTGAGACCATAAAATTTGAACAAATGTATTTCTACCCCAAACCAATCATATGCTGTTTCGTTTAGGTAATTATTTTGTAGACTAAACACACTGCAAAAACTGGGGTGTTAAATTGATTCTCTTGGTATCTATATGTGACAACACCGACACGGTGTTAATTTCACCAACGATATAGTAATGGGGATAAGTAACACCATGTTGGTGTTGTCACATATCATAGATACCAGAAAGAATCAATTTAACACCCCAGTTTTTGCAGTGCAGTTTGATAAACGAATCTTGTCAAAAACAACAGTTCTCATCTGACTACATCCACTTTCACTGAAGTAATTTATTTTAATAAAAAAGTGAATTCGATTTGTATTGTTTTAATATTTGCTGAACGAATTTTTACAGGAGAGGTTTTGAGCTGAAAAGTTTAGGCCCCAAGTAACTTGTAAATCTTTTAAAAAAAATATTTGGCAAAACACCAATAGGGTGTAATGGATGTTAATTTTGCATCGGGGATAAAGAATATTAATTTTTGGTTATTACCCTTACACCGATGTGTGTTAGCACTGTATACTCAGTACTTTCCCGAGTTCTGTGAACAAAATCACAGGCATATTAATCGGTTGCGGGATTCGAACTTGCAAAGGTCGTGGGTTCGAATCCCGTCCGAGTGATATGCCTGTGATTTTGTTCACAGAACACGGGAAAGTACTGAGTATACAGTGCTAACACACATCGGTGTAAGGGTAAAACCAAAATTAATACCAACAGGGTGCTTATCCTATTTGGTTGAAGGGGTTACGAGATGGCCCAATGCAAACATTATAAACTGGACTCTCGCCAGCGGCTCTCCGTGGGCATTTCCAGCCATGAAATATCATGCTATGCCATCATCATACAACTCATCCATAGATATCGGTTGCTGGGGGTGGGGATGTGTTTTACCCTGCTCTAGAATACAGATGTATTGGGTTCGAATCCCTAAACTCTAAAAACTACCGGGTCAAAATTGACCCGGTTCCAGGTCCCGGGGCGGGGCTGATGCAATTCTCGACAACCGTAACCCGGAATCTGCGTCAAATGACCTATAGGAATGGGTCAAACAGACGTAGACTCTGAGCTAAACTCCCACTTTTATAAAACCAGACTCCAGGTCAGTCTGACCCGGAAGTGGGTCAAGCCCCCCCCCCCCCCATGGGAGCCGGGAGGGTCAGTTCTGAATCAGGAGTTTTTAAAGTGCAAAAGAAGGTTGAAACACCACAAATAAAGACACAAGCCAGTGTCGATGTTTTATCATTACTTATTCATCACTTCCTTCCGCAAATTGAATTTATAAGACGTGGAATGAGGAGGGAAACGATGTGAGGAAAATTGCCGTACCTCAAGGGAAATCTCACGAGAAACACTAATCAATACGCTGGCATACCATTAGTGCAAACATGTGTCGTTTCGGTTAGACTTTACTTAAGTCGCACTGTGAGTTAAAGTCATCAAGCCGTTTATTAAATAGACTGTACAAGTCTCGCGCATACTCGAACTTCGGAGCCAAGTTGGTCCTAAGGCCTGTTAACTTAAATTTTTAGTTTGTATATTTGTTCTTTATATTTGCGGAATGAACTTATATAGAAGAGTGTTTTAAACTGAAAAGTTTAGGCCTAAGTGTTACTTGTAAAGCTGACAAATTATTTGGGGAAAAATCAGCTATTTCTGTGACGTCACTCTATTGATGAAAGTGTGGGTTATTTTACGAATCTACACTCAAATGTAGATGTATTACGAATCTGCACCAAACTGTTGATTCGTTACAAATTCATGTGAATTGTTCAACTGAAAAAAAGTCTTTCCACATTGAAATATAACATGATATACAGCAAAACACAGCTGAGAATCATGTTATCTTTTATTTTTCAAAAACATTGTCCAGTTAGAAATTCACTTTAGTCAGACAAATATTGTACGGCTGATCAACTTATTGTATACTCGATAATGTTGCAAGTACTGTAAAATATGCCCGTGAAACTAAAATAATCTTATACCGTAGTCAGCATTTTGCCTGAGGCAAAGGTACTGTGATAAGATAACGACGGTAAACAAGGTAGGCCTAAGTATTGCAATTTGTAACAATAATAATTGATTTATTGAAATGACAACATGTAAGTTATTATTTGAAAGCACTGTTTGGAAGCAAATTGCTTGTCATTACAGTGGAAATCGTAGAGGTGGTGGAGGTCGTTGCGCTATACAAACTTCCAAAGTTTTTTCTGTTTCATTTCCGTGAGTGTCAGGCAGTGGGGCATAATTATCTCGAACATTTGGGTCTTTCCATGAACGTGTGGCCCAAAGTCTGACAGTCAACAGCCAACTGACAAATATTAAGTTAAATTTCCGCTCTATTTAGACAATCTTTGCTCTAATGATGTGTTAGGATGGTTTAAAATAATAGATAAAAACATGAAAACTGGTGTCATTACTGCTTGCTCCACCTGGACTCCCCCTGGTCAGAATTGACCCAGATTCCAGGTCAAAGGGGTCTGACCATTCTCAGGGTTAGGCTGACCTCGGAAGTGGTTTTAAAAAAGTTGTATTTTAACTCTCTGCGTCATTCTGACACATTTCTGGGTCATTTTGACACGGGTCATATTGACCCAGGAATGGGTCGGGCCCCACAAGACCCGGATCTGGGTCAACTCTGACCCGGAAGTGTTTAGAGTGTGACATAATAAGGTTAACGACGTCACAGAATCACTTGGGGCACCCAAGTGTTGATAATTAATTAAGTTTTAAGAATACACCATGTAATAGCCTGATGTTTTTTTTTGTAAAGGAGTTGGCTCTGAAAGGAGCCGGGTTGATAGTCTAGACGTTTTGTCCCTAATACTCGAAAAACCCATGGGTCGGAATTGACCCAGATTCCGTGTCGCAGTGGGCCATGACCGTATCTGGGTCAGTGTGTTACCCGGAATCAGTGACAAACGAACCCAAAAGTGTCTCAAACTGACACAGAATCCAAACCAAATCACATTCTGAAACCAAAGTTTCCCATTCAGCCTGACTAAGAATTCGGGTTTATTCCGACCCAGGAGTTTTTAAGTGTGTTGAGCTTGAGTCTCCTAACGACTAGACCAGGGGTGGATTTAGACTAGTCTTATCTCGAGTTAGGACGAGTTACTCGTCCTAACTTATAGGACTAGCCTTAAGTTGTTAATAACTCCTAGGACTATAGTCCTAAGTTAGGACTGTGAAATCAACCCCAGAGCATCCATAGACGAAACGTGAGAACAAACAACCGGCTCCGTTCAGTGCCAATAACTCTACAAAGGATACATGGTCGACTCAAAAGAATTAATTAATATCAAAACCCCCCTTATTCTACATTAATAACTAATAACCCTACAGCTGCTCGCAGATGTAAATACAATTTCATCCCAAAAGCTTGTTTTTTAATGTTATAAAAACATTACAATTGTCTACAGGGTTCAACGCAGAACCATGTTTGTAATGGTTTAAACCTCTTATCAAGGATTTAACAAAAGATTCCAGCTAAAAGGGGCGTTATATGCATTTGTTGTTGAACAGGATATGCTTTTTTATTAGTGGTAATTCAGCAGGTGTGTGTCACGTGATCGACACTACAATGAATAGAGCCTATTTATTGAGTTCCAATTAAATTGATGTGCGATTAATCAAATCATCTCAACGAATCTTCAAACAAGAATTGGATGACGTGATGCATTTTTTTACATTCAAAACGAAATGTATTTCTCTGTTTAAAACTGTACTATTCAAGAGCCCAAAACTAGAAAACACCACTTCTCAACTTGCCCTGCGGGCTACTTTGGTTGAAATGCTCGTTTTCCTGTTCAAATGTGAATAAGGCATTTTAAAAAAGGGGTTAATTTATTTTCGAGTGCGTGAGTGTAACTTTATTTAACCGACAGCAATTGCCGATAGGCAAACTTTTCATGCACCGTCAAACAATTATTGCCATTTGTTTTGTTTGTTAACTAAAATTGAATTAAATTGAAAAATGGGACAATTATTTGCGTTTTTTTGTCATGTGGCTTTGCATGGTTAGATAAAAACAGGTGTTTTATAATTGGCTTTTCATAGACAAATATTGAATCAGCTAATTTTCGTAAAGATGATGATACTCCCCGTCAGTTCAAATGTACAAATGAAAATTCTGTGGCGGACTCTGTTCTCTCGGCTGCATTTTAGGGTCGGTTGGGTACAGGCCACATTTCTATGTCATAACACTTTACATTGTTTCTAACATTTTGTTTCCAAGACAAAAAAATAGTATATTATACTTTTTGATAAGAAAGGTTTGCGGTAACAACATGTGAACGTCTCTTTTGAGTAGTGTTGATTCTGAAAAGAACCGGTGGTTAACGACTCAACGTTTCGTACCGGTTCTTTTCAGAACTTACACTACTCAAAAGAGATTTTCACACGGTGTTACTGCAAACCTCTCTTAGTTATACTTCCACAATGCAAAGTTTCAAATCCTACTTAATCTATTTGTATTAATGAAAAAAAAGACCGTGAGGACAGATTAAAAAAAGTGGAGCACAAGGTGGATGTGCTTTGAAAAACGTTACAACTGTAAACAACAAAAAGAGAACGGCACATTTTACTACAACAACAAACAGTAGATTGACAAAACAACTCAATGAAGAGTATGGCTATGCTTTAAGTGAAATCATAATGTAAACACAAGCAAACTTGAAACAAGAGCTGGTTGAATGCAGGGAGGACTGCCAAATCATGACAAACTCTTGTGGTTTTATGCCTTCACTTAACACAACAACCGATTATGGTCTACAGATTGAGCAAAGGTTGGTTTTGAGAGATCCAAGACAAGCGTCTGTCAAAGTAGTTTGAGATAAAGGGCACGTATGAGACCACAATGTTTCCAATTGTCGTAAGCGGCGCCCGATAAATGCAAAATATATCACAAGCATGGCAGTTATTGTGCTTACAGGGCGCCGTAAGCGCAGAATTCCTCGGTAAGCAGGGTCATGAAATCGGGCCAGAATGACATTATGCCTGGCATACAGCCAGTGACTGCAGGGCTCGAATTTGGTGGAAATATCCACAAGACCGCAGGGCTTGTAGCTCAACATTTTTTACTGGACCAGAATTTAATTTACAAGACCAGAATCAAAATGAGTTGAACAAGCACCAAGAGAAAATCTATCTCGTTTGTCTTATGTGTAGTACTTCGATACTGAAGAGAATTGAAAATTGTTTATCAGACTCATAGTCAACATTTTCCCACTAAAATATTACACAATGCGTTAGCCTATTACTCCTTCTATAGAGTTTACTGGCCCAATGCTAAAATCACTGGCCTCGGGCCTGCGGTCCAGTGTTAAATTCAAGCCCTGAGCCACAGTGGTATTTTGAGTTAGCACTAACTCCCTGACTCAATAGACAATATTTCATTTCCAGATCCTCAGTTCCCATAAAGTTGCAGCTGGTATTGATTTGTTACAATAAACAATATTGCATTTTGATAGAAGTTTTCCCAAAAAGAGATACATTACGCTGGAAGTGGCGTCACGTTGCCGGACCCCATCACAGGCGGGTTAAAAGAGGTAAAGTCCCCGCCGTCAACTTCCGATTTGTACGGTTAACGACAACGAGATCCCAGTCTTTTAACATTTAATATTCAACATGTATTTCATTTTACAGCAGTGTTTACTTTAGACAATTTTCAGAATGAGTGATTACCGTGGCGGAATTTCAACGCAGGCTTCATAAATCCGAAAGTTTATCTAGTATGAATTACACGGTACGGCGGACCAATGGAGAGTCGGCTGAAATACGAAAATTGGGTATAAATCCGATCCGAACAGATAACAGATTAGGGCATATCACCACAACGAAGCATGAAACCATTCCTGAGCCGTTCACTCATGTCACGTGACTCGAATGTCGAAAGTATGATAAGCACAACACTCAATACTTTCAGAGTGATTTGGCATGTAGGCCTATTTTTTTCAAACAATTCAGAAACATAATGTTGTTTAATAATAATATAATGTTTTGGGGCGTTCAGTGAAACTTCCGTACAGTTTACACTATAGACGTGAACGTGTTTTTGGTCATACACACAATTGTGAACAATTTTCACCATTGCAGGTACCCATTTATTCCTGGGTGATGAGAAGCACTTGCCCATGGACACAAGTGTCACGGCTGGGATTCGAACCCACTGCACACTCTTTGACTGACTATAAATTACATTATTAAAACCAGTTACACACCGGGTGTAAAACTCCAAATTGAAGTTGGTAGATTTAATGGCATAGCACCGCATCTAAGAATATGCCCACTCTGTGAACAGATGTTGAAAGTGAAACACACCTTTTAATTGATTGTGCCCATTAACTCAGCATGAGTTGAGACAAAGTATGTATATTGAAATTTGTAAATTACACAATGTCTTCACAAGTATGACCAGTGATGAAAAATTTGTGTTCCGTATGTCCTCTCAAGAAAAAAGAATTGTCACTAGCATTGCAAAATATATTTTCATGCTCAATGAGCTGAAAGAGAGGCAAAAAGATTGAAGTATATGTGTATTATTTATCAATGTTTTCACGTTACTATGTTAACACACTTCCGTTTAGTATTCAATGTTATTTATATAATTGTGGTTACCCTCCCCCGGGGGTAATGGGGGTATGTTCCTGAATGGAGTAAAGCAGTTCAGTAATCTGGTGACATTGCAGTTATTGAAAAGAGAAATTCTAATGTGTGATGATTTTTTAAAATGATATACTTCAACTTCAGTGAAATTATATGCAGAGTAAAAAGTATTTTCTGCAGGTGTTTATTTGTAAGTGAACAACCTGTCTGAAGAATGCCAGTACTATGAAGAGTGATAACCAAGGGTGAGAGTCATGGCTGACAAAAGATCTGAAGCTAGGCTCAAATTGTAGAAGGCATGTTGACATGAAGGCATTTTCACCTGTTGTTAACCCCTGTAGTTATAAATTTCAATGGCCTTTTGGGAAACAGTGTCCTCAGTACGAGATAAATAGATCAAAGAGCAAGTTTCCTTCATAAATGTTAAAAATAGAAGGTGCGTTTGTTTCACCAGGCAGACATTAAAATGTCTGATTTCAGAGTAAAGTAAAGTCTACAATTTCTTATCCCTGGGCAGTGTTTCGTTTTAAAATGTTGCTCAGTGCTTGCCACCAGCCGTTCAATACAAAACAAATTAATTTGCAATATTTGCTTTCTAGGAATGTGTTGTCCGTATAGTTTGGCTTAATTCCTCTGGCTAATTAATATGTTTAATGCAAGTTTTCCGTAAATCGTTCAACTATCTACACTGCATAAACTGGGGTGTTAAAATTAACACCATAGGTGTTGTCACATAAGCCCTGTTCACACTGTATCTCTTATCCCCGTGGAATACAGCCCCGGGGAGGCCCCCGGAGTTTTTTTACCCCACGGTTACCCCGGTGCACTTTCACACTGTGTCCCTATTCCACGGGGTTCTGGTTGCACGCTTCAAGAATACCCAAGGGTTTTACTGCTTACCTCTACTCCAGAGCAGGGGTGGCTATTCCCCGGGGTATGCCCATTTGCCGGGGTAGATCAGGGGTAAAGCGATCCAAGTGTGAAAAGACTGGCCGTTGTTCCCAGGGGTTGCCCCCGGGGAATAGAGTAGTGTGAAAAGGGCTATAGATACCGACAACAGAATCTAAATTTACACAAAAAAAGTAAAACTTTATCTGCCAACACAATTACATATTGGTGTTTTTTTAACACCATTTATGTGAACTTTGATTCTCTGGGGGTATCTATGACTATAATGGTGTCAATTTTAACACCCACATTTTTGCAGGGTACATGTCAGTGGTACACATGTTTAACATCGATTGCCATCCACAGCTTTCCAAAGCAAAATGGCAGTAACCTTATAACAAAACAGGTCACCAATTTGTAAATCTATTGTCCATGATATAACCAAATGTGTTGTTGTTCTATGTCACAGGAATTTCCACCAATATTTAACAGCCAACAAAAGTCACTTTTGTTAGCGTTCAATAACACCACAGAACACCCGCTTACTAGTCAACACAACAAACCATTACCATAGTCACTAACCAGCCAATCATAAGGGAATAAAGACATGGGGAAGTCAAGCCAACATGGTTTGCGGTTCGGTTGCAAACAAAAACTATGTGAACTGTCAGTAATGTGTACAATGCTGTATATTTCAAGTAGGGAGGACTGTTACACCAATCCACAGGGGACTTTGGAACAGTGAATGGTGCACATAGGCCCTACTGTACAATGTTCTTGGTAATAACTAGTGGTATAGACGTACACAATAGTTTATGTACTTCCCTACTGACATAAGCGAACAAAATATACTGAACATAAATTCTGCTGTGAAACTTGAACAACACAGCACAGAGTAAGATCTGCGCGCCTACGACAGTACAATGGCCGACCTCTGGGGTTTTGCGGGATTTAAGTCTAACAAGTTCAGTTTATTTTCTTTTAAACCCTAACCCTCCTGAATCCCCCCATATTTGCTCGGCAAAATTTTTCTTGGCTTACCACAATTGGTAACCAGCATCTTCAATGGGTGGTAGACCTTTAATAGGGTTTTATGGAAGGCAAGTCCACAGGTTCAGTTTATTCTCTTTTTAACCCTAACCCTCCTGAATGGGCGGCCTTTTTTGCTCGGTAAGGTTTGGTTCTACCACATTTGTGGAGATACGAATTTGAACATGACATGATGACTAATGACAATGATTCACTGACAGTCAGGGTTCACAATACGGATATTGTACAAGTGTGTTTACAACATTTCAAACAGCACTCGCTAATTGTTTCCCCCCTCTCTCAAAATGGAATGAATGATGCACGCATTATTTGAATTAACCCAACAGTAAATTAGCACTCGCTAATTGTCCCCCCCCCCTCTCTCTCAAAATGGAATGAATGATGCACACATTATTTGAATAAACCCAACAGTAAATTAGCACTCGCTAATTGTTCCCCCCTCTCTCTCAAAATGGAATGAATGATGCACACATTATTTGAATTAACCCAACAGTAAAACACATCTGTAGAATGTAGCCCCCCCCCCCTTGTGATCTCAGGCAATTGCACATACACTGTTTTAAAAAACACTAAAATCCATGCCAATAAACGGCTACAATTGCAAAAATATCGACTACAATATGCAGGCCCCTGGAGACCCCCGGGGGCCCTGTGGACCCGGGACTAGCGGGGACATGGCCGGGTGAATACCTCGTCGAAAAGACCACCTCGTCGGAAATATTAACAAAATATGCGGGAAAATTTTGATGGGGCAACCAAGGCCAAAACCAAGACCAAAGTAGGTCATAACCACCATGTAATTCCATGCCTGTCAAATAATGGTTAGTTTTTAGAGTTTGTTCTGGAGAACAGAAAAGGATCCATGTCAATTTTGGTTTGGCCATTTAACGCTGCTTTACTGCAGAACCAATGACGCTTTAACACTGTACCAGCAAGTTAACCAGTAAGCGATATGGAGAACATGTGGACTAGTGTAAAATGTAATTGAACAACCGTCGGAGACGCCTCGTCAATGTGACATCTGCAGTCTCGTCTAAAATCAATTGTCAAGACAATTTTACTTACCCAACGTTGGCGAACTTCGCCGTGAGTCGCCCACAATTAGCTGCCGCTGGTTGGGCTGTCAGTTTTTGCAAGGAAGTTGACACACGAAGGCGGTAAATAGTGATATAAGACACGCTCCGTAAGCCGATACCGCACAAGTTAATCCACCATGTGCGTTATGCATCAATGAATACATACCAACAATGCCAGCACATCATGACCTCCAACTCGCACTCCAAACTTCAGATCGCATCAGCAATAAAAGCTGTATATTTACATTAAGTGAAGAGCTAACAGCTCACAATAGCCAAAACAGAATTCCACTTCGTAATTGATATGCAAATCAGACTCTAAGTGGTTGCACGCGTTGGAAAATAACACATTGTGAAAGACGCGGATACCTGCATAAAATACTGGAATGTCAGTGGTCAAGACCAGCCACGTGACAACTGATTTTCTCAAATTAATCGTCTGCTCCGCGGGTATGGAATTTTAAGTGTAAACATCTAAAGTAAATTTTACAAAAGAATTTCGGTGTCATACAAAAAAGATCCTAACGATTAACTTAATTTAAAAGCCACCAATTAAAAGTTTATGTCATATACAAGTGTTGGTCGAAACAAATCAGTGAAAAAAGAAGAATTTCAGAGTAACTATAGAAGAGCAAAACGCCACATTAACCGGGCAAGAAGGATCTTTTTTTGTAAAGTGCAGAGCTTTTGAACTAAGCTTAATAAGTGGCTTTTGTGCAATACTGAACCTTACTATACAATTTAGAACTTATGTTTAGGCCCCTACATCTCACTGAAATAAGAACATCTTTTTGAGGGTATACCTTTCGAAGTGTTCAGAACTAAAACAAAACAGTAAAATGTGCTGACAGTTAGATAATGTTTTGTCGAATTTCTATGCTTGTTAGCTTTCACCGCTGTTACCTCAGACCGCCAAGCCTGTAGCCGTTCCAAATAGCCATCCAACATTTCAAATGAAGATATAACTAACGCAATTTTGTATCTTTTGCCTAGATTTTATATTCCCCAAATGCTTGATTTTTATATCAGTATGCCACAAGTATACAAGCCAATAGTAGCAATATAAGCCTATTTTACGTATGTGCCATAGCTTAATGTACCTTGGATTGAGAGGCCTCTGATTTTAAAGTGCATGATTCTATAAAGTCCCATTTTCCAGTGAATTATTTTTATCTCTGGTTTACGAGAAAATGTCCTCTAAAAATGTTGATTCTATTTTGCTTTCCAAAGCAGTAATTGTGCTTCTTCATGAACATTCCCTGGAAAAGTATAAAGTAAACATTTCTTGATTTAAAAATTACATAACCACAGTTTTTTTTTAAATAGTGGGTTAGAATGCATGTATTTGTGAATGTTTTCTTCTTGTAGCCCCTTACCAAGACTAGCTTTTAGCCTTGTTTGGGGCAAACTTGCATTACAAAAAAAAATTAAATTAAAAAAATTAAAACTACAGGATCGGAACCAATTATTATAGGCTACCTTTCAAAAACTCAAAAATTGACAGTATAATGATCTCTTCAATTGTGACATTTTCCTTTGTAACTAGAGCACTTGAACCCTTTTCAAAAATACCAAATAGCAAGCAAGCATACAAACATACAAAACAAACAAACAAACACCCCAACAACCAACCAACCAACCATACCAACCAACCAACCAACCATACCAACCAACCATACCAACCAACCAACCAACCAACCATACCAACAAACCAACCAACCAACCAACCAACCAACCAACCAACCAACCAACCAACCAACCAATGAACCAACCAATCATACCAACCAACCAACCAACCAACCAACCAACCAACCAACCAACCATCCAGTCAGCCAACCAACTATAACCAAACAAACAAAAGCAAAGGTATACCACCGTTTCAAAATGTTTCATATAAATGCAGAACACTTTAAGCAAGTGCAAAATTGACGTGTGGATCAACCAACCAACAAACCAACCAACCAACCAACCAACCAACCAACCAACCTACCTACCAACCAACCAACCAACCAACCAACCAACCAACCAACCAACCAACCAACCAACCAACCAACCAACCAGCCAGCCAGCCAGCCAGCCAGCCAGCCAGCCAGCCAGCCAGCCAGCCAGCCAGCCAACCAGCCAGCCAACCAGCCAACCAACCAACCAACCAACCAACCAACCAACCAACCAACCAACCAACCAACCAACCAACCAACCAACCAACCAACCAACCAACCAACCAAACCAGCCAGCCAGCCAGCCAACCAACCAAACAAATATAAATGTATACATGTAAATGCAGCACACTTTAAGCAAGTGCACAATTGACGTGTGGATCGAGACTTAGACTGGATTAGCGTTTTATCCCCATCTGTCACATTATGTAGGGCACCTTGAAAGGTTTTTGGATGACAGAAGCCCGCAGATGAACCTTGATTTGATTAGGTTTCCCGTAAACCATGTTCATGTTATTTTTACAACATGCACAATCATTGGCGATACACCGTCAGAATTGAATTAGCCAGAACACACCGCTGGTTATCCGAACATAATATAATGCACCCCAAGGGACGTTGCACCTTTCGCTTTTTTGGAATGTTGTGTTGGACGGCATTGCAATGCTACTTGTTGTTCAAGTAATGTTTTTGTTGTTGTTGTACAAGTCAATAAAATCCCAATTTGCTAGGGCAGTGAGAGTGACAAGATGGATGCGATAAGATGGTCACATTTCCCGTATGACGGATAACACCACTTAAAAAAAAACCTCAAAACCCAAGATAAGGAGGACACTTTTTTCAAATTACATGTAGTCATTGCGATATCACAGTTCTGGTCTGCTGCGATCCGACATAATTGCAACACATGACTTTGGAACGAACCACCAACAAACAACCAAACTCTAAAAATTATAACACAATTTTTAAGCATGTTGAGACCTGACACAATTGCAGCACATGATTTTGGAACGAACCCCAAAACAATACACACTAAAAAAAACACCCCAAAACCGAACAAGCACCCCGGCAATTAAACAAACAAAGAAACTCAAACCCAAGATAAAGGGGACATTTTTAAAAATTAGGCTAGGCATTGACAATACAATTTTTAGGTCTGTTGAGATCGCAAAACATGACTTTGGAATAAACCAGGTCAGCGAAAAGGGGGCGGGCAGTTTGAAGCTAAGGGGAGGCAATTTCTAAAGATTTGGCAACTGGGGTCTTCCGTTCCCCGTACAATTAACGAGCTCGAGGACAGACAACCTGACAGGTCTGCGGGATAAAGTTTCCTTGCAGACAGACGAAATCTTAGCGTGGGGAAGGTTTTCGACCTGGACTGCGAGGCTGACGCAATTTCCGTCATAAGCCAGGGGAAGGAAATTGCAGGAAAAAATATTTGAAGAAGAAGAAAAAAAAAAAAAAATCGTCGGCGTTCTTTTGGCTCTGAAATGCCCGGATGTGCAGCTGCCGCTTACAATGTGATAGTTAATCTGATATGCTTTGATAAAGGTGTATTTTTTAAAAGAATGGTTGGGATGCACTTGGGATATCACATTCTGATAGTTAGTCTTAAGGAGATAATATATCCTTTTTGTGTGTTAATCGGTCAGTAAACAGCTGCTTAATTTAACAGAAATAAGAAAGATATGTATATGACGAGTATTTACAGCCATGTGTTTGGAAGAAACCTAGGCCTACTCTCATAAAGCCGTTTGGCAGAAAATTGTGCCTATAAGATATTTTTCTGCATAGTAAAAATTCACAGGGAACCAGCCACAAATACTGTATATTTCATGGTATTCTGGCTGGTAACCTGTTTCTGCTATTAAAGCGGGATTTTCCGGTGCTGACAGGTTAGTGATATGTGTCCCCCTGTTATTGCACTGTATATAAATAACACCATAAAACGAATCCAATGGCTGGGTCCGGTCGGACTTGACGGCACGGCTACGGCTGGACCGTGCAAGTCAATACCCGCAGCATCAGCAACTGCCCACAGCTACAGACGCTACTTCGGTTACGGCTTTTAAGCATATTTTAAAGCAGATTTGTAGGCAGAGTGCTAAGCAGATTGCTAAGCAGATTTTCAAGCAGATTGCTAAGCAAATTTTAAAGCAGATTTTTAAGGAGATTGCTAAACAGATTGCTAAGCAGGTTGTTAAGGTTTTTAAGCAGACTGCTAAGCAAATTTTAAGCAGGTTTTTAAGCAGGTTTTTAAGCAGGTTTTTAAGCAGGTTTTTAAGCAGGTTTTTAAGTAAAATTTTAAGCATGTTTTTAAGCAAAATTGTAAGCAGATTGCTAAGCAGATTTGTAAGCAAATTTTTAAACAGATTGCTATGCAGATTTTTACGCAGAATGCTAAGCAGATTGCTTAGCAGATATCTAAGCAGGTTTTTAAGCAGATTTGTAGGCAGATTGCTAGCAGATTTTTAAGCAGATTGCTAAGCAGATTTTTAATAAGTAACGCAGGTAAGCAGACACTCTCGCTTATAACAAAGTATACTGACAAGCAAAGACTAGTGAGCCATTTCAGATCAAGTGTGCTCACCATGAGTATAAAATAAAATAAGAAAGTCATAAGCATGGTAGCCTTTTACCAGAAACATCATGCTTTATAAACCCGAGAGGGTTCACTCTAATAGGGCAAAACATCATTGTTTGGGTCTGAATGCTAATTGATTATGAAGTTCATACAAGAGCCTTTTTTTTCTTTGAAATATTTCCTTCTGAAATAAAGTCATACTCAAGAAAACTGTATCTGAAAACCTGAAAAACAAAAACAAAAACGCAACAAAAATTAAGGAAAATGTATTTTTACACGAAAATTGTGCGTGTTTTTTCACTATTTTCTCCTGACTGACACAATGGATTAAGCCCAAATGTTCACAGGTTTTGTTATTACTTTCATGAATACGGTTGATCACACAACACATGAACACTATCTGCAAATATTTTGTCAGCTCTACCAATCCTGTATAATACCTCATCCATTACAAACTGCCTTCACCTTTCTACTCTACTGACTGTTGCATGCTATTACAATAGAACATATAAAGGGAAAGTGTGTGCACATTGTTTTTGGGGCGAGCTTTTCCCAATTGCATTCAATTTCAATTTGCATTCAATCGTAAATCATAAAATAAATGTATGCCTGCCTACGTATACGACATGTGTGCTCACACTTTTAAGAAAACAAAGCACTTTTAAAACTATACTTCTCTGCCTTGAGCATTGAGAGAACAAACAGAAGAGATTATTTAGGTGCGACCATGACAATTTGGGAATGAGTATTAATTAAAATCCAAGTTGTCCATCAACAAAGTCGTAGAATGAAACTACCCGCAACCGACCGAAACCACGGTAACATATTGCGTTAAAATTAAATTTCAACAACTTGAGACACTTTCAACGAGAATCTTCTCTTCGGGTGCGTTGAAAAGCATCCAAAATTAATTTAACGTCGGTGGTGTCAGGGGCAGTAGTTTTCCTATTGATTTGGGAACCAAAATGGCACTTTCTCCTTGCTTCTGGCTCCAAAACATACGTTTAATCTTGGGACCCATTTCCCCAAATTCCCGTCTGAAATTGATTACATTGCTGGGTTTACTATTTACTATACGTGGTTCACCAAGGGTCAAAAAAGCGTGTCCTTTGTCTGATTGTATACAACCAAGCCGGGTTAATAAACACTTTATTTCGAATGGAGTCACCCCAAAAATGTATTTACTTTACAGAAATATATTGCTTGGGAAAGGACTGTTTCATTTCCAAAAAGGGGTGATACAATATTGGCTAAAACATTATTCCATCACTCATTTGAACCTTGCATTTTTAAGAGGATAAAAAAAAAAAAAAAATCCAACATGCTCGAGGAGACAACGGCACGGTTGACGAGTACAGTACAAGTTTATGTGAACAAGCTTCGTGCCCAAACCCAATTCCATTTGTAGTTTAGCCTAATATTTTTGTCAGCATTGTGCTATAGCGGCAACTTGCTCCACGAGTAAACGTTCGTTTCAGATAATATTTACCCTTACTATTTTACAGTGAACTATAATACATTTTTATTACTTTCCTTTAATGTCACGTACATTTTGTAGATCTTTCATGACATTTGCGCAGTACTGACCCAAATCACCTGACGTCACTTCACCACCATTTGGTTGCGCCATTTTGGCAGCCAATGTCCCCGTGTGTTATTCAGTGTGGTGCACATTTTAGGTGACGTGTGCTTTAATTTGTACGCGCAATTTGGCTCCAGAGATGGCGAGCGTGTCAGACCAGTACCACGCGTGACCTTGGTGCAAGCCGTCAATGGATTGGTACCAAGGCTATATCCAACTATTGGAGGCTACAGCTACGGCTACGACTGTTGCTAAGGAAGTGCTATACTTCAATGCATGATGACGCAGCGACCCAGTCGTAGCCGTAGCCGTAGCTGTAGCCGTCGATTCGGTCACGGTCTATTATTGGTGAGTTTACGTCAGTGTCAATCACAATAGTTTTCATCAACTAATTGATACAGATACCCATTAGGTCACCTTTAAGGTTAAAAAATGATTCAGTTTGTTCTCGACTTGTTGTCAAAAGTATTCCAGACTTTAATTACGCCGACTTCATAAATAATCATAACAATAATCTAGCCCGCACATATTGAAATAAAACAGTATTATTTCAAGTACAACCGCCACATATCGCCAATTCGCTGCACCTGTCAAACTATCAGTCAATATTCACATCAAATTCACGTTTCAATGGGTTTGTAATCATTCAGTAAAAACATAATAAATAATTTCTAATAAACGTCAACTCTATTGTTTGATTAATGCTCGTGAAATCCTTACACAGGTAGTCATTAATTGTGGAAGATGTTACATTGTTTTAATGTTCTATCCCATCAAATAAACGCACCATAATATTTATCTTCACAACAGAACAGACGATCCATTCAGCTCCGCCCCTTAATAATACATCGACCAATCACCGACTGCGAACGCGCACCTAAAGCCCAACATAAAATAATCGCTTGGTGCATGCTCGATATGGGGGCACGGTGTACCCCTTTGGTGTTGTCATTGTGCGCTTGGAATCGACTTCTATACAAGAGGAAAATAGTGTGTTAATATATGGGAACCTTGGGAGATATTACCTGCCCCATATCGGGCAGGGTAGAGATTTATCCCATGACAAAACTTACTAAACAAGTTTCCGCAATTTGAACTGTTGCTTTCGGTCATCCCGGGTCCAATAATTTCATAGAGCTGCTTTAGTAGAAGACATTGCTTAGCAATTTTCACAAAAGTCACAGATGGTACATTTGACATGGTATTTGTGCTGTTAACCTTATTCTGATAAGCACAACTTTGTTACAAGCGCCAGTTGTACGATCTACCCACGTGGGCACCATTAATAGACATTACCAAAGATGGGCGGGGCTTAATGGATATTTTTCTTTCGATCACTTCTAATCTGTACAATGCACTGTTAATACTTAAAAGAAGTTTACAATCACAGATACATACGTAATATGTTAAACAAAATATTGCCCCAATAATTGTTGGTCTGACTGGACTGACACAAAGGATTTTTTAAAAATAAATTTCTCTGCAACAAGGTAACCTTTCACCGAGGAATTAATATCAAATACCATTCCGGTTGGCATCCTTCAAGTAATAAGCACAATTTTGTGGTGCCAAGTACATTTTCAGTCATGTCATTAAATGAAAACAGCACACACATTGTCGAGTTGGTGTATGCCACGAACGATTCAATTGAGACTATTCCTACATGTAAGTAGGAGATTTTCAAGTGGAAAAACTGGTGGCCATTTAAGTGATTTTCATTAATAATTCTCCAGCTAATTGTACCCATACTACACACAACCCTTGACGCATTAAAAGAAGGTTTCAAAACATTTTGTACAGAAAATTTACCTTGGAAATTCTTCAACATTACATTACTTTCTTAAGCAATATTAGAAAATATTAGTTTGCAAATTTGCTATTTATTTGAAATTACATGATTTATTATCTATAAATAAAACATTTACGAGCATTTTACAGGCAGTTCAAAAATCTTCAAGAAAATATGTAAAAATGTTTCAATTAAACCCATCAAACACAGAACTGGAATTTACTTAACAACTTTTTAAACTTACTTTTCAACTTAACTGCCTTTGTTTCACTGAAATTGTCTTCACAATGCCTCTAAAAAGGTGTCCTTTATTAAAATAGTTTTATATTTATCAGAACAGACCTGTTTTCCCCCCAGGAAAACCGGCCTTGCCTTTTGCGAGTGCAATTCATAGCCTGGAAATGAGTCCCTTACTTCCAGATTGTGGAAAAGGTTTTGTCAAACTCTTGAAGGGGCACCAGGCCGAGACCAAGACTAGGGCAACTGAGGCCAGAGCAGCTGAGGTCATGACCTACAAGGCCTTAATATAACTCTAGACCTTCAATTAACATAATGAACCTTATGCATTGGGGTCATTCAGCCGCCATCTTAGAGGTAAAACAGTGACGAAACAATCGAAACGCACAGATTTTTGTGCACGGCGCACAGGATGGGCCAATGAACAACCTTCATTTGACCTCTAGGCGAGGGCGCCCTACTGAAATTACGTCATGTGCATAAGGTATATTATAGCAATTGAAATTGTTAAGTGCTACACTTCCATACATGATATAGACTGATGAATAGAGGTGAGTCTTAAGAGCGTTAAGAAATAGAGATAAACTAACGGACTCCCTAATGACAGTAGGAAGATTGTTCCAAATCATTGGTCCAGCTACACTGAATGCTGTTTGACCTAGAGCTTTGTTTGCTCGGGGAACATTCAAGTGAGTGATGTCAAGTGTGGACTGAAGAAGAAAACGTGGAGTGTAATATATGACAGTAAATTGGAAAGATATCTAGTAGTATTGTCCAAGCATTTATATCTTTACTGTTTCGCATTTGGCAATGAAAGCATGTAAATGGCCAGCACAACCAACTTCAATGCTTCACAATACATGTACATTGTACTTGCACCACTTAACTCTTTATAAATGAAACATAGCATCATTGTTTTGCCCTTTAAACATACTGACAAAAACTTTTTGTTAATACATACCGATTGTACAGAGAGTGACGAGTTCAAGCCAAAACAATGCAGTTATTATGCAGTGATGATACCAGAGAATGATACCAGAGATGATGCCTATCCATGTGTACTATGAACATACCCCACCACTTCAGACCTGAAACTTGACCCAAAGCAACACTAGAGGGCAGCAGACTAATTTGGACAAACAAAGTGTTCAAAAGTGTCTTTGAAGTCAAAATCAGTTTTGTGATGTACTCATTTTGCAGTAGATAAAGTTCTTATGAAAGTGGTGAAAAAACACAAGTCTCTCACCTCAAGTTGAAATGGTGCAAAATCGCAATTGTATGTGATAACATTCCAGGGCAACATTTGTAAACATCCCCAAAAATTTAAATATGCCACATTTCAATATTGTGGAAATGTACATTTTTTGTACAGGAATTAATTAAGTTCATTCCTGAATTTCCATGAAATTAAATGAAAACGGAGTTGAATTAGACCTTTTGACTAAAGGACACATTTCTGATGTGTGAAATGTACAGACCAATTTATTGTTGACATCCAATGGCGTTATGACATAAATCTCTGCAAGAGTATCAAATTAAATGATAAAATGGTGAGAGTAAAACAAATAAATAAATTTTAAAAAAAGCCCACGTGAGGTTAGACACCTCCAATGTTTAAAAAACTTTCATAAGAACTCTATTGGAGAACGAGTGCATCACAAAACTTACTATGACCTTATGGCCCCTCTTTAAGTTCTCAGGAGTCTGATCGGTTGGCAAATCAAAGATCAAGAGCATGATCCAATTTCACGCTGCCGCTTACCGCCTCAATATGCGCTTAGAGGGGTTTATGATGTGTAATCCTGTGGGTTGTATACACAGAACTCTACGGTTTGCAATGCCATGAAATTGGGTGCAGGCCTTGCAATGGTCGGCTGTACTATCACCTACAGGCTGGCTGCTGATTTTTGGCGAGCCCACTGGCTTCTGAAGAAGCTTAACTAGCCTGCGGCACTCTTGACTAGTGTTTGTACCTCAAGCTACTACACCCAATTTCATGGCACAGCTTACTACAAAAATAATGCCGCGCTTTAAGGTGCCATGTAAAGGGCAAAATTCCCTGGTAAGAAGTGCCATGAAATCGGGGCCTTGGTGAAGTCCTGGAGACTGTCAGACATCTCAAGTGACCCGTCACTAACAAGCAGGGACCATTTTTATAGAGTTGTTTAAGCAGAAATTATTGCTTAACAACTGTCTGCTAAGCAGAAATGAGCAGAATACCAGTCACATTGTGATTGGTATCTTGGCTGTTATTTTGGGCTGGTTACCTTATTCTGGTAAGCATAATTTTGTTTTGCTCAGCTACCTTTTGTGCTTAAGCAGCTCCATGAAATTAGGCCCTGGTCTGTAGGATGGTATCAATAGCGTGATGGCTTAGAAAAGCCAGCTACAAGGCCATATGGCATCCTGCCTTGACTCCCTGTAATCTTCATCTGGCACTCAAGACTATGTCTAGAAGTCTTAATGCTATTAAGAATTCCCTGGCTGGATTTCTAGCGAAAACACTTTACTTAGATACGCAAAAACAGACTCCCTGGCTGGATTTCTAGCAAAAACACTTTACTTAGATACCCCAAAACAGACTCCCAAAAAGAGAAAGGAAAAGAAGTATGTATATATATCTTATTCTACCTCCTGGCAGTTACATCTCCCGATTTATCTCTGAAAAAAAAGTATAAAGTGTGGCGTGTCGTGGCCAAGCTACATGTCTTTGGTGCATCGGACTTGGTTCTGGAGGTTAATTCATCTGAGTGTGGGTTTGAATCCTGGTCTTGACACATGTGTCCTTGAGCAAGATCACTTAACTAATGCTTCTCTTCACCCAGAAGTAAATGGGTACCTGTGAGGGCAGAGGAGTTTCTTAGCTTGGTGCGCGACATATTTGGAAGCGCAAGCTGTATACTCCCAAGGGGTCTCAGTTGGTTTAAAGAATGAAATAAATGGCCCAGTGAGTGCCATGAGCCTCACTGAGTGATGGATTTGACTACCACTTAAGAAGCCACTACTATTCTTATCGTTATTAAGAAAAAAAAAATATCAGAATTAGCTGTTTGCGAACTGCTTACCAACCAAAATGACCTATAGTGTAAATGCACAAAATAGTTAACAGCATTTTTTTCTTCGATTGGCTTTCGACAGATGATGCTGTTTCAAAACTTTAGAGAAAAAAAGAAGAAAAAAAGAAGCAAAAATCACATTAATAATATTTGCATAAGAAGCCAGGCACAAACTCCGATGCACAAAATACTTATGATATGCTGATTATTTTACATGGCTGCTGAGATAATGTTCGGTCCCAACAATAACTCATATTTTAAAGCTTATTTAACTAATTGTTGACAAATTTTGTCATTCAGTACATCATCTAAAAAAAAAATACATCTAATAATAATTTTTCTAGCATCACTTAGGAAAAAAAAAATTGTGATGCAGCTTGAAGGTTAAAATTCAAACAGCTAAAGAAATCAACTCACCAAATAAAATACACTAGTATTTGCAGTAAGGATGACACTATGACAGGGTAAGAAGAGCATCAAGGAGGCCTGGTTTTCCCCCATACAAAAGTGAACAGCTCCATAGAATTTGAAATGTGACGTCACTGGGTGTATTTGGATATTTACGAATTTCAAAAATTTTTCGAAGGGGATTTAGAGAGACTTACATTTTTCTTTCCACTTTCAAACGAACTCTTCGGAAAGGACTACACTACAAAGTTGAATGGACCTAGGAGCCACTCTTTAACGAGATTTCAGAAGCCTGGGTCCAATTTCATAGAGCTGCTTAAGCACAAAAAGTAGCTAAGCACAACCAAATTATGCTTACCAGAATAAGGTTACCAGCCAAACTACCATGTCACATGTACAATTTTCGACTAGTATCCTGCTCATTTCTGCTTAGCAGACAATTGTTAAGCAATATTTTCTGCTTAAGCAGCTCTATGAAATTGGGCCCAGACCTTTATCATGGTGGCGCCACCTTGTATTCCTTCCATTTGAATGTGACCAAACCGAGGCTGGAAGGACAGAAATAGTCTGGTACAATGCAAATCAGTGTTCATTAATTATTGCTAATGCACACGGAAAGACAATGGTGATCTAGGCATGGTAAAGGTATACTTCTTAGAACTGTGTAAGCAGAAAATATTGCTTAACGATTTCCTCTGAGCAAAAATAAACAGGATACCAATAACAGTGAAATCGTATTTTGGCGTGTACCTTAATCTGATGAGCGTAATTCTGTTGTGCTTAGCTACTTGTTGTGTTTCAGAAGTTCTATGAAACTCTGCCCTGCAAACGGTGCAGAATTTGGCATCTTAGCTTTGTCAGCAGCAGGGTAAATCAATTCAAACCTATAAAATATATCTTGATACTGCTGTATAAATGCTTCTTGTTTGGCTTTCTGAAAATACCTGAAGTTAGCAAATTCTTGCAAGATCTACATGTACTTGACTGTTAAATTGAAACACTTATTATGCGTTGTTAAATGAAGTCACCTACACTTCTCGATATAAATGTAAACATACACTGCCTGTAATAACATTACTGCCTTGTCAATTTTATGTACATGTACATTATGATTTGACATTTTTCAGAATTGACAAACCAACTCCCATAACCGAGGCAAAATTTTATAAATTTGTTTGCAAAAAGAATTACTATGGAGCACCAGTCACAACAATATGAAATACACATCATTTTTGGCTGGTAACCCGTTTGTGCTATTATTAGCGAGATGTGTTTGCGTTGGTGACATTGCTGCGACTGGTACCTCACTTATTTCTTGCTCAGCAAATAAATTTGCTAAGAAGACTTTTGTGCATAACAGCTTTATGAAATTGGGCCCTGGTTCAATTTCACATTTAGCACAAAAAGCAGCTATGTAAGCAGAAAATAACCACCACATACTGTCTGTGACTAGTTTTCTGCAAATTTTAGCTTAGAAGAAATGTTAAAATAATATCTTCAGCATTTTCAGTTCAAGCAGCTCCATGAATTTAGGCTCTTCTTGTAGAATTTGGTCTCTGTTTCACAAGTCACTCTCAGGGCTTATGTCAAAAAACATCAAAGTGAGCATGATACACAATTGCTAAGCACAGAAAATCTTGATGAGCAAAAACAACAGTTTCCAGCCAAATCACCATGCAATTCACACTGTTCCAACTGGTACTCTGCAAAATTTCTGCTCAGCGAGAAGAATCTGTCAAGCAATCATTTCCTGCTGAACAGCTTTATGAAATGTAGTCCCCACCCAAGACCTAGCCTGCTCATGTACATGAATCCAATGGAACTAGTAATGTATTAATAGAAAAACTACAGAAATAAACTTGCGGGTACGACCATGCATTAAACTCTTTTGGGAGAAGTGTTGGCTATGAGAAGAACGGGTGTGGCTCTGAGAAGAACGGGTGTGGCTATGAGAAGAACGGGTTTGGCTCTGAGAAGAACGGGTGTGGCTCTGAGAAGAACGGGTGTGGCTCTGAGAAGAACAGGTGTGGCTCTGAGAAGAACAGGTGTGGCTCTGAGAAGAACGGGTGTGGCTCTAAGAAGAACAGGTGTGGCTCTGAGAAGAACAGGTGTGGCTCTGAGAAGAACAGGTGTGGCTCTGAGAAGAACCGGTGTGGCTCTGAGAAGAACAGGTGTGGCTCTGAGAAGAACCGGTGTGGCTCTGAGAAGAACCGGTGTGGCTCTGAGAAGAACCGGTGTGGCTCTGAGAAGAACCGGTGTGGCTCTATGAAGAACCAGAGCCAAGACTTCTCTCAAAAGAGTTTTAAACGCGGTTGTATCCACAAGTTTGTCACTATATTTTTTCTTATGATCTACACCATGCAAAGCTCAAACATCATTTAGTAATGTTTCTGGTTTTAGCCCGTACCAATGTGTGATAAGCACTGTATACTTAGTGCTCTGCCGAGTCCTGCAGCAAAAATCCAAAGGCATAACTACTAAATCAGGTAGGATTCGAACCTATAACCCTACTCATTCCAGAGCAGGTATCTTAACTTTTGTACCGTGTGTCATCCTCCTGCTTTTCCACTATTACAAAAGGTAACAAGTCTGCTGGCTGAAGTTTTTTATTTCACTCCACAGGCTTTCATGGAACACTATTTCAAGTCAGCGTCATCCAATTGCACCATGGATGGCAGAAGTGATAAATTTCTCCATACTTGTAGAATGACCATCTGTTGTACAAACTATCTTGCCACAGTCTGCTGCCCGTAATGTTGAACAATCTCCTCCTGGCTTTAGTCACCAAAGCTCAGCTGCCTGATCGCTCACGAGTCACTTCTTGACGATCCATAACATCCAAACAATTATTTCTTATAAATCTTACCTTCAAATTGCGAGGAAAATACTTTTCTGCCCCGAAAGCATCTCACTCAAGAACGCATTTCTATATATATATACATGTTCTTCGGAGCACAGAGTGTAATTGAGACAACATTTTCTTGATACTTTTTCAAAGGTGCATCAAGTACGAAGTCATTAAGACATCGATGGATCCCCTCTTCATTTCCTCCAAATCATTATTTCCTGTAGAAGAAATCGCCCGTCCAAACACAACACTGTCACGACTCACAAGTGTTTATTGGAGTAGCTCACACTTCCCGACTTCAAAGCTATCATGACTTTGTCGTCACCAGTCCGTTCATGTGAGGGCTCTCGGTGGAATCGTTGCTGAGTGAACGTAACGACTTCATTCCCGCCGCTCCGATGGGACCCGAGCCTCCAAGTCCCTGGGCTTTCTGTCGCACCTCGAAGATCTCTTCTATTGCTTTCTTGAAGCATAAGAAATTGTAGTCAATCAGACCTGTGGAAGAAGAGGACAACCCTGTTAAAGTCTTTACTTTACAGATGTGATAGTGAACAACCATGAACAATGGAATTTGGTCCTCAATATGGGGCAGGTGTGGAATTTCCCCGGTACAAGGACTAGTGACGCAGATGGACATACGTCTGGTAGTGTTGCTGACTGGATTCAAGACTGGCTCACAGCTGGCCCGCCTACGCTCACCAGCCACGGACACGCTGGAGTGGTTTATTGTATAACACTAAACACAATCACTACACATGGTGTACCCCCTTCTGTTTGTCTTCACTGTGTGCTTGGAATCTCAGGAATTGTTCAGAGGATTTTAGGCGGGTACTTCAGTACAAAAGGAAAATAGCGTGTAAAAGTATGGGAACATGAGGGGGGGGGGTGGTACCCTCCGTCCTGTATCAGGCATGGTATACAAAAATGGGTCATGGTGTGGAGATGTAGAATGTTACATTTTGGAGAGTTGCTCCATCACCACAAATACAAACATGCAACTTATTAACAAATGAGCAAACTGCCTTTGACACATATATTTGCAGTGTTGTCATATTGATCCACTGAGAATGCCTGCACATATAAACATCTAGAGGTTTGGTTAGACCAAGGGCTGGATATGTATGTAATGCAACTTTCATATAGACGCCTCGCAGCAACATCACACGCGGCTACCGCCACACTTGTTATTTTGGAAGTCAAATTACACGTACAAAATTATGGCAAGTGTGTTAATGCTGTGTCACCGAAAATGTGCACAACACTGTACAACACATTGGGACATTGACTCCCAAAATGGCACAACCATGATTATTGTGAGGATGACGTCAGGTGAATTGGGTCCATTGCAGTCAATGTAATGCAATTAACTAATAATAACATGAATATTAATCCAGTACTCAAGGCGCTTGAACAAAACATTTTAAATATGAGACCCATTTATGTAGCATTTTAATGTTTTACAAGGTGCTGCGGTGCATTCACCATCCACTACCAGAAACACAGGGGCAACCCCGTCTTCTTAGCGATAAGTGTAACTGGGTTCTTATACATGCATTTCACAACACACACGAGACCTACGGCTCTAGGTTCCATCTGAATAACGAAGCAATAATGGCTAAGCGTCTTGTTTAAGGACAGGACTCGAACCAACAACCCTGCTGATTAGAAACACCAGAGCTTGAGTCCGGTGCTCTTAGCTGTTTGGTTAATCACTCAATTCTCATTTTAAGACCAAACCTCTCCACCCATTGCCTCACCTTGCCTATCAAAGTTATCTTCTCTAAGAATGCAGACGAGAGCTAGATATCTGTTGACTTCCTTGAGGTATAAGATTGTTGCATTGTTGAGTCGTATGATGGAGCTGGAGTCCGTGTCGTAGGCAACTTCACCATCGTCTGGTAACCTGCAGTAAACACAAACATTCAATCAAAATGTATTCTCTACGAATGACGACTACATGTAGAGCTACGTAAAATACAGACTAGAGCTAGCTAGCTATCAGAGTATAACATAAAGAATATTATATACCGCACACATAGATCCTTATTATTTTTATTGGGTGGAACACAAGTCACAAGTCATACTTTGTTTTGCCGTGTATTTACTGCCGCGACATGTGACACTCAAAATGTTAATATAGGAGTCCTATATTGATAAATACAGGACGATTGAGACATTTTGCAGCGACTCTTCACAGTGTCCTTTCTCAAATAGTCATTCCTGCCTGTCGTTCCTAACAGAACAAGGTCATGTCACAGCAGACAAGGTTGGTGTCTACATGGAGTCGTCAATTTTCAGAGTGAGGGGTGGACGAGTCTCCATGTCCATCTTTTGATGGCATAGGAGAGAACCATCGCCCAACTCTACTCATATGGCCTTAGCTGGGAATCAAACCAGGGCCACATTGGTGAGAGGCGGGCGCTTTACGCACTAGCCAAACCTGCCACCCCCAAAATAAAAACAGGGTGCGTCAGTGAGAGTTTATATTGTAGCCGATGGAGACCAAACCTGCATTGTGCAATGCAGGCCTCATCATGATCCAAGACAATTGAAATCTGTGCGATTCCCTGAGGATCTACATGTATGGCGAATTATTTTGTTTACCATTTGCAAGCAAAGAATGAAATTTGACCTGGGGCCGATTTCACAAAGAGCTAAGCTTGATCTTAACTGCCAATTGATCTTAATTGCTAAGCAAAGTGTGATGTCACAATACAAATCACTATGGCAATACTGACAACTCATCTTAAGATTAATCTTATCTCTTTGTGAAATCTGCCCCAGGTTAGTCTACCCGATTAAGTTCCATGGGTGAAATTTTCATGGGTTGTTCACACTGGACTTAAAATGGTCATGTTACCCATTTGCTGGGTTACTTTACCCCCTATGAGTCCAATGCGAACACGGCTTTACTGAAAGCCATTATTTGGCTGAAGTAGCCTTCGCTAGGTGAATGAAAAATATTGCATAGAAATGATGTAATAAGAGGAAATTTTTACATTTAACAATAACACGTTTAAAAAAAAAACTGAATCAACAAATATTTATTATGTGTAGAAAGGAAAATGTTGGGTCTTTTAAAGGATTTTTTTTTAAATGTTCACTTTATTTTACTTTCAAAATATGCAAATTAAACCTAGGTTGGATTGGGTATTTCTTTTTGTTATTGCTTATACTGAATTGATTAGGTGTTCAAATAATTGTACATATATTTAATTAATATTCATAAATACCTGGGACAGTTTATCCAATCTGATTGGTCGAGAGGAGATCACATGGCCATGTTTAAACATGCTGTGTAAACACAGTGAGGAGTGTTTAACATCAGGGGGAGCGACGCTTACGAGGTGCTAATTTTTGCGTAATGCAATCGATACATACAGGAACTCAACGTAAAATCTATTATTACGCACGCTAGTTGGTTGCCTGCGCGAGATCGAAACCGGTTCCAACATCAAGCTAAAAAAACGGGCTTCTGAATGCTTGCTGCGGGGATGCATTTTAGTAAGTTGCACTCTTGCAAGATTCATTTTAGAAACAATATAATAAGACAAAAACAAATTAATGAATAAATATATCTTTTTAGGTGCAAGGCTTGCAATTGAGAAGTGGCAGCCATCATCTGACAATAATTGATTACAATTGTGCTAATCATGGCAGCCTACCCAAGTGGGGCTACACCCAGAGCTGCCTACATTTGCATCTTGCAATCAGGGAGATTTTGTACAACAATCAGGGAAACGTTTACAACTACATTCAACATAATAGGGAGACTTTCAAACTTGTTCATCAGAACATGGAAAGATTGGTGATTTTCAGGGAACTTTCTGCAGAATCAGGGAGAGGTGGCAGCTCTGTACACCACATCTCTGCTTTGTGACTGTGGGTGATCGCCAGAGGATGCATCTACTGCCCACTCTTCTGCCTAAATGGTGGCATTGCAAACCTTAATCAGGCTAAGTACATGGCTTTTGACTGGCTCATGGACTTTTTTTATCCATAAACAACCACCAGTGACCAATTTTTTCCATCAATCAAGCGTAAAACACATTTTCTTAGACAACAGCAGGCATGTGGTCAGAGGCAAGTTTGAAAAACTCTCATTGTCACCCTGAAAATTTATTTTTAGAGCAAAATAAAAATGTGCGTTCTGTGAACTCAAAAACTCTTTTTTGTACAAAAACATATGCCACTCTACAGGTGTTTGGCTTTTTGAAACATTCCACTCTCACTTGAGAGGATTGCATAACAGCAACCCGATTATTTTTACCACCATTTGATCATTCTCCAAGAATTTTACACTTGGGTATGGACAGTGAACGTGGACAAAACTACAGCAGCTCTAAAATAAAAGTGCTACTCTATGCGGGATCTTGGTCAACTAAGGTCGAATACAGTTGCCTAGGAGTGGCATGAGTGACTAGTGCGTAATGCGTTTGCCACTCACAACTGTGGCCCTAGTTTGTGATTCCTGGCTAAGGCCATATGTGAATAGAGTTGTGGGTTTGTTCTCTCCTAGGCCAAAAGAGTTTTTCTCTGGGCCCTACGGCTGTCCTCTCTTCCGTGGTCATGTATGGGTCAATGTGGCTTAGGCGCCCTCGCATGCCTGCGACTTGAACCTGGTGTAGCTGCGTCCTTCACAACTCAGCTTCTCGGATGCGAGTAAGGATGCTAGCCTCCTAAGTTATTATCATCATTATAGTAAGGAAAGGGATAACAAGATTGGAAAAGCACACACAATCTTCACCATCATCGCTGCACAAATAGCCGCCTAAAACCCTGCTAGGCACACTCAAGAAAAATCCCATATTTCTGCTTACCCATATATACACGATACATCGATGACGACATCGATCATATCACAACACAACTCATACGACTGCATATCAACTGGCGAACTGTCTGTAGCGATGTAGATCTTACTCACAACGTCAAACAAAAAAGCCTTCTCAATACCAGAGTTCTGAAAAAAGACACGACACAAAATGTTTGCTGTTGGTTCCACTCATGAGATGCAATGATGAATAGTCACACATACTACATGTCATGCACTACACTCTGGTTTTAGTTTGTATGTATATGTGTATGAATACACACACTATGAGCGTAGGGGTGTGCTGGAGTTTGGGGCATTATTTAATTAATAAAGCGGGGCAAAATGCAACTAAACCGCTCCGTCCAGCCAGCACCCCTTGATCAAGGCTACTGTAAATACCAATGAGAAAGCGTCTTCATAAAGGTGTCCAATCTGAGTTTCTTTCAATGACAAAACAAATAATTCATGACTAAAAAACAAAATTTTGATTGAAGAAAAAAAAAATCTTGCCCGGGTATTGGAGAGAGATTTTTAATCCCAAAGCGAACTGGTTCACAGTTTTTTGTTGTTACCATTACAGAACAATAAGTTTTCCTTTTATAAATCTGCAATGGAAATAATGCCTCATGAAAATGTGTTTCCACCTTTCTGAAGCCCGGTTTATACTTCACGCAAGTTGCAAAAAGCAAAATGAATTTCAATGACCCATAATTGGAAAACAGTGCATACCTGATTGTTTAACGACACATAAATCATTTCACATTTGCTTTCGCGTCAAGTATGGACCGGCTTTAAGGGGATTGCTGTTAGATGAATGAACAGACTCGAGCAAACATGTAAGACGCAAGATTTTCTTTTACATCTTACCGATATTAAGATGTTGAGGAGATTCTCCAGCGTAGGGAGCTGTGGAATGAGTTTCTGGACAACTTTACTGAAAGCTTCGAAGATGGAGTGATCATAAATACTCGTTAGGTAGAAACTAATATCACAAAGGAAAAGAAATGTCAAGATTAGTTTTTTTTTTTTTAAATAGGAAGCTGAATTACAATAAAGATAAATGTACAGGGTAAGAGTCACTGCTGACAAAAAGGTCTGAAACTAGGATCCAAATTTTACGAGGTATATTGAAATGATAGTATTTTGTTAACTTGGTAACCCATACAATAACAAATTTCAAGAAACATTAGGAAACAGTTTTCTCAAAGCCAGAGAAGTATTTCCCACGGCATGATACATGTACCCTTAAATCTGAAGAAAATAACTGCTTTCTTTCACCAGACAGACATAAACAAAGTCTGAACTCAGATGAAAGTCAGAAATTTCTCATCAACAAAGTAAACAGAAAAGACGCACATATTTTTAGCACTGCAAAAACAAAGTTTGATGAAATGAAGCATTCAAAAAAAGTTTACAAAATTAACAAGAAATCCATACATCCAGTCTATGGTAAAACTTCACCCAGGGCCCAATTTCATAGTGCTAGCTAAGCAGAAAATATTGCTTAAAAATGTTCCACTAACCAAAAATAAACAGGATACCAGTCACAGATGGTACATGTGACATGGTATTTTGCCTGGCAACCTTATTCTGGTAAGGATAATTGTGTTTTGCTTGGCTACTTTCTGTGCTTAAGCAGCTCTGTGAAATTTGGCCTTTTGGTGCAGAACCGTATGATGGTTGGTTGGTTGGTTATAGATAACAAATTCTCCTATTTGATAACAAACTTTAACTACATAATACTGTAAAATTGGGTGAACAAAGACTGACTAGAACGGGACCTGTGACCTTCAGAGTTGCATGCCGGCGCTCTACAAACAGTTTATGAAATAAAAATTCTGCTAGAAGTTGCCCTGTATGCAGAAAACATCTGTTTGGAAGCTCTAGGGTCCTTGGTCCAAATTCATGTCTCTCGATAGCTCAGTTGGTAGAGCGCCAATTTATCGTTGTTCAACCCAAAATGAAATATTGTAACAAATACCTGAGATGTATGCAATCCAGTCCGGCATCAGCAAGATCATCGTTAGCTCTCTGATGGATGTCTCTCTGTGTCTCGATCTTGTGATCGTCTGATAAGCCATCCACTTTATGAATAAAGACTTCAAACTTGATGCTAGGGTTGACCTTGTGCGCTCTGGTGACAGTCATGTGCAGCTTGGCGAGAGCGTCCATGTAGTCATCCTGCAAGGGAAAGAGTTACAGTGGATTGAGAGACTGAGGACGATTTCTACAACAGGGATGTGAAAGGCTGGTGGAAAAGACCCTGAACTGTGAGTGCAAAGCGCGAAAGCTTGCGAGGGTGAAAACTTCCGAGTTCGAAGCCTACTTACATACATTTATCTTTTGTTTTAAAAGCCCTAATCTACACTCTGGGGCATTCTATTTAGTTTTATCTTCATGTTTTTTATGGTCTTAATTAAAACAAATAATAATAAATAAAATAAATATTTAATTATTTGGGGTAAAAAATCGGAGAAATCACATACCTGCTATAAGCAATGAACTACAATGCAAAGTATTTCAGAAGTTCCAAAACAAAGTAAAGGTTTTTTAATAACGTCGGGTAGAGCTTAATGACAAGACACAAACGTAAAGAAGAATTGTACAAACCTGAGCATCAATTACAAAGACCAGGGCACCGCATCCGCCAAATATTGTCTCCGAGTCGAAGGTTGGGTCAAAGAAGTCAATCTGACCCGGAAAGTCCCAAATTTGGAATTGCACAAAGGAGCTGTTGTTGACATCTGAATTGAAATAAATGTTGAAAACAAAGATGAAATTGGTGGATGGTGAAAAGTGATTGATGGAAAGTTGGAGAGGTAGTCAAGGAGAGGACTCAATTTGGAACGGGGTACAAGGAAGGAAAATAAATGTTTGGGGAACATGTCCACAGATTTATTGAGAGCAACTTTAAACCTAAGCCCAATAATAAGTAACTTGGCAACAATTAACTTAATCTTGAGAAGTTCCCTTGATCAACTAGGTGAAATCGTAGTCCAGGTCGATTTCTACCCCCCCCCCCCATAGTGCCTAATTTGCAGGTCAGTTCTTTTCAGAACTAAGAAGTCAACACCCCCAACCCTGAAATTCCGAAATCTACTCCGCGGTAGTAGAATTATTCAAGAAGTAAATTTATTTCTTACCATCTTTGATTATTTTATTTGTGCTCTCTAGGAAGAGTGTTTCGTTCGGTGACATCTTGTGAAATACAACCTTCTGTATTGATGACTTGCCACTCCTACAAAAAAAAGAAGAAGATAAATGTCACCAAAGACAATCAGTTTCAATGTTTATCTAACATGAGCTCCATTACAAAGACCCGAGCAAAAACACAGAATCAAACTCCAATGCAAAAAAAAGAAGAAAAAAAAGATGATGTAAGATGATGATGAAGTTTGAAGATTGTGGAAGATTGAGGGCTGTAGGCCCAAATAATAATTACTTATCACGTTGTCAGGCACACCATCAATCTTATCCAAGTCCAAACAGATTTGCATGGAGCAACATAAGAGTGGAGGATAGTGGAGGATTGCCGTCCCTTGCGGGCAACTTGGCCAAGGGAGTAAAGCATGGAAACTGGACATGTATGCGATGCGAGCATAAGTTAGTGACATTTGACACATTTGTCTGAGATCCCAGTACTTGGTTCCTCCTTTTAGCATTAGTGCAGCGTGCAACTGTCAAGAGACAGCAACTACCGTACCTCCTCAGTCCCATCAGCAAGATTCTTGGCTTGGTATCCGATGCAGAGGCTCCCACCTCGGTATTATGGTCATCCGGTCCATAACCAAAGTCCTTGGGAAATGAACCAACCAGGGCGCTGTAAGCGCCTGAGAACTCGTCGTCTTCAAAAGACTGAAAAATACAAAGAAAAAGACTTTGAAATTGAGTGTTAATAGATCAATAATAAGAAGTAACTATTACCAGTAAAGCATGCCGGTACAACCATGTGTAAATCTCTTTTGGAAGGAGTGTTGGCTCTGAGAGAGCCATTGGTTTCAGTCTAGATATTTCTAACAGATTTGAGTGGATCATCTGCGCTAAAATTACTGGAATCTGGCCAGTGGTCCTAGTGTGTATTTTGAGCCCTCTGCTTTTTGAAAAAGTAAAAGTAAACGACTAAACATTCAAATTTTTTAGAATTCATGATTTAATATATGCATGTGACTTTATTCTTCCTAATGAAAAACTGATGTCATTTTTTATTAATCGATTGATTCTTTTTGGTTTTTTTGATCATGGAGCTGCTTAAAATCACAGGCTACACCAAACAACATAACAAATTGAAGCTGATTTCAAATACAAATCACACTGCAACATTCAAATCATAGGATTCAAAATTTATAATGATTCAAATTAAGAAGGTTAAGTATGGAAAAATAAAGTGTATGCATTTTATAACACAACTTTTGAAAAATTAAAAATTGAAAACATTCTTTTATTTAAAGTCAATGGATATTTTACCGGCGACAGTCAAATCATCTCAGGGCAGAAAATATAGAGCACTCTTTGATGCGTACATGAGTAGCCAACAATACATTCTGGTAGCCAAAGGACCAAGTTCCTACTTTGTAAGCAACACGTCCCACGGTCAAATCCAATTTCGCCTTCATAATTTAGTTTTTCATTCCAAAAAATAAGAACTTTCTTCTTTTTTATTATAAACATTTGCTCCTAAATTTCTACATTCAAATGGGTGGTATAAACATTTCTTTTTCTGTTTTGTCATTCTTGAAGATTTTCTAGAAGGAAATTGCAGAGCGACAATAAATCCTATACATGAAAATATTTAACATTTATTGACATTTCCCAATTTTAAAATTACCAGCAAGAACAAGACAGTCACTTGTTCAAAGGCTCAAATTTTTCCTCGTCACAACCCGACAAACTACATCATGTACATTGGAGGATTTGAACATATTGAGAGCACACTTTACTTTGCCTTCAGCACCACAAAATTTGCCTGTCTTTATTTGGACGCTGCCCAATATTTTAAAAGGTTATTATTAGGTGAAAATACATTCTTTTGTTGTCAACTTTTTTTCACAAATTATGAAACACAATTATTTCAAAAGAAAAAACAACATTTAAGGTAACAATTTAAACGATATGATAAGTAGTTTTGACATGAGATGGTTAATGAAAAATTGAGAAAAAATAAAATAAATTAATAAATAAAACCGCGAGGGCGACATTTTAGATTTGAAAGAAAGTCGATCAGCAGAAAATTCTTGGAATCTTGGTTACCAAATGGCCTGGTTGCAAATTGCGAGTAGGCAAAGTATACTAGGTGACGTAAAAAAAAAAGAGAACAAATCTGACAACGCCACAGTACAGATGCCACGGTGATATTGAGACTTGACTATGTACTGAGTCGAGTGTAGGTAAAAAAGTGTACATTTTTGACACATGCCATGCTGATGCCGACTCAGCTGTCTACCTGATGTGATGAATGAATTGATTGATATGACCGACTCACAAAACCAAAAAGTATGTTTGTCTGCAATCTATGACTTCAATTAGGTCGCAAACATACTATTCTGTTAACTAATGTTCACATTAACATTTAGTAAGAACTGACTGAAAAAAACTGAAATACGAGAGGTAATTTTTGACAAAAATCTTACCATTTTGTACTTGCATGCTTGCTGTCCGAAAATGATGTTAGTATCATGTGATTTCCAGCTGCCAGATATTTCTTATTTATGAAGATTAATTCAATATAAAAAAAACTATTTGTAATATATTCTATTTAAAAAAAATATTTTACTTCATATTTGTTTAAAATAAACTTTATTTAATATAGCAATTATTTAATATACTCATAAATCTACCAGTTGTTAACAAATGTTTGTGGGAGAAAAGTTGTTTGACCCTCGTGAATATAAATGAATATTCAGCTTATTCAACTTTTATTTTGAAATAAGTCGAGTCATTAGATTAGTAACAAGGTACTGTGTACAGAGTATGCAGTTTGCGCACAAGTAACTACCATGCACTAGGTAAAGTTTATGTTTATATCTTTTAGTCTGATGCACGAACTAGACAAAGCTTTAAAAGATACAGATAATGTGTCTAAGACTAGACCTTATCTCGCAGCGGAGCGCGCGACGATCTACGATTGAGGGCGGGGTCAGAGGTTGACGTTATTAAAACACAAAACAGATTTGAGCAATCGATCGCAACAAAATAATGGGGTCAAAATTGTGTCAAATATCCTCATCAAATTGCTCTTGTTGCTGCGGGGAATCAGTGCAATCTCAAGTGGAGGATTGTTGGGAGTGAAAAGATGGCTCAAAAGCTAACAGCTGGAAAACGATTGAGTGACGTGACGGACCAAAATACCAAAGTACAGGTGGCTTCGAAAAAAAAGAGCGGAGGTCGCAAAACACTTGGTATGTATTCAAAAAATTACAATGTGCACAGTGTAGCATGAATTTGATTGTACTCTACTCAGGGGTACAGTTGTACTACTCGTCATAGTATTATCGTACCTCAAGGGTATTTTACGATGCTTTGGTTAGATTCATAGATCATCTATCTATATTATTATATATATATGATTGAATCAGTGATTGTTGTAGAGTACCCCCACCGTGACTGATCCTGACCGACTTGGTTGGGAAATGGGAAGCTTCTTTCATCCAATCGCAATCTGTCACCGTCTACGTCTAAACAATCAACATATCATCAAAGAGAAAGACATTCCAACAGTCAGTAGAACATTATTTCACCCTTGTTGTTGCTGCCCAGTATCGTCAAAGAGAAAGACATTCCAAATCCAACTGTCAGTAGAACATTATTTCACCCTTGTTGTTGCTGCCCAGTATCATCAAAGAGAAAGACATTCCAACAGTCAGTAGAACATTATTTCACCCTTGTTGTTGCTGCCCATAGCTTGTCATCAGAATTGTTGCTTACCGAAAAGCAAATTATGCAAGGTAAAGTTCCTTGGAGGGAGGTATTTTGGATTGGCAGACTTTCGAGTCACAGTGTTTAACTTTAAGTACACTTTTGTTAATCCTGGCCAGCTGGAACTGGGTTGTCTTTTTGTACCTTCCCTGCCCTGCCCTCTCCCACCCCATTTCCTGTGGTTACCCAATCTATCCTCATCTCTCATCTTTTCATTACCCTGTTGTATCCAACCCTTCAGTCAGTCTTCTTATTCATTCAATGCTTTAGTTGCTGTAAGGCTTATTCTTGTAGCTCTTTAAGCAGTTTATTTTTTCCTGTAGCTAAACTACTGTTTACAAGTACAATGTATTATTTCTGTTCTTTGAAAAATGGCCGAATAAATAATAATAATAATAACAAGCTATTGCATCACAACCTTTACCTTGGGCTCAGCCAGAGGTGTAAATGAATACAGAGTAGACAAAGTAAGTACTTTGTCTATTCATTTAAAAACAAAATCAAACATGAACAAAACATAACACACATAGTGTTACTAACTTACTGTAATAACCAGAGGGACGTCCGGTTGTCTTTTGGACACCCTGTTGTAAATTTGGACACCCTGTTTTATTTGTCATTTACATAAAAATGTATTGCATGTGAACAATTTTGACACCCTGTTTTTAAAGTTCCAGCAAATTTGGACACCCTTCAACAAACTCCTGGCTAAACCTTGCACTAACATTCCACTACACTGTGGTTAGTGTAGTATTTTTGTTGATGTGTGTTTTTTGTTAAAAGTATGTGATGAAGACAAACTGGACTCTTGAAATTTGTAACTTAAAGTTTAAGCAGACATGCATCAGTTCATCATGTGAGGTTCAGCCATTTCCCCAGTGTTTATCATTACATAAAAACTGTCTCTAGTCTACTGTCTGATTGACCATTCAAAATCATTCACTGTGGTTTTGAACGGTTGAACTAAAAGCCGTCAACTGTTGTTTTTTCGTTTTTTAAACGATAGGGGCCTATTGATAGAATAAATGTAACCATCCTATTGTAAAAGAAAAATTACAATAGAGGGTGCTTTGAACTTTTGAAAACTATTGGCTACCCCTGCAAAATAATGGTATCATCCAAGTACGGTTCAAAGACATCATGATTGACAGTACTTCTAGTGAACTAGTAAAAAATAATTTTTTTTGTACAGATTGAGGGTTTCTTGGATAAAATGTATGACTGTTTTATACTTTGACTGCTTGTAAGTGTTCAAACATTGGTTTTCAGTGCATTTAAAATATATCGTCAGTTGTCGTCAGGCGTCACCTGTTGTTGGCTCTTAGTGTGACCTGTTTTCATTTCAATGATACAAAACTGTACCAGCCTGCTATTCAAAATTATTGGTGATTGCATTACAATACAGGCAACCCTCCTTCTGTATGACTGATCAATATCACCCACAAGAATTTGTGGTGACTCTCTTTTGGGTATAGAGAGTGGTTTTGAAAGGAACTGGTGAAGCCAGTTGCTTCAGACAGTGCAGTCTCCTGACGACAGACAGAGTATAATGTCTGAAACATTCACTTCATTATCAAGAGACTTTGCAGTGTCCGAAACGTGGAGTCCAACAGCTCCTTTTGGAACCACACATACACAAAAGAGAGATTTAACCACATGGTGTCATTGCAAATTCTTAACTATTCTCTTTTTCTGTCATGCAAAACTACAAGTCTTATCAATATCACCCAGACTACATACCCACAATGTTAACAGTTTAGTTCTATTGTGCCACATTGCAACCTGTGCAGTTGAATGAGCCGGAAAATGGCATCAAGAGAAGAGAGTTTGAATTAACAATTGTATTTTTTAAGTGATTTGACTTCAAGCTTCTGCAGTGTTCAACAGGAAATATTCATTTGCTATTGGTCATCAAAAGAATAAAGACTTACTTTACAAATAGTAATCAGTCTTTAAAAAGTCTTTGTTTGAAAAACATTGCCATGCAGAAAATTGGAATGTCATCTTTTGGATCAATTTAATTTTTTTTTACTTTTGTAAAAAAAACATCAAAAAGATCTTCAAAATACAACAATTAAATCACATGGACAACATTGGTAGTTGTTAAAGACCATTTTATCTGCACCTTACAATGTGACCCAATATATTATAAGCCCTACATGAAATATCAACTGTGAAAGTTGAAGCTCAATCAGTCACTCAGAGTCTCAAGAAAATCACTAAAACCTCCCTAGTACGGTACCAAATAATACTCCCTGATATGTTTTCACTGTTTTCAAACATCAGGTTTTAGACAGCTGCAAGCTCAAAACTAATTGTTTCACTCAGTTCTCAAAAACCATATTTCACTGCAATTCAAGCAAAAATATTTCAAGAGAATTTGTCCCACCTTGACCATCTTCATAAATACCATAATTTCTGTGCAAATCTGTGAATGTTTATATTTTCAATCTTGTCAATGCTGTGCACACATCTCAGAAATGCGTGCATATTTGAATAATAAAAAGTTTGATGTTTACATTTCAACATAATGTAGGTAATGTCAATTTCTTAAGCTGCAATCTCACCTCACTTTCCCTTAAATTACTTGGCACACTAATTCTTGCCTTGCCTTGAGTCCTCTCTGCATACAAAATGAGTCGTACATGTACAATCAATCACTTGTGGCTAATTAATTCTACTTGCTCTTTACAGGCCTTGGGTATTATATCTGAGTCATCAAAAGTGAGACTGCATGGTCTGTTTAAGAATTTGATGAAAACAAAATTGTTCAAAATACATAAAATATGACAAAAACATGAAATAATAGAAAGTTTAGGAAGGGTCCTACTGTGGTAATGCCCGGGCCCCATAAAAAGATCAATAAATAAATAATAAAAATAAAATGAAAAATAAAAAAACTGATCGTAATTTCTATTGGAAAGCATGTTACAAAGATGGTAATGGTAATAGGCATCCTATAAAATTATTTTATCTGAAATATCCCCATTGTCAAGAAGTCAATAAAACTATGTCGAAAATTTGAATCTCTAAACGTCACCTGGAGGTGAGTTTTGGAGATTTGAATTGCTGTGGTATCCATTTGTCAATGCTGCAGCCGGGGATGCGATTGATAGTTGGTACCCGCGTCACTTTGCTGAACAATGATGGGTTTGATTCTTAATTAAATATCAAGTAATAAACCACAAGGGAAACTGACTGGTTAAATTTAAAAATAATTTTTGTTTGAACAAAGAATTACTGACTCGAGCGGGACTTGAAACCAAACAAAGATCTAGGATAAAATAGGGAGACCACCAACATAGGGCTAGATAGCTCATTTGTTAGAGCGCCGGCACGTTAATTCGGAGGTCATAGGATTAGGTCAATAGGTCATCTGCCAATTTTTCTGTGATCAACCCCGGAACATTACTTGATGACAGTTTGTTGCTTTTTTCTGAAAGTAGACACTCTGTTCAGCTGAAGTTTTCGGGTTGACTTTAATTGTGTAGTTTAATGCCAATTTGGCCTATACAAAATCAGCATTACGTTGACAAAAACCAATCTACAACCACACCTTTGATCACATATGGGCTATTAATTAGCTCTTTGCTGGCCTTTGGGTTAACTTTTTCAACTGACATTTGGACTGAAATTTCATCTTTTGAGAGGGCAGAGCTTTTTTCATTTGCAAATGGCACTTTCATTAGAAAATCCCAAAGTCTGTGGGAAATTTATAAAGGGGCACCAGGTTCAAGATCGGGGCAACAGAAGCCATGGCCTGCTACTTGACTGAAGTATCAATTAGAATCATGCACCAGGGCTTGAATTTGACTCTGGACCGCCGGCCCGAGGCCATTGATTTCAGCCTCGGGCCAGTAAACTCATGACCAGACAAGTTCAGCGGTCTTGTGTTTTTTCGGTTGAATAAAAATCACTGTGTGTGTGTGATATCTTTAACAGAAAGAAATGATGTTCAAATGTTGACTTTGAGTCTGGTATCTCCATTGAGTATCAAAGTACACTAACCCATAAGACGAATGAGATAAATCTTCTCTTAGTGCTTATTCAAATAGAAACACTTCAAACTGTGTAGAAAGCTCTTTCTCATGAAGATTGTGGTCTTGTGAAATAAATTCTGGTCCGGTAAACATTTTGAGCTACAAGCCCTGCGGTCTTATGGAATTTTACCCCAAATTCGAGCCCTGTGCAGTGTGCACACAAAATTGTTCAAGAAAAGAAGAACTTTAAATCAAGTAATAAACCACAAGGAAAACTGACTGTGTAAATTTGAAAAATAATTTGGGGTATTAACAACCTAGAAAAATTGACTACAGGTACTGTAGAGCGGGACTTGAACCTGGGGTCAATTTCACAAAGATAGTCCTAACTTACATTAGGACTAGTCCTAGGAGTAATATTAAAAACTTAAGGCTAGTCCTAAGTTAGGATGAGTAACTCGTCCTAACTCGAGATAAGACTAGTCTTAACTCTTTGTGAAATCCACCCATGGTCAGTGTTTTCTACCATTGCTGGTCCGTAAATTATACGCTCGTGTAGGTTTCATGCACAGGCATCACACTGACGGTCAAAGATGCATATTGATGCATAACATAAAGGAATGATGGGTTCAATCAGTGGGAAAGTGATCACCCTGTAATGGTTCACATCAAAGCTGCTCCGATTCATACTGCACCGTACCAGCTTTGTATTTTATGGATGAACAATTTTTCGAGCCTGAAATCTGAGAGAAGGTTTCAAGGGATATTATTTTACAGTCAACTCCAGTGTGTTGGAGTCTGAGCTGAAATAAATCCCTAGTCAGATCTGTAGAGATGATAGGGGCCACTTTGATGTAATTTACCTGGTAGCTGTGAACTCGGACAGCACACCCTAATGAGATTGATACCTCTGGGCAGCAGTTGGAATAAATTATTATTTCAGTTTCATTGCTGTGCGATGTACATGTAGCAGGTAATCAGTATTGGCATGATTAGCTAGTGTATCTTCAGATTGATTGATGCTGCGTGATGTACTATGAGTAATCGATAAAATCATTAAGCAGGGTTCTCCCCAGGTTTTTTCATAACTGGGGGGCATTCTGGACCAATTGTTTTTATGTTTGGCCGAAATGCGCTAAATTGAAACAACATCTTTGGAATGTTTTCTACTTGGTGTTTATCTTTGTTTTAAAAGCTCTACTGTGCAATCTGGAGCATTCTTTATGGTTTTCTCTTGATTTTTTTGAGTGAAAAAAAAAGGGCAAAAGGAAATTTAAAGAAATTAAAAATGGGGGCGTATTGGCAAAAATTTGCGGATATCGGCAAGCAATTCGCGCATATCGGCCGGATACGCTAGCTTGTACATGTACATGGGGAGAACCCTGATGAACTGGAATGCCTTGGTTTTTTTAAATTGTTAATTGATAAAGTTTTTAATGAATAAAAAGAAGTTGTGCTTTTATTGGATTTCATCCACAATCCAATTATTTGGGTAATAGGACCAATGTACTTTTTCGAACAATTCAGTGAAAATTGAAAGATTCAGCTCACCTGAGCTACTAGAGCTGGTTTTTTTTTTACCTGCAAGCGAACTTTGATCCTCAATTATGATTGGTTGATCCATAGCAACAAGAGTGTGCAATGTTAACCTAATAGGCCTATTGGACTGGTCTAACTCCGCACTTTAATGACTAAGAAATATCTGAATTTAAGCTTTCGTAGCAGCAACCACTTCATCAGATGCAACTTTAATCAAACTTTTTTTTCAGTCCAGCACAGTCGAAACAATTCATTAATTATTGGTAATTTTACAATTCATGTATAGTTTCAGAAAACTTTCACACGATTAAAAAAATAACACAGGATTTGTACATGAGTGAGCAGTTGGTGAAGGACCCTATCAGCTGTTGAACAGACTCCTTGCTGCACATGGATTGTTACACCCTTGTGTATCATTCTTTACAATTTGTAATGTGTGGTTGCCTACCAGCTGTTACCGTTTTTTTCCCAAGCAATGTACACTACAGTATGACCATTATGGCGCAGAATTGAAGCAGACTTTCTTACCAAACTGAATCAATCAATTTATCGTGTGGAACCGGCCTGATGCTTAGTTTTTGAAAGGGCAAGAGCACCATAGGCATTTCCTCCTTAGTCATGTTAGTAAAGGGTACTCTATATTAAGACGGACCAGTCAAATATCTGGCGGACCAGTCAAAATTCAAGCCAACTGGTCCTGCTGGCTAGTTGAAAAAAAAGTTAAGGGCAACCCCTGTGATGTATGTTGAAAACATTTGAATCTTCAACATTCTGCAGGGCCCAATTTCATAAAGCTGTTAAGCAGAAAATTCTGCTTAGCAAATTTCTATACCTAGCAAGAAATGAGCGGGGTACCGGTGGCAACAATGTGAACTTTATGGAATGCTGGCTGGTCACCTGTTTCTGCTAAGCAAGATTTTTCTGTTTTTAGCAAGTTTTTGTGCTGATAGGCTTTATGAAATTGGGCCCTAGCTTGATGCTTAGTTTTTTAAAGGGCAAGAGCACCGTGACGCATTTCCTCCCTTATAGTCATGTTAGTAAAGGGCACCTCTATGACTATGAGGAAACTGTAAATTTCTATTGGAACATTTCAAGGGGCACCAAGGCAAAGACCAGGGGCAACGTGGGCAATTGCCTCCATGAAGTATCAGGCCTGGGCCCAATTTGATTTCATAGAGCTGCTTAAGCAGACATTATTGCTTAACAATAGTCTGCTAAGCAGAAATGAGCAGGATACCAGTCACAAATTAAATGTGTGACATGGTAGTTTAGCTGGTAACCTTATTCTGGTAAGCATCATTTTGTTAAGCTTAGCTACTTTTTGTGCTTAAGCAGCACTATGAAATTGGGCCCTGGTGGAAAAGGATTTTGCTCTACCTTATGTCTGTTTTTTTTTGTTTTAATAATACAGTCAGAGCATACAACGTTTATGTTTCCAAAGTGTACACTTATTTTATTGTGTACGCCCGCATCTACACACAGTATCAATTCATAAAGCTGAATTCCAACTGAGGCTGGTGGGTAATAAATAAATAAAATAATAATAATAGTAATAAAATAATAATAATAAAAAAAATAAAAAAAATGTTCCCATACTTTAACACACTGTTTTCTCTGTACAGAAGTAACCCCAATCCTCTTAAGAACGCCTTAGATTCCAAGAACACAATTCGGGGAGGGGGGGGGGGAACCCTGCCACAGACTTAGCACCAAATGCTGTTGGAAGGTGCTTTACAAAATGATCGTCCCATCCCATCCCAAAAGTAGTGTTGTAAAAAAAAAAAACACACACTGTACGTAAATTTATTACACTGTTTGTGTATCACTATATAAGGAACATGTTATCACTGATCTCCTTATCCAGCTTTTGGGGCCTGCATTTACAGTTTCTATTCTCTCAGTGGTTATCGATGCCATGAGCTTCACTGTGCACACTGCCGCAAGGGCAAATTAAAAACTTCAATACCATCCCAGTATTTCTGTCATGGAAACTAAATTGAATTGAGTCGGCCGTACAGTCAGTAAGTCCATGGTCCCCATCGGCTCATTGCCCTGATTCTTCCAACACCCAGCAGCAGCTGGTCTCTACACTGTTTATGTATGCAGTGGGCCAGGTTGGCTTGTTTGTTTACTATGGCAATGATCGATTTATAATCAAATTATGATACTTGGCGTTCTTGGTAATATCAACAACTGGTGGTTTCATCTTACAAGGCTACGTGTACATTGTTAGCAGGAAAAGATGCATGGGTGTACATGTACGTATCATACGTATTTGTAGGGCCGTCACTGGAATGAAATTCACCAGATTACTGCTATTACATAGATCATGCAGCGTTCTCCCATAAGACTGGTCCGCTGGCCAAGTGCCAGTTAAAACACATGAGGACCGGTCAAAATTCTCTTTCACTAGTGCTCCGGCTGGCTAACTCAGTGTTGAAAAGCATGATACCTATTTCATTTGAAATATGGACTAGTGAAATGGCAAGCTAACTGGTCCTGCTGGCCAGTCAATACAAAAGTTAAGGGCAAACCCAGACATGTGCAGCACATTTGCAGTAGAGCCTGTACATTTCGTTGCGTTTCAAAAAAGTTGTATCTCGTTTATGCATAAATTGCAAATCTTGCACGAAAATGGACATGATGTACAAATGTCGTATCTCAGCAGATTCTTGTTAAATTGTGTGTACATTGGGGCTATTTTAAGCACGATACACAATACGTTTTGGCAATTTCAAACTTGCACTTTACATTTTTAAGTGCTATTTTTTAGAAGACAATGTTTTAGTACTGGCACAAAGGCGGAACATTTTTTCTGTCAACGCCCTCCGTTGTTGTTTACAATTCGTTTGCAACTGGCACTGTTCGTCTGCTGTGCCAATTTTGTCTCAATGATGTCGGAAGATGACAACAGATCACCTCTAATCTACATGTATTACCATGGTAAAACAAAACAATTGTTGCACACTGTGTGATGAGGTACTATGGGTTTTGTACATCCTCAGGGGCAAATGGCACCCTCCACTTTCCCTCATCAGGTGCCATTTGCCCCCTCGGGTGTGAAAAATGCCATGGACCCAGTCACTGAGTGCAACAATTGTATACTGGACCACTGGCCAGATTCCAGTAATTTTAGCACTTGACCAGTAACCAGTAATCCAATGAACGACCAAGTCCTACAGTCCAGTGTTTTTTTCTGAATATGTAAGCCTTCAATGTACTTTTGAAGAAATTGCTTTTTCCTTCAAAAACCTTTACAGTCCCAACTCCCAGCCAATAGCCCAAGTGAAGAAGGATTTGGGTTGGCAGGCCCATAGAACCATTGCTTTTCACAGGGTGGGCCATCCATTCTTATCCAATTCCAAACACTTTGGTGTGGAGTGACATACATGTACATGTAGGAGAAGAGGAAATGAAAGGAATTTGGCCACCCTCTAACCAAACTGCAAAACCTCCCATAAATGTGAATGAAAAATAGTCTACAAATGTCTTGCAATTTTTTTTTCTGGTCCTGTGAAAGTTCTGAGCCGCAAGACCTGTGGTCGAGTGGAGATTTTCTTGAGATTTGAGACCTGGGTCCAATTTCATAGAGCTGCTTAAAAACACAACAAGTAGCTAAGCACAACAAAATGTTGCTTACCAGATTTACCATGTCACATGTAAAGTCTGTAACTGGTATCCTGCTTAGTTTTATTCAGCAGAATACTTTAAGCAATTTTGTTTCTGCTTGCAGCTCAGTGAGATTGGGCCCTGGTTTGTGAGTGTGTGCTACCAAAAAAAACCAAGATAAATACTGTGTGTTTCCTTCTTTTGAAAAGTCATACATGTACATGAACAGTGAGGATCTGGAAGTACATTGTACAGTAGGTTGTCAAAACAGGCTGGAAGTTGAAAAAATAAACAGGGCATCTAAATTTTTCACTTTCGATTCTGTTTGTAAATGAGACATTAAGCAGGAACTCCAGATAAAAACAGGGTGCCCAATCGACACTGGACACTCCACTGCATAACACCATAGAGCAATCCTCACAGTAACACTAAGGTGAGACTCTGAGGACAACTGGTGACCTTTGGTTGGATGACCTTCAGGTGTTGTCCTGGGGGGAGCAGGTCAGTCTTGTCATGTAAATTGTACTCTAGACAACTAATCCCTGCTACCTGCAGAGTGGGCAGGGCGGCCAAATTATGTAAACAATCCCGGAAGAAAAGGATTATTACACAAACAAGGTTTCATGAGAAGTTGCTCAATTCAAATGCTACATGTACATGTACCATTAAATTACAAATTGTAGTCTACTTGGGGGATTTCGACACCAGATGGCTGCCTATAAAAAAAATGTAAATAAAATGTTGTAATGTAAGATATCAACATAGTATTTCATTGGGGCTTGCGTACATACATTACATGTACAGTTTCACATGTTGGGATTTTGCATTAATTGTAAAGATTGTAATGTAGGCTTACTTATGTACTGTCATCAACTGTTTGATTGTCTTTGTTCTGAAGTTTACATGTTTACATAATTGTAATGTACATGACTTGCATCCTGTATCACAGCTTAGATTTTCACTTTGTGAGGCTTCTTACAAGTAGTATAGCGCCACCATTTGACAAGATTTCTCCAACTGAAAATGTTGTTTACATTTATAGAGCAATGTTCATGATCTGTGCACACTCACACAGCAACTACTGTCTGACTAAACACAGAGGGGTTGTTTATGGCCCGATAGGGCACCATTAATGATCCTCGATTGGAGAAGAGGGTTCCAATTGGGGTAGAAGTATGTATCCTAATTGGAGCTGTTTTCAAATTCAAGGGTTTCCAAAGTTTTCCCTTAACTTTTTCATTGACTAGCCGGCGGGTCTAGTCAGTTTGTCATTTCACTAGTTTGTAAGGTTTTTCACTAGTTCATATTTCATATTATATTGTGATGTATTTCAACACTGAACTAGCCAGCAGGACCACAGCAGAGACTGACCAGTCCTGACTGGTCCTCAAGTAGTTTAAATGGCCATTGGCAAGTGGACCACTGTTGGGAGAACGCTGGTTTCCCAATGGAAGATCACTGATACCTCAATTGGGCAGAGAGGGTTCCATTCAGGGTAGAAGCAAATCCACATGATTGAGACAGTTTTGAAGCTGATTTTATCTAAGGGATTCCCAATTGAGGGCAATTTAATGTCAATCTTCAATCGGGAGAATAGGGTTCGAATTACATGTAGGGTGGTTAAGTTCATAAGTTCGTAAGGTATTCCTATTTGCAACATAGTTAATTGCCTGCCTTTTCGATCCTAGCAGAGTCTGTCTAAACGACTAAATGCATTTAGCCTTCAAGAAAGAGCTGCTAATGTTGGGTTGAAATGTCATCAACTATTTGTTGCATTTATACCATGTGTATGTCCTTTTGGTTGGTGAGCCGTTTCCAACAGCTAGTTCTATTTTCTCACGTACCCCAATTAGATGACAGGGATCTTGTAGTTGTACAGTACTTGAAACAGAAAGTCGGCATTTGCTGGCTACAAACTGTTAACCTACACCTGTTTTACATGCATCTAGGACAGCTCTACATGTACTCAAACTAAACCGGCTGGCCACTTAAGATCAGGTGTAGAAAAACCATATCCTCATACTCCTCTGTCTAAACACAGAAAAAAAACTAACATTATACGTGTATGTTTGTCTTTAAGAGCATGGATAATACTTTTACTACATGTACCACATACAATGTATACAACACTATGCAGCCCGATACTTCATTCATTCTCGAAAAGGCAAGCCATTTTCTCCGTGGTAAAGGGCACTATAGTAAGAAAACTCAAAAATTCTAGATAACATTTCAAGGTGCACCATAATGAATAATAAGAGGCAAGTTGCCTCTGCTGCCTCTGTGTCCTGTATTTGGCCTGCTAATAAATATGCACAGTTATGCATTGATATTGACTGTCCATCAAACCAAAGTGTCCCTGAAAGAAGCTCAATTCCACTGGAATATGAAACCCTGCAGTTGAAATGGGTGGAAATGGGTACCAATTGCAATACTTCTACACCGATTGGTACCCATTAGGGTGCAACAAGACAGTTATAAAATTGTTAAAAGGGTCATTGACACATGTGTTGTGACTTGCTGGGCCATGATTTGAACCCATAATCTGACAAGGCAGCCAAACGGGTGCCTATTGTTCTCACCAGACACCACAACATTCTATTGTTCATGTGTTCACAGTGTGGAGTTGGGTATAAAATTGCACCCCTACTATTGAGAGTGGTACGGTCTGATATTGATAGCTATTATGACAACAGCAGATAGATTCATTCTGTCTAGCCTGCGGTTTAACCACTATTCATAGTAGGGGGGTTTGTGTGGATAAAAGAACAAGCTGCATCAATGTAGTGGACAGTGTTTACAGTACTTTATATCAGTCACACTCCGTCCCATCTCCATGCTTGTGGATGACATGTGTCAGTGGCATCTCAGATGCAATTTCTACATCTTCACTGATTGGCTTTCACCAGCTGATATTAAAAACAAGACTTCTGGGCAGATTTGTGGCATCAGGATGAAACTTATTTTGTGAAATGAAAACGATAGTGAATGGAATTCATAGCTGTACATGTACTATAAAGGGAATGCATTTTGACTGTGTGACTATAGACTGACCTTGTGCAAGGAGATGCTATAAAAACTGTCTCTCATGTAAGTATAGTATTTTGTTTGCAGTGTGCATGCATCTAGGCTATTAATTTCAATGCAAATTCAAATAATAACACTGAGGCCTGATGTTCACGGAGGCAACAGATGCAGTCAGCATTTCCCATGATGATGTAAATTGTACATTGCGCTTGCGCACTAACGTTACTGGTGGGCAATGAGGTTGATGGTGGCGTGTCGCATCTACGCATTTGTGCATCTGCCTAGTGCACGACTCTATGGCGTTTGCCAACCAATAGTGTTTGTATGCGGCAATTGGTGTATTTATTGGGAAAGACTGATTGCCTCCTTGCCCCTACGCATTGCCTTGATGCCCTTTGAAAGGCTGCGAGTGGCACATCATTTCTCTTACCCTTAGGTGCCCTAAACTGCCCTGCAGCCGATTTCACGAAACGCTAGGATTAATCCTATCTCGAGTTAGGACGAGTAACTAGTCCTAACTTAGGATTAATCTTAAGGTTTACATGTTACAGTGCAAGGCTGGGACTCGTCCTAAGTCCTAAGATTAATCCTAAGTTAGGAAGAGTTTGGTGAAATCGACGGCTGCCCTTACAACATGTACAAGAAGCAAGGATGATGGAGCATGCTTGATAATGACCGCTTTTATATTCAGTATAGTAGACAAATAATATGTAAAACTTGGTGCTTGAGGGTGAATTACATGCAGGTTTGTCCAACATTTGTGGAATAGCATTATCAGCAGGAGTTCCAAATAAGGGCCTGCTTGGTGGTACAGCAAGAGTATTGTGTCATTTGCAATGGGTCAAAGCCATCTTCTTAAAGTTGTTTTGTTTCATTATAGTCAGGTACTTTATTCTGTTAATGGTAGGGTTAGGACTGGTTTTTATCAATGTAATGCTGATTTATAGGCAAAATTATAAAGAAAGATACAATAAAAGTCACATTTGAAAGTTGCAGCTGAATACAGTAAATAAAACTGTCACTGTGTTTTCTCAAGAATGTTATTCCGTCCATGTTCAGCGAGGTGCCACATCTCTGGCCGCAACATTTGCAAACCGACTCTAACACTGAGAAATCTGAGAAAGGATTTATGTGTGACTCGTTTCCCAGTTTCAAATGTTTTGGTGAAAATTTATCTTTTCTTTTAATAATCCCTTCTCAAAATAGTTTGTACTATCAACAGCTGCAATGCGTTTTACAATAGGTTTTTATGGTCATTAATTGTTTAGACTATTTACCAATCTATGATTCTATCTTTAAAATCCCTGTATACCTCCATGTTATGTACAATGTACTAATGGGTGTTGACTGAAATTGCTGCAATTTTTTTTACTGACTAATGTGAAAAATGTTGTTATTTTTTGTTCAATGTTCCTCATTTGGTTTGGCCACTTGCTTTGAATTTGTATTGTGAGTATTTTACTGCAGTAGACAACCTTGAGTGGCGCAGGCATGTTATTAATTGAATAAATTATTATTATTATTAATATTTTTATGAAGTCCCTGTCTGCATTTAAGAGTGACACACACACACACACAGAAACAGGTGCAAGTGAGTCCCTTCTGGTTTAAGTTTCATAAAAGTGAAAACATACAAGAAGAGATATTAAGGCTAGCTTTGACAGGCAAGATATTTTTCCTACTTTAGTCTAATTTCTGATTTATTTTTTACCCTAAATCTTTTATTAAATAGCAAGATAAGTCTATAATGCCTCTACAGTGTGAAGGTCAGCCCTTGTACTCGATGCAATTTTTTCCTACTTTTTCCCAAGGACCAAAATATCAAGCCTGAACTAAAGTGCAATTTACAGTACTTTCCTGAAGAAAGAATGGGAAAATCCCTCAAATTTTATGTACAAGAATACCTTGCTTATAAGACTAAAGTGATGTACACATGTAGTACATACATCTTTAGATTTTTAGTAGACTACTAAGTTCATTCCCATCCCCTAGTCTTGAATTTCTCACCTTACAACTAACCAACCAACCTGTCAAGCTCCATTAACTATGGCGGTCATGTTTGAGTAACATTTTGTTTTTAAGGAAGAGTCATACTTTGGTAATGACCCCGAACAAGAAGTTGTGTAATTTTTATCTGAAAGCCTACTTTGAAGATGATTATGGTAGCAAGTACATGCTGAAGTGCCGCCAGTTGATTATAAATCAATGAAAGTACATGATGTATGTTGAAAACATTTGAATCTTCAACATTCCGCAGGGCCCAACTTCATAAAGATGAAAAGCAGAAACTGCTTAGCATTTTTCTATGCTAAGCAAACAACTAGCGGGGCACCAATCACAACCATGTAAACTTTATGGAATTTTGGCTGGTAACCAGTTTTTGCTAAGCAATATGTTTCTGTGCTTAGCAAAATTTTGTGCTTACAGTTTTTATGAAATTGGGCCAAGGTTGCTTTTTGAAATGTGCTTGTTGTCCCTTTGACATGTTTGAATGCTGCCCCCAAATATGGCCAGAGATGCAGTTGGTACCCTCTGAAGTGTGGATGGATTCAACTTTTTTCTTGAAAATTTTGCCTATAAATCAGTATTACATTGACAAAAACCAAACGATGACCCAACCTTTTAAAAAGTACATTTTGTCTGGGATTTTGTCTGTACGTGCATTTATCAGGCTCATTTAAATTGCTACATTTTTTTTTTACACCAATATGTGATAAGCACTGTACCCAGTGCTTTCCACTGAGTCTAGTCCTGGGGGAACTATAGACTGCTTCAGCTTGAAGCAATGGTTGATTTTCGGGGAGAGCATCTTCCTTTACTTAGAGTTTTTCAGGCGGATATATTTGGGAAGATTGGTAAACTTTGTCTTACTGCATCTTTAAATTTGTTATTGCAGGCTGGCATTGTGTAGATGAATCTACGTTCAAAACCACATCGGACGAGTCTGTCTGTCTGACCATTCAATATTATCCCATGTGGTTTTGAAGGAAGGATAATAAGTCATCTTTGTGTCGGAGCAAACAACGAACATCGTACATGTGTCTCGCATGTGTCTTGCTTCATGTGAAAATGTTGTACCTCTGTGCCTGTATGTATCTGAAATACATTTGGGCATTTTCAAACTCACATGTAACTGACATATTATGCTGTTTAGGAGATCATACATGTACGACTAAGCTGCGCTGCAGACTGGAATTACACCGAGGCCACTGAGACCATGGCCTCTGTTGCCCTGGGCCCAATTTCATAGAGCTGCTTAAGCATACAAAATAGCTAAGCACATCAAAAAATTGTGCTTACCGGAATAAGGTTACCAGCCAAACTTCCACGTCACATGTACAATTTGTGACTGGTTGCCTGCTGATTTCTGCTTAGCAGACAATTATTAAGCAATATTACATTATTATCTGCAGCTCTATGAAATTGGGCCCTGGTCTTGGCCTTGGTGCCCCTTCAATGGAAGTGCCCTTTGCAAAATGAAAATGGCCTTGCCCTCTAATAGAGGAAAATCCAGTCCTGACACTGACGATATATTTCTGTTTAGTACATGTACATGTAGTGTATACTTGTGACACACATTTGTTGTTGGGGGCACCAGCTGGTAGAAACACACCAATCATCTTTCTATAGCTGACCCTGGTAATCAATTGGCTTACCAGTTGTTAGCACTTTGACATGTACAGCCTTTTTAACATTTGTATTCAAGAAGGCTTTATATCAATAATCAATGCAGCTTATCAGTTCTTACATAGAGGCGTTAACAAAAGCGCTTGGTGTTGTAGATTATTTCTTTTACCCATTAGTCTGTGCAATTACATGGGAGATGTCTGGGAAGAAGGGGGGTAGAAAAGATGAAGGCAGGGATGGGAATTTTGTTTGGTGCTGTGTTGAAGTTTTAGTTGTTTATGTTAGGATTGAATAAAACGCATCTATTAAAGGGGCAGGGCTCACCCTTATTACTAGCCGGGTTGAAAAATGTCTTGTAAAAACTGCTGTTGGCAACACTTCTCAACTTGCCCTATGGGCCAATAAAACCTTTCCAACCTACTTGTTTAAATAATGCTCATGTTTCTTCCTTTTCAAATATGATAGTAAATTAAAAAAATGTTTATATATAAAATATTTGAGTTATTGTATGTTCTTTTATTTGATCAATAAACTGGTTGTGATCATTACCATTTACATCAGAAAGATCAAGTTTTGACAATTCATGTTTGAAAGTTAGGCTATACCAATGGTGTTGGGGGCCAGTAAAGCACACAGTTTACTAGCCCACTGGGCTACTTTTTATAAAAGCTTGAGCGCCAGGCCTAAGGGGTGCTATCGTCATGATCAGAGCGGGCCTATGGCTGTACATGGAATGATAAACTCTCCTCCCAAGTTACTGCACGTGCGCTGGCCGCCACATCACAGTCGGCACTGTCATTATTGAGTGATGTGACGACCAGCGCGTGCTCGTGTGCAGTAACTGGGTTAGAGTTCATTTTTTCAGAAACAGCTACAGGGCTGCTTTGATCATGATGACAGTTCCCCTCTATTTTTTTTGTGATCGTCGTTTTTGTACAATATAATGGGAAACAAAATTATGGCAGTATTGTCTCACTTTATAAACCATTTATCCAGCTCTGTGTCCTTAAAAGCTTGAAATGGCGTGATAGTATAGTATGTTATTCTAGGCACTTTTCTGGACCTATCCTGAAAAAATCAGCTTGTTATGAGCTGTATCCAGGTTAAAGTGAATGCTCTTGGCCTAGGCCTATAAGTTTGTCAAATAATAAGATCAGCAAATTATTTTAAAAGTAGAATATCTAAGTCTTGTTATTTTTGGAGTGGTTGTCTGGTGTCCTCCAGCAATCAGTTGATATTGTTCAGGGCTTTGCCGCAGGGCTTCGCCGCAGGCCCGATGCCAGTGATTTTAGTAGCATCAGGCCAGTAAACTCATGACTGGACAAGTCCAGCGGTCTTGTGTTTTTGTGTTCAAATCTTGACTTTCAGTTTGTTAAATATCTTTATAATACAAATGAGATAAAGCTTCTCTTAGTGCTTTTTCGAATTAAAACAGTTTAAACGTTAAACTGTGAAAGTCTTTTTTCCTCTCTCATTTCAATTCTGGTCTTGTAACAAAAAGTCTGGTCCAGTAAACATTTTGAGCTACTTTGTACAACATGTACAAGCCCTACAGTCTCGTGGGGTTTTTCTACCAAATTCAAGCTCTATTGTTATGTATTTTATGTAAATTTGTATTAAATTTATAATTGACTGACTGTACATTTAGACACAATTTAATCTGCTATAGTAATCAGTTTAGAACTAAATACACCATTTATCAATTACTGAGTAATTTTTGCCAGACTGAGTTAGACCCAAGTTGATTCTACCGTGTGCTGTGTAGATTTTATTAGGTGTTTGATGTACGTGTGGGGTGTGAACATTTAATTATATTAAGTGTTGACATTTCCAATGAAGCTTGTGTTATTTGTTATGCCTCATCATGATTGCAATGTCCATCAATTAGAGTGTCAGGCCCTCGGTTGACGATTTTCCAAACAAGTAATTTGAAGTCAACGAACTTGAAATTCTCGAATAACTTTCACTTTTTCAAATCCTTTCTTAGAGATGTAAGTATAGGATTGGTAATCTAAACACAAATTGATTAGTGCCATTCTGACAGCTCACTGATCATAAAGTTCAAACCAAGTACCGATTCTCCAGAGAAATAACTCCATCTGAAATACTGTCAAAGTCCAGGATATTGCATCTGAAGACCCCCAAGGCCCGAGTCACAGATTCATATTTCAATTGCTTCAATCCTGATTCATGTGCTTGACATTCATGACTTATTGAAACATGACCTCCCAATTGGATGAAAACGTTCTCAGGTTGATTGTATATGGCAGAGCTGCCAACTCTCCCTGATTCTGCAGAAAGTTCCCTGAAAATAAAACCAATCTTGCCATGTTCTGATGAACAGAATTTGAAAATCTCCCTGATTACTTTCTATCATGTTGAATGTAATTCTAGAGATCTTCCTGATTGTTGGACAAAAAACTCCCTGATTGGAAGATGCAAATTTTGGCAGCTCTGTTATGGGCATGTGTTAATTGAAAATTGGAGGATGGGAATCAATTTACTCTTCCAAAAAAAACCAGGCCTGGAATTAAATGGTGGCCACGGAGGCCATGGCCTCTGACTGCCCCTGGTCTTGGCCTTGGTGCCTCTTCAAAAGTTTCTCATATAGACTTTAAGATTTTCCAATGGAAGTGCCCTTTGCAAAATGAAAAAGAACCGCTTGACTGTAGGACTTGCTTGGTTGTTGGGTTACTGGCCTAATGCTAAAAATTAATCAGTTGCCACTGGTCCAGTGGGTATTGCATGCTTGCTTACACGGACATGTGTTTGTGCTGTTTGCTTTCAAGACCTGCCTGTACACATAGGTAGAGAGTCATCAATAACAGGTGTTTTAGAGTGGTTTTTAAAGTGGTTTAAAAATGATTTGTTGAACATGAACATGTGGTTTTTTGCTGTAGGACCTACACACAGGTAGAGAGTCATCAAAATCAGTTTAGTACACGGTGTCCAGTGGTTTTGGTAAAATGATTTGCTACATGTACATCAATCTGCATGATTTTTAGTCATGTGAGATTGTCACAGTTCAAGCGTTCAGGTTTGCTGTTACCATGGAGGGTTGGTAATACTGCAGTGAAGTCATTGTGTGTACACAGCGTCACGTGGAGTTTCACAAAGGTTCATAGAAATTGCTCATAATTTGCCGTTTATGATTCATTTTCATACATTATGCTGGACTGTGGACAGTGTTTACTGAAGGTGTTACAACCTTGCATGTGCCAAGAGTTGCTGGCACTACACCTGTCCCACATTTGAAAAATGGATTCTTCGAAAAGCAAATATTGATGAATCATAAACATTGATGTGAAAATCTTTCAACTAAACCTGAGCCCATTATGATTTTTTATTTGTTTTTATTGGGAAAACGTTTTATTTGACAAATAAAAGTGTCTTTCAAATTGTTGCTTTAATGGTCTGCAAATGCATTGACAGTGTTTCATATGAAAATATTTCTCTGGAGGATTGGTACTGGTATTAAATTAGTGAGTATATTAATACTAAAATGAAGTCGTCATTTCAGGCATGATATTTTCCCTACTTAAGTCTGATTTCTCTTTTTTTTTTGCTCTCAGAAAGGTCAGCAAAATGGTTATTAAATGGCATGAAAACTGGATAAAAGCCACATACATGCCCTTGTCTAACATTGTCCTACTTGTTTACAAGGGCTAAATATCATGACTGTAATTGTTAAACATTTATTTTCTTACCAGCCTTTTTCATCAATTTTTTTACCAGCCTTTTTCATCAATTTTTTAATGCAATTTGAAAGTAATAAAAAAGAAAGATAATTCTAACCCAATTCAAATTGTTTTTAGTATAAGCCTGCATTCACAAGTTGAAACACGTTGGTGGTTTCGGGTACGTGAAAAAAAAGGGTTCAAACAAAATTGGTTAAGCTGTTGATGTGACCGTAGAAAAGTGGCACACGTTATCGTGTGTCCAGTCAAAACACTTTGATACGGTATTTATGGACAAGGTACACACATGTAGTACTGCACACATCATTTAACAGGTAGTTTTTAAAAAGTCATGAATTCATGCATCAACCCAATTCACCAGATGTCATCATCCTCTTGGTTGCACCATTTTTGGAGCCAGGTTTGAGCGTTACATACAAAGTTTAAACCTGAGAATATAAGAGGTCCACATTATGTGGAAACACGTCCACACAGTGTTGAAGGAATGTCCACAGAGTGTATGCAACGCAGAGCTGTATGTCCCTGTGTAGTCTACAGTGCAATGCGCATTGTATGCCACGCTGCATTTACACGCTTACCATCATTTGTACACGCAATTTGACTCGCAAAATGGCCAGCCTGGCTGAGAGAAGCCATGTGTCATGTGTGTGGTGTTGGTTCATGGGATGAATGCCCTGTATAATCATATGTAATTCAAGCCTAATGATTTAAGCAGTGAGGATCTGTGTGGGTGTTTAGCTTAGTAGATTTTTTTCCGCAGACTTGTGTGTCTGTAATAGTTGACAGTTCAATGACTTTTCCAACCCAACGTCATAGGTACCACGGACAATCATTCTAGATGATAAAGAATGGCTATTAAAATCATCTGCCTTATGTTGTCAGTTTATCTAATGTTGGAATTTAAAAGTAGATTAAGCAAACGAGCTCTCATATAAATAAAGTGGTGGAGAGATACTGTCTACATACATGTATAAGCCGGTCTGAGATAAAAGGATTATGAGTCTGGTGTGTTTTTAGTGTCCATAATCTGTTGGGTGCCTAGAAGGATGTATCTTTTCAGATCTGAAATGGTCTTCTACCTGGAGCCTAACCGCACCTTCCTTCCAGCAGAAGAATCTGTAAAAGGGTCTTCTAAAGTTGTCAAGAAAAATTGTTCAATTAAGTTTTCACGGTCGTTTATAACAAACACCAGGAGAAAGGGTGGTCAGAGATGGTGTACGACTGTAAAAGAGGTATTTAATATGTTGATATTTCTGTCTGAGAATCAAACATCAGTTGAGAAACAATGTAACCCAAATGTCTCACAGGCATTCATATTGAAAAATAGATTTGAAGCAATTTTTTTAAAGTCCACTTAACATAATAATTCAGTTGCTTTCAATGTAAATTTGTATTGGAACTTTTCCAAGGGCACCACAGCAAAAGCACAGGGCACCATGGCAATTGCTGTGGGTGCCGCGGGTTATTTCGAGGCCTGCACATCTGCCTAACAGTTTTTATGCAAAATGGCATTTAAATACTCAAAAGCATGGGGTACCTTACAATACAATATTTTCATCATTTTCTGCCAGTTTTGATGCTACATGTATTTGTACAAGTACATGTATGGGGCATTAACATTATCACCCAGTCAATTAGCCCATTTATTTCATTCCTTGAACCACCTCAACTTCCCGGGGAGTATGAAGCCTGCGCTACACGAACCATCTCTGCCCTCACATTTACTCCTGGGTGATGAGAAGCAATTATAGAATAAGTCTCTTCCTTAAGGGCACGTGTCCTGACTGGGATTCGAACCCACACTTCGATGACTTCGCCATTAGATTTGAGTCCAGTGTGCTAGACCTCAAGGCATTGATACGCCACAACTGCGTAGTTTGTTTATTTTCCAAGTGCTAAGGCTTACGGTAGTCCTACTAATTGGGGGTGGGGGGGGATAGAGGGATGGATTCTCCCTCATTTATCTGTATGTCTTGCTCATTTATTTAGTGCACTCAGGAGTACACATTTGCTAATGAGCAAAACACACTCAAATGCACCCATTGTAAAAATGCTATGCATTACACACTTGGACAGTCCCACATCAATGCAACACCCACGTGTATCTCTGGATCTCATATGTGTGGATTGACAGTGCTGGTTGAATATTTCAGCACAATCTAGATGCACAGAGCTGCAAATTAAGAAAACGCCCACGCGAACCTTCTGCGGAGCATTCTCCAGTACATGAATACTCCGGTTGAAACGTCGATAAAAACAACCGTCACTTCAAGGCTCGAATTTGGTGGAAATATCCACAAGACCAAAGGGCTTGTAGCTCAAAATGTTTACTGGACCAGAATTTATTTTCCAAGACCGGAATCCAAATAAGTTGAACCAGCACAGAGAAAGTCTACTCTCATTTGTCTTTAGTGTTTAGTGTACTTCGATATACTGAAGAGAATTGACAGATATTTATCAGATTCCTAGTCAACATTTTTTCACAAAAATATTACACAATGAGGTAGCCTATTCAATTGATAAAACACAAGACCACCGGGCTTGTCTGGTTATGAGTTTACTGGCCCGATGCTAAAATCACTGGCCTCGGGCCTGCGGTCCAGTGTTAATTTCGAGCCCTGCACTTTATTGCATTATGTACATTAGCAAACCTTACATTTGGTATCCCCATGCGCAGGTTAAAATCTTACAGTACATGTACACATGTATGGGGGTCATTCCATATCAGGTCATCCAATGAGTTTTAAAAACCCTATGATTCTGGCTAAAAGGGGTGAGATCATCTCTTTTCAAATGACTTTATCTTCCCGCAGTTGTTGTTTGTTTGGTGGATAAGCTGTTTTTATTTGTGCTTATCTAAAAGAAAGAGAATGTTCGCATCTGCCGAACAGTAAAGAATAAATTCGCCTGTAATTTCTGAGGCTTAAATGAAATGACTATTTTTTATATATATAAGGAATGCCCGTAGACTTCTGGGACTTTTTAAGGTAAACTAACGTAAGCCTTGGTTACCTGGACCCCTCTGCTGTGAGGGGCAAACACCACCGAGCCAGTTTCAGGGTCCACGTAGCCTTGGCGTACACGATACTAATTTGGAAGACCAAATGCTGCAGACGGTGAACCTCGCTTGTCGAAGGTAAGACGTAGAGTGGGGCGATGAAGCCCGCTCAGTAGCTTTTTACTAGCGCGTTCTGCATCAAGAGTTAGTATGAATAGGGGGTCTTCTAAATGCTAATGAGCGTTCATCAAAAGAAAGGGAAGAATTCACTACATCAGCCCCTTGCCAAATCACATTGACCTTAATGTGATTGGTAGTAGCAAAAAAAAGAAAAAGATTTATAAACAAATATTTATCTACAAAGAGGAGTCATGTCTTTTTACATTAATTGTTCAAGTATTTGCTTGGCCATCTCACTCGCCTTCCAGAGCGCGTAAATCTATCTGATTTTTCTGGAGCGGTGTTGGATGGAACAGATTTGGATGAAGAAACTGGAGTAGATTTCTTTGGAGTTATTTTAAACTCGAAATCTGTGTGTGCAACTTTTAATCTGTCGATACTTATTGCATCATGTTTTCCACGTATGTCTACGATGAAATATTTTTGTTTTCTTTCGATGACGCGATAGGGACCCTGGTAAGGAGGTTGTAGTGGCTTTTTCACAGAGTCAGTACGAATGAAAACATGCGTGCAAGTAAACAATTCTTCGGGTAGATGGCTTGATCGTTGATTTGGTCTAGTGGATTGTGGCTGGAGTTCAGACATGTGATGACGTAAACGGTCAACGTAATTAGATGGATCTACGAATTTTGAATCATCCGATGGGGTTATAAATTCTCCTGGTAGTTTTAGAGTTGTGCCGAAAACTAGCTCTGCCGCGCTGCAACCCAAATCAGTTTTTATGGTTGTTCGGATAGTCATCATTATTAGAGGTAAGGATTCGGTCCATCGATTTGGTTCATTTTGAGTCTTAAATGAAGACTTCAAGTGTCTGTGAAAACGTTCTACTAATCCATTTGCTTGAGGATGGTATGCTGTTGTGCGAATACGTTTACAACCTAAGAGTTTGGAAAGACTAGCAAAAAGTTTGGATTCAAATTGACCACCTCTGTCGGTGGTAATTGTTGCGGGTACTCCAAAAGTAGATACCCATCTTTCGACAAAAGCTCGAGCTACTGTTTCTGCAGTAATGTCAGAAATAGGAATGGCTTCCGGCCATCGAGTAAATCTATCGATGCACGTAAGCAAATAAGTAAAACCGCGAGATGGTGGTAAGGGACCAACTATATCAATATGAATATGATTAAATCGAGCGTCAGGGGTGACAAAAGTACCTAACGGTGTCACAGAGTGGCGATGTACCTTAGCACGTTGACACTTGATACAATTTCTGGTCCATGATCTAACATCTTTATTCACGGATGGCCAAAAGAATCTTTGAGTGATAAGTTTCTGGGTGGCTCTTATTCCAGGATGGGATGAACTATGGATAGAATTGAACACATCGTGCCTAAATTCGTTGGGTATGTAAGGACGATGATGACCAGTGGATGTTTCACAAGTAATTGTGCCTTGTGAGGTGTAAAGTGGAATTTCTTTGAATTGAAGATTTGACGATTTTCTTAGCCTAATTAGCTCTTCGTTATTCTTCTGTTTTCTTGCCACTGCATTAAAATCCACTGAAGTGGTAGAACTGATAGAGGGAGTCAATTTTCCAATGTGGAATCTAGAAAGTGCATCGGCTACAGTGTTTTCACTACCTTTTACATACCGAATGTCCGTGCTGAATTGTGAAATGTAGTCTAAGTGTCGTGTTTCTCTGGGTGAGTAACGATCAGGTTTAGCTGCAAAAGCATACGTAAGCGGTTTATGATCAGTTAAGATACAAAAATCACGACCTTCTAATATGTGCTTGAAATGCCGAATGGATAAATAAACTGCTAACAACTCCCGACCAAAAGTGCTGTACCTGGTTTCTGCAGGTTTTAAGCGTTTCGAGAAGAAAGCAATGGGCGTCAGAACGTTATTCATGCATTGATGGAGTGCACCACCAACTGCTACGTTAGACGCATCGGTCATGAGACACAATGGGATCTCTGAATTTGGATGTACTAGCAAGGTAGATTCAACTAGACATGTTTTAGCTTTTCTAAAGGCATTTAAAGCTATATCAGAAAGTTGGATTGCTTGATTTCTTAATTTAGGCTTACCTCCCAAAAGGTCTGTGAGAGGTTGCACTATTTCAGCGCAGTTTGGTACAAATCGACGGTAGAAGTTAATCAATCCTAAGAATTCTCGTAACTTGCGAATGGAGTTTGGGATAGGGAAATCTTCGATCACTTTGATCTTTTCCGTGAGCGGCAAAATGCCATTGTTGTCAATGTGATGACCAAGGAATTCCAATGAAGTTACGCCAAATTGGCATTTGCTAGGATTGATTACTACTCCATATTGACGTAAACGTTCGAAAACTAGTTTGAGGTTTTCTTTATGTTCTTGTTCGTCTGTGCTTGCTATCAACAAATCGTCTATGTAGGCATATACAAAATCTAGTCCATGTAGTACTTCGTCTATGAATCTTTGAAAGGTTTGTGCAGCGTTTCGAAGGCCGAATGGCATGCGAACGTACTCAAAAAGGCCAAAAGGGGTTGTAATTGCCGTTTTGGGAATATCTGATGGTTCGATAGGAATTTGGTGATACGCCTTTACAAGATCAATTTTGGAAAACACATTTTTGCCATGTAAAGAAGTAGTAAAATCATGGATATGCGGAACAGGATATCTATCCGGTATTGTGATGTTGTTCAGAGAACGATAATCACCACAAGGTCTCCAATCTCCTGTTTTCTTTGGAACCATGTGTAAAGGTGATGACCAAGGACTATCTGATTGACGAATAATGCCTAAATCTAGCATATGGTCAAATTCGGCTTTCGCAATTGGTAATTTGTTGGAGGCAAGGCGTCTAGGTCTAGAATGCACTGGTGGTCCTCTAGTGCGAATATGGTGAGTAATAGTATGTTTTATGGCAGTTTCCTTAAAATTTGGTCTTGTTATATCCCGGAATTGGTTCAGTAAAGAAAGGTATACACCGTCTTTATCGGGAATGGAAAACATTGGCCTTGGAGAAATCATTGATGTTTTATTACCAGAGATCGTAAGTTCTGTTTGCGAATCTATTAGCTTTAGATTTTTCATGTCTACAATCAGTGAAAAATTTCTCAAAAAATCTGCACCAATTATCGGTATAGGGACATCGGCAATAATATAAATCCATCTATATGCACGTCTTAGACCGATGTCAATAGTCATAGACTTTTCACCATAGGTTGCTATTTTGGATTTATTAACTGCTTGTAAGGTGTAAGGACTCGAGTTCTTTTTGTCTGTTCTGGTTGGGGGCAACACACTAACTTCGGCGCCCGTGTCTATTAAAAATCGAGTGCCAGATATTCTGTCAGTGACATAAAATAGACGACTGTGACATTCGCCAGGCCCACTCGTCGTCTGTAGTAGCTGGCTTTCTAGTTTTCCTGGGTTTGTTTATCACTAGAGGCGTTAAAACTACATGGTTTTACACATTTTAGTGCTTTGTCACCGAATTTCCAATGATACCAGCATTCTGAGCCTACTCTAAACGGTTTGTTAGGTCTATATCTGGATCTACTACGTGAACGAGAACTAGCTCGATATCGGTTGTTGGATCGTTCTCGAGATCGTCTAAAAGAACTGTAGACTTTGCGTTCATCTTGTGGTTCACTTGTGACTAATGATTGGACTAGCATTGTTAAATGTGAAACTTGCGATTGCAAATCGTCTAAGCGAGAATCATGACTAGGCGGCACTACTAGTAGCGGTGTGGCTGCGGCAGCAGCGGCACTTGCGCTAACAGTAGACACCGAAGATGGACTGGCTACTTCAAGTATTTTGTCAGCGATTACAGCTAATTGTTCGAGATCAACAGAATCACTCGATGAGGCAAGGATTAAATGAACATTTTGCGGCAATCGCTGTAGAAATAGTTGTCTCAAAATACTCTCTTCTAGTTTGTTTTCGCCAAGTAGTTGTTTCATCCTGCGGAGGAGTTGGGAAGGTTTTTTATCACCTAATTCTTCAGAAATCAATAACTTATGGAGACGTTTTTGTTCCGATTGTGATGTCCGTTTTATTAGTTCTGTTTTTATTTTGTCGTATGGGTCTGCTGAAGGAGGAGAAATTAGCAAATCTCTAACTTCTTGAGCAATTTCAGGTTGTAATGATGAAACAACATAAGAGAATTTTGTTAGTTGTTGTGTGATTTGCCGCGTTTGGAACTGAGCCTCGACCTGAGCAAACCAAATTGTTGGGTCATGGGGCCAAAATGGAGGTAATTTTAAGCTCACGGCAGCAAGTGGCTCTGTCTTTGCATGAGGTTTTTCCTCCATGGTAATATCAACTGGAATGCAGTTATGGTAAGGAAATGTGAAACTTAGTTCAACTGTTGCAATGCGTTGAAATTAAATTGAAAGGAATTGTACATCTCAGAAAACCAACGCTGTTTTAATTTGGAGTCACCATGTAGGCCGTCATACAAATGTACAAAGTGGTTTCTTTTGTTATGCGTAGTTTTACTGTGATGAGTTCTTTTTTCGACTTTCCTGATTGTGTTATGCCAAGATAACGTTCTCAACACGGTGCCACTCTGGGGAGTGCTATTGTGCGCTATGATCCTCTCGTTAACTTCGTCAACTATGGAGTTGTGATTGTGCTGAAAAGTCCGAATATCCTCGTTGGAAATGATTGGTGTGCGAAGCTTTTTGCTCGACTGAAATTTAGCAAATGACGCAGGAGGAACAGTTGTGAATGTGACTAGAGTATTTGGTCTAGCGGCTTGTATGGTGCGCTTGAACTGGTCTAGTTCATGGAATAAGCTCTCAGCAGTGTGGTTGGATGGCTTTAGAACGCGACGTTCATGTGTGGCATCGTATTGAAACGCAGTCAGGTCATTAATGCCGGCTGCTAGTTGAACTACTACACAATCGCTGGCACTGCATGCATTTAATTTACGGATAGTAGGGCCTACTAGGTTGTAAATTTTAGCACCTCTTATAACGACAAAATCAACTGTAAAAGGAAATGCTTTACCTAATGGTTTACGATAATTTGAAAACTTGTGTCCTCTAGAATCTGCGACGAATAAAAATTTAATCATCACTATAATACTGTCCGATATCTGTTGTTTGCGTCGGGATCACCAGTTTTAGTGGATAAGCTGTTTTTATTTGTGCTTATCTAAAAGAAAGAGAATGTTCGCATCTGCCGAACAGTAAAGAATAAATTCGCCTGTAATTTCTGAGGCTTAAATGAAATGACTATTTTTTATATATATAAGGAATGCCCGTAGACTTCTGGGACTTTTTAAGGTAAACTAACGTAAGCCTTGGTTACCTGGACCCCTCTGCTGTGAGGGGCAAACACCACCGAGCCAGTTTCAGGGTCCACGTAGCCTTGGCGTACACGATACTAATTTGGAAGACCAAATGCTGCAGACGGTGAACCTCGCTTGTCGAAGGTAAGACGTAGAGTGGGGCGATGAAGCCCGCTCAGTAGCTTTTTACTAGCGCGTTCTGCATCAAGAGTTAGTATGAATAGGGGGTCTTCTAAATGCTAATGAGCGTTCATCAAAAGAAAGGGAAGAATTCACTACATTTGTGTCTTTACAATGGAAATTGCCTAAGGAATCCAACTTTGTCACTCATTTTGATGTAGGAGCATTTTTAGGTTTGATGACCCTTTGGCCTTTAATTTAACCTTGTTGTGGATCACGTGATCTGGTGATGAGCTTTGGTGAAAATTATGCTTTATAACATATTTTCTTCACAAGTTTTTAAAGGTGAGGTATCCTAATTAACCCATAGACTAAGTATGGGGGGGGGGGCGTCCCAACAAGCGGGTATTTGTAAATACATCAAACTTGTGGCTGGTGCTGTAGTTGATAGTTGAAATCCCGCATCATAGAGACTACATGACAACTGGTCTTACATACAAAGTGGCAAAATTGGCAAAAACTCAAAGATTTTGCAAATCAGTTCCCATACAAATTATTAATATAGACCTACTCGTTACTGTTAACATTTTCAGCAAGTTTCAGTACCTTATACACATGTACATTGTAGTTTCGTAATTACACTATTTAGTATTGAACGATGAATCACTGGATTTGTCATCTTTCTACGAGGTGATGATATGTACATAGAGCTGTAGCAATAGTGCAACTTCAATTATAATTTTTCTCCAAACACGAATTGTTTGGCTGTGGACATTACACATGTAGGTCACTTCATGGGACCAGTGACAAATTGAATTGATGTCATGGATGTACAGTAATAATTGCATCAAGGATGAAGAAGTCTATTCCGGTTTTACCCTCACACTGGCATACTCAGTGGCCTCTGCATCACTGCAAAAAGAAATCCACAAGTCACCCAGTTGGGACCTGAACCCATGACCCACGTACTTGTACACAGCACATCTGCCTGTGAGATGGGCTGTCGGACCCTGAAAGCTCCAAATCAAGAAATGATGAAAACTGAAACCAAAGAAACAAAAACAATCCCAGACCATAGAACCCAAATATTGCTGAAATAAACCAAAGTTCTGGTGAAGAAATGTGACAATCTCGCTGATTGTGGAAACTTTGTCCCTATTTTATAGTAAATGGGATTTTAAATATCTCCCTGAATGTTGTACAAAAGCTCCCTGATTGCAAGATGCAAATGTCGGCAGCTCTGACCAGTAAAACATGCGGCTGGCTGGTCCTGCTGGCTGGTCCTGCTGGCTGGTCCTGCTGGCTGGTCCTGCTGGCTAGTCACTGACAACATTGAACATCCATCTACCTCAACGATTCCCTGACATCTACCTACTAACTCACTGAATGGCATGAGACAAATGCCGCACCTCTGGTTCAGCCACAATCTCATCTTCTAATTGAGGAAGCAGTTTGTGCTGTCATCATACACAGTTGTCATCACTTGCTCACAGTGGATTTCTCAATGTGTGTAGAGTCATTGGAAGGGCTGGGCCTGCAAGCCAGCTCACCAGGCAACATCACAACCGTGTCTACATAATAGAACTAAGTGTGGACAATCCTACACTGTAAATTGTAGTAAACGGTGGCTACATTAGAACTTGGTCATAGAGTATGGACAATCCTACACTGTAAATTGTAGTAAACGGTGTCTACACAACTGTACATTAGAACTTGGGCAGTAAGTGTGGACAATCCTACAATTAGTTCTTTTCAATTAATAAATTTTGGGCTGGAATTTGCACAACAGCACAGTTGGTCTTTTGCATATCGACTACCACATCCTTGACAATTGTACATTTTACTAAAAATCTTTGATGAATTTAAACATTAAAGTTGAAACACAAAGTTTGAAGGAAGATTTAAAAACTTCAAAAAATCATGCAGGCAACTTTTCAGCTGATTTCCTTGCTTCTGGTTGTGAAAATTGTAGAACACCACAGTACAAAGTAACGCTGTGCCTGGCACAATCCTCTTTTGTTGACAAACTGTAGGTTTGCATTATACGTACATGCCTACAAAATACAATTTCTACTGCACCCACGGTCAATAACAAGCATGTCATATCACTTCCAACTCATTTTTTCCACCGGAGACCAATAAAGAAACCTGGTAATAAACTTCCTGTTTACATGGTCGTGCTTTTCCATAATTTCCCTCAAATGAAATCAATGGTTAGTTCTTCAATCTCGCCCTGTGAAGGATTCGATTAATGCCAGGTTCGTCTAGCTGTCAGCTCGGCTGGTCACCCTCCAGACAATTACATTTCACTATCGGATTTCATTGTACGCTGGCAGTCTGTATTATTACTTATGCACTGACATTAAAGGAATGGTAAATTGGCGCTCAGTTCGGCATGTTTTTAGTCCCTTGGTAAATTTGATTTGACACCCTGCCGTGTTTGACAAAGTCGCCCAAATCTCTTCTCTGTTAGGTCCATGATGCACAAGACATCTGACAGGCAACCAGGCAATCGTCAAGAAGATCAAAAGTTTTTGTTTTCGCATATTCTGTAATTAAAAAAAACCCATGGATAATCGTCCATTGCAGAACCAAAGTCATTCTTTTGCATTCAGTGTGACATTTTGGTCAGACATGGCCCATGAGCTTTATACTTCTTGGTACTGTGGCACTCAAAAAGTTTTTGGATCGTTCTTGGAGGGGGGCCAGTTAACTGAGAATTAAACTCTGCTTAATTTTACTGATAAACTCAACTAAAACACAACCCTGTCCCCCTTAAAAAAAAAAAGAAAAAAAAAGAACAACAGACAAAAAGGAGGTTATGGGGGCTTGCCAACCTCCTTCCCCCTTGTCAATGCTTTAAACACTTATTTGAAAGTATAGACCCCTTGCTATGACTAACTTTAAAAAACACCCTCAGTGAAGGCAAAGGAAGCTGGACCACTTTGAGTGAGTTTGTGGTCTTCAGCTGTTTTACATCTAACTAACATGTGGCCAGCAGACCACTGTTCAAGGAACACATTGCCTCTAAACATATTTCAGCCATGTTGCTAAATTACATGATTGATTGGGATATAAACGGTGTTGAATTATCTTTCAATTATCCAATGCACCTGAGTGTCTGTGTGATTGTTTCATTGTTCTCGAAGGAATAGTAAAACCGTGAAACCTTCAAACCTTTTTGGGTGTTAACAAACTATTTAGGCCTATATGTAGTTTTACAAGAATTTTGTGTTGATCTACAAAACTGACCTGTGACAGTTTCATTGAAATAAGTTTCAATGGTTTTTGTTTGGCCCATATAAGGTGTTTGTCCTTGCATTTGCTTCTCAATACTTGGGCCATTGGGCTATAGTGGAAGCCACGTTTTAGGAGTCTTTGGTTTCATTTCCAGAAATAAACCAAAACCAAAACTGAACCATGAATTTCCAATAACTCTGCTCGATGATCAGGGTCCAATGACATGGCTCAGCTTACTGTAAGCAAAGAATCGGCGCTTACGGATGCAGGGAATTCTGTGCTTATGCCAAGCGTATTTAACAGGTTAGCAGGAAATTTGTGCTTGTGCGCTTGCGTATTCCAGGTTACCAGGCATTCTTCGCTTACACAGCTACATGTAGCTCAGAAATTTGGCGCTTGCCCTATAAGCGAAGAATGACGATTGCAAACGGCGGTAAGCAGAGCCAAGAAATTGGGCCCAGTTAGCGGCATGTGGTTGTTTTATCGAGTCATACTCTCTATTTGACTGAGCAGCTGGATGCGCAATTCAAGCCAGTTATGGTACCTCTATCACTGGTCACACTTGAGAAACAATTGTTATCACATGTGTGAGCGTGTTCACAAATTAATTTGGAATGGCTTTATTTTATAATGCTTTTTATTTTGTTTTGGTATGTTAGATCGTCCTTTCTCTATGATTAGATGCAACAATTTGCAGCCGGGATAAAGAATAATATTTTGAGTTAAATTTACCCCTACACTAATGTGTGAGAAGCATCAATGCTTCCCAAGTCCTGCGGAAAAAAATAATCTACAGGCATTACTACTCAGGTGATTCAAACCCAGGACTTCTGCATTCTACAGTACGGCTCTGCTCACTGCGGAATTCTTATTGGCCGTAGATTTATGTGCCTTACAGGGCTCTGTAAGCACAGAATTTGTGGTAAACAGCGCCATGAAATTAGGCCCGGATTTAACCACTAGATTACAGAGCCTACCTAGCTACTTTGTTAGATGCTTGGTTTTTAGCCGAGGATGAACCCTGAATGAGATCCTAGTTATTGTGAAGATCTCTTCTTTGACTTGGACTACATGTATGGCCACGATGGGCTGTGATCCACTTTAAACAGTCATAAAAAATACATATTGTTATAAAGATTTAACATGACTGATACGTGGTCTCCAGGGCCCAATATCATGGCTCTGCTTACCACAAAATTATGCGCTTACGGTTACCATTCTCTGCTTACAGTGTAAGCGTAAGCACCAAATTACTGGGTTAGCTGTGTTAGCGAAGAATGCTTAGTTATGTGATGTACAGGCATGTGCATAAGCAAACAATCTTGGCTAGTCTGTGAAACACGCTTAGTGTTAAGCACAGCTTTTTTGCTAACGTTAAGCAAAACCGTGAAATTGGGCCCAGGTCTCTATGAAGTAGTGAGCATCTAGCTCTTGCAGGTATGCAACCTAAAAGTGCTCATAGAAGTTTTAGGGGTCATCAATCTCAAGTAATAGACCAACATTTATACATCTGGGGGAAGAGAAGCAAATTATGGTTTTGATTGATTGCTTATTGACACAAACAGGCGCCAGCTACATGTAAGTCCACTCTCTTACAAGACAGCCACCAACACTAAAACTAGGTATGCTTCACCACTTGGCAAGAATACATCAAAATCCTATTACGTAAAAATAACCCATTTATTCACCTTGGGAAGAGAAGCAAATTATGGTTTTAAATTAACTTACGCATTGACAAAAACAACATGAAAGCTGGACTGAATTTCTGACAAGACAGCCACTGAAAGTTGAATTAGGTATGTTTCACCTTTTGGCAAGAATATCATTGCAAAATCCTTGTACATCATGTACATAAAAATATCCCATTTAAACACCTGGGAAAGACGAGCAAATTATATACTTTTAATTGTCTTGCTCGTCGACACTAACAACATCAAAACTTAAATTTGGTATGCTTCACCACTTGGCAACAAAGCCACCTCAAAACCCTCGTACATCTATAGAAATATCACACTTTATACTGTACACCTGGGTTTTTATTACTCATTGACAAAACAACATGGAAAAAAACAAACATCCACTTTCTGACAACTCGGCCACTAGAACTACAAATCAAGTGCACCAGATCACCAGCCTAGAACATTCTCTCTTTGTGGGAAACATCACCCATGCATGAACCAGCTCAATACATTGTCCAATACTGGTCTAAAACTGTAAACAGAGCTATACGTTTCTCTCATGGACACCTGCATGTACAGCTGTGAGAGTAAATTTCCATAAAGGGAAATTAATGCGAAACCACTTTGCCACATCAGCACAAAAAAATATAATTTATCTGACCTTCCTTTTTCTTTTGGAGAAATGCTGTAATTTATGCAACATTTTGTTTTCAGCTGATCTGTAAGCCTTGTTTTGTTCTGTTTATATAAAGAAGTGATCCCAGGTCATCGGCGTAGTTATGTGCAGAAGACCTCGGTACTCAAAACTCTCACAGAAATATTGTTTATCTGTCCTTCCTTTTTTGTTTTGTATCATATACCATAATTTATGCAACATTTTGTTTCCGCCAATCTGTAATCTTTGTTTTGCTCGGTGTATATTTACAGAAGTGGTCCCAGTTCATCGGCGAAGTCGAAGTGCAGAAGACCTCAGTACTCAAAATTCTCATGGGAATGATGAGCCATCTCCGCCAGCAGTGTCCAAAACCTCATTTGGTAAGTCTTCCGGCTTATTTATTTTATTTTAACTATTTTTTAGTTACACATCCAGCAGCACAATTAGCTGCAATAACAGGATGAATAGGAAGCAAGAAGAAATGTTCAGTTTTAGATGTGGGAGGAAAACCTCAAATGGGGAAAACCCACGCAATCAGGTTTTGGACTAAAAACCAAATCCATTCGCTAGGCTCTGGCCTCAGATGGGATTCGAACCGGGATCCACGTAGGTGAAAGGCAGGAAAAGAAACCACTGAGCCAACCTGGGGCCAATTTCATAGAGCTGCTTAAGCAGAAAATAATGCTTAACAATTTCCTGCTAAGCAGAAATGAGCAGGATACCAGTCACAAATTGTACATGTGACATGGTAGTTTGGCTGGTAACCTTATTCTGGTAAGCAACATTTTATTGTGCTTAGCAAATTGTTGTGCTTAAGCAGTTCTATGAAATTGGGCCCAGATCTCTAGTAGTGTTCAATTTCATTCAAGCAGTAACAGTGTACACTAGGCCTTGCATTTCATCTTATGAGAGGGCAAGGCCATTTTCATTTTGCTTCAAGTCTTTGGGAGACTTTTGAAAGGGCACCAAGGCCAAGATAAGGGAAAGGTAATTTAAATCATACAAACTAGAGCCTTATGCCACAGAACTGTTTGTGTCAAAGAACAAAAGAACAGTGTTTTGATGAGCATATATAAAAACAAAGATGTACAAAAATGTACATCTTCATTTTCTTCTTCCAATTTATAAAGTTATTGTGCTGAATTAAGGTGAAAAACAAGACTTCTTTACAATTGAGATGTTAATAAAGCTGTTTAAGCCTTACTGTTGGACCAAAGGGTTCACACTTATACACATTTCTGGAAAATTCCATGGGAAATTTGGTCGACCTTTTAACCATGGCAAACTCCAGAGAAATAGCCATTTCCTGGGAAATAGCTAGCCTTGCTTGGGAGTAGGGTTAAGCTTAAAGACTGTTCTTTGTTCCCAGGAAAATCAAGCCTGTGAAATCTCTGCTTTAAAGCGGATTTCCGCTTTTTCCTTGACCGTGACGATTTTTTATTTCCGTTTTTTTTTTTTCGTAAAAAAAAAATAATAATAATAATTACGAATATTTTTTAGAAGCCTAATATATGCTTGGCAACAACAATGTACAACTTTAATAATGTGAAATAAGCCTAGTGACTGGATCAATGAGGTGCCCAAGTTCGACCAGCGTAAATGCGTGACGTGCGCTCACTTGACGTTCCACGATCATTCTTACATCATGTATAGTGTTTCAGCTCTTTTTTTAAGGGTCCATTCACAGGCCTGGAAAATGCATCAAGTGTGAAATGAACTAGGGATGGCGGTGGGGTTAGAATTCCCCAGGAGCTTCCTGGGGTTTTTATTTCTTGATAATTTGTTCTGTAGTGTGAAAAGGGCTGAAGGAAAGCTGTTCTGAAGCTCTCCCCCTCTTCCCCTCTCTCTCTTTGAAGCCATCTGGTTTTTTAGCCCAGCCAAAGTTGGCTGCTTTACATCCACAATATTTCCAAGCTGTGATGTTGCCACATCTGTGTAGTATCACTTAACAGTTCAGACTGACTTTGCTTTGGACTTAACACTTAATACATGTACATGTATGTCGGTAGAGTCAGACTCTGCAGCTTATGTGTAACATTAAACTTACACAGCTAGCTTTAACTAAAAAAAGGTGGAAGTATCAACACAGCAATAAACCTTTTGTGAATGCTGTTATTTGTGATGACATAAACTGCATCATGTAGGAATCTATTAACGTATCTTTTTACAGGCACTAGGCGGGGCCTTTTTGTTTTTTACTTGTTTGAGAGCAACTTTCAATAAAGCAGGAAATTGGGTTCATAATGTTAACAGCACAGTAGCTTTGTTGTAATGGTAGCGTACTACGTCACCAGACGGTAGCCTGTGTGAATGTTCGTTTTGCATTACCCAGACCATCCATGTGATACAGTATTGACTTATTCAAATCTCTAGCTGACAGACTAATATAACAGGATTTCTGTCTACAAACTGAAGGTGAGTTGCGTCAGGAAGCGTTTTACTTTCACCGTCATGAAACATTCACGCATTTACGCCTCTTATATACATCAAGCCACATTATCCATGCTGGTGTGGTAGACAGTGAAGAACATAGACTGTATAATGTACATTCAGGCCTGCGAGAACGCATGTTGGCCAGGGTGTGCTGGGTGCTGAGTTGCATTACTGGCTTGTATGTCAAGAAAATTGAGAGAGCACAATGCCCAAATAGAGGGAATTCAACATAGCCTTTTTTCAAATCTGTTCAGAAATTTCCGGGGGGCTTCTTTTGTTTGGGTAAGACTTATCCTTAGAATAGAATGTGTCATACGTTAGAAAAATAGGGGTTGTTTTGATATATATTCCAATTTCCAGCACCCCTATCCAAAACATTTGGGTGCTGCAGCACCCACAGCACCCCCAGCACCCCCTGGTTCGTGTGGGCCTGGGTACATTGGGTGTGATAACGTATACAGGCATGCTACTTTTCAGCTGATTTCCATTTTCTTCCTTAAAAAAATAGAGCCATAGAAAACTGAAAAACACTGTACAAAGTTAAGTGTGGTTGGTCCTTTCCTCTTCTTTCGCAAATTACATTGTGGCACACATGTAGTCTATGTTACAAAAGTGACATGCTGGAGTTCAATCCATAGCACTTGTATCATTGAAACGTCAATGGTTCATTTTTTTCCCCCATTAAAAAAACGGTAAAATTTACGCACTCTGGGGTCGATTTCACAAAACCCTTCCTAACTTAGGACTAGTCCTAGGCAATGCTAGGAGATAGGACTAGTCCTAAGTTAAGACCAGTTACTGGTCCTAACTTCAGATAAGACTAGTTCTAACTCTTTGTGAAATCGACCCCTGCACCTTTAAGGGAAATCACATTATTGGTAATTATTATATTTTTCTAGAAAATTGGGATTTGTGTGTTTCACCCGGGGCCTGTTTATATTTGTGTGTCTGTGACTGCTGAGAAAACAAGAGCTAATGGTGAAACTTGTATACTGTCAGACAGACCTTGTTGTATAAAACTCACAAATTCAAATGATTGCTGGCCAGCCATCACTTCAAAAGGTTACACAAATTTACAAAACACCTGGCGATATCATTCCACTGGATACTTGGGAATGATGTGTACACCATACACTTTCACTTTCAGTCAGAGTTATTTTGTAGTAACTTTTCGTGTCTGCAAATGATGTACATGTACTAATCTACATGTACCTTTAAAACAACGTAGTGTATACGTGCCTTTGGCTACTGTATTTTCCATGCTAGTACAAATATTGTTGAGTGAACAGTGTACACAAAATGGATTATGAAAACATCAGTTAGTAAATTATGAGTAGTAAGCTTCAGGGTACCCTAAAGCCATCCTGCCAAGACAAGGTACAGGTATCTAGTGTAGGGTCACGTCTGAATTGGTGGCTACAGCTACGGATACAGCATGGCGCCCTTAGCAACATTCGTAGCCGTAGCTGTAGCCGTCGATTCGGATACGGCCTGATAGGTTGCATCAGGAATAAAGAATATTATTATTTCAGTTTTACTCTACACCGTTCGATGTGTAGTACCGGTAAGCCCTGTGTATTCAGTACTTTCTGGAGGTCTGCAGACAACAAAAAACACACTCAGGCATGTGTCAGGTGGGAATCGTAACCATTACTCCCGCATTCTAGACCGTTCGGCTTAATATGACACCCAAACAGTCTTCCATAAAACAAAGGAGACTCACAGAAATGCTGCTGAGCATCTTCTCTTATTCCTAGTGTTCTGTATCAATGAATGAACAGTCATTCTCATTTTACCCCATGGGGTTCAGACTATTTTACCTTCTAACCCCAGTTTGAATAGAACAACAACAAGATGACGCACCGTAGCAAAGTCTGTAAGGATGCGTCAGAATTTAAGACTTTTGGACACTAGGTGGCAGCAGACATACGTTCCACCTAATTTTTTATTGCAATAGACCCATTGCATAGGCAAGCAATGGAGGTCAAACAATGGAAGTGTGCAGGCAAGCACGTGCCATGCACATTACTCAGACAACGACAGAGAGGTCTGCATTTGACCTTTTGAGGGCGCTGTTTGAGCTTGTAATGCCTTATTGATGCAAAAACACAAGGGTTCTATTGTTTTAATTTGTATGTAGTCCTGAACATGCATGCATTTCCAAGAACAATGAATTACATGATGAGTCTGGTGCCACGGAGCATCCCCAATAGTCTCCCATGGGTGTTTTTTCTCTGACAGCTACAGCTACATGTAGTTCACCGCCTGAGTACGAATGTTCAATGATACATGAATCAGCAGCCAATGGTCACAGTAGTATGTAGATGACATGACCTTATACAGCTCATCATTAGCACACCACAATACCCAACATGCCCAAGGTTATGGGATATATAAAACAGACCTGCCCATTAAGCCCTGTTCAATGATGTATTTTCCAATCACACTAACATTTCTAATGTGGATGGCAAAGCAAAACAAAATATACCGAAAGTCTGACTTGATAGTTCATGTGGTGGGAGGGGCCTGAGCATGCGGCGTTGTTTTTGAAAATAAAACAGATCGGCTAACCAGGGTGATTTTTAGACGAAACATGCATTTAAATATTAGAGGTTCCAAAATGTAGTTTTTGCAGATTTAGATGGATTCAATACTGCACAGTCATACAAAGATGATGGGTATACATACAGACTAGCATTGTTGATAGGACAACGGATTCCAAAAATAACATTAAAATGTTAAGGAAAACACAGTAAATCGGTTGTACTTCTTTTTGTTGAATCTTTGTACATCGTCTTCAGAAAAGTGCATTTTAATTAGATCGATCAGAAAGTCTATGGATAGGGGAAACAGAGACAGGACCAGGACAAAATGAAAAAGACCAAGACAAGAGTGACAAGACCAGGGCAAGAGGGACAAGACCAGGGCAATAGGGATACAACCAGGGCAATAGGGATAAGACCAGGGCAATAGGGAAACGACCAGGGCAATAGGGATAAGACCAGGGCAATAGGGATACGACCAGGGCAATAGGGATACGACCAGGGCAATAGGGATACGACCAGGGCAATAGGGATAAGACCAGGGCAATAGGGATATGACCAGGGCAATGACCAGGGCAATAGGGATAAGACCAGGACAAAACTAGGACAAAACTAGGGCAATAGGGATAAGACCAGTGCAATAGGGATACGAATAGGGAAATAGGGATAAGACCAGTGCAATAGGGATAAAGACCAGGGCAATAGGGATAAGACCAGGGCAATTATAGGGTCTAGACCAGGGCAATATAGACAATACCAGGGCAATAGGGACAAGACTGGGGCGATGGGGACAAGATCAGGGCAAGAGAGTTGATGGCCGCTGTGAAGCCTACTGATACTGTACCGTCCATTTTTTACTGGCATGCAACTTGACAGCTAGCAGCCAGTTTCCAATCACTTGTAAAGCCACAAAAGCGCCGCATGCATACATTGACACGCTTGACTTAACAGATTCCTTGTTTTTGAAATTTTGTTATTTTTGTATTCATTGCACAAATTGTAAGTTTTCATTGCACAACCAAAAAGACATCATTCTGTCATACATAGCTACATGTATGGACCTTTGGTCCCCCTTTTACCTTAACTTGTCTTGCTGTGTTATTCTTTACAATATTCGTATAGTTATTGAACTTTGTCGCAAAAAAATTTACTTCTTAACAGAAAAATTGCTGTGCCCTAGCAACCAGAACAAGAAAGTACAGTGCCTGTATAAGTGTGTCTGCGCAGTGTTAAATACACAGCTAACTCCCTTCACTCAATGACTCATATTCAAAAACATTTGTGAAATACATTTTTTGTTATTCTGTTTTCATGTATTGTAGGCCTACTTCCTCATTTCAAAGCTTCGCTGTGACCTTTATATTCATCTTCTGGTTCCAGTCATGGACCAGTGCCAATTTTTTCCCCGAAACACGATTTACCATCAAACAAGTAGATAAAAAAAATGCCTGCAAACACAACCTAGCATTATTGCATTAGTTAGTGTCAAAGGTGTACATTGATTGTTCCTGTGTGTTAGCGGGTGTGTGTACCTGTTCCCTTATGGTGTAAAGTCCAACCGAGTCGACATTCCCTCATAAGCCAGTAACACGCCACTCCTTCATCTAGTCTCTTTACCAACTTTTCCAGCTGCGGAATTGTCCAGAAATGCACTGAGATTATATTGGTATGTCCATCCTAAGGTGGGTGAGTGTTGCATTTTATTACAAGAGATAGAACTGAGCGTTTATGTATTAAGACACAGACATGACGGAGTGTGTCGACCTGCACAGTAGTACTGCTAACAATGTTAATGTACTCTCTAGTTGCATGCATATTCCGTATGATTTGGTTTATCTATTAATCATAGACTTAAGTATACTGTAAAGTTGAAATCATATAGATATCTTTTTCTTTTCTTTTTGTTCACATTGTTGACGAAATGATGACCTTTTGACCTTCATGGATATGTAAGGCCATTTCCCTGGTGGGCAACTTTCTGTGTTTAGAAATTTGTAAATGTTGCATTGAAAAATTCTCATATGTAACATGAAGTTTGGCGAAAATAGAAAGAAGAAAACATTGTGATCCTTACTTCATGCACTAAATTTATACAATTATATGCTCTCCTCAAAAACAATGTCTTTTTAAATATCTGTAACCTGTGCACTCTTTATGCTTGCCAACGTTTTACCTTATCGATTGTGAAACAGGATGTTGTTGAGTCGCATTTGCCTCCATGCCCTTTGTCATTGCCTTGGTGCCCCTGGAAATGTTCCAGCAGAAATTTAAATATCCCTCAAAGAGATGCCCTTTTACTCAGGCAAACTGCCTTGCCCTTACAACAATCAAGTATCAGGCATATTGCTACTACAGGCCTGATACTTCAGGAAGGCAATTGCTGCCATGCCCCTTGTCAATTGCCTTGATGCCCCTTGAAATGTTTCAGTACAAATGCATATTTTCACAATTAAGGTGCCCTTTACTAAGGCAAACTGCCTTGCCCTTACAAAAATCAAGTATCAGGCATATTGCTACTACAGGCCTGATACTTCAGGAAGGCAATTGCTGCCATGCCCCTTGTCAATTGCCTTGATGCCCCTTGAAATGTTTCAGTACAAATGCATATTTTCTCAATTAAGGTGCCCTTTACTAAGGAGAAACTAAATGAAGTATCAGGCAGGTGTATGCTTTGTATATGTGCTTGCTTGTACATTATTCATCCAGGTTTACATTGTATTTACATTCACAATTTTCAGTTTCAAATTTGTGTTTTGTTATAAATTATTCAGAACATCTACAATGCACTTGGTTATAAACTGATCCTTGTTCTCTTCACAAATTGCCTCAAGTTGTCCACATGTTTCATGAATCTTCATGAAATGTGTTGGTTTTAAAATGGATTTTGTTTGGAGGAGAATTGAAAGCTTAGCTACATTTTGTGCAGAACATTTTTGTGTAATGTAAGTTAAGACATGAGCTATACAAAAAACGTACTTCTCAGTCTCCATTTGGATTTTTAGAGGATGGCAAATGTTGTTAATAAAATCAGAAGTCTCTAGTAGTTTCTTTGGAGTAATATGATTCAATTAATATTAGTAAGAAAGATGTTCAATGAGAATTAATGTATGGAAATTGATTGACTATAAAAAATGTGCCTAGCCAAATTAAAGTCATGTGTCATGCGCTGTGTGGTTATCCCGAAAAAAAATTCAAATGCAGATTTTGGTTTAAACTATAATTTGGAACATGAGAACCATTGGTCATTGTCCAATGACCTTTGACCTTGGATGACCTTAACTGACCAGCCATCCTCCTGCAGTGCCTTTTGTTATTGGCATGTATAGGACTGTCTGCTACAGGTGTAATGACATGTGTAATAAATGTGGATGACTCATCCTGGACCCAGGATAAAAAAACTTGTTTCTCGTGTGCACCTAGAGCAAAATAATAAATATGTAAAATATATTTTTTAGAGGATAAGTTCCACACTTGTCTCAGGTGGGGAATACATGTAGTCTGACTGGATGGCCAGATCTTGAAATTAGAATAATTCCATATTGATGGGATAAGTTACATGTACATGACAAAGGCATTTGTGTGTGCTTGTGCTAGTTTATGACAGAAACGTGTACATGTGCTTGAATCTTAAAGTACTTTCTGTATTTTTTATTTTGGGTGCGCAAGTTCTGTATAGTGCAAACACAGTGTGATTATTGGCATTATGCATGCGTGTTCATGTACATTGTACGCACTGCGAATATGAAACACTAATGCAGAAGGCAACTGGTAAATCTGTAAGTATAGAACGAGAATGGTGGATGCAACAGCATAGATTTAAAAAAAAACAAATTATTTAGGAAAGCACAGTAACTGATTTTTGATTGGTGTGGCCATCCCTATTGGGTGGATGTTCCAGCTGTTGAATTTACTGTGCACACGCAGCAGCAGCGATGCGTGCACACAGAATAGACACACATGTGCATATTGTGGTGGATGAACCTGCTGTTTAGACCACAAGAAAAATTGAATTGGAAGATGTAACAGTTTGGAGTATTGTTATCAGTGACTGAGCTGTGGACGGGGAGATGACTGGGGTTACTGAGGCATGGGGTACAAAGTGGATGGTCAATGAGTGAGACCAGTTGCTGCAGACAGGGTAAGTTTGTAAGAAGGTGGGGCGTTTTGAATGAGTTGAGTCTATGGGATGTGGAGGAAGGTGCTGAAGATGAGGTCAGGAAGTCACTCAAGAGGAAAATGGAGTTAGAGAGGATGTAACAGGAGGAGATGATGAAGAGTGAGTTTTTATGATGATTAGAAATCAATGAGATATCAGTCAGTTCAAAAACCGTTAAAGCATTAAAGTCAAAAGTTTGCATGACGGGCCCAATAGGAAAAGGTAAGCCAAGTCAGTCAGCTTTCTTGAGCTTTTTGGAATGGAGTAAAGTCTTTGATGTGAAAAGAGACGTCTTCAGTGATTGCGTAATTATCATTATGGAATGGGAAATTTTGGGAAGATAGAGGGCAGCAGAGAGTACTGGCTTAGTTTCACAGGCTCTTTAAGATTTGTCTTGAGACAAGCTGTCAATATCACTGCAATGATTTGTATTGTGACGTCACAGATGTTTGGCAATTAAGATTGATTCCTACCTTAAGATCAGTCTTAGCTCTTGGTGAAATCAAGCCTCCAGGTGATTTCTCGCTTGTTAACATTTTTCTGAGCATGTAATCAGAGGTGAGAGTCCTTGTTGACAAAAAAGGTCTGAAACTAGGATCCAAATTTATGAAGGTAAGTTGAAATGATGTCATTTCAACCTTATAGTAACCTCTGGAGTTATATAGATTTCATGGAGCTTCAGGAAACAGTTGTATAGTACTAAAAGAAATATATCAAAGAGCATGATTCCTTTTATTTGAAGAAAATAACACCTGTTTGGTTTTCCCCAGGCACCCCAGGCAAGCTCAAAGCAGACTGAATTCAGATAAAAGTCTGAAATGTCTCATCCCTGCGTATTTTACTGTTATTTATTACTTCTGACTGTGACAGTGCAAAATTTTGTTGAGGAATACAATTTACATTTATTTATTTCTTTATTCAATTTATTTGATCACAAATCCAACAGCACAATTAGCGTCAGTAATAGGATTAATAAAATAACAAGAAGAAATGTTCAGTTTTAGATTTAATTTTTTTTTTTTGGGGGGGGGATCCACGCAATCAGGTAGGGAATGAAAACCCAATCCACAAGCAAGGCTCCGGTCTGAGGTGGCATTCGAACCGGGGTCCACAGAGGTGAAAGGCAGGGCAAGAAACCACTAAGCCAACCTGATCCCCAAGCTTAGTCCATCAGCATTTTTAAGCTTAAATGTCTTTATACAAATGTACTACATAACTTAAAATCCCTTTTGCTTGACAGATTACAGATTTTACGGTTTCTCAATATTTTACAGTATCATAGATTTTTAGTGGACCTAATTGAGTTGTTTTGTCCAGCTGGATTTTGTATCTTCTTGCATGCTATATTTTACAGTTTCATCACGTGATTGAACATTTTTAGGAAAACTGCACAATAAAATTCTCTTTACTGTTATCATTGAGTTTTTAGGAAACAATGAGCAATATTTTCTCATCCTGGTATTATTTTGAGTCTCAGCTGGATTTTGTATCTTCTTGCATGCTATATTTTACAGTTTCATCACGTGATTGAACATTTTTAGGAAAACTGCACAATAAAATTATCTTTACTGTTATCATTGAGTTTTTAGGAAACAATGAGCAATATTTTCTCATCCTGGTATTATTTTGAGTCTAGTTAAATATTCAACCTGGAAAGACAAAAATAGCAACTTAAGGAAAAAGAGAAAGAAATGTGGAATTTTTTTATTTTAATGCTATTAAAAAGCTCCCTCAGTCAAGTAGACAATGACTAAAAGGTTACCACTGAGATCCTATCTCCAGTGACATTGTCCATGAGTTTCACAATCCCCTGAAATATTCACAGTAATTACACACGGAAGTCCTTGGCTTGTTCCAAAGCCTTGACTGCATGGTTTCAAATGCTGCTGTTTAGAAATGCTGACCTTCATTTGTCAATTTGCTGCCCGTAAATTGTAAAAATTTAAATTTTCTACACTTAAAAATTTACTGCTTGGCCTGAATTGTTATTCTTTTATGATAAGAAGGGGTTACTTTCCTTAGCGAATTAGATTATCTGGCGATTGGAATATTGCCAAATGAAAGCCGAGATCTCAGCAACCGCATCAATAGCCTCCCAGGTCTGACTTTATAATGCTGTACTCGACAACGTGAAAATGTCTACACTTTCTGCAGTCAGGGTAGTAGGAAAAATAACAACATTTCAGCATCTGTGTAGTCACACTTTGGCAAGTACATTAGGTGGTGCATAGTGTGCATTCACCTTGGATGTAATGCCTTGTTATGGCACTCATTTGCAAGACGTAATTACCTGAAGGTTGCATATGAGAGAAGCGGATTTTTTTTTTTTCACGGTGGTTTATAAAAGGAAAATTGCAAAATTGGCACAAAATTGGCCATTAAGCAGTACAAAGAAACTGGGGCCATACTTGGTGTATGCATTGGGCCTTGGCTTTAACTGGCGTTACACTGGTGCTTTGTACTTTGTGGCATTATCATTGATGGGAAATGCACGTTTTGTCGTACAAAAATGAATGCTGGGCCTTATTTGCATCCCAGAAATGGCGGAAGGCACAAGGTTTGCCAAGAGGACCAGTTAGCCAACATAGGGCTAGATAGCTTAGTTGGTAGAGCACCGGCTTGTTCAAATCCCCCTCTAGTCAATTTTTCTTTGTTCAATCCCAAATCATTTAAAAACTTTGAATAATATAGGATGCTTTTCAACATTGAACCAGCCAGCCGGACCACTTGGGAGTGAATTTTGGCTGGTCCTCAGGTGTTTTAACTGGCATTTGGCCAGCAGACCACTGTTGGAGAATGCTGAGTCACTGGTAAAGGGTATCCCCATTGGTTTTGTTTATATTATGCTTCTAGGGAGCAGTGAAATCCCTGGCAGACCATGCAGACTGATCAAACAAAAGTTAAAACTGGTCCCACTGGCTGGTCCTGGTCAATGAAAATCTAAGGACAAACCCAAAATATAATTCTTGCTTGATTGTCTCCAACTTCAACCCTGCAAATGGCTTTTGCATTATGCGAAAATTTATTATGCATAATTTTTTAGTATGAATAATGTTATTGTACTTAATTAAAGGGATGGCATAACGACATATTGAGATGGTATACAAATATGACATGGTTTGTGGGTTGATAGACGATTTAGGTATTGGAAGTTGACAAAGTTTGTCATTTCCAACACCAAGGGGAGCTAATATCAACTGTCCACACGAAATAGACCAATACACTCTTAAACTTTTATTTCACTACACATCACACAGGGAAATTAACTCCAATAACAGGACGAATAGGGAACAAGAAGAAATGTTCAGTTTTAGATGTAGGAAAACCCCCAATGGGGAAAACCAGTGTAAGTCAGGTATTGGGACTGAAAACCCAATCAACATGCAAGGCTCCGGTCTGCGGTCTGAGGTGAGATTCGAACTGGGGTCCACAGAGGTGAAAGGCAGGGAAAGAAACCACTGGGCCAACCTAATTTCCCATGTATGTTGTGTTTGTTGTACTAAATCTCATACTGACTCTAGTTCAGCATCATTGAGCTTGTGAAAACATAGATTGACTTTTACGTGCGAGGAGTGACGTCATGTGCATAAGGTTTGTTATTTGAAAACAAAATTGATTACTAATCAATCTGAAAGCTCACGGCAGTGCACTGTTTATAAAGTTCGTACCATGAGTACCAATCCTCCAGAGATATGCTTTGGTTGGGAATACTGTCAAAGCTGATAAACTAAAATAACCCAGTACTTAGCTACTGCACATAAATTCATCTGTCATGCAAAAGTTACCAGGGAACCCAGTCACAAGGAATATGGCTCATCAGGCCGGTGTTTATAACTGGTTTCATTGGCATTGAATGACTGAGAATATTTCTATTCCCCCCTGGACACACAATGCTGGACAGGAAGCCAGTCCTCGGCTCTCCCTGGTACCCATTTGCATTCATGAGTGGGGAGAAGCAATTATGATAAAGTGCCTTGCTCAAGGACATGCTCTGTGACCAGACCAGGATTCAAACCCCATTCTGTAAATTACATAACATGAGTCCACTGACGAGTCCACTGCCCCAGACTGCTCGGCCATGACACCTTACAGTGTTTCCTTCCTCCATGTTCTAACCAACACTGCTCAAATTTCAAGAGAATCTCTGCCAGCTGGGAAAATAGTTTGACTCTTCTTTCTCTTTTTGCTGAATTTTTAGAGGAGGTTTAGAATTGAACATTTTAAGAATTAATTGGTCAATTATCGAAAAATATGTGTTGGGGGAAAACAGAAGACTGCAGGACATGTTCAGCGTTTAGGTTACTGGCACAATGCCGAAGACATTAAATAAATAAATAAATAAAAAGGTATTTATACTGCGCTTTTCCAAAACATGATCAAAGCGCATAACAAAGAAAAGGAAACATTACAAGACACTGGCCAGTGAATCAGTTGGTATTTTGAGGCGTGGTTTGTGTTCCACTCTGCCGAACAACCCAAGCGTTTGCCAACTTCCACGTACATTTTCAAACTGGAACGCGTTTGGCACAAAAGGAGTTTGCAAAATTTGTCCAACACATGGAATAATTGTTATAAATACTGCAAAATGATTGGTCCCAGAAAATGGAAGTAAACATGCATACATCATTTGAATACAGCTCGTTCCGGTTCAAACCAAAAGTAAGATTTAAGCATTTCTTATCTATTTGTGGGTGCTCTGGAGCAGACAGTTTTTTCAGACAGGGTCATCGACTTCATTTTATTAATTTTCTTTATTCTGGTTGTGAAGCCAAGGACTCTCAGAAAAAGTGAACTTAATCACTGCACTAGCCAAGAACACCATAGGGAGAAGACAAAGAAGGAAGTTTCAGTTTTAGATGTTGGAGGAAAACCCCCATAGAACTATTCCAGAAATCAGGCAGGGACTGAAAACCCAATCCACATAGTGCCCCCAGATGTGGAAGGCGAGGAAAGATAACACTACGCCCACCAGACCACCCTTGTGAGTTGATAACTTCTTTAAGTCTAGATTTTGTCCTGGATTTTCTAGAATGATGATGATTTGAACAGAGTGTGGTTCCCCCCCCCCCCCCCCCCCCCCCGAACTACATTATTTGTTGCCAGACTCTATCTAATGGCCTGCTGGGAAATTTGAACTCTAGAAGCATCTAGAAAGATGAGAATTTGTTTTCCCCGAAGGCTTGAGTTTTGTTTTTTGTTTTTTGAAGATGTTTTTTTGTGATCGTAATGGATGCAAACATTATTACGATGCATTGTCAGCGTGTAATGTTTGGTTTGAGGATGTTTAGACAAATAACAGCGGTTTTAAGCCAGTGGATTTAAGACCATGTTACCATGGTAATATAGCCTCAGATGTTTTAACATGTCTGGAAATAATGTAAATTTTGTTAGTCGAGTCGATGTTTGTTAGGAAACATAGTTCATCTGCCGGTATTTGTTTACAGATACCTTAGTAGGATTTTTCCAAATGTTTCACAATGTAGGGTAACAATTTTGTTTTTATATGTTTTATGGTTCCCAAAGGCTTTGCAGGATTTTTTCAAAGTCTCATTAATTTCAGATCTGACATGGTGATAAGAAACCAGTAGATATAAATCGAACAGAGCTCACAATTCTTCCTTTGCTTTCTGACCAATAAAGTTGGCAACAAATCGAGCCATCAACCAACACTCTCAAATTAGATGTTCAGTTGGCACGATGAGCTGGGCCCAATTTCATGGCTCTGCTTACCACCGAATTCTGCGCTAACGATCACCAAACTCCGCTTACTCTGCAAGCGCCAAATTTCTGTGCTAGCTGTGTAAGTGAAGAATGCCTAGTAGCGTAGCGTACAAACGCGCACAAGTAAAAAATCTCTGCTAACAGTAAGCAGGGCCATGAAATTGGGCCCACTTGGCTGCTGTCAGTGCGCACTGTGCATACACCGTCATCCAATCAGCTTAATGCAGAGAGTAACCATCGGGTCAACGGCCTGCATGCCACTAGTCATGCTAGTCAGCCAATGTACTAAAAGTATTCTAGACTCACTGTGTCTGACATGTCAAAATGACAACACTTTAAACACTTATGTGTTGTTTTTTTTTCCACTTGATTTGAACTTCCATACATGTACTAATCATAATAATGGACAGTTTTTATAGTGCATATCACCAGAGCCCAATTTCATAGAACTGCTAATAGCAGTAAACATTGCTTAGAAATTTTCTGATGCATGCGGAATGCTATTTTGGCTGGTAATCTTATTCTGGTAAGCATGTTGTTATTATGCCTAGCTACTTTCTGTGCTTAAGCAGACAAGTTAAAATGTTGAGACATTATGCAGTTTTTATAAGAACCACATCCAAGAATCAAAGAGCACAACATTTTAGCTACCATGACTTGATTTGACAAGATTTCATTTGGTATTTTAGACAATGATCCAAATCCAAGACCCATATTCTAGAACCGTATCCAAGCACCATATCCAAGAACTTTTTCCAATAATTGATCCAAGAACCATATCCAAGAACCATATCCAAGAATTGTTTCCATGAATTGATACAAGAACCATATCCAAGAACTGTATCCAAGAACCATATTGAAAAACCATGTCCAAGCACCATATCCAAGAACTGTTTCCAATGATTGATCCAAGAATCATATCCAAGAACAGTATCCAAGAACTGTATCCAAGAACTGTATCCAAGAACTGTATCCAAGAACCATCCAAGAACTGTATCCAAGAACCATATTGAAGAACCGTATCCAAGAACCATATTGAAGAACCGTATTCAAGAGCCATATTGAATAACCGTATTCAAGAACCATATCCAAGAACCAGTTTGGTAAATCCCACTCGGGGATGGTGTGATTTTATTCATTGGGGTAAATGATTGTTGGTTTCTGACAGCTGCAGGTTTCGTTTTAACCCGTTTAAGCTGGTCAAGGGTTTTTGTTGTGGACAGGACACTATGCTCATTGTTGATTTGAGTACCAGTACCAATGAAATCTGTAAACAGAGGTTTTCGGTCTGGGGCTAGTTGATTATTTTTGAGGGTGAATTTTGAGTTTTTCCAAAGAGTTTTTTATCAGAGTGAACTGAAAAACATACATACATGCATGTACACGTGTACATGTACACGTGTACATGTACACACTCAATGGGTTTTAAATGTTGGTAGAAGAGCATTTTTTTCCGCCTACAAATGGACTGCCTGCCCTTTAGTAATGTAATTTCAATAGCTATCAAGTTTGCTTATTTTATCACTTGTCATTAACATGCAGTTGTACGTGTACACTGAGCAAAGTTTGGATAGCCGACATAGTGCACTGTACATTTACAAGTGAATGTACGCTTGTCAACAAAATGTTCGCTCATCAACAAAAATTGCTAGTGATTGCCTCATCATGCCTGGGTTAAAATCACAAATTTAGTAATACATTTATCAATCCAAGTTACAGATGGAAGGGTTCTGCTAGAAGCATTGCAATAAACCCATGTATAGGTATTGCAACGTAAGACGGGGTTCTAAGGAGTGATTTGCCCAATGACACGTCTTGCATTGTGCAAATATACTCGTAGTCACATGTGTGCATCAACTATATGCTGACAACATCCCATCGTGCCCATGCCAACAATTCTGTAGTACAGTATATTACACACTGTGTGCTGTACAAATATTGGATGCATATGAGTGCATTGGCGATGAATATAATCACAAGCTAAAATCGTGACTATTCCATTTCATAAGGTAAAGCCGAGTGAAAGAAAAATGCCAGATTTCACCAAGTGATGTATATTCTGCAAAAACATAAAAACAAAATGCTTTAAAAAAAAAAATACAACTCACACATAGATCATTGTCAATTGAAGATAAAAATATCTCATTAAAGGCAAAACAGACACAGAAGCCTGTCCAGTCAGCACTCTGGAATTTCTTTTAAAAAAGACTTCTAAACAACATGGACAACTCCATGTGGACACTGACCTTCTCCACCAGACACTGCGAAGTCCGCAGCATCCTATAATCATCTATACAGGACTCCTATATTAATTTGGGAGTGTCGCGGCAGTATACATGGCAAAATGAAGGATGTTATAAGACACGTGTTCCTCCAATCAAATGCCAAGGATTTGTTTTTTGCGGTGTATAACACGCAATGTCTCTTATATTAACATCATGTGAATGTGTGCATTTCTTCTGCCTAGATCAAACATCAGGCTTTCTGCCCTTCAACTTCCGGTGAGGGTTCTCTCTCCCTCGGTCATTTTCCTCGGTATTTTTTACCACATAGTGAAAGATACAGTGCCACGTTGCCCAAATGAGCATTATGGGTGTGCAGAGAATCTGGAGTGATTTGTCATTGCATTATAGGTTGTAGTGTGGGAGGACTGCATGAATCATCCCCTTTACTTCAATGATAGATCGCTGTCAAGGGACAGGCACTGAGTAGGAAATTTCTCTTTTAAAGGGAATGTAATATTTGGGGTTTATTTTTTATTTTTTTGGTGGAAAGTTAAGATAAGAAGGTAAAAGACAAATTTATTTGCATGCGGGCACCATTTTTCAAAGACCAGTATCTGCACTGTATGTGACCCCACATATCCTACATGAAATAACAAACCTGAGAAAGTTTAAGCTCAATTGTTCATCAGAGTCACAAGAAAATTGTTAAAAATCCCTCATATTATGTTTTCACTGTTTTCAAACATCAAGTTTGGGACTTTTGAGATCAAAACTCGCATCAAGTTTGCTTGAAGATAAATTTGTTACCACACGCGTGCTTATGGAATACAAAAAGATATAGCGCATTATGTGTCCAATATCCAATGAGGAATGAGACAGAGAAGCACTAAATCTGTTGTCTTCTACTTGAGCTTGTGTAATAGCTAATAACTTAGTAGACCAAGTGCATATTTCCTCAACTCAAAGGTAAAACATATCCCTGTAGAATTAGCAAATCATGTAGTTCTGTAGAATATTCTTGAATTCTGTAGGGTAATCTGTATTGTATGTGCTAAAGGCAACAAGGTTGTGTTAATCTTACCATCCCTGGTCATCGGGTTCTTGAAATCCTTCTTGGGAACAGTTACAACTCCCTGTGCATACTCGGCCTCAAGCAGCAAGTGTGCACTTAGGAGTTTACCAATCATCTCCTCAGTCTGCATAGACCTCCATTTATACACCTGGGTAAAGAGAAGCAATAGTGGTTGAGTGTATTGAAATGAATATCAAAACTAGCTAGGTTCCAATAGACCTTATGCATTGACGTCATTCAGCCGCCATCTTAGACACAGGATTGGCCAATGAACAGCCTCATTTTGACCTCTAAGTGAGGGCGCCCTACTCAAATGACGTCATGTGCAAGGTCTATTTCATAGAGCTGCCCTCAAGGTATTAAGCAGGATTAGTGAGGATAGAAAATAATGTTTAATTTAAGTCTCAAAGCTTACTGATTTCATTCCTTTTTTTCTGAGAAGCATTTCTCTTAGAAATGAAGTCAAAATTGAGAAAACTTGATTTGAAAACTTTTAAAAAAATGCAACAGCTAATTTTGGTTGTTACAACCAAAATGAAGGACAGTGTGTTTACATGTTGTAATTTGTGCATAGTATTGCATAGTATTACGTTAGAAATTCATGCAAGCCTCCTATTGTCTGACCATAAAATCAGTCACTGCCAGCCTGCAAAATAATGTCCTCATGATCTTGTGGTGAATGCGTCTACACAGTACACAGTCAACCCTCCTACTGTCTGATCATTCAAATCATCCACTGTGGTTTTGAATGATAGTTTAACTATGCCAGCCTGCAGTACGATACCATGTGGTAAATGCACAGCACGTACAAGTACACACATGGGTGTGTTAACACCGGCTATCAGGGACCTCCTATTTTCCCTCTTTTGTTTGTACTTCTATCTTTTTAGCAACAGCTCCCATTGGTTTTCTGCACACTTTCCACCTGTGGATCGTCACCCAACTGGGAACCCTATGGTCCTCCCAGTTTGAATGTGCCAGACCCACGTACACAGTTAGTTCTGTGCACAGTTGTGCCACCATACACAACCTGTGCAGCTGAATGGTGTCAAATAGTTGATCAGCTCACTGGAAAATGTTACCGGAGGGTTAAAGTTCTTTAGCTGCTTTGTTCTTTCCAGTAATGGACTTTATATATTTATTTTCTTTTGCCGCAGGTTTAAAGGGCCTGTTCCACCGCAAGAAAGACAACGATGTCACGCCCCCTACGATAGAAATATCGAACATCTCTGAGCGCAATGCCCATCCGGTCTCTTATGCACAGAACATTCACAGTCCACCAGAGCGACCAAACGCATTCAACCGCGTCTTGCAACAGATAAGATCACACCCAGACACAATGTAAGAATCAAAATGGGTTTGTATAAAGATTGTGATGCTATTAAGAGCAATTCTGTTGTTACTCTTGAAAGCTAACTTAAGTTGACTTAACCCCGTTGGTGCAGTGATTTCCAAAAACAATTTGGGCTAATGCACAGGATTAATCTTTTGAACTTTAGAAATAAGTTGTTTTTAGATAATATTGTTTTCATAATGTAAATGTGACTAAACCAAGTAAAGACATTAAATGTTCTCATAAAATGCTTAGGGATGTTTTGTTCTCTTTCGGAAAAATGTGGGATTTGTTCACCATGAATCGGCCAACCCCGTGGCTGGCATACTAAGCCATGGCGGACATGGTATGCTGGAATCTTGGACTTGCCTCCCATATGCTGAATACAGTAATAAACAACGGTGGTGCTTATCAGTTTCTCATAATCCTCATTTGTACAACTATAGGAGGAAGGTCTGGAATTAGGAATAACACAATAGCCCCGGAAAAGGGAGATTTTGAGCATGAATTCCAGTACCCTTTATGTATAGGGGAAACAACACCTAGCACAGTGAGTGTGTTAGTGCATGCAACACAAAGGAATGTCCGGGTCTGTTAACACGTCACCCAATTTTAACCTCATACAAAAAACAAAACAAAAACACCATGAGTTGCAGGTGTATACAAAAATGGAATTATCCAACATTTCTGAGCCTGCAAAAGTTGTGCATGTATACAAGTCTTGCGGCGTTCAAGGAATCAACAAATTTAGTTGTCTTACAGATAAGTTCACATCCTTACACAATGTACGAGTCAAAATATCTTTCCACTGCTAGGTCGCAGATGGACATTTGTGATTTTTTTTTAAGGATTCAATATGACCAGGCCAGGGTTCGAACCCACACTCTGTAAATAACAGAACTTGAATCAACGGCCCTAGAAGAGAACACACAATACTACACCATGGGTTATGAATTAACTAGGTGGCATAGTTTGTGTACGCACAGGCCCGATACTTCAGGGCAAGGCAGATTTTACTTCTAAGTAAGGGCACCTCAACGAGGGTAGTGTCTATGTTTGTGAACATGTCAAAGGGCACCAAGGCAATGACCAGGGGTTTGGAGGCAAGTGCCTGCACATATACCAAACACACCAAAATAAAACAACATATGTATCCAACACTGGGAAGACTAGAAATTCTATTTTGACCACAGAGCGGCAGATGTGTATCCACTGGCAACATTATTAATTTGCGCTTAAGAAAATTGATATCGCAAGAAGCTGAGAGGAACTAATCCAATTTCTTGGAAGGACGCGGGTGAACTTTGCGTAAATGTCACAAGCGACAATCTTATCATACCTAGATGTTACATCATTTAAAGGTAAACTATCGGACGATGATCGTCAGAAATAATTGATTAGTTTTAATCTGGAAGCTCACTGATTAAAAAGTTTATGCCATTGCCAGTTCATCCAGGAAATGTTTTTCATCTGAAATACTGTCACATTTTATTTATTTATTTATTTATTTATTTATTTATTTATTTATTTTTTTTTTTTTAGGGGGGATGGGTGGAATGAACAAAGTAAAGTTGACTAGAACAGGATTTAACCCTGCGACCTCCAGATTAACAAGCAGGTGCTCTACCAACTGAGCTATCTGGCCCTAATGTTGGCAGTCTCCCTATTTTTGTCAACATCTTTGTTTGGGGGGATGAAGTGTCATAGTTTAAATTGCATGTGGAGAACCTCTCAAATCATCATAGCTTATTTTTAATTGTGGCAATCGAAACAAGCAGATATACGAATGGCATAAAAATCCCTGATAAATCAGAAACTTGTTTTCATTGAGGTTGTTTTATTGTTTATTGAAACTAGGGGATGCTTACTTACTCTTCCAAAAGGCCTGGCAAAGACAAGGTAGTTTTTCCTTAGTGAAGGGCACCTCAGTGACAGAAGTATGATAACTTTCTGCTGAAACATTTCAAGGGGCACCAAGGCAATGACCAGGGGCATAATATAAGCAAATTGCCTGCCATTAACCCTAACCATGCTAAATGCAACAATATGCACCAAATGGTAATAGTCGTTGTGATCTGTTGCATTTGGCAGTCAACTCAGATGTCATTTTTTGACTGAATTTGTTGCATTCAGCAGTGAAGTGACTTCAAATAGATTTGGGTGCTTCTATTGTGTTTGAACAACTTATAATGGGTATTTCAAAATATTTTTGGGAGGAAAAAGTATTGAGAAGTATGATGTAGTATTAGGTAAGAATCATAATTCAAATCATATTCAAAAGACTGTATAATAACAGTTAAACATTACCCTTATGTGCATACTGTTGCATTTAGCAGGGCAAACACCCTTGCTCAGTCCTTTCCCAAACAGCATGCCTGCACAATGCAACAATATCCCTTGTTGCATTCTGTTGCATTTGGCATGGTTCTCATTTCAACTGTGTTGCATTCTGTTGTATTTGGCAGGCTATGTAGAGAGACCCTAATGGGAGTTAGGGTTAAGTATCAGGTCCTAATGTCATATAGCTGCCTAAGCACAAACAGTAGCCAAGCACAGCAAAATTGTGCTTACCAGAATATGATTACCATCCACAATGCCATATCTGATGTGCAATCTGTGACTGGTATCCTCCTAATGTATACTTATAGCAGAAGCGTTTTAAGCAATATCTTCTGCTTAAGCAGCTCTATGAAATTGGGCCCTGTGTCTCTTTAACTGGAGACAGGTCATGGTTAGGAAGAGCAGTGTAAGTCACAAATTCCTTTACGTTTCATACAGACAAGGGTCATTGGGTCTCATGGATGGGACATGTGGGAAGTTGGTTCAAACAAATGTAGGTCAGAAGCATGGGATACATGTGTTATGCGCGCAGATGGCGGGTTTCCTTACATCTTTGCCTTTAGATTTTCATGATTGAGGTGAAGGTGCCATACAACATGGAAGAGAGACACCGCCCTTGTTATGACAAACCCTCTAGATTTCTATTTTTGGTTGTGTAGAGAGTCTTCAAACTTTGAAAATGTATACACATACATCTTGATTTGGGGCAGGGGGTGGGGGAGGGTCCCCATATCTCGGTATTCAAGTATGATCACAGCCCCTCTGGGCAAATTCCACTATTGCTCGCATTCCTTGACTATGGATTGCTGGTCATTTCAATGGTGGCGGCATATTGAAATTGATTATTCATAATAAGTGAAACATTTCGAAATGCCAAGTTCAAAAGTTCATTCAGTACATGGTGTGACTACGAATTAACTCTTCTATCTAGCTAATTTCAAGTAATTTGGGTAAATATAGGTTTTTCTGGCTGTCATTTTGCGACAAATAAGCAGTCAATTGAAACATTATCTTTTTCGCTCTAAATTGAAACTTCTCAGAACAGTAATTTAATTGACTAAGTGTATAAGCAATTATGCTTATGTAACATACTGTTGAAAAAGATAACCATTTAGTTTTAATAACAATCCCCTGAAGAACATTCAATTTCGCAACATCTTTTCGCAGGAATATCTACACATGTAGTTGCACCTTCTCTACTAAATTGAATGCCGATTTCGCATGGCTAAAAAGAACAACTTAGGCCTTTAAGTTTAATTGATTATGATGCTATACGGCAAGACTTTACTTTACTTTAACCTGGTTCTTCTCAGAGCCTATCAAAAGACTTTTTTTCACATAGTTGTTAACTGAAACTTGCGATGTTCTAAATCTTGGTTAAACGTAACTCTCTGGAGTAATTGACTAGGATCCTTCCTCACTCTAACAAAATCCAACACTGAACGCGGCACCCAGACTGATGGACTCTGATTATGGTGGTATGCTCGATTCCACATAAAGCATAGCCAGTTTTCTAGTGCAGTCCTCAGTTCAACCAAAAAAAAAAAAAAAAAAATGCTGTTGAAATTTTATGGTTGGGGATAAACAGCTGGACTCTGATAATGGTGTTATGCTTGATCACACATTAAGCATAGCCAGTTTACTAGTGCAGTCCTCAGTTAAAAAAAAACAACAACAACAAAATGTTTTTGAAATTTTATGGTTTTTGGTGGTTGTGGATAAATATATTCCTAAAATAATCATCAATTTTGAGTTTGGTTCTTCAGTGTTCCGTTCAATTAAGTTCTACATTTACATTTTTGTTTTTCTACTTGAGCTGCAAGTTTTGCAGTCATGCAACTAATTGAGGTAAATTCTTGCTCTGATGAAAAAAAACAACCCATTACTCACCAGAAATGTTACCATACCTTAAATGACACCATCAATCCTAATCTAGATTGGGTTCTTAGTGGATGTGATTGATTGATGGGGTTTATTAGTTAGGATGCAGTCCAGCATAGACTCTGGTATTTAGTTCCCATCCAGGATCATCCTTGATCAAAGGTAAGGGATTAAATGAGAAGGGTGAAAATAAGTTTATCCCTGGTTTGGGGGCCTAGAGTTTTATCCTGGGGTAGGTACATGTACATTTATTAGAATTAATGCAGTTTCAAGATTATTATTGACCCAATTCATCTGACGTTATCATCACAATAATCTTGTTTGCGCCATTTTGGGCATGATGGGGGGGTCAATGTGTGTTATACAAAGTGTACTGCAAATTTTGAGCAACGTGGCGTTTACACGCTTCCCATCAATTCCATGTGTAACTTGACTCTCAAAATAGAGAGCATGCAGACAATAGTTTAATTTATTGAGTAAACAGTCGGCAGTTATTAAACAAAATGTACCTGCGAATTATTACAACGAGAATACAACACAAATTTAAATTCACAGCAGACTGTAAAAGACCAGGCCCCAATTTTATAGAGCTGTCAAAGCAGCAAATAGTGCTTAACAATTTTCTGCTGAGCAAATATGAGCAGGGTACCAGTCACATAACGATACATGTGGAATGATACTTTGCCTGGTAATGGCATTCTGATGAGCCTGTGTTTTGTTGCACTCAGCTTCTCATTGAGCTTAAGTAGCTCTATGAAATTGGGCCAATTAGGCATGTTGTCTTTGCCTTATGCCTCTTAACCACCATCAATATATCATCGCTACCAACCCTAGACTTGCTTTAGTCACCTACTGATTAAGTACACGTATGCACATCCCTTGTATAGTACTATACATTTAGTCATTACCTAGGCTAAAGTCAACTGTCATCTACCTGCCCATCACACACCGACACGTCTCGGTAACGCTACACGCTCAGGACTTCACAAACTCACACGCCATTAAATCGGAGGCTGCAAAAGCAATTTTCTCATCTCCCTCGCTTTTATATTGAATTCAATGGCTGGAATTTCACTGTAATTGTATTGCGGATGAGCTCGGCGAAGGTTTCGTTTTACGACAAAATTTTGAACTTGGCTCGTTTGATAGCAATGTGGAAATCGCTCCAAAAAGGTAAAGATATTTTGTGTTTAGTTTGTGGAGCGTGGCATTACACAGCTACTGCTTGTCTGTTTGATGTTTTGTGGGGGTCAAATTACACAGAATATATGGTGCGCTTAAGTAGTTGAAACCAGGCGTGTGTTGATTTAAATGTTCGCGTTTGATGCACACCATTGTAATTTGAGCCTCGAATAGTGCGTCATTAGGAGATGGCGTCATTTTGTAAAGGGGTTTAAGTGGAACAGGTCTACTGAAGTGACTGAGTAGATCCAAGGGACACTTGTTAAAGCTGCAGTAACATTAATTTCTCTTTCAAACCGGACAGTTGCGCTAGTGTACTGTACATGTATGTTATTTGGAAGAGTACATGTACATGTACATTCATTCCATTCCTCTTGTTTTCAAGAAACATATCATAAAGGGATGGTACTTCATTAGCGTTTTGAAAAGTACAATCATTTCAATCCTCTAGTTTTCAAGAAACATATCAAAAAGGGATGGCACTTCATTAGCATTTTGAAGAGTACAATCATTCCATTCCTCTAGTTGTCAAGAAATATATCATAAAGGGATGGTACTTCATTAGCGTTTTGAAGAGTACAATCATTCCAATCCTCTAGTTTTCAAGAAATATATCATAAAGGGATGGTACTTCATTAGCATTTTGAAGAGTACAATTATTCCAATCCTCTAGTTTTCAAGAAACATATCATAAAGTACATTCATACCAATCCTCTACATGTAGTTTACAAGAAACATATCATAAAGGGATGGTACCTTGTTGTTTTTGGAAGAGTACATTCATTCCAATCATCAACTTATGCAAATGTTATTTGATTAATCATGCATGATTAATATTTATGCAGTCTAATATTTTTAAAATACTCAGTAATTCCAAGGTCATGGTAAGACTAAAATGTCATCCATACCTCCTGATTGTTCTGTGTGTATACTCAACCCCAAGCAGCTTCCAGAGCATCCTGTCCTTGAGGATCTAAGTGTTTGTTTTTGAGATTCCCAACCTCCAGCTCTGCAGAGCTAATGCACACTAAGCTGCCTTCCACAATTGCCTACATTTGCCTAGAAAGAAAAACACTTTTTATTAAAGCTGTATTATGGTGATAAAAACCCCGCTGCTCCGATAGTCCCTTGTGAGCTACACATTGTACACGTTAGGGTTAGGAAAATACACTTGAAGGGCCGTTGGAACCCAGGGGTGTCAGAATGTAGGGGTGCCAGTACATAGGGTACTGGAACATAAGGGTGTCGGAACATAGGGGTGTCAGAACATAGAGGTTTCGGTACAAAGGGTACTGGAACAAAAAGGTGTAGGAACATAGGGGTATCAGAACATAAGGGTGCCGGAACGCTAAGGGATGTTGGAATGTAGGGGTGTCGGAACGTAGGGATATCAGTGTTTTTCTCTTTGCTCTTTTGACCTAGAGACCTTTTTCCCCAAGATGTAAGGTGTTACATAAATGCAGTTGTTATTTTTAATATTATCTTCCAACCAAACTTGAATCCTCAATTCTGATTGGTCGGTCCATAGCAACAAGAGTGTCAAAGTGTGATATACCTATACTACTGTACATGTAAACAGTCCATACCCTGTTCTATAGTGCACTATTTTAAGCTACATGTATGCGGCAATTTTGCTTGAAAATGAATTTGTTATCACACCAGCCCTCATGGAATACAGAAAAGTATAGCACGCCTGCGTCCCATATCATACTCGGCATTTGGCCTCATTGGATACATGTATGAGGCGTGAAAGTGCTATACATATTTGTCTGTATTCCACGAGCGTGATAACAAGTTTTATCTTCAACATGTTCAAGAAACCTGTGAAAATTAAGTGGTGAACTACATGATGTAGTAATAGTTGTAACATTAATGATGCCAGAGTCTTATACAGCACATGTATCTACCAGTAAGATACTTAAGGCACTTGAACAAAGAAAAACATTTTTTCTCAAGATTTTTCAATTATGACATGTATAAGACGGACTTATTTAGCACCTTGTAAGGGTTTACAAGGGGCTGCAGCGCACTCGGCAGCCACTGCCAGAAACACCGGGGCATTAAGTGTAACTGGGTTCTTTTACGTGCAATACACAACGCATGGGACCTACAGTATTACAATGTACATCCCATTCAAAGGACAAAGCAGTATTGACTTGAGGAAATAAGTGTCAAGACCGAGACTCAAACTCACACTCTGCTGGTCAGAAACACCACAGCATGAGTTCAGCATGCTTGATCCCTCGGCCACGACACGCCATGTGTCCCTGCTCTATGCTGTAACTGAGGAATAAGTATAAATCTACACTCGTACCAGAAAAGAAAAAGCGTTGGACGAATATTAAAGTCTGGTCCCAGTAATGATTTGTATAGCAGCAGTATTGACACAGAAGAATGTGCTTTTTGATTCCGTCATAGTTTGACGTCTTTTTGTCAAGTTGTTGTCTCGCGTTGACGTCTTGTTTTTGACAAGCACAACAAACGGACCGCGGAGGGAGTTGACATACTCCATGGATGAATGCAAGCAAACTAATCGATGTGTATTTACTTAAAGATAGAACATCTGTTCCAACAAAATGCCTGTTATTAAAAAAAGAATCTTTATTTGAAATGTTTAACTTCTACGGTTTTTGAACAAGCTTTACAAATTTGCACACTTAAAAATCTATTAAAAAAGCTGGCAGACCACTGAGACAACATACTAACTGGTCCTATGGGCTAGTCACTGAAAAACAACAGGCCAAACCCTGCGGCCATAATGAGTTGGGAGCACAGTGAAGAAGTTTATTCTTGTTATTAGGAGAATGTAGGTTGCAAGAAGATGACTGATGTGGTATAAGAATGTGGCAGACGGATTTTTAACCTTGGTGACTACTTTTTAAATGCGGTGGGTGCAACAGAAAGCCAGGTGGTGGGCCAAGCTTTTTAAAAAAAAACATTTATTGGAGAACACTTGGTGATACATTGGGGAGCAAATCCATTGAAGGCTACCGTTATTGATAAAGAATGTAACTTCACATGGCAGCTTGAACAGTTGTACAGCGCATTGTGACTGGCACTCCATGGGTGGCCAATGTTAACAAATGCACATGTGTTCTGTCAGTAATTTGATGGGGTCAGAAGGTACAACTTTAACAGCATATACTGGATCATCAAAGTAATGTTTACGTACTAAAGAAACACATTTGTAACAATATCCTCTGTATATTTATTTACGTCAACAGCATAAAGTTGTTGGAAGCAAGTGAAAAGAAAAAGGACACTGCAAAAACAAAACATCAAGACAAAGTACAGAGTTGGTAATTACCGACAGCTGAAAGCTCACTGATTATTAAGTTCATACCAGTACCAATCCTCCAGAGAGATATTTCCATCTGAAAACTTACTCATTATAAAGTTCACACCATCATGTACCAATCCGCAAGAGACATATTTGTATAACAAATAACAAATAAAACTTATAACAAATAAAACATATTTCACACCAGTACCCAATCCTCCAGATAATTATTTCTGTCTGAAATACTGTCACAGTGTACAATACATCTGACATTTGGAGATCCTATCCTTCTGTCAAAGTTGGGGGAAATATTAATCACCGTTGCTTATTTAGATTGCCGCAAGCAAAATAAGACTGATACTAATTAACTCAAAATCCCTGACAGAACATTTAACATGTTTAAAGTGTTTTATTTTCACTTAAAAGTGACCGAATTTAATGAAATTTTCACAGGTTGTATGGATCGTTGAAAATCAGCGGGATGCAAACAAATGTTCAGTTCCAAAAACCAATAATCTTTCATTTGGGAGCTTAAAGGTTTCGGCTACTTGTTATCTGTCAGACCCTAATGCATGTAGGCCTAAATGATTCATTTGCTGAGCATGGAAAAATTGTTTTCCTATCTGAAAATATCGCAAACTCTCTGTACATTTTGTGATTGACTAATCCCCTTCTCATTGTGCTAACACAGAAAGTTTTTAAATGATTTAGGGTTGAACAACAAAAAATGGACTAGAGCAGGATTTGAATCAACGACCTCCGGTTTAATGTCCCGGCACTCTACCAACTGAGCTATATGTATCTAGCCCAATGTTGGCGGTCTCCCTATTTTGTCAATATCTTTTTTCGAAAAAGCCATACAACCGTTAGCTGCCCTGTAGCCAGAGATCACACCCAAGTTTATGATACAACCTGGGAAGCGGCAGCCAGGGGAACACCTTAAGGGGATGCAATTTTGTTTTCCCAAATATCAAGTTATAAACCACAAGGAAAACTGACATGGTAAATTTTTAAACAACTTAGGGTTGAACAAATTTGTGGTTTATATCAAAAGGTTTTTATTGACAATTTTTGACAATGAAAGAAAGAAATGCTATGAAATGAAATCCTGCTATGCCCATGTTTCTCACCGCCCCTTTAAAAATTCCTTTTTTTTTTCTTGGGGGAGGGGCGTTAGAGGAGGATGAGGACTTATCTTCTTGAAACGGCATCTTCATCTTAAATCATGGAGGTATTAGCTAATTCTACCTCTAAGCTTAAATGCAGCGTGTCAAGGGATGCCTTGTCTGTCAGACATCTCGGATGCAAGTACAGCTCGAGTAAAGATGACACAACCCTGCAGTACGGTAAACAAACAGCTGACAAACAGTATCTAGTTACTCCTGCATGCCTTTCGGCTCAGCATCGCTGTGGAGATTAAAGATTAGATGCTCCTTCAGGAAGAGATGGAGGGTTGTCCTGAATAATTTGTAGAATTAGAGTGTGTTTAGGATGACATAGTTATTACTCTGTTTGTCTGATTGGGGATCGTTCATTTCCTCATTTTGGTGAAGAGGGTTCAAATGAAGGTATAAACATTTCCCATCTGGGATTTATGTAATGCAGCCACCTTGGTTTTCTCCCATTCAAATGAATGTAACCAAACAGAGGCTGGAAGGAGACATCTAGACTGGTTCCTTTTTGTACAATGAATATTAGCATCCATTACTGCTATGGGAACATGTAACAATATGATATAATTTTTGTAGCCACAAGCTACGTTAAACTAAAGTCATTGAAGAAACAGAATCCCGCACACATAAGACTCAATATGGCCGGGGCCAGCTTGGTCCCTGAAGTTCAAATAAGCGCGAGACTCATTTTTGCACAAACTATTTGGAAATAAATCCCATAAGTTTGGTAGTCAAGTTACCATGTTTTAATTGTCATGTGCTACATGTAGCTTGTCATATGTTAGCATATATTTCATGGCTAAATTTTACTCTGCCGAAAGTATGGTATAATTGTTACACCCATAAACTGCATTGAACTAAAGTATTTGAAGAAACAGAATTGCGCACGTAAAACTCAATATGGTTGGGGCCAACTTGATCCCTTAAGTCCAAATATGCGCCAGACTTGCACAGTCTATTGGGAAATGAATCCATTAGTTTGGTAGTCAAGTTATCGTGTTTCAGTTGGTGTGTGTTAGCTTCAGGGACGGTTTTAGTACAACCAACCATTCTGAGTTTAAACCCCAAGTAGATCTTTCATTCACATGAACATTTTGTGCGGGAACAATTTGGAGGCCTTGTCATTTAATGTCAGACACCCAGTCAGGTTACCAGACCCAGGCTGATACCTTAGTGCTGGTAAAATCACAAACTGAAAATACACTTTGTTCAAGCCGCCATGGACACAATAAATATTCTAGTGTGGAGATGGAAACCAGAGACTTGGCAAGAAAAGGGATTATGCATTTAAATCGCTTTGAGTCACAAAAGCATTATTTCATCTTAAACAATTGAAAGCTCTGATGGAAGCCAGATGCTAAACATGTATCACAAGTACTCCATTATTTATGCACTATTTATCCTTTAATGCACCATTAGACACTTTGTTTGTCACCATGGAAACTGTATGACAGAAATAGTCTCCATTGCCCATGTGTGTTGATTACAATCAATTGTGCCCGCGTAGTGACAGCATTTGACAGTGTAAATATCACAGACATGTACGCAGCAACCTCAGAATTATTTATTAATGATGTTGAAGAGATGAGTGACAGGTTCGGTAATGACCAAATATATAGGCCAAGGAGAATGTTAATTTTGATTGTTGTCAGATTGACCAATGAGAAAGCTGCAATTTGTCTTCCAAACAATGAACAGAAGGAATGGCCTCACAGAGGACTTGCAAAAAATGTTGATGTACTAGGCATTCTTTAGGTTACATTTTCTGTTTAACCCTCCTACTCTTGTTACATTTTTAAGGGCAACCATTTGAAAACGTTCAACTGAAAAGGGATGTGTATGGTGTCGCAACTGTGTACTTGTGTGTACTGTGCATCTACCACCAGTTGCTGGCTGCCATAAAAATGCATCTGTCATTCAAAACCACAATGGATGGAATTGTTTGGTCAGACAGTAGGAGGGTTGACTGTGTATTGTGTAGATGAATTCAGTCACATGATATTGTAGTGCAGACTGGCTTAGTCCGTCTGTCTTTCAAAACCACAGTGGATGATCTGACAGTAGGAGGGTTGTACTAAGTAGATGAATTCACTACGTGATGACATATTGCAGGATGGCTTAGTTTATCATTCAAATGGATGATAATGAAGGGTCCTACAGTAGGAGGGTTGACTGTGTTCTGTGTAGATACATGTACATTCACCGCATGACACCATATTGCAGGTTGGCATTGTTTATCATTCAAAAACACATTGGATCAACTATTTTGCCTTCTTTCTTTTCTGTTATTAGGAGGCGTGCATCAGAGACCAAAGTTCCCTCCATTACTAAACTAACAACCATGAGGACAAGATCCGATGGCAGTGACAACGACATCACCAAAGATGAGACAGGGAAGATCTTGGGAAACAAAAAAGTTTCCAGTCTCCCGAGAGATGCTGAATTACGATCCAGGGCAGAGTCGGCAAGAACCTCCGCCAGAGATGACCAGATGGAATTTGTGAGTCATTTATAAGTCCCTTTCACACTGGACAAACTTACTGGGAAATTCCCAGAAAAGTTTGGATAGCCATTCCCATGTTTGGGAGTAGCATTGTGTGAGGTAACTCTGGGGTTACCTCACCGAGTGTTGAATTTCCCAGGAGAAATGGATCTGAACACTGGGTGGCTGGCAGTGGGGTTCAAAATCCCAGGACTTACCCAGGGTTATATTCCCTGGGAACCAGCTCTTTCTTGTGACAATGGCTTTTAGGGTACATCCGAGGGTAGAGATTGTTGGTGTGAATAATTAGCAGCCTTGTGCCCATTTGGCTGCCGGTGCTGCATACTCCTAAGGAGTTGGGGATGTTTCAATTCCTGATGAACATGGGTAGTAATAGTGTAAGGCACTCAGATACAATGCAATTAAAAACGCCTAATAATGACCTTGATAAATGAAAAGCAAAATCTATTCACCTACTCTAAACAGGAATTGCATAAAACATCGAGGGCATTGATGAATACTGCATAAAATCCCATTGCCTTTTATCTCCACAAGAGGGCGCTGTCATTCATCGCTTAATTTTTTTTTCTGAGATTGGGCATTTTAACCTTAGCCAACCTCAGGGATATTTCCTCATAGTAATCAAGGCACTCCAAGGCCATAACTGAATAACTTCCTGTTTCCCATCACTTATCAAAATGTACCAACGAGGGACTTTTTTTTCCTGAGGTTGGAGGAGGATTTCACCAGCAGACAACATGTAACTGGTTTGTTAAAAAAAAATTCTTTGATTGATCTCAAGTTTTAAATGATCTAAAGTTTTGATCTCAAGTTTTAAATGGAATTAATTTTATATTTATGGCAGAGGAGGTGAGGTGAAGAGAATATCTTGCTGCAAGTGTTATTTAACTTCTTATTTCCTCAAGATTATTATTTTTTTAATGATGCTGACTTGTACACGTACATTCACCATGTTCACTGCACTAAGATTGTCAGTGTTTTTTCCGTCATAGTATACATGTTTTTGCATAGCTGCTACATGTAACATTTGCATCTTGCAATCAGACAGATTTTCTACAACAATAACATTAAATCAGGGAGATTTTCAAATTTGTTTATCAGAACATGGACAGATTTGTGTATTTTCAGGGAACTTTCTGCAGAATCAAAAGAGTTGGCAGCTCTGGTTTTGCTGTGTTAGTTTGTGATTTGTGTATTAAGCTTCTACAAAATGTGGTTCATCGTTTGTTTTTAAATGTTGTTGAAGAAATTTATGAAACTTCTCACAAGAACAAAACAAAAAAAATAATTGGAGTAGATTTACAATTACATGCAGCTTATATCCTCATTAGAATCTAATTATGTGCACTGTGATTTACCTCATCAGTTTTGAAGACATTATTTTGTTATCAAATAATAAAACACAAGGGAAAACTGAGGGAGGAAATTTTATATAATTTGGGGCTGAACAAAGAAAATAGTGACTAGAGCAGGATTTGAACCTGTGACCGGATTAACGTGCCGGTGCTCCACCAACTGAGCTAACATTTTCAGGATCATTAGTACTGGTACTTCAGTACTAAGGAGCTTGTTGATTCAAATTTGTCAATGCAGTTTTCTGGTGGAGTCCAAAACAGCACCTGTGTGTTTGTAAGCGTGAAATTCCAATTTGTAAGAGTTTCATTAAGAATAGTGCCATAGAAAGAAAGAAGAAGAAAAACAAAGACTGTACAAAGTTCATTGTTGTTGGCCATTTCCTCGTTTTTTTGTGATTACAAAGTTGCTTGCCTGAGTACACCAATCTGCTAACAAAGTCAGAGAAAATTACAAACAAGAAATAAAGTGACCAATTGTGTTCCCTCAATGCCTTTCAAAAAGGCCGTTTCCGAAGAAGTGGCTACGGCTGCGACTGCGGCTTGATTGCCACACATGCATTGAAGCATAGGATACCCATCACTCTTAGCAACAGCCACAGCTGCCAATTTGGACATGGCTTTGCCAATAAAACATTCCTGGTTTTTATAAATTCCATAGGCAGCCATTAGCTGGCATAGACTTATGCTGCTGCCAGGGCCAATTTTATAATGTTGCTTAAACCGGTAAGCAAATGTGCACGCATCCTATATGCACTATAGCAGAAAATAAATGCATGTGCAAAAGTGTATTTTATAAACGATTAAGAAGGTTTGACAGCTTGTGTGCATCTTAAATTACATTGTTGTGTCACTTATCTGCTTACAAGAACTGCTCCAAGCTAGTGCCTTTTGCTTTGCTCGCGGTTTTAGCAGTGTTTAGGAAATCAAAATTCTGCTATCGGCATTTCTGTAAGCAGAAATGTCTGCTTACAGGCTTCATGAAATTGGGCCCAGTTTGGTTGTGCTACCTGTCAAAAAAAAGCAGTAAATACGGATTCTAAATATCACAAAAAGATGCCAGACTTCTTTGCCCTTGCAGCCTCGGTTTGGTGACATTGAACGACATGGGAGAAAAGCAAGATGGCTGCTTCCATAATGACCACTCCATTGACGGTATTCTACACATCAACTATGTATCAAATTCAATTCAATTCCACTCAATTGACTTTTATTGTCTCCAAAATGGGAAATTCGTTTTGGCCTTTACACCAATAAGTTATGAATACATAAAAATATTTTTACAAAATAATTTAAAAAAACCATTTTCAGTACTTGATTACATTAAAAAACCACAATACTTCAACATATAAAAGGAATGACACTAAAAGTAATGAACATAGTTTAAAAGCGAAAAGTGTACATTGTGTTAGTCATCTTTTTTTTAGTATACCGGTCCTTCAAATCATCACGGTATAAACAGATTGACATCTCAGGGGGCTGTCCGTGTTTCTTCATTAAAAGTGAATTCAACTGCAGGTTGTTTTCTCTCGGGATGTGACGCAAGTTCGGACAATAAAATTTCCCAAAACACCTTTCACCATGATGTCACTTGTTTTGAGAATGGCAGAGACTGTATAGAGAGAGAGTTTGCAACTCAAATTTCCCTTGTAACTGCAATATCCGGGACAAGAGACCATCCTGTGTCACTGTCAGACAAACAACACCAGGGCAGGCTGAACTTCCTTCCTAACAAAGATAGTACCACTTCATGGAAGACCAGTTGAATATCCGCGATTTCATCACACTGTAAAAAATTGTTTCATGGTGTGATTACAATTGCACAGAATGATCAGTGGAAAAATTGGACGGATCACGATGGACACAAAAAGGAAAGTGTACACACGATTTGAAGACAGTGTTGGTCTAACCTCAGCTTCTTGCCATTGTTGTTGGAGGAACTTGAAGGAGGTTTGGTGGATTGGGAAACAATTTTAACAGTTGACTTCTCAGTAAGGTTTTTCTTTCTGGTGAACTTCATGACATTTAAAGCCAAGGAGGACAGTCTCTTCGGAAAGCAGCAGCAGTGGTTTTTGTGAGGGAGCAATGTGAGATAAACATTTTGAAGTTGCAGGTCTATTTGATGTTTGGCAAGAACCTTGAGTTGAAGGATGAATATTCAAAAGAAATAAGAATCATAATGAAGTGATTGGAATCTTTTGTTCTACACATGAAATGTATGTCTACTCAGCATTTTGGAGAACTAAGTTACTTTTGAACATAAATTGGTGTTCTGGACTGCTGAGGTTCTTTTTTCTGTTTTCTTCAGGTTATTTAAACTTAAGATGAATGTGACTGTTGATACTTCACCATAAGGAAATGGAATCAGTCATGGCCTGAAGTATAAATCCAGCTTCAATACTATCATTTTCTGGATCTAGAAAATTAATGGTTGAAACTTCACCTTATTGACATCAACGCCGAAGAGGTTTGGATTGGAAACAGTCGGTGTTGAAGTCAATTCTGCAATAATGTGATACAACTATTTAAAAAAAAAAATTACAATCAATGGTTGAATGTGTTTCGAAAATGATCGTCAAAGAAGACAGGATGTTTTTTCTTCACTCATCAAAACTTAACCAGCTAGAGTTGGGTTCAGACATTAAACCACTAAAAACCCACCTCAAACTTTGCTGCGATTGATGTCTTCCAGAAATACAAATAGCTTTTCCAGATTTGTCGCTGATAAACAATCACTCAGATCTGTGTTTATTGAAGATCTGCATTTACCTTTTTATTTGTTGTATTTGTAAGCCAAAGAATTTCTAGTATTTCATTGTTTCCGACACAGATAAATATTTTGGCAGGATGTGGTTTATCCCTGGCCTACATACACATGTCTCATGAACAAATCAACATAAGGAAAGAAAGAAATGATTTGCTTAAAGTGTAGTGCAGATGGAAAGAGTCGCCATTTCGTTTCAACATGTTGGTTTTTCCCATGTCTTTTCTTCAAATGTTTGTTGTTGACAAGCTCATATGTTTATCATCCTGTGGAGGTGCTGGCAAGACAGAGTGAGATTCCAAACTCATTTCGTTGTCAGTGACTGAACATCAATCAACGTTTTAGTCATATTGAAGACTTTTCTCCAGAAGGAACTAGAGCAGGGATTGTTTGTATATAACAACTGTGTAATTACAAACTCCATTCCATCATCATGGGTTTGGGATTTCTAGCGACAGTTCTGAACTCACCCCGTTTAACGAAGAAGGTAAAGACATCTGTCCATAGTCTAATTCTGAACAGTTCATCGGCTGGTTCTGACCAGTCCAGTAACTTGTTCTAAACATTTCTTTTTCTAGTGCAGAACAGTTCAATAAGTGGTTCTAACCAGATTAGTTCCTAGTTTTGAGCAATTCTATGGTTTCAAAGAGTCGAGTAATTGGTTCTTAACAGTTCAGGGTGTTTTTTTTTTTTATTTATTTATTTTTATAAAGGGCGTTTCTGTTCCGGAGCAAGTGTTGCATTTATAAGGTCTACACGGACAATATCCTAACAGGGTCTAATCAATTGATCTCAGGTCTTAACAAACTGTTAATTATCTATGGTTTGTGTTTTTGTTTTGGGTGTTTTTCAGCTTTCCCAACATCACTCTGAGACTCTCTGCGCTACACCAAGCTATGGATCAGATATGGACCAACAAGACGAGACAGATAGTGTCACATCACCTGACCCTCAGAGAACTAAAGCTCTTATGGATCAAACACTGGCCAAGATTGAAAGGACCAAAGAAGCTATGAAGGCAGAGCAACTTGCTAAAGATGGTAAGACATGTATTTATAGATGTTAAATTTGCATCAGGGATAAAGAATATTATTTGGTTTATACCCATACATCGATGCGTGTAAAGCACTGTATACTCAGTACATGTGCTTTTCTGAGTCCGGATACAAAAATCCACAGGTGGGATTCGAACCCATGACAGACTAGGCAGGCATACATGTAATAAGGTCTGAATTCAAAGTGTGAAATTTCCATCCCTGCAAACCAGACAGTGCCTCCACCCCTAACCCCTCCCACCCCTCCCACCCCTCCCACCCCTCCCACCACCACCACTAAGGCATTTTACATATGTCATGCGGATTTTAGGATGATTTAAAATGAGATAATTGAAACATTCTTTTCAATAATCTTTACAGAAAATGTGACAGAGTACTTAAAGCTTTCAGCCCACGCTGACAAGATCCAAATGCAGAGAATAAAGATGGTCTTCGAGAAGAAGAATCAGAAATCTAACGCCACAATTGCCCATCTCCAAAAGAAACTTGAAAACTATCATAAAAAACTGATGGAGTTGGAAATTAATGGAGCTGTGGGTCCAAGAAAACCCAAAGAGGTTCTGCATGGCATGCAACAGGGGTTGAGGTGAGTGTAAGAGGTGTCATCAGGGGTCTTTGGTAGGGGCATTAGGGCAGGTGTTAAGGCGGGAATGGAACACCGCGTTTACACTAGATCCAGAAAGGTGGATTGAGATTCAACCCTCCTCGGAAGGTGGATTAAAATTGCCGGATCTTGAACTGGGTCTGATCCTGCGTTTACACTAGCCGTTAATCCACATTGCCGGATCAGACCCGGGTCTGATCCACCTTTCTGGATCTAGTGTAAACGGGGTCCATAAATGTTACTTGCTATTTTATCACCATTTGAAAGAAACGTATATCAAACCAAGACAATAAAATGGAAATTACGTTTCACTAATTTAATATTATTATGGACTCAATATACAAAAAAGGAAAGTTGAGTGGTTCACCAAACACTACATTTACATTTTTGGAAATCACTCCATTGTACTGCGTACTTAACATGTATTTAAATGTAGGGTCATAGATTGTTTTTTTTTGGTCAAAATAATGCTTAGTTATCCGCCAAATAATCAAGAAAGTCTCCTGCAATTAATGAATACCTTTCACGCAAAAAAGGGTAAAAAACATAAGAATTTAAGATTTTTCTTTTGCTGATATTTTTTTAGAATTGTTCTATTCATGTTCAAGGGCCATTCTTTAGGCTGTTCAATTTTTGCATGGGACCTACTCTCTCACACGTAACTAATTATGTATGTATATTTTCAAGAACCAGACAATCAGCTTTTGGGAGTCAATTCCTTTGTGTACATTTTAACTCCCAAAATAGCGGACACTACATTTACATTTTTATACACAGCATTTCCCGGGGTGTTAACAGTTTCAGATGTCCTTATGTTTGTGTTTCTTGATGGGTGTTAGCCATAAAGACACATCCTCATTCCTCAGTTCATTTCCTACATACATGTAACATCAAAGATCAAGTTTCAACGAGAGAAGCTACATGTGTACTGGTGCATGACACGTTGTTAGTTTGTTATGAGAGTACGTTGACTCCCATCAACTGTGTGCATAACAGGAGATTTGAAATCAAAGTGGAGTATGCACAAAAAGGAGGGTTCTTATTCAGGTGGACGTGCTTTCAACCAAACATCAAATAATAGTTTTATTTTGGCAGGGCTTTTGTTCGTGTCAATAAGTCTGTTATTTGGGTTTTAAGGAAATCAAAGCTGAGCTTTGCGTGGACATTTTACGTACACTATGTCAGAACACGTATTCTTTGTAAAAGTAATGATAAAAAAGTATTGCATCAAATATTGGTCACATACATGTACAAAGCACTTTCCCAAAAATATCCTCAAGTACCATTCACATCATGTTATCAACCTCGAACCTTTCAGGAAAAACAACACTTCAGACATAATTTTCCATCTTTGTGTGTACAACGTACTTTAAGTACATGTAATTCTACACCATGGGCATGAGTAAGAGCCCTGCTGTATGGTCCCCCCCCCCCCCACATATACCTGACAGTAAAATGTCAACCTAAGTCACTAAATGTCAAAACTTTATGTTTACCATGTCCTAAAAATATCCTTTACAAGTCCGGAAATCCATGTTCCTGTCATGCTTTGTACATAATGCCTAGTGCGGGATCCTTAAGAATATAAACACACACCAAGCAAAGATAATGCAGCACCTGGGATGGGAAATTTCAAAATTGCATCTGAATTCTGATTTTTGTGACGTCTGCTTGGTGATAAAGTAGCCGTTATTTTCTTCAGGTATAAAGAAATTATGTTTTCTGATCTTACTTCTCTAGTGCAGAGGGTATTGTTTCCAGAAGCTTCTTGAAATCTATAACTCCAGGGGTTACCAAACTCTGGAAATGCCATCAATTCAGCATACCTCCTAACATTTGATTTGATTTGATTTGATTTGAAATGGTTTATAAAAACAAACAAAAAGACCATCGCAGCCGAAGGCTGAATTGCAGTCTAATTACAAAGAGATAAAATAACCAAAATTACAAAAAATGTGGGATACAGTTTAACTCTCTCCTCCTGAGCATGCAATATGGATATATGGATGTGCGTTGCTTGGGGTGTACTTTTTGTGACATTCCGCACAACGCATGATGGACACTTGGATTTCTGACCTCACAGAATAATTTAAAACTCATTATGTATTGAAAACGTAATGAATACATTATGTACATTGTAACAAGTGCATCAGGGATAAAGAATGTTATTCTTCTACTTGTTATTCTTGGTTTAGCCCTACACGGATACATCCGTGTAGGAATTGTGTTAAGCACAGTATACTTAGTGCCTTCCCAAGACCTGCTCAAAAGAAATCCACAAATTTGCTTTACTCTGCTCTCCTTAACTTTGTCCAAAGAGTGCCACCAAAAAAAAAAAGCACTCTTTAAAATTCCCACCAAATCTTAACCATCTGGGAAACAATTTATTCACTATGTTCACAGCTGGAAATTAACTACCGATGTGGCATTTATTTGCTTTGATTATGTGCTACAAAAATAACAATCTGCCAATCTAAGCCTATATGAACAACTTGTTATACTAAATATATGAAGTTCAGTTCCGAGGAGTACAAAGAGCTCTCAACAGTAATTCAAGGAGAGGAGTTTATTGGTAGTTCTCCTTTTAACTCTTTAAATGAAGGACAGGCATTCAATATATCATTTATCTATATTTGTTTCCATTTCTCAAAGCTTATTTCATAGTTTTTGTGTGTGTGGGTTTTTTTTCCTATAGGGGAGTGAGAGACAATATCAAAGAAGGAATAACAGGGTTCTCTGGGTAAGTTACAATTTTTTATTTTTATGTTTATTTAGTTTGTGAGTGATTTGAATGATGTATGGTATAATGCCTTATTCAGTCACAGGTGAATTCTCAATTTGAATTCCTCAGACGAAATCCAGTACTGTTTTTATTGTCCGTTTTAGTGTGGTAAATTTGTTTGTATTTGCTTCTGCACTAAGTCAATTGACTGCCAATTATGTACAAGTTTTTTAAAGTAAACAAAGGGTGTTGAAAAAAAATGGATGAACAACAAAATGGAGGGATGTTTTGGACTGGATTGAAATCACGCTTGAGTGACGTCACCACCAATTTTAATTTTAAGGCTTAGCATGACTGTGATTTCAGTTTGTTTGTTTTTTTCTTTAGATTCTAAACTGTGGTCTTTTTATTATGTGAAAGTTTGGATTTGTGTCACTGTAGAATGTCGCTAATTTTTATTTGACGTGATATCATTTTGATCACTGTATAACTTTTCCGTTATTTGAATATTTTTTGTTGCAATGGCAACTGGTCAGCGGTGTGGCCGACCGGATTGGTGGCGGGTTATCTGGACTTACAGGTTTCACACACAGTGCTGCTAGGTGCGTATCTATGGCAATTATCGCCATGGTAACACTTTGTATACATAGCAGCAGTTTCGCAGTGTTGTAGACGTAGCAGCAGTGTCACAAAGCTATCATGTAGTTTTTCACCACCGCTTTTTGACCTCATTGACAAATATCTATGGTGTGAATAGTGCACAGGCCTGGAATTACGTTTGGTGCTCAACATGGTGTTCATGGTTACTTCTGAAAACGTTGGGGGGTACCCTCTGCCCAATATAGGGCATGGTATACGGAATTACACAGAGGCCACAGCCTACTATTCTCCTGGTCTTGGCCTTGGTGCCCCTACTAAAGTTTCCCATAGATTACAAACTTTCCTTGGAAGTGCCCTTTGCAAACTTTGCCCTCTCAAGGATGAAATTCCAGGCCTGGGCTCAACTTCATAAAGTCTGTAAGCACAAAAACTTGCTAAGCACAGAAAAACATTGCTTAGCAGAAACTGGTTACCAGCCAACATTCCTTTAAGTTTACATTGTTGTGACTGGTGCCCCGATCATAGAAAATTGCTAAGCATTTTTTTCTGCTTAACAGCTTTATGAAATTGGGCCCTGAACATACTGCATTACCCTCCTAGTCTTGGCAACATTTTGCAGCAAGTTGACAAATTTGTTTAGTTATTTTATTTATTTATTTATTGATAACCAACAGCGGTTAACCGCCACTACCAGGTTTCATCAAACTGATTGAAACCACTCCATTGTACTGTGTACTGTACTTTACATGTATTTAAATGTAGGGTCATAGATTGTTTTTTTGTCAACATAATGCTAATTTATCCGCCAAATAATCAAGAAAGTCGCCTACAATTAATGAATACCTTCCGCGCAAAAAGGGTAAAAAAAACATAAGAATTTATTGATTTTTCTTTTGCTGATATTTTTAGAATTGTTTTATTCATCTTCAAGGGCCATTCTTTAGGCTGTTCACTTTTTGCATGGGACCCACTCTCTCACACATAATTAATTATTTATGCATATTTTAAAGAACCAGACATTGAGCTTTGAACATTAACAGCACCAGAAATAGAAATACTTTCCTTGGTGTTTCACCTTTATGCTTTGCATTATGTTGGTATCATGCACGTACCAGCTACCTTGCCAAAATAACAAGAACAATACGCACAAAGAAAACAGTTGTTTTCACAGTTCCCTGCACAACAAGTTTGCTAGTTTACAGAGCAAGTCTTTACACCACAAAATACACCCCCACATAACAAATGTTCGACCAATCAGAGTGCATTGACTTTCTCTATTAATGATAGATAACCTATGGCAGCCTGCAATATAATATCATGTGGTGAATGCATTCATGTACTCAGTACACGTTTTGTGAACAGTGCCACCATACACAATCCGTGCAGTTGAACGGTTTCAAATGGCTGGTCAACTCGCTGGCAAGCGTTACAGAAAGTAAGACGGTTTTAAATGTGCACTAAGAATTGGAATTCCATTTTTCAAATGTCAGTTTTTCCTGTGACACTGGGTCATAATTTGAAATATAAAGCTTAGATTGACATCCTAAATCCACTGTAAATTATTTCCTCATGCCGTAGCTGAGCTGTGCTCACTTTTGTTAACCTTTGTCAAGAAGGTGCGTTGTCAGCAGCACACTTTTCATTTTATTTTCATTTGCAACAAGTTTGTACGTGTATGTTTTGTCTTTTTAGCACAATAGTTAACATAGACCAGGGCCTAATTTCATGACTCAGCTGACCAAAGCGACAATTTACGTTTACGATAGCAGAAAAATCCATGCTAAACGTCTATTAGTATTTCACAAGTTAGCAAGAAATATTTATGCCAAAGATCATATAGTACTGCAGGTGCAAGATGGGCAACTCGGGCTGAAGTAGGCACTGGGCGCCATTTCAGTAAGCAACTCAGCAACTCTTTTGATGCAACACTACATGTAGTTCTCTGCAGACAATGACCATTGCTCTCAATTCTAATACAGAAAATTTGCTCACTGAAATGGCGCCCATGCCGTTCTTTACACTCTAAAAATAGATAGAGCTCCAGTTGCCCATCTTGCACCTTGCTGCGCTATACAATATTTGGTTACTCCTTGTTACTTAGCAGTTTTCGCTTACACAGCCAGCATATAAATTTTGCGCTAATCCTGTAAGCGGAGAAAAGTGACTAAGCGCAGGAGCCAAGCCATGAAATTGGGCACTTATGCATTGACGTCATCTGCTGCCATCTGCCGAGATAGAAACGATCAAGCAATGGAGACACACAGCTATTTATGCGCACTGCACAGAAAGGGCCACTAAGCAACCTTCTTTTGTAATTTAAGAGTTGGCACCCTGCTGCAGTGACGTCATGCGCATTTTTTTTTAGGTCTATTGTCCCACACTGTAATGCACAGTATGCAAGTTATTTGTTAATCAAAGTGATAACTGCCTTGTTAGATCGCAGTTTTTGTTTGCTATATTTATTATCATGGTTAGATAGATCATAAGGAGAACAGGACATAATTTCATAGAGCTGCTTAACGACCGAATAAGTGCTTACTGTTCGATTTCCATTTCAAAGCGCTCCCACCGGTAGTCACTGAATTAAAAAGGCATGCCGGCGCTTACTGTAAACAAACAAATGACGTAACAAGGCAAATCCATGGTAAACATGTAAGCTTATTTTATGAAGTATGCTTCCACTGAGGCAAACTTTTCTGCTGCAGTAAGCAGAAAAATTTACTTAACATTAAGCAGCTCCATGTAATTTTGCCCTGGCTACTACATTTTTGTACATGTGGTACATGTAGGCTATGTACATGTAGTCAGAGCGCATGTATTATTTAATGCCTAAAGCACAACCAACAAGATTTATAGCGTCCGTGACAATTTTTCCAGCTAATTTTTTTCCCGTCTCGGCGATAGATTTTTAACTTAATTTTTTGCTTCACAACTTCTCTGTGGTTTTCAGCTCTGGGCTGTTTTGTTTGATAGTAGATACATGTAGTAATTTAGTTACACATAACTTTGACTCTGAAGAAGGCTAGCTCAGTATATTGATATTGTACAACGGCCGAGGGCCGGCAGCAAGATATGACATGTTTCAGACTACAAATAGAGGTGAAATTTTGAACATTAACTTAGTATTTTCCCCCTAAAGGTACAGTCCTAAACTAAGGAAGAATTGATGGTGGAACAGGCATGTTAATCTTCCCAATTTTGGGGCACTCAGAAAAATTAGCAAAAGTGTTTTTAAATAGCCTCGGAATTCTACCACAGCCTAAACATTGTACTCTACAAAATTGTCCAGCTTATTTCCTAAGCCAAGGACCAAATATCATGCCTGTGGTGGAACAAAACCAATTTTCTAGAATTATGTTAAGTCTCTATTTGATTTGGGTGCACAATTAAGCTGCAATAATGAAAATTGCAAGGATTTAGACCACAACTGTAAATGCCAGGACTATTAACCATGGAGGTAGAAAATAACAGCAAAGAGTACCAATGCATGGTAATGGTTTTACTGTAGTACATGTACTTTGTAAAAACTGTACTTTGTACTTTGTGAAACTGTCACTACACCATGTACACTCAACAGGTTTATACTGAGTAAATAATTGTCAATGCTAAAAAAGAAAAGCACAACTTACTTTGTCATGTAATCCATTGTTAAATTGTCCTTCCTCCATAGTATAACAAGCAAGGTATCTCAGTTACAAAGAGGCAAAACTAGCTCAAACTTCCTCCAAAATAGCGAGTCAGCATGCAACTTTTAGTCAAATGACATGCCATAGTAAACTGCACATGGTTTGTTTGAAACTGCCTCCACATGTGTAAATATAGGAAGCATGGGTTGGATTGGTCCACTCTCTGATAAGGGGTGTTATTTGTTGGAGGGGCAGACTCTACTATAATAAACAAGAGGGGCAGTGGTATTTGAGGGACATTACTTTGCACAACAGTTGGCAGAGGGTGTTTTGGGAGGGGCTTTGGGTTGGGGATGGGGGACGGATAGAGGAGAAGGGTAAGGGGGAAGGTGGGAAAGGGTGATGTGAGAGAATGGGTTGAGATTGGGAGGTAGTCTTGCTTTGGCGACGTTCATTTTGTTAACACAAAAACTAGTCGCCGATATCTCAGCATGAATTACTGGAGAAGAGATATTTATCTGGATCAAACTGTTTTGATCCATATTCATAGACTTGCCCAGTCCCTCGATGTCGGTCAATGTTGCGCCCCCTACAAAAACTAGCATCACCAATCAAGACTAATGGGTATGGGGTATGAAAGGGCATGTTAGTAATAGGATTAGATGTGGGGAGGGGATAATAATTATACTTAAAATGAAAGGCCTAGTATTAAAATATAAAAAACAATCTTTGTTTACATTTGGTAGCCATGTCATTTTTTTTTTCATTTGAAAGTAAAAATTACAAATTAATACAGCATAACAAGTTAAAAGAACAAGCATTCAGTTATGTAGAAATACAATTAATAAGGAATAATAGGAATAATAGGAATTTATAAAAAAAAAACAGTAGAGATGTTTGAATATAAAAAATACAATAAAAGGAGCAACCAAATGGAGGTAAGGTAGACTTGGATTTTTTGCAATTTACATGAAACTTTGTACGCTATTTGCGCATGAATCAATGTCTATTTTGAGTTTATTTTGAAACGGAATGTTTTTCAGACGTAAACATACGTTGTTTTGAACCTCTACCTTTCTCGTTCAACACATATTCCGGTTTATAATGCCCTGCATAATTTCTTTGCATCATGAATATGCATTATATTCTTTTTGTGGTAATCAATCTTTACATATTCATGAAGGAATACTTTTTGGGGATCTACATGTTTTTTGGCGTGAATAATACCCATTTTTCTGTGCAGTAGCATGTCAAGAGGTGGATATCCCCCCCCCCCATGCACCCAAACCCAGAATACACCCAAACTTTACTTTAATATCGGGCCTGGAATTACATGGAGGCCACGGAGGCTATGGCCTCTGTTGCCCCTGGTCTTGACCTTGGTGCCCCTTCAAAAGTTTTCCAAAGACTTAAGATTTTTCAATGGAAGTGCCCTTTGTAAAATGAAAATTGCCCTGCCCTCTCAAACATAAAATGCCAGGTCTGTAATAGCCTTGTCCAAAGCTCTTTACGCAGGCACCCCGCTTTGAATTCACCAGGAAGCATAACAACACTGGCATGATACTGCAGTACTTGATATACAGTATACCGTTGGGTCGAAGCATGGTTTTTCAACCTCGTACCAAAAAACGAGGCCGAAACAGAGCCTTGTTCCCACTGTATAAAAGGTCAGATTGTGGGCGGAGTTGCTTTATGCTAATATTTCCCAAAGGTGTAAGCTCATTGGTCAAACACATATCATTACGTCATAGCGAGAGTTTATGATTGGACGATTATCTTCCCAGTACAGGAAGTGAATATTCAATATCCGATTCCAGCATACGTAATTAGCGCTGGAATCCCTGTGCAATGATAAAGAAAAACATAAGCTGCAGTTTACAGTGGGAACAAGGCTCTGTTTTGGCCTCGTGTTTTGGTACGAGGTTGAAAAACCATGCTTCGACCCCACGGTATACTGTATATCAAGTACTGCAGTACCGTGCCAGTATTGTTATGCTACCTGGTGAATTCAAAGCGGGGTGCCTGCGTAAAGAGCCTTGGACAAGGCTAGGTCTGTAATGGTTACTGGTGATGCATCATGCCCTTTTAACTTTTTCTCCTTTTTTCAGAATAGTTTTGAATGACTTTGCATTTTTAAAAAGTAGAGATTCCTACATCGATAAAGTTTTCATACTGTATATTTATTTTTATTCTCAATATGATAGTGTCGTTGTTTCCAAGCCGAAGGAGATTGCACACAAATTCAAGAACAAGTTTGGAAGTGCAGATAACATTGATAATACAGGTAAGCATATTTGAGAGTTTTTTTACATCTACCTCCTTTTATTCTTTCTGAGAGTTTTTTTTTACATCTACCTCCTTTTAATTCTTTCTCACTAACGCCTTTGGTCAGATCTTCAGTACAGTTACTTCACCCCTACCTCGTTTGGTCACTTCACCCCTACCTCGTTCAGTCAGTTCCTAATACCTCCCTCGGTCCCTTTCATCCCTAGCTCATTGGGTCAGTTGTTGATGCCTCATTTAATCACGTTATCCCTGCCTCCTTCAGTCACTTTATCCTACCTCCCTTGGTGACTTTCATCTCTAGCTCATTCAGTCAGTTCATGTCACTTCATCCCTATCTCAACCAGTCACCTTCTTGCTTACTCATACTATCTCTTCATCCCTGCCTTCTTTTAGTGACTTCATCCCTACATGGACCAGTCACATCCTCACTTCATCCTTCAGTCACTTTATCCCCACCTCATCCAGTCACATCCTCACTTCATCCTTCAGTCACTTTATCCCCACCTCATCCAGTCCCGTCCTCATTTCATCATTTGGTCAGTCGCAACATTGAGCATGTTAAGTAATTTAGCAACGTTTTTTCTTCTTGCAGATGAGGAAGAGGAGGTTGACCAGCCCCATAAGACTGGTAGGAGTAGTTGGTTCGCTCCTACACCACCATCAACAGCGTAAGTAAATATAGGAGCAAATAGCCGAGGATTGCCAAATAATATTCTTTATCCCCCATGCAAATTTAACATCTGTTAAAGTTAACATCTACACTGTATTAAATTGTTGCGGTACCCGCTGCTAAAATATAGGATCCGAACTGCCTCTAGAACCCGGGTAGTCTCGGTGGTCTAGTGGTAAGACATCTGCTCTAGAATGACAAAGGTTGTGGGTTCGAATTTCATCTGAGCACTATGCCTGTAGATTTTTTAAAGAAGTCTTGGATAAGTACTGAGTATACAGTGCTTTACACACATCAGTTTATGAGTAAAGCCAAATAATAGCCGAGGATGTGTTTGTGTAAAGATTTAAAGATTGAAAAAAACCAAAGCTGTTTCCTCCTGGTCTACAGACATGACATATAAACATTTAAGATGATTTATAGACTTGATCATTTTACAAATAATAATGGCTATCTCTAGAGTGGAATGCAGGCATGCCACTTCAAGGAGGCAGCAGAGGCAATTGCCTCCATGCACCTGGTCATTGCCTTGGCGCCCCTTGAAATGTTCCAGTAGAAATTTACATTTCCCTCCAAGGAGTGCTCTTTACTAAGGAAAATCTGCCTTGCACTTACAACAATGAAGTATCAAGCCGAGGAGTTTCCGTCAACAATTTACTTTTTTTTGTTGCAATAAAGGCAGATTTTAAAGGATTAATCGAGAATAATGATTAACTTATTAATCACAATTTCGAAAAGCCTTTGAGCATAACAAGTTGCACAGCATAGAAAAAAACTTGCTCAGCAGAAACGGGTTACCAGCCAAAATTCCATTAAGTTTATATTATTACAACTGGTGTTTCATGCATTTTTGCTTAGCAAAACAAATTGCTAAGCAGTTTTTCCCAGTTAAACAGCTTAATGAAATTGGGTCCTGGGCTTACAGAACATGTTTTTTCTTAAACCTCCTTACTTTGGAAGATGTTTCTCACTTCGGGAGATGCTTCTTAATTTGCAAGATGTTTCGTCTTTAGAAAGATTTATCATTTCGTTTCAATCTCTCATTAGAATGAAATCAAACAGTGAAGGAGAGGAATCATCCAGCATGGATATGGCAGAGAACGGTCATCTAATGAGAGAAGACTTAGAGGAACATCCTCTAGTGGGTCGTATGACGATACTCCAAAATAGAATATCAGAATTAGCTGCATCAGAGACGTTACTTCAGCTCAAAATAGAAGAACTAAAGGTGATTATTTTAACTCCTAGCTTTCTTGTCAGGGTCAAGCTTTACTCTAGGTTATCTTGCCACGCTAATGCTTCAGTGAATATAATCTGAAAGCGTTTTTTGGTGAAGAGCTAGACTCGATTTCATAGCTCTGCTTTAATACAGGTAATATTGCTCACACATAGATCCTTGTACTTGACAATTCAATTTTTTTTAAAATATGGAAACACACCTAAATTCAGAGGCTTCTGGGACCTTAAGCTGGAAGTCCTGTGTGTTGTGTAATGCACGTAAAAGACCAGAGTACACATCGTTAAGAGAAGGGGTTTGCTGCAATAGTTCTGGCATGGTTGGCTGCAGATTGCGCTGTATCACTTTGTAAACCCTTACAAGGTGCTTTTATAAAAAATGGGTCTCAAAATTCATACATACATGTAGCTCTGTATACCTGTCATTACAACAATGAGTGCTATGAGATGCCAATAGATAAAGTGCAACGTGAGTATTGAGTATTACTGATTATTATTATTAACGGAAACTTTGATGGAACAAATAAAAACTGAAGAATCTACATACCTCACTGTCAAATTTCAAACTGTCACAGGAACAAACACGTGAGCAATACCAGTTCTTCAACCAAGCCTTGGCAGACGAGCGATATCGAGCAGAACGGCTTGAGGAGCAACTAGCTGACCTTACCGACCTCCACAATCATGCATTGACCAACATGCAGCAGGAGTTGAGCAGCATGGAGGAGAGACTAGAGTATCGGTCAGTTGAGAGGGAGCGAGATGTTCTGGATAATATTGATCAATGTCAGACCAGGGTGAGAAAGAAGGACACATTAAGTTTGATTATAGTTTTGCCCTATACCGATAGGGTTAGCACTGTATACCGGGGCCCAATTTCATGGCTTTGCTTACCGTAAGCAAAGAATCGGCGCTTACAGAAGCAGGGAATTCCGCGCTTATGCCAAGCGTATTTCACGGCTTAGTAGAGATTTTTTGCTTATGTGCGTGCGTACTCCACGTTACTAGGCATTCTACGCTTACACAGCTAGCTCAGAAATTCAGCACTTGCACAGGAAGCGGAGAATGGTGATGGCAAGCGCAGAATTCGGCGGTAAGCAGAGCCATGAAATTAGGCCCAGGTGCTTCGAGTCCTGTGGAGAACAAATCCACGTTTTCTCATTGACAATTATCACTTTTAATGGCTCAGGTTTTTTTCATGGTCGCGTTTCTGAAGTGCAATCAGACTGCTTGGAAACTGTTATGTGACATTTTATTCTTCACTTTTCTTCTTGTGACTCTGACAATCGATTAAGCTTAAACTTTCACAAGTTTGTTTTCCTTTTGACTGTCGGCAATAGCTACCCTGCAGATGACCAGTGTAATTTGATATCACTAAGCTTGCAGGGTTTAACTCTTTCTGGTTTTGTTTCAGGTTTCAAAGATCGAGTTGGCGCAGCAGCACCAGCAAGTTATTACATTAGAAGGTTATGAGAATGCCAATGCCAGGGCGCTACTATCCAAACTGATCAATGTCGTCTTATCGGTCTTAGCTGTGATTCTACTCATTGTTTCCACCATTACAAATACAGTATCACCCTTCATTGCCACAAGGTAAGAATAAGAGCTGTATCCTGTTCTAAGGCATTGTGTTAGGGGCGGTTGGGCTGGCGTAGCGGTATCTTTCCTCGCCTTCCACCTCTGGGACCCTGGTTGGGGGCACTATGTGGATTGGGTTTTTAGTCCCTACCTGATTGCCTGGGTATTATTCCCTCGAATAATTCTCTGCGGTTTTCCTCACACATCTAAAATAGAAACTTCCTTCTCTCCATGTGGTCCCTGGTTATGATAGTGATGAAGTCCACTTCTCTGAGAGTCATTGGCTTCACATCCAGAATAAATGAAACAATTTATGAAATTAAGTGAAATGTCAAACATACATGCTGCATACACAGGATTTTCACTCCTGCTGGCTCCGAATAGTGGCATTTTTTGTAGGTTTTCAAGAAATGAAAGTTGCAGCCTGGTCTTAAGCCTATAGGCCTACACCCCCACCCTTCTTTTTAAAGGCACTTCTCCATTCTCCGGTGGATCAAAGTGTGTTTCCATTGGCACGACTTTCTAAACATACACACACTCGTGTTTGTCTACTCCGTAAATTGAGGACTTCTCTTTGTCCTCCCATTGTTTAGACTTATTTTGATCTACCTGCTTGGGTGAGGGTGTAGGGTTAGGGTTTGGATTAGGAGCATACATATGTAGGGGTGTCGGAACGTAGGGGTGTCAAAACATAGGTGTGTAAAATAATTAGATGTGTAACCATTTAAACAATTTGTTTGTTTTGGTGTAGGGGTCGTCTGCTGACTACCATCGTCTTTTCCTTCTTGTTCTTCTGCATCTGGCAGAGACGAGAGCTCATAGAAGAACTGACACAACACATCGTAGAGAACTACAAGCATTTATTCTATATCAATAGTAGAACGTGACCCCCGCTTAACTCCCCCGGCTCAGTCTACACTCCGTCCGCCACCTATAGAGGGCGCTATTCATCTCACCTATTTATAAACTTGAGCGAGTGTAAAAAAAAATGCGAGCGTGTACACTTGACCAGAGGATCATTGCTTGTCTGAACAGTGGTATGTCAGCATGCAGTCCGAGTTCTCCGAAGAAACTCACAGCAGTGTGTACTCCGTTAAAGGGACAGTCTGAAAGCTGATGATCAGAATGAAATTGCGTCACGTTAACAGACGTTAAATGTTAATGTCGCGTAAGCTGCAAGTCTCCCCCTGGTGATGTGACATACAAGTGACGTGTACATAGGATAACGTTTGAGCCCGTGTCAACCCGCAATCCAAAGAAGTACGCCAATTAATAAAGTAATACATATCTGCCAAAGAAACTTGTTAAATAAAGAGTGTTCGTTTTCTGTGTGAATGTGTTGACTGATTCCAGAGTATTTCAACAGTCCCCCTTCAGTTTGTCAGACCTAATTAGCATGGATCAAGAACAGTGCATTCAACAGAAACAATCTCACAGATGTGGTTTTCTTTGTAAAAGTAAGCCAGAAATGTGGAAACCAAAGTGAGTGATAGAAACTTGGTGTTCGTTGACAAGGCCTTCTTCAACTTGTTGCATTGTTTCAGCAGGAGAGTGGGAAGACTGTACCAGGATATCATTTGAGAAGTGACAGTGTTTTGGATCAGGATCCAGTACGATGCAGTTCAAACCAGTTCGATCTGGTTCATTCCTGGCAGTATTGCAACTATGTATGATGCATGCACAACCTAGCGCCTGTTGGTGTTGATGTCAATATTCCATGTATACTGGAAGAGCATCACGCACCAAGCTCCAAAGAATGTACATTTTTCTTATGGTTCCAGTCCAATCCTGTTCAATTTAGTTCAATCCACTCCAGCTCATGTAGTTTTACATAGGTTGGGTACATTCCTTTCTATAGAACCAACAACCCTATGTTTTTATCAATTCAATTATAGGAGGGATGAAAGGAGCCATATTGAAAACAATCTTGAAAATTGGCATTTCTTTGCAATTATTTGCCCTCTTTGCAATTATTGGCCTTCCATTTAATCAGAGGCTGCAAGACTGATTAATTAATGAGAATCTTGATTTTTAACTTTGAGTATTAAAACATCATCTTTTCAGAACTGTGTACAGAGAGGCTGAAAGTATTCAAGTTAGAATGTGCTGTAGAACTTTGAAAAACTTACTCAGTTTTGCTGCTAAAATGAAGTTCACTCATCTTTCCTGCTCCATTCATGCATCACCAATTGTAGGTTCGTTGTTATGTAAACTCTGACTGCATTGTCACTGCATGAAAAAAAAGGTGCTATTTAAGCATAAACCATGCTTTTAATTGACCTTTGACCTTTCTCTATGGAGCGCCAATTCGATGGCAATTGTTATTACATCTGATTAGCTAAGAGAGGCACTAATTGCAGCAATGTGATGACATGTGTGTTTCTACTAAGCAAGATCTTTCTGTGCTTAGCAAACGTTTGTGCTGACCAGCTTTATGATATGTAGGCCCAATTTCATAGAGCTGGTAAGAAGAAAATTGTGCGTAGCAAATTGCCTGCAGGGGACAAAGATCAATTAGTAAACTGGTAACCTATTTCTGCTAAGCAGAATCTCTCCATGCTTAGCAAATGTTTACACTCAACAGCTGTATGAAACAGGGCTCTGGATTCTACAGAACTCGTAGAATCTTGAGGAAGGGCTCCAAGGTTAAATTCAATTTTGTAAACCACTCATGGATTTACAATAGATGGAGTCCTTAGATGATAAAAAAAATACCTTGCGTTAAAACGATGTAAAATGCCACTGTGAAATGACGTCGTGTTTTGAATTGCGCTGTGAAAGATTATCAAATAAAATTTTACAGTCATTTTACCGTGAGGTTGGGACTTGTATTTTTTCCCCACTCTCATGAGGACTCTATCTATTGGAAAATGAAAGCAAAACTGACTTTTACCTCGGAGCCCCTCTTTAAATTTAAGAAAATCGGTACCTGTTGGGATGGGTTACCATTATCAAAGCATACAGGGCCCAATTTCATGGCTCTGCTTACTGTAAGCATAGAATCAACGCTTACGGAAGCAGAGAATTCCGTGCTTACGTCAAGCGTATTTCACGGGTTAGAAGGGAATTTTGGCTTGTGCGCGTGCGTACGCTTACATAGCTAGCGCAGAAATTCGGCGCTTGCAAAATAAGCGGAGAATGGTGACCGTAAGCGCGGAATTCGGCGGTAAGCAGAGCCATGAAATTGGGCCCAGTTGGATTTGGATCTAATGTCATGGACAAACAACTTTACCCAGCCTGTCTTATGCCTGTTATTGTTTACTGTTACAACAGAGTCATCTGCCATTATCAAATAATGTGTTATCACAATTGGTTCAATTAACCTGCATCTGAAATGCCCAAATTTATTTTATTTTCTTACTTTATAAGTCACACTTTGTTTTTTTTAGCCTTTCATTGTATTGTGTCACTGCAGCAACCTCATATCTTTATTTTGTAGTAACATTGTGTAATGCACGAGAGATGCTCCATGCAAAAGCGTTGTTTCTCAGGTTTGTTTGTACATCAGGAATATTTTGAGCCAAATGCAACATTGTGGCACTTTTAAGTTCGCTTTCAACGTAAATGCTTTTGTAAAAAGGTATGTCATTGTTGCACTGCAAGGACGACACATATACAGAAGTTAGATGTTAAGCCACATTGTTTGTATGGGTGACAATGGATTTGGCAAACTTAAGAGTTTTTAGACTTTTATTTTGCAACACTATGACTATGGCCGACCTGTGGTTGACAAAAATATGGTCATCACTCTAAATCTAAACTCACTGAAATTACTGAAATTCTGATGTTTCAGGGTTTTTATTTGGGCCTTAAGCTCTTGATAATTTTGTTGAACTTGTGGCATTTAAAAAATGGGGTTTACAAGCAACAAGAAGGTTGCCAACAGACCTTAAATGCATTGACGTCATCCAAATCGATGATGAAACAATGGAAAATGCACAGATTTGTAGCGTGGGCACACGACTGGCCAATGAACAGCACCCTTTTTTACCTACAGATGGGGGCGCCCTTTTCAAATGACGTCATATGCATAAGGTCTATGGTGTTTATATCTAGAATGACATCATTAGTACTGACCAATGGTAGGTGCCTTCAGGTGTCACATGACTGTCACATGAACAGTCATCAACTGTTATGTCACCGTAAAGTTACACTTGGAGGTTCATGTTTGAAATACCTGTGATGCATAGTGCATGTAATATTGTACACATTTAATAAGCTTGAAGCAAAATACACATTGAAATATCAAGTAAGACATCCAAATGTATAATAAACCACAGTGTGCTGCACGTGTCGCAAGCAGAACTTATTAATTACAAAATCTCTCTGATTGCAAGAAAGGCAATGGGCAGATAAAGTTTTGACCATAAGCTTTACTTGAACCACAAATTTTCATAATATACAGTATGTACAAGAATTTATTGTCTCCAATAATTTGTTGGAAATAAACAAAAGGCTGACACAGCATTTACAAAGTTCAACCCAAGTAAATTAGTTCAGTTTTTTTTTCATAGAAAGGGCTGAAAATCTCGGAGTTAATTTTTAGTTTGCATAACTTTGGAATTGATTTGGTATGAATGAATTTGCATTTCACGAAAGGTGTAATTTGCTGATGAATTAAGATAAAATAAATAACAAAATCAGCAAAAAAAAAAGTTCAAATTTTTGATAGATAAACCTTCCAAGTTACAACTATGCTACAGACAGGTGATGGTGGAAACTTTGCATGGTGTGGCTGATAGGATGTAACCATTACTAGTAAACCATGTATAAACCATGTATAAAATTCTCGATTGGGAGGAGTTTTGGCTCTTAAAAGAGTAGATTAGTTGCATTATTTGCATTGCTATTGTCTGTTTGCTAAAGTGCTGTGGTCTTAATGGAAGGGCGCTATATAAAAGCCCAGTGTATGTATGTTATGTTTCTCCGGAAGACGAGCAGAGTATACTGTTTGAAATGTCGAGACCACAACAGCTCTTTTCAGAGGCGACACTTCTCCCAAAAGAGATTTAAACACTGTTGTACCGACAAGTTTACCTTTAATTACTACTTCCTATACTATAGGCCAGTTTATACATGTAAACTACGACCTTACCTTTAAGAATGGCATGTAATTGTTTGAAATATTTACAGAGTTGTTATTTCCGGTAATGAAACTGAAGACGCCTCATATGTAATGTAATCCCAGTTGATGAGAAGCCTGGTTTAACCATGGAGGTAGGTATAGAAGGAGACCCAATGAGAGGCTGGTCAAAGGTTTGAAGTCCCATGCTGCTGCCGTTATGTTACTGGCAACTTAAAAATACAACAATGGTCAGAAGGAAGGAGCTATGTGATATGAAATACCCAACGAAAACCAGATGTAAGCTGTAATGCTCTGTGGAATTCCTAGCACCTACGCAGACAATGGTTTTACGAATCAACGATGTTGAAAAACTTCAGGTGTCTACAAGTTTTTTAAACAGTACACATATAACTGTTTGGTCCATGGTGGACCACATCGGTATTACACACATGAAAACAAAAGTCACTTCTACATTTTGACTTGATTTTTACACCCAGGAGATGTAAGGGGCCTTTCGACTATCCTGACAAATATCACACATAATTTTCGCTAGATTGAGCACTTCACTCCAGTAATTAATGATTTCAGTGTGGAAAGCCCTCTCACCACAGCTGTGTATTGAGAGTTGTGACAACTTGCGATTAGAAGCCAATGTTGGTCCAAAACATGCATGTGTGCACACAGGGTGCCAGACTAGACTGCACATTGGGTTGTGCTGCATTTGGACTGAAAATGGCATCCAGCAACCATGTGTCTCATGCGTTAAACTGTCCACAAAGAACAGTGATTACCTGAGCACAATTTCATAGTGCTGCTTAATGGTAAGCAAACTTTTGTGCTAACTGTAGCAGAAAATAGTGCTGAAGCGTAAGTGTATTTCACAGGTTAGCAAGAAAATTAGGCAGCCATCTTGCGTGTTCACCATGGATTTGCATTGTTATGTCATTCATTTTCATACAGTAAGCACCGGAAGGTTAGCATGCCTTTTAGTGCGCTATGAAATGGAAATCGCCCGTTAAGCAGCTCTATGAAATTGGGCACTAATGGTTATGAATGTGTATAGCATTGCCTCAAATGCAAATGAGCTTAATAACGAGTTGTGGTCAAATTGATGTTTCTCCTTGAATTCCTGCCTCCATCATTTATTGTTGATGTTGAAAATCTTGAGTTTCAGTCAAATACTCACAAAGCTCTGCTGGATATGAGTAAATTAAATTTACTCATTAAATATTCCTAATGTAAAGATTCAAGAATTTTAAGTTTACTACATATATTTGTACACATTATTTTGTATCCCAAAAAAGGCTGGTACCTATGAGACTTGATCCCTACATATGCATTGTGTTTACAGGGAACAAGACAAAATGGCTGCCTAAGATTTAGTATCTCAAAGGAGAAACGTTATCTGTGTAACATACTTGAGTACCGAAAATTGTGTATAAAGTGCAGTTTCAAAAATATACGATAATAAGTATTTGTATATCGGCAAATTTGTTTTAAAGATGTATATATTGTAGCGATTTAACATGTACTATTAAATATCTGACATGTAACCCAAGTACGAAATTGCATATTTGATAAATGTAGCTTTATCAAAACTTAATGTCAGATCAATTCCAAGTTGTGTTCAGATATTAACATAGATGGACAGCAGAGATCAAACCCTGCAATGCATTCAATAAAAAAAACACTTGTGAAAGCAGCAATCTACTAAACCCTAATTGGGATGCAATACTACCCCGAATAAAACTTCTTCCCAGTGAGGGTATAGCTTGTCCTCAATCAGGGTATATATGGCAACACTGACATCTATACTAACTGGAGGTTAAATGTATTTCCATACAACAAACATTCATGTATTTATGCGCCGAAACTCTGTCAATGATGGGACTTCCTTTGACTTCAGCGAGGGCGCTGTTTGTGCTGGTGACGTCATTTGCAAGGGGTCTATTAGCTTCAATCAGTTTCCAATTTTAAAACATTAGAAAAGCATCAAAACCATTAAAATTGTAATTTAGCGCCTTACATCTAAAACATAAGCCCCATAGTGCTAAACACGGAATAAAATACCTGAATAAACAAAGTTCAAAAAGGACTAAACGCACAAGCACATTAAAACAAGAAGTACTACGTTAAGCAAATACAGAATAAACGACATTAGTGCATGCTCGATCAGTCATAAATTTCAGCATTAATTTTAATGTGAACGAAAATTCAACGTCTTGAAGCAAGACTACAATGTCCATGTATTTAGGCATCTCGTGTTAAAAATCTGCTGTCCATCTATGCATTATTTATATTAACAGTTTTATACCTTGTGAAGGTGTGAAACCTTTTTACTGCTTGTGTAAGAGGCTAAGCTGATGGTTGTCAATATGTGCAAAGGTTAAAGGTGAACACTAAAAAAACCCAAAATGTATAATTTATTCAAACTAAATAAAGGCTCAGTGCTAAAGGAAACTATGTTGTTGACTGTATCTGTTATTGAATGTTTGTGTTACCTAGTTACCTCTCGTCTCAACTTCATACCCTGACGTCTTCCTCATACTGTCTTCATTCTACCGAAGGCGGATGTCTTGAAGTTCCCAAATCTCGCTGTAGAATAAACTTCCTAATCCTGTCAGAAATTCAACTGGTCTCACTCCTTTTAAAAAGTGTGTTTTTCCCACAGTAACTTTATTATTGTTTTTGTTTTTGAGAATACCAAACAAAGTAACGAAAGCAAATGATAACATAAAATGCACTTGGATATTTCATTCTCTGTCAAGAAATTGTCGGATATCTTACCATGAATAGGCCCGAGTCTTGGCCAAAGGTCAAAGGTAAATCTGGTAGGAACTAGCAGGTTCTAAAGACCGGTATCTGGCGTTAGTCTTGAGCTTCGAAGTGTGACGCCAAATGGTCAGGCTAAACTCATGGCTTGAGTAAACTATGGAGGAAGAAATTAAGTTATTGGTACATCATGTAATGATCCTTTGTGGAAGAGGTGGTGGAAGAAGTTATTATACAGGAATGGTGAGGAGAAAAAAACACTTGTTTAACGTTAGTCTGTAAGCTTACTGATTACGAAGTTCATACTGGAACCATTTATTTTTTCTGTGAAATATTTACCTCTGAAATGAAGTCATATTTGAGAAAGACGCATCTGAAAACCTTTTTAAAAAAGGTAAAACTGTGCATGGCATTTTCAGTACTTTCTCCTGACTCACACAAATGATTATGCCAAAATTTCCACATGTTTGTTATTTCATGTGTATAGACGATTCCACAAAACCTGAACACTGTCTGGGACCATTTTTTGCAGTTCTACACATCCTGTATAATACCTTAAACTAAAGTTTATGACAGCTGGTATATAGGATCATACGGATTGGTGGACAGGTGGGCAAGGGTGGGTAGGTAAAAATTGGAACATAGGACAATAGGAAAATAGGACAAAAATGAAAATCATGTTAAAACACAGGGCTCTGAGCTGCCAATATTTGTACAACAATCAAGGGATATTTGGAAATAGGGAAACAGTTTCCATAGTCAGGGAGATTCTCAATTTTATTCATCAGTTGGCAGCTCTGAGAGCTGTGAAAAAAGTTGCCATGTTCATGGAGGTATAGTTACCTGTTCGTGACGTTACATAACTTCTTGCTGGGCGTGTTCAGGATTTTTAATGAAAACAAGTGTCTATCAAAAGAAGGGAACAAAGTTGTGTCTTACCTTGATATTAAGGTATGGCAATCCACGAGGTCTTCAAGTAAAATGAGAAGCAGTGATAATCGATTGTAGGATAGATTTTTATTGATTGATTGATTGATTGATTGATTGATTTAGTTACACATCCAACAGCGTAAGTGCCAATAACAGGATGGCGAATAGGAAACGAGAAGAAATATTCAGTTTTAGATGTGGGAGGAGAACCCCCAACGGGGAAAACCCACGCAATCAGGTAGGAACTGAAACCCAATCCACATTCAAGGCTCCGGTCTGAGGTGGGTTTCAAACTGGGGTCCACAGAGGTGAAAGGCAGGGAAAGAAACCACTGAGCCATCCTGATGATGGCCGTAAATTGCTCTGATGAAAATATATCACCCAAGGATCTCTAGAAATTTCTCCTTGTGCCTCCAATTCCGTTACCAATCGGCTCAAAATGTGATTAAAGGAACAAGAAAATGAGTATCGGTTGGAGCAGCGGAGTCGAAGGGAGTGTTGGGGAAGATGCTGATGGGTCCTTGCTTGTTGTCTCATGACTGATGGTGGAGATTGTGAAATTCTGTTGGTAAGTGGGAGATGGCTGTGGTCAGCTTGGTCTAGCACTTGAGACCTGCTTAAATGTTTTCTATAATTATTTTGAGGTCCCTTGTGAAGACACTTTTGGATGGCACTTTTGGCAAGATACTTGGAGGAATTGGAAGTCTTGTATGAATGGTTGCTACGATACAGTTGATAACCAGTTCAGCAGAGTTTAAGTACGTCATCCATTAGTCTTGTTGCAGATTGTCAATTGAACCTGATTGAAACTTTTTTTTAATACTTGTTTAAAAAGAAATCAAATACTCAGCTTACATAGTTGTTAAAGCCTTCATTTATTACAATATAATTATTACTGTATTTACAAATAATGACAAAGACATTAAAAGAAAGCATAAAAATGACACCAGGCTTGACTTCCATAGCATGAGTATAGAAATTTAACCATCTTCAAGAGTTGAATATTTTGGAGTACGGTATCCGTTAAGAATTAGGGGACTATACGCCCCATGATGGAGTACTGTTGTCACATATGAGATGGAGCTTCTCTGCCTGTCAGTTTCGTTTATTAGACAGAGTGCAGAAGGGTAAGGTGAATCTTGTTGGTGAAGGGTTAGGATCTACGTAACAACCTCTTTTTCCACCGTAGGTCTGAATTCTTAACAAAAATAATGACAAAAGGTTTTTTAAGAATGAAAAAGGGCCAAGAAGAAAAACCTTCCAGAATAATGTGACAATCAGAGATTAGTTTCCACTTGTTAGAAAATAATTACCATTTGGGAATAAGAAGATCTAAACAATTACTGAACAACTGAAACATAAAGAAAGATCTTATACATTATCAAAAATGAAAAGATAAAGGTGGGCCCTCACATTTTAAATTATGTTCTTGCATGAGACAGTTTCACAAAACACAATCGGTGGTCAAATTAAACTGTTATGAAACTCTATTTTTTAAACAAAATTTCTTTGGGATTTTGTTGTTGTTGATTTCTGTTTTAGGAAAGGGTGTTAAAGGGAAATTAATCATTGGTAATTGATGTATTTATTTTTCTGGAAAAAGTGGATAGATGGGGTTGGATTAAATATGAAATATGATTCCACCGACCTGTTTAAATTTGTGCATCCATGACTGCCGAGAAAAGCGTTGGCAAATGGTGCCAATTTTAAGCTGTCAGACAGAACTTGTTGTAATGTAACACCAGGCAAAACGATTTCACTGGATACTTGGGCGAATGATGTGTATTTTTTTAGTAAATTTAGTTATTTTGTAGTGACTTGTACATTGTTTTCATGTCTGCAAATGATAAATCTACCTTTAAAATAGGACATAAATATAATTCAAATTCAAGCTATATTGTAGATTATATTTAACAAATTTAATACTTAAATCCCTCGCGCTTAAAGTCGTCCAACTATGAACTTGAGTGACATTTTGGAGGTGGGTTTACACATTTGTGCAATTTTTCAATCAAAATGATAGAAGAATAGCCGCAGACTCTACACAAGTTTTAAATAAAATAGTATTTTTATTTTGAGAAAGTGTGCGTTTTTTTAAAGACTTTTATCTTCTCATTTTTTACGACATGGGAGGGACAGTGTGATTTTCTTGATGGAAACTAGATTAACCAATTTAAATTTGGGTAATTAGATAATAGTGCGTAAATTAGAAGTTCAATTTATGTGATCTTGTGATACACGGATTTTCCCCATTTCGGTCATACTGGAAAACTAAGTGATAAAATTGCTTAATAATGGGTGTGTACAACATTGGTAAAAGTGAACATAACTTACACGGTACAAAGATGGTCACATTGGACAACTTCCCTTGAAATATTTTTACTTGAAATGCTGCAGTTTTTTGGCAAATGAGTATATGAGTATAACAGTTAGTTTTGGTCTCGTTAGTCCCAAACCTGATGTTTAAAAACAATAAAAAGGTTTTGTTTTTTTTCTCTCACTATTTTCTTGTGACTCACTCCGATAATCGATTGAGCTTAAAACTTCACAGGCTTGTTACTTTATGTAAATATTGGGTCACATAAAATGTGGATGACAGTCTCCAACAATTACCTGACTGCCAATGTTATCCACATGCTTTGAATAATCACTTGTTAAACCTTAACTATTAAAATGCACAACAGACAGATGAGTTTAATGCTGAACTTGAACACTTTACCTCGCCGTCTTTCGAATGAGTTGTAACAAGCTGGGTTAGGACCCAAGACCACTGGATTACTGAGTAGGTGCTCTACCAACGGAGTTTATCAGCACTTGGTAATGGTTAAATAAAGATGGGACTCGAACCCATGGCTTCTCCATGAGTGTACAAGTGCAATACCAACAGACAAGTTGGTTATCTAATACAACAAGTCAAAAACATACAGTTTTGAGTTTACAGTCATACAACAATGTTTCCTTGCTGCTTTGGTGTTGTTTTAACTGCATCAACAAAATTTTACAAACAAAAGTATCTCGGCATGTATCTAAATTAGGGTACCTTTGTGTGACTTTATCTCAAATACCCTTAAATATAATGAGGCATTATTGCCCCTTACTCGACATGTTGACAAAACAACAAAAACAATAAGGTTCGATTCCTGGTCATGAAAGTTGTGTCCTATGTGTGCTATACGGAAGATTTTGTTGTAGGTCCGAACCTCCGACAAAATGTAGCAAGGGACCCTGGAGAGTACAAAAAATGTTGTTCTTTCACAAGAGGTACATTTCGTAAAATGTTACAACCATGCTACAATTTAGCAAGTGATCCTTGCTAATTTGCTCTCGTGTGAAAGGGACTTTAGTATGCCTGATAAACAGGGTTAATAATGTTGCAAAGAACCTTGATCAACCTACTCGGCTTAGTATGTTAGTGCGCATGATATAAGAACCAAGTATTATTGATATTTAAAGTGTGTCACTAGATACCCTAATTTACAAACACTACACTGAAATACAAAGAAAAAAAATCACTTTCTTATTGATGGTTGATACAACACTGTACAATACCTTAAAATACTTTAAGACTTTCAGAAACATACATGTACTCTTCTCAGTTTTCACAATAATTTCTTTCATTTTTGTACATTTTTGTACAAAAACTAAAATTAAATACAGTCAGAAGTTCAGTGTGAGCTAGATACGAGGTTGTAGAGGTATACAGTGATTTTAGCATCGGGTCAGTAATCTCAGGACTGGACAAGTCTAGCAGTCTTGTGTTTTGTGTTCAAATGTTGACTTACAGTCTGATAAATCTCTCTAAGTTCAGGGCCCAATTTCATAGAGCTGCTTACCAGAATAAGGTTACAAGCCAAACTACCATGTCACGTGTACAATTTGTGACTGGTATCCTGCTCATTTCTGCTTAGCAGGAAATTGTTAAGCATTCTTGCTTAAGCAGCTCTATGAAATTGGGCCCTGTTGAGTATTGAAGAATACTTACCCATAATACAAGTGAGATATATCTTCTCTGAGTGCTTGTTCACATTTAAACAGTTCAAAGGTTAAACTTGTTTGTTCTCATTCCAGTTCTGGTCTTGTAAAACAATTCAGGCCCAGTGAACAATTTGAGCTACAAGCCCTACAGTCTTGTGGATTTTGGAACCCTGGCCCCTCCCTCATCCTCTCCCTTCCAACTGTCTAAAACAATAAACTTCCATGTACATTTGTCTAAAGATAGACAACTTAACAATACTGAATGATGTTTTCGCTGGCACGCCTTGTTATGTCTGGTGGGAATTTTTATTTTGAAGTTTGAAGGAATTCTTAAAAGAACAAATATTCAAAAACAAATCTTCCGTACAATGTAAAACAAAATAAATTCTTACGACACATAGTAATTAAAGTTTTAAATAGTTGTTAATTTTTTGGTTAAAATTGTAACACAATTGTTGAGGGTAAAGACAATTTGCAGAGTTTTCGGCTTAGCTACTCCAATCTTCCAAATACCTTATCTGGCATGCCTGGTTTCCAGGTTTGGCCTCAGGTGTCTGCCCAAGTTTGATGGATTCAGTGCAGCACAGCCAAACCAACCAAGCTTAGCATGAGGCCAGACAACTAAATCTCATCAGAGTCTAAAAATCTTGCCTTAGTTTTCCTCAAGTTCGATGGATCCAGTGCTGCACAGCGGAACCAAGCATACGTGGCATGCGCTAAGCACATCATCTGCTATATAGAATTAAGAGGTCAGTGAGTTGAGTTGCTTCTCTTGAACGAAGAACAGTTCAACATTAAAATCCAAAGTGGTTCAGATCTCAGTAATCAATCCGTCTTCCAACATTGTCAACATTTGAAAGGCCAAACGAAGAGAATCATATTTCAGCGCACTTCAGTGGGGTACCCCCTTCGCAAATGCATCTCAGGACCCGCCCCCTTCACCCTACCAGATACAAAGTGGCAACAGACTTCAGACTGGTTTACAGTCCATCCCGTGATGGTAATCGTCCCAAGCGACTAATCACTGATGCCTCAGCGATAAATATAAACTGTTTTTTTAAGTGATCGCTAGTCAGATTCTTAGTTGCGCTACCACTGTGCGACCGACTATAAACCAGCCTTTACACAAATACATTGCTATAAATTTTGTTTAAGTGGAGATCTGGAGTGTCTCCGACCAAACACTCACATTCTTCTCCCAATTGTTCCGCATCTCATTAAACAGTTTATAAATAAGGTCACAAACAACAATATCGTCACTGTTTTCACGAAGGGACAATATCGTAAAAAATCTATAAAAAACTCATTTGGATTTTTTTGGTGGTTTCGATTTAGTTTAACGGTATCTAACAATTCACTAATTTATAGACCTAAAAGTCGTCTAGTTTCTTAATTTTGCTAAGATGATGAAAGAAAAAAACCTCAAGAACCTAGAATTGCGTTTTCATGAAGAGCCAAAATCCTTTTTGTGCGTTGAAGACACGGCTGGCACAGCGCCAAATACGAGTGCTCCGGCTTTTGCGTTTTCACGAACAGCCAATTCGTTTAAACACGACGCGCTGCACACAGACCACGTTTTGCACAGTTTCACGAAGAGAACATTTTGTTAATTGAATAATTACTCATTAATTAAACCGTTATGGACAAAATTGGAAACAGATTTGTATGATTTAGGATCTCTACTTTCCTGATATGTAAAAATTTCAAAGATTAAATAGCGAAAAGTCTACCAACCAGTGATTTCAAAATCAGCATAACTTCAAACGCGGTTTTCTCCAAACATACATTTTTGGCTTCAGGGGACACATTGTCCCTTCGTGAAAATGGTGACGATATGATATCCCTATACAAATTTGAAACACTTTTGTTTATCATGGGGCACCCGTGTCTTAAATAGCACTGAGTCCACTCGGAATTGTGTGTATAGTAGAGGCATATACCCGTAGACCCTCGTAAAGAAATGAATGCACTTGTGACGCTCCTTGAAATGCCAGTCGTCTTTGGAGAGAGCTTCCGGGCAAGACGGACAGCGGAACGTCCAGCGAGATGTGACCTGATACAAACGTCAAAAAGTGTCGCTCGGTTATTTTAGCCTGAATGCGTGCGTCATTGGGCATCAATCATGCTGGGATAGGATGTCAAGGGGTTAGGATGTAGTCAGATTAAGACCTCGTGGGTGAAGTCTAGGATTTGTTGAGGTCACTGAAACTAGTAGGAACACTTCACAGGAGGAAGTACTGTGCCAATCACTCTTTAAGTGTGCTTCGTGTCATGCTTTTGCATGCTGCTGTGTGATGCATTGTGTTAATAGCTGGGGGTGATCTGAATAAGGTTGTCTCTCTGATGCACTGATTTTTAATTTCAACAAACTTGGACACCCTACTTCATACTTCCAGATCCTGGCTAAGACCTTGTTGTCAAGGAGGTAAAATTTCTTCAGTTTTAGATTTTGTGGATGAAGTAGAGCAGCTGTAACAACTGGACAGTATGCAAGGTGAGTTTACAGCCTTGAGCCATGCAATGACAAGAAATGTCCTTTGTCTCGCCCACTTTGTAAGGTTACTTTTGATGCTCCGTTTAGAATATCGAACAATCTGGACAAGTAGAGAGCCTCATTTATTTATTCACAGCAAAATTTAACAGGTCATTTCTGGACCCTGGATACAGCTATGATATTACTGAAAACTGCTTTAAGATGCATGTTTTTGTTTAGGAAGGAATCCAAAATAAAAGAAGCAGCAACTCTGGGTTGGACCTTAAGGAACTCCTGGGGTTTTCAAAAGGAACAGAGTGGTTTAATATGAGATTAAACCTTAAGTTAGACGGTGTCCGAGTTGTGGCTGTGGCTGCAGCTGTTGCTAAGGGTGTGGCTATGGGCATCCTACAACCTCATTCACAGTGGTGTATGATCTCACTGTGCCATTTTCCCAAAAATGCCCTGCTCGACTGTAACCCCTGGAAGTGTGACTTTGAAATATATAAATATATTGGATGCTTTAATTAGTCCTGCGGTTCATCCATTCTGTGTTAGAGACATTTGCAGAGTGTGCTATCAAAAGACGCATCAAGTCATAGAGCAACTGGTCCCCTCTCATTCTTCTTTGATCTTGTGCCATGTCAAACTGTATGAAGTTTAGGGTAACCATGTTAAAACATGATTCATTTGAAGTGGATTGTGACAAAAACGTGCACTTTGACTAGCGCCAAAGCACACTGCAAGTGCACTACAAGCGCATGAAAGTTTTAAACAAGCGTGCATGCAGAGCAGTCACTTTTGGTGAGCCAATCAGCGTTGTTTTTCAGCACTTCTCTCTCAGGGGTTAGTGACAACAGATAACGATACGGCGGGCTGCCCATTCTAGCTAGGCTGGGCATCCTATGCTTCAACACTTGTTCACCTGACAATTAAGTCATAGCTGAATCTCATCTTGGAAAGAGGTTTCTTGAAAATTCGAGGATTGGAATTAATTTACTCTTCCAGAAACCAACGGTGTTTTTCATATACCACACTCACAGACCCTCGTAATTTGATTGGTGGAACACGCATCAAGTGACATCGTTTATTTTGCCATGTATACTGGCCGTGACGCACCAAAACTTAATATTGGAGTTCAATGTGGATAAATATTGGAAGCTTCGCAGCATCGTCTCTAACATAATCGTTCCCCGCCTGTTCGTCCGAACGACGCAAGATCGTGTCACGGTGGACAAGGTTGGTGTCTACATGGAGTCGCCCATGTTGTTTAGAAGGGGTTTTCAGAACTTTCAAAGTGTGAGGTGTGTGAGTTTCCGTGTCTATTTTGAATTTATTATTATGAACAAAGTTCAAAAGTGAAGGATCTATATGTAACTTATATAAGACAAATATTGAATGAAACTCGATCGTGCATTGTCGCAGAATATAATCACTCGTTAAAATCTGGCTATTTCATTTCATTCAGCTGCTCCTTGTGAAATGGACAAGTCCAAATTTCACCTCATGATTATAATCTGCAACAATGCCCAAGTGTGCATCCAATATTTGTACATTACCTGTCAGTATTGTGATTTACAACCCAGAATTTCCCCGGAAAAAGTGATTAGATTCTTAACTGCTGAATTTGCATTTCACTGGTAACTGTTGAATATTCATTTCACTGGTAACTGTTGAAAATTCAGTTCACTGGTAACTGTTGAAAATTCATTTCACTGGTAACTGTTGAAAATTCAGTTCACTGGTAACTGTTGAATATTCATTTCACTTGGTAACTGTTGAATATTCATTTCACTGGTAACTGTTGACAATTCAGTTCACTGGTAACTGTTGAATATTCATTTCACTTGGTAACTGTTTAATATTCATTTCACTGGAAACTGTTGAATATTCATTGCAATGGTTCTCTTCACTTACCTTTACTGGTGGTTTCCTTGTGATGTGGGATACCAGGAAGTTCATTGCAATGTCTTCACAATTCATGTATTCATCCACTTTGTCTCTGATGGCTTGTGGCATAAAGTTACTATACAAGTACGCATAATACTACAAAGAAAATCAAACAATGTAAGCTATAAGAATTTTTTTTTTCAAAAAATAATTGTACAACTTCTATGTGAAAGTTTATTTGTTATAAAGATGGCAATGGTAGTAAGCATCCTGCGAAATTATTTCGCCAGAACTGAAATTTCCCTGTTGATTAGAAATCAATAAAAACATTGAGAAACGATTCATGCATGAATCGTTCCTCAGATTTCAGAGGGCTGGTGTTTGAATGCTGCAGCCAGAGATGCCGTTGGTACCCGCTGTCATTGGTACCTCGCTAAGCATTGATGGATGTGATGTTCTCTGAATATACCATGACAGTTTTTTTCCCCCGTTTTCTCAACAAGTAGACATCTTATTCAACTTTCACAAGAGAATTTCATTGTATAGTTCTTGATAATTTTGCCTGTAAATCAGCATTTATTTTAGAAATATTAAGTACGATATGATCAGCCACAATCATGGTTACAAGAACACCAAAATGAGCAACAGATAAATATTACTTGATATTTATTATTAAAAAGTCGCATCCCCTTAAGGTGATCCCTTCGCTGCCGCTTCCCAGGTTGTATCGTAAACTTGAGTGTGATCCCTGGCTGCACGGTTGTATGGCTTCTGACCGCCAACATAGGGCTGGATAGCTCAGTTGGTAGAGCGCCGATACGTTAATCCGGAGGTCGTTGGTTCAAGTCCCGCTCCAGTCAATTTTTCTTTGTTCAAATCCAAATTATCTAAAAATATTCCCAGTCACTTTCCTTTGTGGTTGATTACTTGATAAATACCGCAGTTGAAGAAACTGTTTTTCAAACTGCTGTTTCAGAGACTGTTTACTCTTTTTATATTTTACTTTAATTTTTTTTTTTTTAAGCTGACTTCTTCCTTCATACTGAGCTGTCAGTGTTTTCATTTTTTTGCAATTGTTTTAATGAGTTATTCATAAAGAACTTGTTACCTTATGAAAAAAAGCTGCTCCTGTTAACACCATAGACAGCTCACAGGAGTAGTTAGAGTTGTACAGAAATCCGTTATTTTGATTGACGTCCCAAGCGTGATATCGCCCTGGAAATCCTACAATCTGCTCACGGTTCTCACGCCATACTCTGAAGAAGAGAAAGACAAGAAAAGGAGCAAAATGAAAACTTGCATCTATGCTACAGGGCGTTAGTCAATAGACCCCTTGCATGGGCCACCATTGTCGATGAAACGTGCACACGTGAAAGGCTATCATTGGCCGAGAGTCGCGCGCAGCGCGTACACGCTTGCACTTTTCCACTCTTTGTCATCAAATATGGCGGCCACTGACGTCATGTGCAATCCATCTATAGCCACTGCTTTAGTCAGTGATGATATTTGATGAATGAGACAATTCCTGGCTTGGGGTCCTGGGTTGAATTCCCCCTTTCCCTGCCAGTCAATTATATTTATTGAGTGCGCAGAAGTGTACTATTAATCTTGTTGGTGAAGAGTTGGGATCAGTGTTGTTACAACCTCTTTCCCACCAGAGGTCTGTAGCCAGCCTCTGTCTTTTCCACAGATATTTTCATGGCAAATGCGCTACCACTGTTTGGACACAGTGTGGACTATTTCTTTCTCCCTTTGGTGACTGCTTTACTTCTTTCAAGAAAATCTGAAGCCTAAAGGTTTTGAGGAAATCATGAAATCAGGAAAAGATCCTGAGAAAACACAGGCTTGTTTAGTAGAGCACTGACTCTGCCTTAATGTGATGGATTGTTGGTATTTAGAGGGATGTGATAGGCTTTTGAAAAAAACCTGAACTGTTAGCGCAAGGCGCACAAGCTTGCGAGCGCGAAGGTCACTTATATACAGTTACCTTTGGTTTTAAAAGCCCTACTCTGCAATCTGGGACATTCTAATTAGTTTTATCTTCATGTTTATATGAATTTGATCTGAATTTAATTTGTTTTATTTTTATTTTGTAAAAAAAAATTTTTTGGGGGTTGTAAAAAAAAACGAATTTCTGGAAAAAAACCCAGAGAAATCCCATCCCTGTATTTACCTGAAGCCAAATAGAATCTCATCATGTCTGAGATGTGCGTCATCGTCCAGGGATAGTATAGCTTCAGTCTCGATCTCATCGTATGGTAGAAACCGGTTGTTTAGGCTGTTCCTCTTTGTACGGACCACCTGAGAATAACCATGAAGTAAATAACAAACATTAACATTTTTTTTATGTTATAAGAATAATAATAATAACTAGATCTTATATAGCGCATTTTACAATAACGTATCAATGCGCTTTACATTAATGCCCTGGTCATTGGGCCAAAAGCATTCCTTTAATCTTTCTCAGCTCCCTGGGGAGTATACAGCCCCGAGCTGCCGTGGCGCTCCGAAGGCTTTTCATACACAAAATCAACCTCTAGCCTTGCAAGTACCCATTTATACCCCTGCAATTATAGTAATTATAGCAATTATAGTAAAGCATCTTGCTCAAGGACACAAGTGTCATGACCGGGAGTCTAACCCACACCAAGATGAATTAATCACCAGAACTTGAATTCGATGCTCTAAACCGCTCGGCCATGACAACCTATAATCATTATATCATTATGATTATTATTCACGGTCTATAGAAAGTATTTAATTTGGTTGCCACACGCATAATTATGTTAAATTTATAAACAAAAAGATTACATCAATATTCTTAGATCAGATTAAGAGAAGGTGGAATATATTAATCAGTAATCAATACAACATAAGCACACACTAAAATCTGAGTGGATAATACAAAATGAAGGAAAATGCTAAAAGGTATACAAATTATATGTATAAACAAAAAATAAATACAAAACATACATTGTGAAAACAAGTTGTATGTAAAAAGAAGGTGTATCTTGATTGTTTAAACAGATGTCGCCAAACAGTGTCAAGTCAGCCGTCTTTACAGACAATGATATACATGTATATATTTTTTGACACACCTGGGAGATCATCAAATTCTTTGCATGATTGGTCAGTGAATCATTTTGGCTTTGTAGAAAAATTAGAACATTTGACACAGCTCAAAGCCAAAGCCGATGTAGCCCATAAAGACAGTATCAATCTATAATGACTTGAGAGAAGCTCTGTTCCATAACACTGTCACTTGATTTTGAAATAATGTTATATCTTGCACAAGAATCAATATCGAGAGTGCTCACTGCAGAGCCCAAGTCTCGCGTCACTTGAGTTGAGCAAAATCCAAGTCCAAGTCACAAATCAATTCAGTTCAAGAATATTTGGGAAATAATGACCAAAATCTGACAGGCAATAATACATCAAGGTTTAAAATTATAAGGAAAACACTGTGGACTTCAGTTCTTATCAATTGGGACTCAATAATTAAATACCCTTTCAAAAATAAACAATTTACAAACAACAAAAACAATTTCTATTCTTTATTTAATAGTTGCATGAGGCAAGTTGAAATGTCAGTGAAACCCCAACGCTCACAACTCCTTGAACAGAAGAAGCCATTCAAAAGAGACATCACTATTATGCAAGACATTTGTTTTCAATATTAAAGTTTTCATTATGTTTCAATATTGATTAACATTTGGCTCTCAATTTGCCAGTCTGAGTCTGAGTCCAGATGGAAGAGTGCGAGTGTAAGTCTGAGTCAGTGACCATCGTGCCTCGAGTTAGAGTCAGAATCATAACAAATTGCGACTCGAGTTTGAGTCACAAGTCATGTAACACTGATATAAACATACATTTTTGTGACAAATCTTTTTTTCAGCAAATGAGTAACGAGTTGAGTTGTGAGTAACGAGTAACAATCGTAACGAGTAACGAGTAACAAGTAATTGAGTAATAAGTCATGCCTTACTTTGATTGGTACATGTATTTCGGGCCAGACAATATCCGGAGCAGCTGGTTTTGGTGAATTCCATACGACTATAACCTGTATGATGTAAAGAGAAGAGAAAAAAAACATTGCCGTAATACTAGGGTAGAGTGAAATTGGTTTCAGTAGATAAAACACTTATTTCAGCAAACTTTAAATCTAACATTTAAGTCAGTTTAAAACTACATGGAATACTGTTCTGGCCGAGAGGTCAAGTGCACTGGACTCAAACTGTGGTGTTTCTGATCAGCAGAGAGTGAGTTTGAACCTCAGTATTGACACCTGTGTCCTTCAGCAAGACACATAACCATTGTTTTAAAGCTGTTGGTCCTGCATGTTGTGTAATGCATTTAAGAACCCAGTTCCACATAGGCCAAACAAAAAAGTCTTCTGTTTCCGGTTACACGACATTTTAAAATAGGGTCGGTGTCGGTAGGTCAGAAGTATTTTTTTTATATTCTGATACGTTTGGCGGGCGAGTGTGTAAAAATGCCAAATTCTTTGAGTACTAGACCGATTCAATTCAACCCCCCCCAAAAAAAAACCAGCAAGAGACAAAGACCTGCTCCAAAATCCAACAAAGACCTCCTCAGTATACTTTAAATTTAAACTCACATGAGGTACACAGGAGATGTTGCTGGTTAATATGGAGGTAGTACGATTGTGTCGGATATATTTGTACAAAAGATAAATTTCGGCTAAAATGACGTCCAAAATCCTCCGCTCACGACTTCTGTTTTCAAAATGGCGTACTAGAATTACCAGGCTTCCTGTTTTTTCACAGACTGAACACTGGGAACCTGCATTTAGCAAAGATCTTAATCTGGGTATTTTTGAAACAGTGCACTAGCATTACCAGACTTCCGATTTTTTCACAGCCTGAACACTGTGAAACCTACGTTTTGCAAAGATCCTAATCTAGGTACTATCTTACCTTGTTCAGGTACGGTAAACCCATCAATCTCTCCAATGAAGTCATCAGTAGAACTTCTCTTTCATACGTCAACATGATGATCGTAAACTGCTCTCCGGGAACGTTACCTCCTAGAGCTTCTTGAAACTCCCTCCCAGTGCCTCCAGAGCCTTTCCCAATCGGTCGAAACCCGAGCCCTGACCCGATGAACTTGGCGTCCGAGGGGAGAAGGGGGTCAAAGGGGGTGTTGGGAAAGAGATTAAAAGGACCAGGGACGTTGTTCCACAACGAGTCACGATTGATGGTGCTGTAAGTGAAATTGCGAAGGTATTTGAGGGAGGGATAGGGGAGTTCAGGAGGTGGGAAGAAGTCATCTGATTCCGGCATCATGCTCTGGACTTGTTTCTGCTTCGGTGGGATGCCACTGGGGAAGATGCTCGGTGATTGCTCATCACGGATAATACTCGCTGGGATGGATAGCCTGGTTCTTAGGGTTGCTAGGATGGTGTTTATGACGGCGCTGGTAGAGCTCAAGTACGTGGTCCAGACGAACCAACCTTGACGTCGAAATGCCAAGATGTCGTTATCTTGGATTGTCTTGAGGTAAAAGTGAAGCTCTGACGCTCGCGCCTTTGGAAGGATGATCGCAGCTTTGTTCCACGTGATGAATTCACTGAACGGAAGATGAACGTGCTCTCCTAGGATAACTGGAATCGCTCCATGCTTTAATGCTTCAAACAGTCTCTTCTGTATCATGGTTGATGATACAATATGATCATCTGGTGCTATGATCAACACAAACGTTGACTGTTTTAAAATACTAAGCCTTTCTCTGGTTGTACAAATCCACCATTCCGATAGATCCACAGTCGTGGGGTCTGCGTTTAGAGGTGGACAATTTAACTCCATATAAAATTCTTCTCCTTGTATGCCTTTCAACTTCAGAAGTTCTTCAGCGATGAAGCTGCTAACCGAGTTTGTTTTAGTTCTATTGACTTCTTTAAGGCGTCGACTCATTACGACGTCCTCCACCCCGACATGGGTGTGGTCAAACTGTCTGTTAGCGTAGGGTGATAAAACTCCTTGGAAAGACAACAGAATTTTTCTCTTAGCGGGAAGTTGAGAAGGGGTCTCTTTCCAGTCGTATGCAGATTCTTTCCCTAAAAGCATTGAGGCGACGATATCAAACCCCGGTCGGAACTGTGAGGTGTCAAAACTTGACTGCACCACAATTGCACGATCTGTATTGATGCTATAAAGTATATTTCTCATCGAAACGTTTCTCGCAAGATTTAACAAAACATGATTCCTGCCATCCCCCTTCCATAATGGTAGCTTCCTGAGGCTAGCCTCCAACTCAAGACTGTTGGTGCCCTGCCAATGGTCCTCAGTGTCACCGATTAACACAAGATATACACAAGCAATATTAGGATCAAAAGTAACATGAGGGTTGGTCGTCATAACATTAGCAACGCTACTCCTTATGAAATTATCCACTGGTCTTTTTGAAAGCGTAACATCTTCTGTGGCGTATATGTAAACGGGAAAATGTGACGTGAGCGCACAGCGTGAGTAATCAAAGCAATTATGCTGGCGGCATTTCGAACTCGCTTGCGGTGGATACACATCTCCGTTATCCTCCAACTGAGGCAGGATCTGCTTGGGGGCTCCAATATAGAGCATAGCACGTTGCATCACCTCCTCGTAGTTCTTCTGTTTCTGCATGATCTCAAAGTTCACCTTGTCGAGTTTATCCTGAGATGTTCGAGTTTCTCGAGTCTTAGTGGTGATGAGATTCGTGAGCTGGTCGATCTTGTTCTGCATGTCTTTGCGTTTCTCCTCCAGCCCGCGTAGCTCGTGCTGGACCGAGCTCCGAATACGGTGCAACTCCTCCAGGTGAATCTTGAGCTCTTGGGGCTTCATGGCGTGGACGTTCTCCATGGACACCTGGAGGGTTTGTCGACTGACACTGGCCGGTGCGTCGGCATTACTCAAATAATAATGAGTAACGAGTGGGATGCTGATAGTCAGGACGGCAATCAGCATGATTAACCTCATCAGGATTCCGTTCCGCTTAATCCAACGAAGGAAATCACACGAGTATCTCGGCATTTGGTGACCACCGCCATTGTGGCCCTTTCTTAGCTGGTACTCCATCACCGGTTACCGCATCATAACATTTCTCATCATGAATTCACCTCCTTGATGCAAACCCAACCTATGAACGGGAACTGAGTTTTCTTTTGAGCGAGACAGACCCATCTTAAACATTGCCAACATTTCACCATATCACAATTAACTGCATAAGCCTGTCCATGATCCAAGGGGCTCTCACCAAGCTTCAAGTGAGGTCAAATACCACTCATTCAATGGCCTCTGTTTAGAGAGTCGATTTTAATGAGTCCATTTATCTCCATGAATACCCACTCTCCATGATGTCTTAATAGCCCACCCTAAATCAGCACAAACGATGACTCACCTTGCTGTAAATCCACCCTTTTACTTCTGTCTGACAAAATGAACTCGGTGGGAATCTCTTCACAGCAAACTTCACATAATTTCCAATACTCTCTGATGGTCCTACTTGATAATCCGTTTCAATTTCATTCCAGTGTTGCTTTTCTTCACCGAATTCTTTCTTTTTTTTTTGGTAAGAGAGCTGTCTGGGAGTGTTTAGACTCCCGGATGATTTACAGACTTATCCTAGAAGTGGACAGGTAAGATACTGATTGCCTGTGATATCAAAAGTGCTACAATTTGTTATCAATCCGTGGAGGGCTGCTGTGGTATTTCTCTGCTCTGATGCCAGGGAGTGGGAACTCAATCATTGCTAGGCCTCGTTAACTCTGGAAGCAAAATCCTGATGATGATTAATGTGAAGAGGTCGGAGTATTAAGTGTCTCGTAAGTTCCCAACATCCGGTCGCTGGTCCTATCAGAGAATCTATGGATATAAACAAATATCATGGGAAAGTAAATACATCATAATTTTGTATGTACAACACACAATAACAATGTTGTATTTGAGTATGATGGGAAGTCCAATGGATGGGTTTGCCATCAACTTTTCCTTTGCCACCTGAAGCAAGGTTGAATCGTCACAAGAATGCCAGAACTTTCCGTGGTCCACATCTTAAAATCATTTCCTTCTGCTGCATTGCCATTTTCTAGGTCAGATAACAGCTATGATAAATGACAATTCCAACCTGTTATCTGTACATGACATGAGGTACAAGCACACAGTGAGACTTGATTTTAGAGGCATGGACAAATTGTGCCTTTGTGGATGTAGTGAATTATAAAAAAACTACTCTTTCACCAACAGCAGTAAAAGAGAGAGTTTCAATTTGTCCACATTTATTTCAGCTGTATACTAATCTTCTTCAAGTTTTACTGTTTGTGTTTTTTGAGTTTTAGGTTCATTTTTTTTTCAAGTTCGCATTTCAAGTTTTAAGTTCAGTTTTTAAGTTTCAAGTTTGTTCTTTTGAGTTTCAAGTTGTTTTTACGAGTTTATAATTTACCTCATAAATGAACTCAAAAACTTGAAGAAGAAAAAGCCCTGGATTTACAATTAGGCAAGCAGAACACTGTTAAACTACAGTTTACAATCCGAGTCCACATATCATCGCATCAGTGCAAAAACAACGTACATTTACACTGTATCTTGATTTTGCAAAAACGTCATATCTGGGCCAGTCTTGTTTTGTGTGTACATGTTAGGCCTACATCCGAGCTATTTTAAGTGAGGTACAACGTTTTGACAATTTCAAACTCGCGGGTAACATTTATAAGTGCTATTTTAGGAGATACAATGTTTTGGCATTGACACAACAATATAGGTCTGTAGAGCACCTAAAGCTGAAAATAGTTCTTGGTAATTTCGTCTGCTAAGCAAAATATTGCAAAGTACCACTCACAAGAATACGCATTACATGGTAATTTGGCTGGTTACCTGCTTTTGTTGAAGCAACATTTTTCTGAGCTTCAGATGCCTCAGCAGCCAGCAGCCAAGGTAAAGTTGTTTGAAAAAGGGCTTAACTTTAAGCCGCGTCCATATCAAACAAATTCAGCTACGGCTATGGCCATTGGCAGAAACAACTTGAAACATGATAGGCCTACATATAGAATAGGACGTTATCTTGCTGTCACCATCTTGGTCATGTTCCCTTTATCCAATAACAGTAATGAATGCTACTATTCATTACACTAAGAAAGGAACCAGACTATTTTTTCTCCCAGCCTCGATTTGGTTACACTAGTTCAGATTGGAGAAAACCAAGATGGCTACACCATGATAAAGGTCTATAGCCATGGCCTTGATTCGGACCTAGCCCGACATTGCCTCAAATAACAGAAAAACAAGATGGCTCAACCATGATAACGACGGTCTTGTCAGTCACAGACGATATAATGTTCATCTTCAATTCATACAGTACTGTGAGAGTCCCACCTACATGTACTAGCCTATAAAAATGGTACTAGCTCAGATTACTCAATGCTTGATGAGGACGCACTCTCTCTCTCCCCGATCATTTCCCAGGGATTGATTTCACAAGATCCCATTTCCTGTGACGTATGCGCGGACCACATGCCAATTGAGAATAATACACGAAAGTTCCATATGCTCATCACTCCAAATGCACAGGCACACTTAAACCCTTATCTGCCCATACAGGATTTCCCACACAACACAGAAATGCTGTAAATGCCCAGACCTTTTTTGATGTACAGAAAAAGTAACGAGCAGTTAAAAAAAATAAATGTTAAGCCAGAGGGGTGTCTGGGTGTCTTTAGGACACCCTGTTTCACATTTGGACACCCTGTTTTACATTTGGACACCCTGTTTTACATTTGGACACCCTGTTTTACATTTGGACACCCTGTTTTACATTTGGACACCCTGTTTCACATTTGGACACCCTGTTTTATCTGTCATTTACATGTAAATGTGTTGTAAGTGAACAATTTAGACACCCAGTTTTTCACTTTCCAACAAGTTTGGACACCCTGTTACCAAATCCTGGCTAAAACCTTCTGTGTTTTGCAAGGGCAAGGCAGTAAAGAAGTTTATTGTAACACAGCAACACATTGTAAGCCCTAATAATAATAATAATAATAACACAGTACTTATATAGCGCATCACACTAAAGTCTTGATGTGCTTCACAACAATAAAGGCGATTAAACAAGCAGGTAACTTTTAAGGAGCGATTTAAATACAATTTGAGTTCTTGCAGCCCTAGTGTTTTGTACTGTTAGTGTTAGTTAGGTGATGATGGCGGTTTTATTTCTTACACCACCATGGTGTGGTCCCTGCTCTATGCTGAGACCATAGAGTAAGGACAGCTCAGACCAATCAGGCAGATATGGGTCCCAGACCAGATAAATTTTGCCCAATTCTCATACTTTGTGTTGGCCAGGCTGATTAAATCATAGGGGTGCAGACATAAAATGGGCTGTGTATTTCTTTCCTCGGTGGTCAGTACAAGTCCCTCAAGCATGTCAAGAAATGTTGAAGGCTATAAGTGATATCTAGAAAAAACAAACCAGAAATCTGGAAAAATACTGGCAATTTAAATTGCAAGACTGATCTACAAACACTAGTCAAAAGTACATGTAGTGCAGGCATGCCGGCTTCTTAAGGTAACCCAGAGGTCTTGTCAAATATTAGCAATTTGCCATAGGTGTGTCAAACTATGTTTATGGTCACAGATCCACAGTCAACGCCTGTAAGCCAGAGACACCTGTCAAACTTCACTTCAATCTAAATGTACCTCATCACTCTATTTCTGACATAATCTTACGCTTTCTTTTTACAGGGCATTGAGGCACTGGGGTAGTATTTTGTGTCTTTTTGTCTTCTGTTTGTTTTTTCTCCTTCTACGGTGGTCTTGCCAGTTTTAAGTTTAGATTTTTACACAGGTAGAGGGTTAGAGGTGTCTGTCTCCTGAAAAGATCGAAACATTACCAATGTCAGCAGGGTCAGGCTCATGTAATAAGTAACTTTTAGTTCTCTGTTGGCAGGACAGATGACTCCCCATACTGTGGTTTGGGGACCGGCCTGGTGACCAGTCCTGTTTCTTTATCTTTTTCTTCCATTATGTGCATTTTAAAACGTGTTATGCACATTTGATCATTGTTATACAAATGGTGCAATATAAATCTTTATTCCTTATTCAATTATTTGACAACTACAGAGAGACTTTTTGTCTGAGTAGGGAGAAACTTTGGATAAGGCATCTCCAGACCTTTCAACCCTATGGTCTGAACATCCAAGAAGGAAATTATTAAATAACTCTGTGTCTTTGCCTTCTAGTTTTTCCCAGAGATGACCTGAATATTTGTCTGTACTACTAATAATTTCTGCCTACTTGTTCTCCTCTTTCCACCTCTACAATCATGTACATGTAAATCTATCTGTCTTTCCACTTTCCATCTAACTTGTTTCCACCAGTTGAGCCAACTCCCTCTAATTCTACTCTCTTCTTTGTCTCCTTGCTCATTCTTTATTCATATCTTGCTTCTTATTCATGGTTATTTGTAAACCATTACATGGTGCTATGGAAAGGAGACTTCAAACGTAGCCCCCAAATACCTTGCAGAAAAATACTTAATGCTGAAGCGCCTTGAGCGTCACTGAGTGACGGATATGAGCACTATATAAGAAGCCATTATTATTTATTAATGATTGAAACCGGGTCCCCTGTCACTTTGTAGCCTATTTTTAACTCCTTCAAAACGTCGGGCCATTTATTTTTGTACCATGTAAAGTTTACTTGAACATTTTGTAATGTATGTAATCAAACTTTCTACAGTTCTTTGCTTTTAACGTGGTCAATAAAATATATATTCTGACTGCATTCTGTTCCTTTTTTATTTTCGCTCCTTTTCCACTTGACTGCTTCTGTTACACTAGTAATTGTATTCTGTGTGTGTTGTGCTGTCCTTTAGCCTTTGAGAAAGACTCTGCTATAAAAGGTCAAAACATCAGGCCATTAACAATTGTTGCATTTAGGTTTAATCTTAAACGAAAATATAGCTCAACAGTGACACAAGCCACTCAAACTTCATGTGTTGGTTTAATTAGTTTTGCTCTGAAAGCTCACCGATTATAGAACCAATCCTTCAGAGAAATACTTGTTAAAATAATCCTAAATTAGAGAAAATACTATATAGCATTTATAGACCAAAAACACTTTACATGTAGCTTATTTTGATTGTCACAATCAAAATAAGAACACATGAATGTGTGGAAAAACTGACAACACAACAAACTATTTTTCGTTGTTTTCACAAACACCAGACCAACTAATTTGATCCATTAATTTGTTTCACTTTTTGGTTGTATTTTTTGAAAATTTATCAAATGTCTGTTTTAAAAAATGCGGACAATAAATGCATCTATCGGTCCATCTATCTTTATTCGCAAGTATATGCTGAGCCCTATAGAACGGTAGTCTTCTAACTAATCATCCCATATAACCACATCTGTTCAATTGCCTTTAAAATAACCCAAAAGGAAGGAAGTGGTTTGTATCCCAACAAGATAAAGATGGAGGTCAAAAGGTTAACGCAGAGGTCAGGAGGTTATTGTTATGGACCATTAGCAATACGATTGACATGTGTCAAGATTCAGTATGACAGAAGGCAGACAATGTGCAGAATGCAGGCATGGATACAAAAAGTCATTTATCTTAAAATGGGCCTTCCCTCTGCATAAATCACTTCAACACCCTCTGGCACTGTAGACTTTAATCATGGACACAAGAAGTGTTGGCCAAAAAGAAGTCTGGCCTCTTTACATGTACATGTACACTCAAATATTCAAAGGATGTCCTAACTACAAAACAATGTAGTGTAATCCTTCATTTACACCAGTCCTACATTCAAAGAAATACAGGAACCTAGAAATTCAAGCCACCATCAGCACCGATCAAAAAGGCCCGATCTTCCCACTTTTTGCCAACCAGTAGTGTGAAGGGTACACTCTGCAATGGTACAATAATATTGAATGTTTACTTAGAATATAAAATCTTGCAAAATGCACTGGGCTACATTTTTGTCTACGAGGTACAGTTGTACATGCAAATGTAGGCCCATGTTATTAGCCGGGATCTAAAAAAAAGTCTGTCTAGATTTAAAATTTTAAAAAATTAATGCGTACCGCGTTTGTAACTCACTTAGAATGCTTCTTACAGTACAATGAATAAAGTACAGATAAAGTACATTATGTAGGGTGCAAATATTTATTTCAGAGTGAGTGTACAAAAACGCCAAGATCCGACTGGCTGTTAATCACTTCAACAGTTTATGAACTGTACCTTTACACTACAAGCACAGTACATGAAGGTGAACAAACGTACACGGTACTTTTAATGTCAATGACATTTGTCAATTATCCACAGTGGATATTACACATGTCTGGTACGGCGCTGTTGAACTAACAAATACCTAGTAAAACACTCTACACTATGTACATTACACTATGTACACTGAATAATTCCTTGAATAACAAAGCTCTCCCATAAATTACTGCAAATGTAATGGCGCCATTTCTCTCAAAGGATTACTTCTAATTGCATGTACATGTATCTACCTAGTCTGAAGTCTCATCCTAAAAGACCCAGGTACATGTAGTCCCAGGCCCAATTTCAGAGCTGCTTCTTAAAGCAGTAAATATTGCTTACAATTTTTTTGCTGAGCAGAAATTAGCAGGATATCAGTCACAAACTGTACAAGTGACAAGTTAGTTTGGCTGGTAACCTTATTCTTTTAAGCATAATCTTGTTGTGCTTAAAAGCATCTCTATGAAATTGGTCCCTGGTGATTTTAAGGGACCCTTCAATTGTAATCCATCCACAGCGAACATCAACTGCATCTCTGGCCGCAGCATTCGTGAACGAACCCCAACCCTCAGATAATGAATCTTTTCCCAGATTCAGGTGTTTTGGGTGAAAATTTATCCAAACCATATTTTTTTAAAGAAAAAACCTCTCAAAATAGTTGATACTATCAACAGCTGCAGTGCTTCTCACCAAGTAAATTGTTACAGACAATTAAGTTTTGGAAATATTTTATCAATCTATGACCCAACCTTCAATGAACCACAGAGGATCTCCCAAAAACGTCTGATGTATCCTTTCTATATTTTTTATAACAAACTCATTAGGGTGGAACCATGAGCAGAGAAGGGATTCTGGGAGGTCCATTTATATCCAATCAAAATCCCTCCTAATCCATGTAATCTAAACACTCAGCTTAACCCATAATCCCAGAAACCCATCCATCTACTTTGAACAACTAACCCATTCTTAAGAGATGTGGGTGTAGCTAGTGAACGAACCATTTTATGTGACCCCTTAAGGTCAGCTAATGGTCTCTGCATTGATCAGGGTGGTTTCTTAACTCCAAGTGGGTCTAGACTACCCCCAAGACTTATAAACCACTTCCAAAAAGTAACTCTCTAAAGAGGTGCAACACCCCTGGGCAATGCCCAAGTTGAGCCCTGCAAGATTTTCCCAGGCTGGCTACCAACTATTTTTTTATAAACTTTTGTTTACCTCCATGCTCTGGCAACCTCCAAGGAAAAAGGTAATTCCTAAGAAACACTCGCTACCCCTGCTCAAGAGTACCTCTTCGGTTGACAAACAATAGAAATCGTTTGCCTGAGAAGAAATAATAATAACTAGTTTAGCGCTTTCTACGGGCGTCTGAAAGTAATTTTCATCATTTATTTTCAGACAGGTTTTTGAGGCTATTGAATTATGAGACCCATTTGTGTAACACCTTTACAAGGTGCTGCGGCGCATTCAGCTGCCACTGCCAGAAACACCGGGGCAAACCCCTCCAGTGTCACTGGGTTCTTTTACGTGCATTACACAACACACGTGACCTACGGCTTTACGTCCCATCCAAAAAACAAAGCAATAATGGTTAAATGTCTTGCTTAAGGACACAAGTGTCAAGACCGGGACTCGAACCCACACCCCGCCGATCAGAAACACCGGGGCTTGAGTTCAGTGCTCTTATCCGCTCGGCCACGACACGCCACAAGGAGAGAGAACACAAAGTGGTGGTGGTTTGTCAAGTCAAACAGTCAGCCAGATTCTACTTAAAACACCTAAACCAGTCAAAATTCTCTCCAAGTGGTCCGGCTGGCTACATGTAGCTCAGTGTTAAAAAGCATCTCTTTTCAATATGAAATATGGTCTAGTGAAAAAGCTAGTGGACTAGCAAAATGAAGCTAGCTGGTCCCCCTGGCCATGGAGCTCCATGCTCTGGCTAGGCACTGAAAAAGTCAAGGATAAACCCTGAAACATCAGGAACGCATTACTCCACTCTGCCGTTCACTACATGTGTACACTGGCTTCCTCGATATATGAAATCAATACACCTCCCCATGTTCAGAGATAAATTTCCTCAAAAGTTCAAATGTCTTCCCTCAATTTACGGTCCGCTTCAGACGTCTTCTCAATGTCAACTTACAAATGGTCCACTTATGTACTTGTACTTCCACTCGCTTTACATCTAACGAGCTTTCGCTGCAACCACACCATGACTACTAAACAATCTCCCTCTTCACATTCATCAAGCTCCCTCTATTTCTACTGACTCACTCAAATCTCTTTTCCAGACTCACTTTTGTTAGTTCAAGTACTTAGAAACAAAAGTAATCGAATTTGATTATCATTATCAGTCAGGCCTCGACATAACCCACGGCACCCACAGCAATTGCCGTGGTGCCCTGTGCTTTTGCTGTGGTGCCCTTTGCAAAGTTCCAATACAAATTTATATTTTCCTCATAGAGTGCCCCTAACCAGAGGAAAAGTGCCGTGCCCCTTCAAGAGCGAAGTTCAAGGCCTGATCAGTTATATTATAATCAAGTAACAAACCATCAGGAAAACTTGGCAAGGTAAATTTTAAATCATTTTGGGAAAAACACAGAAATATTGACAAGATCCGAATTTGAACCTTCGAACCCCTCTACCAACAGAGCCAACCAGTAATTAGTGTTCAAATTTCCCAGAAACTTCCACTGGAATGTCCTTGACTTTTATTTCCTGTGAGTTGACTCTTAAATGTGGAGGTATCTGAAATAAATATTTCTGTGGGTTTTTTTATGGTTTGGAATTTGATATCAAGTCATGAATAAAAAATCATTCTGAAATTCACATTTCTGATCCCTACGCTCAGTAACAACTTCACAGTGCATCAAGGGAAAAGGCTGACAAGTTTGTATTTGTCTCGCAGCGTTTACCACATGAACCTGATTGTTTCAGCCTGTTAGTGATTTGCAAAGCAGCAGAGCGTGATCCAATTCCGTCCCTCACGTGAGGGATGGAAATCAATGGACAAATGCCTTTCCTTAGTGAATTTAGCAAATAAAAACTGAATTGAACCTATATGTTTACTTGCTAATGATGTTAGTACACAATCTCAATGTACTATTAAGTGAAAATCACTTTAAGATTTTAAGCAGGGGTCGTTTTTTATGCGTGAGGGACGGACATCAATAGAATTGACAAACACTACCATTCTGTACATTTTCAAATATTCTATTGAAACTTGAAAATTTGTGTTAACTACTCTCAGTAATTATTAACAATGAATAGCAATGCTTCATGAATTGTCAAAAATTTCAAGTCAGTTACACTCAGGAAAGTGGAGGGAGTTCTTCAAAAATGTGTGATGGACGGACACAATTTCATGTGAGGGACGTACACAATGAGACTAATTTTTTAAATCAACAATTTTAACAAAGTTTAACTTGGAATATAATTTGTGACATTTAAATAATATGATTTGAGAAAAAAACCTGTATAAAAGGGTTTATTTGAGATGTATGACCCTGTTTTATAAAGTGAGGGACGGACGTGAGGGACGGACGTGAGGGACGGACATGCTTACATTGTACCATCGCATTACATATTAAACTACATATTGTCATAAAATGTGTTTTACATTTCATGAAAATAATTTTAATCAATTGGGATATAATCTTTGACCTCTAAGTAACAAGATTATAGCCAAATAAATTATAAATTTGATATATTTAAGATGTAAGACCCTGTTGTACAAAGTGAGGGATGGACAATGCAGTACACAACGAGCTGCACAATTGATATAAACCAATCTATAACAAATCCATATTTTCGATTTTTCATGAAAGGTTTTGCTCAAATTGCCATTAATTGAAGGAATGACAGGATTTTGAAGACATGAAGTTTTCCACTCCAATATTACTGCAAATTGTACTGCAGAAGGCCTAATTTAAATCAATGAACAAAATCGGCCAAAAGTTGGCGTGTGTAAGGGCACTGATACACAAAGTTAAATGATCATACAGTACACGTACACTTGGTTTGTAACGCATGCAAGAACTCAAGCCCTGATTTTTAAATTTAAATGTGGCCAAATTTGTCAGATTTGAACATTTGTTGGATTTTGTCAAAGTCTAACTTTGAAAGGGTCTGGACTGATGACCTAGAAAATGAAATTGGTGTTGGAGCTTCTGTGAGATTGTAGAACTCATCTTTTTTGTCTGCCCAGCATTTGTCTTTGATTTTGAACAGTATATGTACATGTGTAGCTCTATGTTCTGTTGTGGTTTAGTTGAGCATCAAGTGATTAGAGACCCTGATGTTGCAATGTAGTTTAGTGTGCTCTATCTGCTGATCACATACATTTATGTGTAGTGTGCACACGTGTATTCACACACAGTCATGACTGCACATGTAATGATCACGTATTTTTCACATGTACACACACACAAAATGTTACGTGAGGGATGGACATGTCCGTCCCTCACTTTTTAAAAGTGAAATAACTAGGACCCACAAAGTTTCAGTGACTTGTAATATTCATTTCTGGAAAGCTGATGTAGTCTGTCGATAGATAGGGTACTTCTTTTAAAAAAAATTGAGTTGAGTAAGTAGGAAGAAAAAAAGTTGTATTTATTCCGTGAGGGACGGACAAAATTTCATCATTTTGGGTTACAAGACCCCTGTTGTATAAAATGACATTGAATGAGAAAATCATGAAATGTTAAAAGGATTTTTATTTCAATATGTAAAATATGTAAAAACCATCAAGGGTGCATTGTTAACTTTTCACATTCAAAACTTAGTTTTATTTTAAGTTCCTTTTGTCCGTCCCTCACGCTGGAAAACACACATGCAATTTTGACGACACGGTTTGCCTAACCAACATTTTTTTTTTACATTTTTTTTTTTAGTTTAGTAAAATATGGATCTTTCTCTGCTATTTGAAGTACTGTTTTGATTAATTTGAGAAACTCTCAAATTTTCATCAAATGTTTACCAGTTTTGGATCACGCTCAGCATGGTTAAGTATTTGTCAGTGTTTTACACCATAAGAATAAGATGGTATTTTTTGTGTGAGGCCGGTGAATGTTTTTCACATTTAAGTCAGCCGTTTAAAGGTCCCAAACTACCCTCAGCCCCATATTGGGCATGGTACAAAACTTTTACAAGTGTGTCAATTCATGTACTGTATGTATAATGATGGGTCACACAAAAGTGCAAACACTAGACTTTGACAACTACCAATGTTGTTCATGCACTTTGTATAATGTACATAAGACTCGGGGCACGGAATCGGTCTGGAGTGAACAACACTCCAGTGTGAGATGAAGCATGGAGGTGGATGAAGCATACATGTATGAGACGCTGGATCAAGCAGGTGCCTCAAGCATTATGATTCATGTTTAACAGTAGGAATGTACCAGACAAGATTCTGCCCATGGGTTGAAAGAAACAATACACCCTGCGTTTATAAAGCATCATCTGTGAACAGCGTCCATTGTACAACCATCTGCCGATTCCCATTCATGCACTTCTTAAAAATCTGCATACGGTATACAGGTATAATGTCTTTGTTGTTGCACATACATAAAATATAATGACATCATTGACAAACTGTAAATCTTTGTACTCCAATGTGTAATTGATTATTATGCTTACCTACAGTATCATGGACCATTAAGTAAGCCATTAATGGCAGCACAGGTTGCATAACTCCAGTGACTAGTGGTAATGTTGGAGTGCCATGAGGGTCACTGTGATTTACAAGAAGCCACTGTTAAATTACCAGTGTTACTGGGGTTTTTTAAAACTGAAATAACCTTCTGTGAACGAAGCATCATGGCCCAATTTCAAGGCTTTGCTTTAACTGTTAACAAAGAATCAGCACTTACGGAAGCATGAAATTCTGCGCTTACGTCGAGCGTATTTCACAGGTTAGCAGTCAATTTTTTGCTTGTGCGCGTGCCTACTTCACATTACTAGGGATTCTTTGCTTACACAGCTAGCACAGAAATTCGGTAGCTTGCCCTGCAAGGGAAGAATGGTGATTGCAAGCGCAGAATTCGACGGTAAGCAGAGCCATGAAATTGGGCCCATGTCGGCATGTCTTATTGTAGGTGTACGTCTAATATGGCGAGTAGCATCTGTATGAATGTTCTCAACAATGTGTGAAGTGACATTCAGCCTAGGGGAATAATCCAGCATTAACGGGCCATTGTATCACTGACTCTGGGGAAAGTATGACGAGGTAGTTACATTGTGCACATGCCAGCCATTACACAGGAAAACTGTTATCTCGAGGCATTTTCTATGCAATTTCACAATCGAGAAAAATGACAGAATGCAGATGTACTTCAATTTCAGGCATGCTGCATGCTGTTTGTCGATTCTGTTGTAAACAAAGAAAGTGCCAGACACAGTAGGACTTTGAACATGTACTAAAACATTTCAATTTTAGGTGGCATAGCTGGGAAACCACAAACGAGCAAGATCTGAGGCCAATTTCATAGCGCTGCTTAACAGGAAGCAAACCTTTGTGCTAACTAAAGCAGAAAATTTTACTCAAGCATTTGTGAGTGTCTTTCACAGGTTAGCAGGAAAACTAGGCAGCCAGCTTGCACATTCACCATGAATTTGCATTGTTATGTCACTCATTTTCATACAGAGAGCACCGGAAGGTTAGCATGCCTTTTCGTGTGCCTATGATTAGCAGCTCTATGAAATGGAAACTTGTGCAGTACATGTAAGCACAAAATCAGCCGTTAGGCAGCTCTATGAAATTGGGCCCAGCCGATCAGCTGAAAGTTGCATGCTTCATACATGTTTTTTTAGGGGATACAAAACTCCCACCTTTACTGTTGCCCAGGAAAACTGCACATAAATCAGATTGCAAACAAATTTTCCTAGCAACTCTACGTTCAATAAAACGTTCCATAAAGTTCCATAAAAGCTAGAAATTATGTGAAAAGTAACATCCTCATAACAAAGTATGTGTACGTTGCATTAGAAAACTGTAAACAAAACTCCTTGTCTCCAAACATTTTCTGTACACTTTCACAATCCAGACAAAGAGGGGGCAAGAAAGTCCATTTCAGAAGCCTAAGTCCCCTTTATAAGCACACAGTGTTAGCTGTAGTGCACAGAACCCAAGCATCAGACATAAAGTTTACAGTAAATTCAGTCTCTTCTGCTCCCCCCCCCCACAAAAATAGTGATAATTTAATGGACACCACGTACACATAGGGCTAGATAGATAGCTCAGTTAATAGAAGAGCACCGGCATACATGTAGTAATATATAAACCTGGAGGGTCGCAATTTTGTCTTTGTTCACCTAATATTATTTAAAATTTACCCCGAGTCAGTTTCCCTTTGCCTTTATGCTTTATACCTAAATTCACTCTCCAAAAATTTTCTATACAATTTTACAACCCAGGAAGAAAAACAACAACTAAGCCCCTACACAACCGAACGTTGTTACGGTAGAAATGTACACAAAACCGCAGCTTTGCAATTTCATGTGATGCTCAGTCACGATCAAAGCAGGCGCTGTATTGTGATCTCTGATGCAACGCTCTTGTACTGTAGATGTGGTTTTCATGTAGAACCACGCCGGACAGCTCAACACTTACCACTCTACTTACAGTCTGGTTACAAAAAGGCCATCTTTGTGTTCAGCTCCATTAATTCTAGGCCAACTTTGTTTATTTAGTTTCCACATGATTTACACTTGAATTCCGAGCCCATGATGAAAGTCACAAAGCGTTACAGTTTTATTTATTACAGGACTGGCACAAGTTTGAAGGGGATTACGGACTGTGCAAGTCCTGTCCGCATTGGAAAAATAAGAAAACAACTTAAAGGAAGACTACTTGTGAAGACTATATTTTTCTATGAAGTCAAACCTTTTTTGAATAATTTCATTTCAAAAAAATTCTATAAAATAAAAAAACCTGTAGCAATTTGTTATAAATACTATTTCAATTGTTATCAAATTATTTGTTAAAATTAACTTGGGACGAGGATGGTTATTTTTTTGAATCCCATTTGCCAATCCACCAGAATTTGTGTGACCATTTCATAGGTTTAATGATAACAGGAATGTCAGTTGAGCAAAAATCTTAAGGTCAAGTCTTATTCTCAGGGTTTCTTTGTTGAATTTATTTTACTATCATGTATTTAATGGCTAAATTTTACTTTCCCAACAATAATGAATTTCTGTAGCTATAAACTACATTAAAAACTAAAGTATTTGAAGAAACAGAAAATTGCACACACATAAAACTCAATATGGTCGGGGCCAACTTGGTCCCGCAAGTTTGAATACGCCAAAAACTTTCACAGTCGGTTCTCATTCTCAAGCACGTCTAGGATACAATCAACTCACCATGTTGCAACAAAACTAAACTATGAAAGTTTCATCCAATTCCTATATATATACTGGGTTAAAAGAATCAATAATGTTGAATTGTCTTGCTCAAGGACACGAGTGCAATGACCGGGATTCGAACCCACACTTTGATGATCCAACCATCAGAACTTGAGTCCCATGCAACAGACCATCCGGCCACTACACACACATTATGTAACTTTCCGATAAGAGTTCATCGATATCTTTCCCCGCCAATACCATCGTTATACCTTTAAAAACAATGATTGCCACGCTCATAACCACTGGGGGAAAACACAGGACTTGTAAGTCCCGCCTGACCTAAATTTAATAAGCTTTGGACTGAATTTCCTGGCAGGGCCTTTCCTTGCTTGGACAATTTTAATGAAAAAACAGTCAACAGGGCCAATGTTCCAACCAACTCAGCCAATGTCATGTTGGAATATGCAAGGAATGGCTGCAATTTTCCCCAGTCAAGTTTGATACGTGACGAAGGCAGAGCGACATCAAGTATCCGACAAAATTACTTCTGCCGGAGGAGCTGTCAATAAGATCGGAAGGTCTAGCGAAGAGAGAGGGTGGGACAGACTATAAATTAAGCTTTATTAACAAATGTCGACGCCAAATAACGGCTGGGGTGATTTTCAGGTGGCGTTATTTTACATGCAATGCCAGGGCTAGACTTTGGGTTAAGGTCCATAAGACCTGAATTAAAATGAGAAAAAAAAACTTCCTGACACAGTTGTAACATGCACTTAACTTTCTTTTATTTGAACAAGCACTAAGACATGATTCATCTCATTTTTCTTTGTGGGTATTAAGTATACTTCATCACTCGTGAGAATTAAAAGGTATTTTTATCGGACTTAAAGTCAACGTTCGAGCATGATTTGTTTCTCTTCAAAATGTTACACAGCGAGGTGTTATTATTCAACTGAAAAACACTGAATTCAACTGACTGCCGGACTTGTCCGGTCATGAGCTTACAGGCGCGATGCAAATAACTGGCCTTGGGCCTGCAGTCTAGTGTAAAATTTGAGCTCTGATCGACATTATGAAATGTGACCTGTAAAAAGGTAAACAAATTTTACGGCAAGAAGTACATCCAGAAAATAAAAACACAGTTCTCCCCCAAAAAAGATTTTTCTTGAACAGGAACAGGTTTATACATGTAGCTGTTTCACTAGTCCGCCAGGTTTTCACTGGGCCATATTTCACATTAAATAGGGATGCTTCTTGAGGGATTGCATGATTTGCCCCTTTTTCACTGACTAGCAGCAGGAACAGGTTTATAGCTGTTTCACTAGTCCGCCAGGTTTTCACTGGGCCATATTTCATATTAAATAGGGATGCTTCTTGAGGGATTGCATGATTTGCCCCTTTTTCACTGACTAGCAGCAGGAACAGGTTTATAGCTGTTTCACTAGTCCGCCAGGTTTTCACTGGGCCTAATTTCACATTAAACAGGGATGCTTCTTGAGGGATTGCATGATTTGCCCCTTTTTCACTGACTAGCAGCAGGAACAGGTTTATAGCTGTTTCACTAGTCCGCCAGGTTTTCACTGGGCCTAATTTCACATTAAACAGGGATGCTTCTTGAGGGATTGCATGATTTGCCCCTTTTTCACTGACTAGCAGCAGGAACAGGTTCAGAGCTGTTTCACTAGTCCGCCAGGTTTTCACTGGGCCATATTTCATATTAAATAGGGATGCTTCTTGAGGGATTGCATGATTTGCCCCTTTTTCACTGACTAGCAGCAGGAACAGGTTTATAGCTGTTTCACTAGTCCGCCAGGTTTTCACTGGGCCTAATTTCACATTAAATAGGGATGCTTCTTGAGAGATTGCATGTTTTGCCCCTTTTTCACCGACTAGCAGCAGGAGGACCAGGTAGTTTGCTGTTTCACTGGGCCATATTTCATATTAATAGGGATGCTTTTCAACACTGAACAAGCCAACCCGAAAAACCACAGGGAGTAAATTCTGACTGGTCCTTGGGTGTTTCAACAAGCATTTGGCCAGCGGCCCGCTGTTAAAAGGAAAGTATACGTTTGGTCAAGACTCTGAAAATTAATGGCAATAAAAAGTTAGTACTTGGTAAGAAGTACAGCAGCTTTGGATAGTATAATGCATTTTGAGAACCTTTTTACTTCGAAGTACTGCGGCTATGGAAAAATATATCACCACAAATTTGAATCTGAGAAGCGTTACGGTAGTAACGTTTCTCAGATCGTGTATTCCTGTAGGGAATATTCTTCCTCCGTGAAAATATTTGCTCCGGTTTTTTGGTGATATCTAAAAAAATCGTGACCACTTTTTGAAGTGAAATTTTCACAGGTTAGTTTTATTGTAAACCTACATTTATATGGGATTAAAACAATCAAACGGTTCCAAAAACCAAAGGTATACTTTGCCTTTAAGGGAGACCGTTGTTTGAACTGAATAAAATTGAGGTCACAATCTTACCTCTAGAGAGTCTGTGTTTATCTCAGATCAAAGTTCCTCTCCATGGAATAGATACAGCAAGCACTCCTCAGCATGACCAGCCCTACAACTGGTTTCTGTGATCAAGAAAATGCAGACCTAATTTCAATATGTTTAGCAGTGAGATGTTCTTAAGCAGTAAAACATGCATGACATGGTAAACATTTACAGGATGTGTCACATGGATTCAAATAACCATCAATTGGTTGATCCAGCCAGCCATGGAGGAAGGAAATCAATCCACCCATCCCCCCCCCAATCCTACCAGTGAACTTTGGTGACCCATGAAATGAGAGTTAACTCATGAACCATGGATAAACTGCGCGTCAAAAAAAACTGTACAACTACGTAATGCCAAACCTAGTTTTATATGAATGTAAACTGTACCACAGAGACAGGAGTACTGGAACCAGACACTACCCATCACATCCACCCAGCAATCACCACCTTGCTCCCATAATTTGATTGTCCCCCGTGGCCTTGTGGTTTCCCACTCAGGGGGTGAGCATTGCTAGTGATGTAATTCACATGTGTAAGTACCTCCATGGTGTAAGAAAGTACCCACAGGTACTGTACGTGTACATTGATGTGGACAGTACACATGCCATAGCACTACCACAATTTGAGGTGATGGTACTCCCGCACTTTCAATAAACAGCTTGCTTTGATGTAATCACAAAATTAACCAGAAGTCACAAATATTTGTAATTTAGTCACTGGCAAGAACAACAAATTATTTGCATGGAAAAACATGCCAGCCAGTCCCTGCCATCCTTGATACTGTGTACACTTGCTCAACCATGGCACAATTATCATTCATAAATATCATATTACTCGTGGAATAATGGAATTAAACGTAATCCAGGTCAGCGCAAAGCAGCTACAAAACACATTTCACAGAAATGCATCACCAATTTTTTTTCCTGAAAAAAAAATAAACAACTTTTTTCGTAGAATGCAATTTGGAAGTATGTAAAATACAGTTTATTTATCATGCCATGCACAAAATGAAACAAAATACCGGCTGTATTCTAGTAAGTTGTTTGTACACTTGTCTTTTAGAATACAAAAAAGATAACACCGTCCACAATTAGAGGTAGGGTACACGCTTACATAAATTTACATTACTCCAGGTGCAGCTTGTCTTGGCACCAGACATGGGTGATCGATAGTGGCTTACAATACATGTATGTATGTTTGTTCGCAGTAACTCGTAACAGGGCGCCCTCTTACGCCAAATTAACCAACTTGACCAGCTTTCACTAACGTCACGGGAATCCTGCAGCATTGGGTTTACTTTTTGTTTTCTCCTCAGCATTTTGTAAGGAACCAATCAGCTTGGGGTCACAGAAATGAAATTTCTTTTAATTATTGCTTTTTTAACAAAAATTACCCTGGCTCACGTAATGGTTTATGTAAATTTATTTCTGCGATCCAACTCTGACTGGTTACTGTGTAAATATGCACTCACCACATGACATCATATTACAGGCAAGGAGGTTTATCATACAAAACCATTGGATGTTAAATAGTTAGACAGTACTAGGAGGGTGTACTGTGTAAAAACATGATTCATTTTAAATGGAATCGCGTCAAAATACTTGCATTTTCACACGCACGTACTAAGCGTCCTACAAGCACCATACATGAGCTCGAAAGTTTTTAACAAGCAAGCATGCAAAGTACATGTAGTCACCCTTGGGAGCCAATCAGCGTTGTTTTTCAGTACATCCCTACCAGGGGCTAGCGACGAGAGGTATCGATACGGCGCGCTGCCCATGGTAGTGAGGCTGAGTTAACTACATGTAAGTACTGTGTATGCATGCATTCACCATTGCACTGGATGGAAATCAGTGACTAGCCAGCAGGACCAGTTACCTTGACATTTCACTATAGTCCGGTCAGCTTTCTCACTAGTCCACTGTATAGATGGATGCTTTGCAACAATGAACTAGCCAGCCGGACTACTTAAGAGTGAAGTTTGACTGGTCCCAAGTGTTTTAACTGGCATTTGGTGAGCGGACCAGTGTTTAAGGGGAATGCCGGTACTTATCAATCATTCAAAACCAAAGTGAATGATATTTGAATGGTCAGGCACTAGGAGGATTATTGTGTAAGTGTGCATTCACAGCATTATCAAATCGCACGCTGGTGTACATGTAGTTCATTATTCTATCATTCCAAACCAGCATGATATTGGATGGTCAGACAGTAGGAGGGTTACTGTGTACTGTGTACATTTTGCGCATCTCAAGTTTTTCCTTTTTCATTTTCATTTCATTTATTAACTCTGGTTGTGAAGCCAAGGACTCTCAGAAAAGCTAACTAAATTACTATACTAGCCAAGAACTCGATGGAGAGAAGACACCAAAGGAAGTTTCAGGGTTTTTTTTAACCAAATGCAGTGTGGCATGTATTTTCCTCTAGATGGTTAAATCTAAATTATTCAAAACAACAATGCATGTATAATCATCATGGAGGAAGGAATCTTTCCTGGACTCGTTTTTGGTATTTTACAAAACCCAAATCAAAATGAGAAGAAAAAAGCTCAGTTGAGAATTTGAACAAACACTTCAAAACACTTCAAATCTAATTTGTCTCTCTACCAAACTGAAAGAAATTTAACTTACTCAAACTCAACATTTTGAACACAACTGAAAAACACAAGCCAGCAGCACTGGTCCATTCGTGAGTTTACTGGCCCAATGCTAAAATCACTGGCCTCAGGCCTGCTGTCCAGCATTTTAATTTTGAACCCGGTAGGATTCATCCTGAAATGATGCCCATCTGTCTGTTAATTGATGCATACAACCAGGGTAGCAACTGTTCTCAGATCATGTTTTCTATTACTCTGATGATCCACGGTAATCCATATGGATTCTGTGAGTCATGTCAGCCTGAAACAACTGGTTCCCTCTCTGAGGTGCAAAATTATGCGCTCTGTCATTATCAGCACATATGAAAAATAGGCTTGAAAACACAGTGCTAAAAAGGCATTACTCCCTGAGAAAGTTTTTAAAATTACAGGCAAAAGGCTTCTTAGGCCAAGTACAAAGATAAACTAGTTGATCGTCCTGGTTTTTCAGGAACAGGAGGATAAGGGCTTTTTTATTTCATAGTAAATCATAGTTTATTTCATAGTAAATTATTCTCTTTCAAGAAGGAAAGAGCCAGACTAAAAAAATGCTGGCTTTGTAGAGCTTAGAAGTCTATAATATGGGTAGATTACATCAATTGTCGAACGAATGGTGACAAGATAAAGTGAAAATACATGGACAATTTAGCCTTTTGGGGGACAGAAATTGTAAAAGAAATTTTAAAAAGGACACTGCTTCAAAAGAGGATGAGGGCTGGGACGGTCAACTGGTGCTTGTTTTTAGTTGGCTTTAACTGTTTGAACTTACAATTGTACAACAGCATCCGAAATGCAAAGTTACATCTGCACACTTCAGTACATTGTTGTAATTAAGCAACTAGGCTGTCTAAATTTCAGACCAAACACAAAAAGCCCCCAAAAGTATTCAAAGCTAACAGTGGAGCAGACTTACTGAATGCTTTAAAACACTAACCTTGAAATACAAAACTACATACTGTACTTCAATGTCAACATCATGAATCAAATGTGTAGCCTGCAAGTTGTACACAACAAATTGTAAACGAATAATTGTAGACATTTACAATCACTAATTCAGACTGAAACCAAGCATGTCATCCCTCATGTATATCAAACAAAAAAAAGCAATTTCAAACTTGTAGTTAAATGTAAATTATGCAAGTGTGATACACTGTACATGAAACATTGATAGCAAGGTTGACTAATGAGCAATCTAATAGACGAGGGTTGTTGCTAATAGTCGAGTTGGCTGGCACCAACAGAGCCTTGGCTAGCATCACATTGGCAAACCATCTGGCCACACAACAGAAATTGCTCCGTTTGCGTTATGGCGCGGGCTCGGCGTAGCTACAAAATTGATCACACAGGCCTCCAGCCATAAAACCTCTGGCACCAGCCGTAGATCTGAAGATGTTTTATGAGTACATTCTATAGCCTTCTACTTAATTTACAATAGTAAGACCGAATCCTGGAGCAAGAATTGAAACCCAAGAACAGAGAGCATGGGATAGAAAACAAACTACATGTACATGTATGTCTCAACCCTCAAGTATCTGAGATGTGAGTAATGTAGGTCCAGTACTTGACCAATAGATGATGGAAGAAGACAGGTGAGCATAGACCAAGTCCTACATTGTAAAGGTCAAAGACCTACATGTAGTACTGAAGGTAAATTACTTGACCCATAGACCATGGAGGAAGGCAGGTGGGCATAGACCAAGTCCTACATTGTACATTGTAAAGGTCAAAGACCTAGTACTGAAGGCCCAGTTCAGTAGAGGATAGTTCCAAAGTCCCAAAGGTCAGAGACCAGAATCCCGAAAATCCTCAGAAAGGCCTCCATCCAACCCCAAAGTCTGAGACCAAGGCCAGGGCCTGCCAAGGATTCAAGAACAGAGTACAACAGCAATGACATACAATTATATCTGACTACATGTAGTTACACTCGTCTACTCGTCAGGAATCACTGGGTCCTGCGGCTCGGGCTCGGGAGGGGTATAGGCCTACCTACTAACATGTTGGGAAAAAAGTCATCAACTTGCTTCCGGTTAAGACAGTGGCATCAGTTTTTGAAAGCTTCGTTGTCCTGTCCATGTTTGTTTGTTTGTCATTCCAGTCCTAGTTTTGCGGACGCACTCCCTCTGTACTGGGTTTCAAGATGTTATGCCATCCCAGACCAGTGTGTTTCAATCAACACAACGGCAACAGTCTGTTTACTCTGACACTTTTTTTGATTTCAACATCACCTCCATATTCTCCTCCCCTTCCTTAAACACCTTCCTCTACTCATGTACTTGCCACATTGCCAATGCTGTAAGGCCGATAATCTGGGTCTGCTACACTTGTCTACTTGTGTGAGCGCCAACAATTCTGTTCTTGTTCTGTATTATTCACAAATGATGTTACAGTGTTGTACACATGTGTACATGTACCAATGAATAGTCCCTTTGCTCTATGCATGGATGCACTCACCTCATGGAACTGTCAGAGCTGTACACCGCTAATATTCCAACACCTGGCTCATGTACTTTGTACACTATGCACACTAGAGCAATAAAACAGAGTATTTAATGCTGTTTTGTGCAAGAACCCATTACCGATCGCTCCAGGCTGGAGCAATTCATTAACTCCACACAGGTGTTAAAAGTCAACTGCTGATTGGTCTTGGGTTTGACTTGGTTTTTATGACAGGTGTACTTCTTATCCATGATTAATGAGTGGATCAGACTGATTAGGGAAGATAAAGATGTTGACAATCTGATGGGCTGATTGATACAGACAGTTTGATTTGTTTATCCATGGTGCTAGTAATAATATTTTTCCTATATTGTACCTAATAGTTTTTCATCAAGTTAACGGTTCCTGCTTGGTGTGCAGAGAAACCATGGTGAAACAAAACTGTCAGGAAAAGTTCCCAGGTATTCCTTTTCTATCATAGAGACTATCAACTTTGCAGCACCCTCGTAGGCGACTTTTAAGTCAACTGCACTCCTACCCCTTTTTCCTTAACACTGGCGACTTAAGTCGAGCTTTACACAGAAAGGAACACTAAAGCCTGAGCACAAAGGCCATTTGTTATAAAACTGTAGTTTTGTACTATGTTCACTTTCCATACCCAAGCTTACAATGGTTGGGAAGAGCAAGAACAGATCTTTGAAATGATAGTAAAATAAATAAGGATGCTATTAAATGCACTCCTTTAATCCAAGATACCAAATACCTACACTGTACGAGGGTGCCACAAATACAAAAAAGTGTTTGAGTTTAGCCCATTAGGCCTAACTATTTTTTTAGTTTACAGATCACACAGGAAATAAATACCAAGAACTTGGACATTATTGGCCGATCTCAATGATTTTGGATTATAAAAGAGCATTCAATAAGTAAGAGTAGTAAGACACTTATACTACTTAATTTGCTTTAAACAAAATCTTCAAGGAGATACCAGAGTTTGTCAAGTTGGCCCGTGACCGAAAACCTTTAGCCGCACAAGCTTGAGTGGTCAAACATGTCACAAGCGGTTGTTTGATGTCAGAACAATTTGGTAAGGAAAGAGTTACCAGCGAACCTCTGGCCAAATGCCAGTAAAAACAATGACTACCTGCAAATATTCTGTGGAAGTGTTCCAGCTGGGTAGTTGATTGCCGCCCACTGCTACAAGGAAACCACTGATTGCTCACATATTACTTCAAATTAAAGTCCCACAAAAATTAGACTGTTCGTTTTCATCATTTCTAAAACCCTCATATTGTATCCACAGACAGCCACAAAGTACCATACCTTTGAGTATTCTATTCTGGACTTGTGTTTTCTGGCGAGGGCCAGCTTGGCAGGAGAGTAAGCTGACCAATACATGTAGTTATAATAATACCACAGGGATATCAAGCGTATTTTTCCGAAGGTCACAATGCAGAGCTCCCAACATTTTCATCTTGCAATCAGGGAGATTTTGTACAACAATCGGGGAGATACAAGACATTCAATAAGTGTCCATAATCAGGGAGATTTTCAAAATTGTTCATGGGAACATGGACAAATTGGTTTATTTTTCAGGGAGCTTTCTGCAGAATCAGGGAGAGTTGGCATCTCTGACAATGCGCTGAGGGCAGTAATTCCAGAGAGGTACATTGTAACGAACAGGAACCTTCAGATGAAAACAGGTACGACTTGAGTTTACGTTTGAATTGATGAATGGACAGGTGCCAATGTTGAGAGGTAGCGATAGCAACAGGGGAGGAGGATAGTAAGAAGGTTAAATGGAACTACCTAATCGGATGAAATTTTAAAAGGTTGGTTGTGTGGTGTACCGTGGACTGGAGTGTACTACTTTAAAACATTAGAAACTGAAGAATTGTTTAAATACCCAATTATGTTAGTATGTCGTGATCACACCATGGAGAGCAGTACTGTACACTCTCGAACCAAGAGTGTTGCAGTTTAAATTTGCTTTGTTGAGGTTTGTGATTGTTTAAATATGCAATAAACCCAGTCTTCATGTTGACACAATTCCTTGGCCTGACCTGATTTTTCTTTACCTTTAATTAAATTCTTTCCCGGTACAATCCCTCAACTTTTGTGTACATTGCTTTGTCCAAATTTAATGTAAACACAATGAGGCAATTACTGGTTGTGGGGCCTAAATATTTAGTAATAAGCCACAAGGGAAAGTCACTGAGTACATTTTTAACAATTTTGCGCTGAACAAAGAAAATTGACCAGAGCGGGACTTGAACCAGCAACCTCTGGATTAGAAAGGTGGCGCTCCACCAACTGAGCTATCCAGCCCTAATGTTGGCATTTTTTTATTCAGGTGTTCAACCAGGGATCACACGGACCCAAGTTTACGATACAAGCTGGGAAGCTGCAGCAGAGGGATCACCTTAAAGGGAAGGTCTACGCTTGGCAATGACTCTGAAAATTAATGGCAATAAAAACTTACTTGGTAAGAAGTACAGTAGCTTTGGATATTATACTGCATTTTGAGAAACTTTTCACTCGGAAAAACTTGTACATGTACTGCAGTTTCCCCAAAAAATTGAATCTGAGAAGCGTTACGGCCGTAACGCTTTTCAGATCGTGTATTCCTAAAGTGAATATTCTTCTTGCGTGGAAATTATTGGCTCCGGTTTTTCGGTAATATCTCAAAAACGCGACCACCTTTTGAAGTGAAATTTTCACAGGTTAGTTTTATTTGTATAACCTACATTTATACAGGATTAAAACAATCAAATGGTTCAAAAAACCAAAGGTATACTTTAAGGGGCCTGCCTTTAAGGGGATATCGCGTTTTATTTCAAATATCAAGTAATAAACCACATCTCATGGATAAGTCTTTCTTCATTTGGAGGTCTATACAACCAAGAATCATATGGTGCCACTTCCTTTTTTGCAAAAAACACCCCCTACAAAACAACAGAGGAAGCTGCCTGGCTGTAGGCTTCGCCAAATGTGTAAGCCTATACATCTGTTTGACACGCACAACTTTGTACATTGTTTTTCCACTTTCTGTTACACAAAAGAATCAAATGAAATCAACAGGAAATTAGCTGCGAAGTTACATGACTTCACGCTGAGTATACATAGATCAAGGGCATAAAGTGAACAGGCTCAAAGGAAAAATAGTCTGCTCTCTTTTTGTATACTGTGAATCAGTATTCATTATAGGAAAGAGCATACAGGGAACAAGACAAACAAAATGGCAGGATGGCCCTATGTATCCTAACCAATAGACCATACCTTGTACCATACATGTACTTGGTGTTTGTAAGGGTGACTGCTCTCTGTTCCGATCGTATGTTCAGAAAACCCTACAATCTGATAGCCCCTTGTGATCTATAATGTACATGTTTGGGTTACTTAGGGCTAGGGTTCATTACTACTATCATGGTTAGGATTAAGCTTGGGCGTTTTTTTTATTTTGGGGTCCACGGTATACCGTTGGTATTACCGGGAACTTTTTGGATGGGGCAAAAAACAAAGAAGCCCAACAAACACCAGGCACTGACTGATTATTTAACAACAGGGTTGACAAGAATTGTACTGTAATTCCACACATTAAAGGCTGGAAAAAAATCTGTTTCCAGTTACATTCCATTTTCAAATAGCGTTGTTAGGACAGGTCAGGAATTCTTTTTGTTCTGCTTTATTTTTCTTCTTTATTTCCTTCTGAGAAGTTTGGCGAGTATGTCAAAAGGCCCTATTTCTGTGATACAACCTGACCAAAAAACAGAGAGTGAAGTAAAAACTGACTCAAAAATCCTAGGCTGTTTAAGCATTTAAACAAATCATAATGTAAAGTGTAGTCTCCTTCTCCCACCCATACAAGACAAGGCAGTAAATGATCAGAACAACATCCCTGGATTTGTTCCACAGACATGATCCCACTAGTCCAGACTCACCCAGCACTGAATCTATCTTCGAATGGCTACACATGTACTCAATAAAGTAACAAGGGGGTAAATCACCTGTAACAGCACCCTATGCAGCTATTGTAAATTCAGGCAGTGAATTGTTGGCATGTACAAAGCCTGCAATGTCCAGAGACCCAGGGGAGATCCTAGCCATATGGTACCTGTTCAAACTTTGTAATAAATGGTGTCAGGTGTTTAGAAACTTTTGGACAGAATGACCTCAAGCTTGCACAGTACAAATTCTATAATTAGGACTCAAGTTCAGGGCTAAGTCAGTAGCCCTATTGACACTACTACTATATAGAGGAAATTCCCAGGAAATAAAATTCAAATAAAGTCCATAGAACTTGTTTTACTTGAAGCCCCTTCATCAACCCTTCATTAATTTTTTACTTTCTAGGGGGAAATGAACTGCACAATGCATGGGCAGGAAGTTCCGGTTACTCTAAGACCAATCAATGTTAATCTTCCCCAGGCTTTAGTAGCCTGATCTTTGCCTTGGTGCCCTACAAACAAAATGTCCTGTGATCACATCAAAACTTCTGATGGGAAATGACAGTGTTGCCTACTGCTACTGCACAATGCATGGGCAGGAAGTTCCGGTTACTCTAAGACCAATCAATGTTAATCTTCCCCAGGCTTTAGTAGCCTGATCTTTGCCTTGGTGCCCTACAAACAAATGTCCTGTGATCACATCAACACTTCTGATGGGAAATGACAGTGTTGCCTACTGCTACTGCACAATGCATGGGCAGGAAGTTCCGGTTACTCTAAGACTAATCAATGCTAATCTTCCCCAGGCTTTAGTAGTAGCCTGATCTTTGCCTTGGTGCCCTACAAACAAATGTCCTGTGATCACATCAACACTTCTGATGGGAAATGACAGCGCTGCCTACGCTCAGACTCTGACTACACCGTTCTTGTTGAACACAGAACTGTAAACTCTGCTGGTGACAACGCAGCTCCCAGACTTTGGAGTGAACTACCATCTCTCTCAAATCAGATTGTTAGACACTATTCAATCATTTAGGAACCTCATAAAGGACACACCTTATTTTCAACTTCGTTGTTTTCTTGGGTTTTTTTATGTTGGATCATCCTTTTCTGGAACGATGTAACTATTGAGGTTTGATGCTTGTCACAGTGTTGTGATCTAGGCCTATGTATATGAATTAGCTCTTTATATAAAAACTTAACAAATGTACTATTATTATTATTTTTATTTCCACACTGCCTACAGTATTGGTCACACTATACTATTAATTAAACCCTCTTTTCAGCCGATACTAAATACTCCAAAAATACTCAACAAATATTTTAAAGTCTCTCAGCCTTATAAAATCTAATCAATTTGCTAACAACTAAACCTATGTTTCATTTTCAATTGTTTTTTGGTCCTTTCTCTATGGTTAGCCATTCAACTTTTGAGCTACGTGTGTGTGCCCCTAAAAAATTACAATATCTCTGAACAAGTCAACTGGCCAGGCCCTCGCATCTGAGCAAATGGGTCTTTTTGCGAGGGCTAGTGTACCCAAAATGTTCCAGGTTAAAAGTCAACAACCTAAAGGTACAATATTGGACCATTTCAGGGTTTGAATTTGGGGGAAATATCCACAAGACCGCAGGGCTTGTACATGTAGCTCAAAGTTTTTACTGGACCAGAATGTTTTTTACAAGACCAGAATCAAAATGAGTTGAACAAGCACCGAGAGAAAATCTCTCATTTGTCTTATGTGTAGTGCTTTGATACTGGAAAGATATTATCAGACTCATACATGTAGTCAACACTTTTTTCTTAAAAATATTAGGCCTACACAATGAGTTGGCCTAATTACTCAATAGAAAAAACACAAGACCACCGGGCTTGTCCGTTTGTGAGTTTACTGGCCCGGCACTAAAATCACTGGCCTCGGGCCTGCAGTCCGGTGTTCGAGCCCTGCATTTTATCAAGACCTCTGTAAGACATGACCTTCAAATCGTTGAATTACAGAAAACGTTAACATTTTGTAGGCTCAGCACAACTCTTAAGACCATACAAACAGGGTTTGCCCTTCACTTTTTCAGTGACTAGCCAGCAGGACCAGTTAGCTTGTCATTTCACTAGTCCATATTTCATACGAAACACGGATGCTTTTCAACACTGAACCAGCCAGCCGGACAACTTGCAGTGAATTTTGACTGGTCCTCAGGTTTTTAAACTAGCATTTGGCCAGCAGACCAGTGTTAGGGGAAAACACTGACAAATCCCTGCTTTCTGCTCGCATTTAACGCCAAACAGTCAGAGAGTGAACCCTAATTGGTTTAAATTTTACCTCGGCCAAAACTTCATGAAAATCAAATCTACTAATCAACTGCAGGGAATGCTTTCCTCAGCGCAGTTTGCTAAAAGGATAGAAACCGTGGAATCTTGGGAACAGTCTTCTAATAGGGGCCAGCTATTTACAGTGGACTACCAACTGATTAGATCAGAATTTAATCAAATTCTACCATCAAGCCTTGACATTTCCTGAGGAACTTCAGTAATGAGAGGACTAAGGAAATAATCTAATAAGATGTTTTGACAAGATAAGACTTGGAGTCTTAGTCAGTGCATGAAGCATTACAATCAGGGTAGATAGTTTGTAAGTACAGTGGAGTGGCACTAGAATGGAAGGAGACCTCTGACCACTGCTAATAGTAATGCTGTGTTTTTAGGTACCCAATAACATTTTATATTAAAAAGAAACGGCTTGGTCAAGCAATTTTGCACATTAAGACTGACCATGCATGTTTTATGCACACTGGACACTTAAAGGCCTACAATGAGAAGCAAATTGATTTTGAGTAGCAATGGATACTGGTACACTTTGGGTGTAGTATTTTTGCCATACTATACCAGGGAAATATTTTGTTATTGCAACATAAAAGTTTACGAGACAAATAAACATTATTTATGATGCGAGCTGACATCTGTACATGTATCTATCTAAATTCTAAGAGAAGAGTGTTACTATTCTAAGAGTACACCTTACAAATGTACATACTACTGGTTTCGAAAATTGAGCAAATTAATACCCATTTTCTAATTAGGGAATAACAGAGTAGGCATTGAGGTCTTAAACGAAGGTTTAAAACCCGTAACGGTAGGGTCGTGGTCGTGCGATAAAGCATCGAGCCGAAGCCGAAGGCGAGGTCTTTATCGCACGGCCACGACCTTGCAAGGTTTTGATTCTACGCATACATGTAAATTAGTGCCCCAAGATGCACGTACACCTATGATGAGCGCTCAATGGAGGTGTGTTTATAATAATTGTAGCCGAGTTTTGGTTGTTTTACTAAGACATTACTGTGCCATGTGCATTGGACAATAACCCAACTAAAATCAGTTCTTATTATGGCACTTCATTAAAACTAGGGTTCTCCCCATGCACAAGCTAGTGTATCAGGCCAATACAAGCAATTATTTATTTATTTTCCACAAAAACCATCGAGAATAACCATATAGAATCATAATGCTTGCACAGTAGGGCTTTTAGAACCCAGATAAACACCAAGTAGAAGACATTCAAAGACCTCGTTGCAATTCAGCCTCCTTAGACCAAACTCCAAAAATTTGGGTCCAGAATGCCCGCCAGGAGAACCCTGACAACCAAGGCATTGCAACACACTCCTCATTTTTTATGACAGGTATGCAGAGCTAGTACGAGATCCATATCTAGCACCTTGTACAGGTTTACATGGTGATGACACATCTGCAGTCACTATGCCAGAAATCTCCGCCCTTGCTCTATGATCAGACAACCCCTTGAGATTGTAACTGGGTTCTTAAAAGCAACACATCACAAATCTTACTTACATGTAATGGCTTTACTAAAGCAATCATCTAGTCAAAGTAGCCTGCTCAAGGACAAAAGTGCCACAAGGGGGACCCAAACCCACACTCCCACAACACCAGGGCCCAATTTCATAGCGCTGCTTAACGGTAAGCAAATTTTCGTGCGAACAATAGCAGAAGAATTTGCTTAAGCGTAAGCGTATTTCACAGGTTAGCAAGAAAATTAGGCAGCCATCTTGCGCGTTCACCATGGATTTGCATTGTTATGTCATTCATTTTCATACACTACAGTTAGCACCGGATGGTTAGCATGCCTTTTCGTGTGCTTACGGTTAGCAGCGTTATGAAATGGAAATCACACAGTAAGCATAGCAGAATCTGCCGTTAAGCAGCTCTATGAAATTGGGCCCAGAACTTGAGTCCCTTCAACATGCTTCAACCACCAGACTGCAGGCCTACAATGTACCTTAAATCTGTCTATGGTGTAGACACAACCTGTGCATTGTCTTAGTTGTAGGAACAGTGACCCAATTTTATAGTCCAACTGAACTGAATCTACATGAAGGGTCTGTAATCTCCCATCTATTCATTGCTATACATTGTATACATGAATGAACAGATTGCACAGATCACGCTCCTATGATCCCTTAGTAAAAGAGTTTTAAGCAACAGTTTCTGATAGAGCAGCTCTAGGAAACTGGCTTCAGGGCTCCAATTTTATAGAAAATCTTAACAGGTCTTGTTGTAGCTCAGAACTTTCACTATGGATGGACTAGAAAGGATGCTTCACATCACTTGAAAGAGTTGTTTTCTTTTCAACAGTGAGGATGCTGCAGGAATTGAAAATCAGGCCTAGGCCCAATTTCATACAGCTGCTTAAGCACAAAAAGAACTATGCTTACCAGAATAAGGTTACCAGCCAAACTAGCATACCACAAGCACAATTTATGACTGGTACCCTGCTCATTTCTGCTTAAGCAATATTTTCTGCTTAAGCAGCTCTATGAAATTCGGCCCTGCAGTTTCATCCTTTACAGACCAAGGTCATTTTCATTTTGTAAAGAGTGCTTCTACATGTAGCGTAGAATTGTTAACACCATCGGGAAGTGGTTACACGCCGTATAACCAAATTTCATCAAACTTGACAGTTATGTTTCAGTGAAAACCGCAATCAACCTAATGATTCCAGGCCTGGAATTCAGCTTTGAGAGGGCAAGGCCATTTTCATTTTGCAAATAGCACCTCCACTGAAAGTGAAAGTGAAAAGTCTAGGGGAAATTTTTGAAACGCCACCAAAGCCAAGAGCCTTCATGGCCTCTGTGTAATTCCAGGCCATTAATTCATGAAGTGTGAAAAACGGCTTGTACTTTTAGTATATTAACAAGTGGTGTTGATTTCAGATAATGAATCATTGATGGACTGATTAGCATTAGAGCAACAGGAAGCACCTAATTACATTATGTACTTGTGCATTAGGTGCCACAGTACCAGAGTTGGTAACTGGGGTCAGTAACACCGCGTTTACACTAGATCCAGAAAGGTGGATTGAGATCCGGCATTTTTTTAACGACCGCAGATCAAGATCCTGTGTCGCGTTTACACCAGCGCTTGATCCGGCTCCGATCCCACTTTTGAACCGGATGTATATTGGTCATGACGTCACCGCTCCTCGCAAAGAGCTCAAAGGTCACAATTACAGCGCGCCACTTCTAGAAATAATCATTATCAAGGCGAAGGTAGAATGCAGAAAATACAGTACAGCAAATGATACGGATAACAACGACCATGCAGGTAGAAATATTTGGTAGATGGGAATTTAAAAAATACAGCAACAAGGCAAGCTCCGAACGTAACGATGTATGTGAAAACAACAAAAAGTTTCACACACGCACAGTCCATGTGCACACAGCACACACACAAATATAAACAGCGACGGATGTCCCACCAAAGCACAAGCAAAAAGCGCGCCATTCGTAGCGAAACCGGAAATGACCACATCGAATTGCGGTGTCTGATCCACCTTTGCGTTTACACTTGTATTTGGAATCCACTTTGCCGGATCTGATCCACCAATTGCCGGATTCAACCCTCCTCGAAAGGTGGATTAAAATTGCCGGATCTTGAACCGGGTCTGATCCGGCTTTTTTGCGTTTACACTAGCCGTTAATCCACATTGCCGGATCAGACCCGGGTCTGATCCACCTTTCTGGATCTAGTGTAAACGGGGTCTAACTGGGATCCTGGAGGAAGGACCCCTGGCGATGTTAAGACTTGACTGAGACTTGACCATTGAGAATGGACCCTATCTTTATGGACTTGACTTAGTGATGAGTGGAACATTTGCAGTGTTGCATCAGACTGTGACTGTTACCCGTCCAGCCATCCTGTGTGAACAAATTTTACTTCAGACTCAGCTGTTAGATGCGTTACACGTGTAATAGGCCCTACTTGACATGGTTTTCTTCATGCAAAAGCTACAATCCCGGCTACATGTATATCTCGTTGGGCCCCTGCACCATGGCCCCCGTGCCCCCTTTCAATGTTGGCTCTCATTGCGCGGTCTGTGCTCCAATCATGAACAATGAGCGGGGGGACGGGGGAGTGGCCCAAGCATTTTGGCCGGTATTGTAGCGTATCTGGACAATACACATGAATTGCTGGATGATACACACACAAAAATGTGTTTAAAAAAAACAAATTCAATATCATAAAGATAAAACCATGTAATGTAAAATGCCCCCATATTGCATAAGGGCTTTTAAACCCAAAGATCAGTTACATCAAGTGAAATCAACAATTCTGAAGACCTTGTTTCAATTCAGGGTGCTTCTGGAGGCCAAACTTCAAAGAGTTGGGTCAAGAATACCCCCCAGTTTTGACTCCCTCTCTATGGACTTGACTTAGCAATGAGTGTAAAATTTGCAGTTTTGCATCAGACTGTGATTGTTACCCATTGTGTGCGAGCATTATACGTTGTTGTGTGCCCAGAAGAACGATGTAGCAAAAAGTTACAGGAGAGAGAAAGGGTGTAAGAAATTAATGCACAAATATGTGTTTCCTGAAAACTGAGTGCAAAATTTTGATTGGTTTTCTGCCATTCATAAGTCATTGTAGGAAGATTAAATTCTGCATGGGAATGGGAATTAAACCCATGTCTTTGGGGGTAATTCTTGAAACAATGTTGTAACATTTACCCTAACCATGCTAAATGCAACAATATGTGACACCAAATGGTAATAGTTGTTGTGATCTGTTGCATTTGGCAGTCAACGCAGATGTCATTCTTTGACTGAATTTGTTGCATTTAGCAGTAAAGTGACTTCATATACATGTAGGTTAGGGTGCTTCTATTGTGTTTGAACAACTTATAATGGGTATTTCAAAATATTTTTTATGGGAAAAGTATTGAGAAGTATGATGTAATAATAGGTAAGAATCATAATTCAAATCATATTCAAAAGACTGTATAATAACAGTTAAACATACACTTATTATGTGCATACTGTTGCATTTAGCAGGGCAAACACCCTTGCTCAGTCCTTTCACAAACAGCATGCCTGCACAATGCAACAATATCCCTTGTTGCATTTTGTTGCATTTGGCATGGTTCTCATTTCAACTGTGTTGCATTCTGTTGTATTTGGCAGGCTATGTAGAGAGACCCTAATGGGGGTTAGGGTTAATTCCACATTTGTTGTCAGAAGCCATTTTATTGCTTTAAGGTCTTCTGATATTGGGACAAAACAGTACTTAGTGTGGTTGGAAGAAGGGCTTACCTAATATTACATCATACTTCTCAATACTTTTCCCATAAAAAATATTTTGAAATACCCATTATAAGTTGTTCAGATACAATAGAATAGAAGCACCCAAACCTATATGAAGTCACTTCACTGCTGAATGCAACAAATTCAGTCAAAGAATGACATCTGAGTTGACTGCCAAATGCAACAGATCACAACAACTATGGTGCATTGTTGCATTTAGCATGGTTCTAGGGTTAAAGCCATACAACTGTTGGCTGCCGTGTAGCCAGGTATCACACTAAGTTCCAAGACATACATGTAACATGCATAACCTGGGAAGCAACAGCAGAGGGATCTGAGGAATCGCCCAGAAGCAGAGGGATCTGAGGAATCGCCCAGAAGCAGAGGGATCTGAGGAATCGCCCAGAAGCAGAGGGATCTGAGGAATCGCCCAGAAACAGATTCCCTAATGACAAGAAGAAGATTGTTTCAAATCATTGGTCCAGCTGCTGAAAGCTTTTTGACCCAGAACTTTGTGTGCATGGGAAACACTCATGTCAGTGATGTGATGTCAAGTGTGGACTGAAGAATGCATGTGGACCTATGACAGTAAATTGAAAAGATATCTACTAGGAGTAGTTTTGTTCAGGCATTTGTAAACAAATAGAGCAAGTATAAAAAGAATCTGTTCTCTAATCGGTAGCAAATGATGCTCCCTGATGATGGGGTAATATGTTCCCTTAAGGAAAGAGGACCATACCGAACGAGAGCTGCACTATTTTGTAATCTTTGATCTCTGCCCAATTCACATGACATACAACCAAATAAGAGAAGAATCTCAGGGAGTTGTTAACTTTTTTTAACACATGTTGGCCTTTTAAATATCCTTCTTGAAGAATTGGTACGAAAAAGTTACAAAATTTACTTGTAAACAAGAGAACTCAAGCGGACATTCAAGCGGACATTTTATCTCGCGACCAGACCTCTTCCACACACACATACAATGCGCTGCCCAACGAAACAAAACTAAAATTGCATTTCAGCAAGTAGCATTGTCAAAACAGTTACTCAGTCAAATCATGGAGGAAGGAAATCCTCCATGGTCAAATGATCAAGCTAAAGCCTGCCCACTTCTCACAAATAACTACAGGTATAGAAGCTGCGTATGATCGATGGACTTCCTTGATCAGAACAGACGCACCATCAGTCGTCTCACTATGGTTTACAAAATTGTAAATTATGGAATTGTGGGTACCTAATGACCACTTCTAACTGGGCGCTATCATCCACAAACCCGCCTGCAAAATGATAGTGCCATCCTCGAACTTGCTATGGGCGCGCTTGCGTGTGAGTGTTCATAAACGGAGTCAGTACAGGAAGTTACAGAGGAGACATCAATGTCCATTTTATTTTCACAAATAGGGTCATCCAAGGATAAAATCAACAATTCTGAACCCATCAGGCTGATAGTGATAGTTAAAGACACCAGGAATATGTGAGTAAAGCTTCAGCTTCACCAATAAGGTAAAAATATGAAAAAATGTTGGTATAAAATTGTTTGCATGCTATTGCTAGAGCAGCTTTATACCCAGGACGTCAGCCCAGTGGCACTGACGTCCTACCAATCAGGGCTAGTCCCAAGTCTACTCTTGCAGCGCATGTGCAATCTGAAATTATGTACCCAGCAAAAGAAGAGGTATTTTGCAGATTATTCCAACAAAAACAGAAATAGTCCCATTGCTTGGTCCTTCCGGCCTTCCTCCATAGTCACACCATGGAAGTGGTGGTCACGCAAGGTCACGCAAACCATGGTCATGTAGTTAGATGTACAAAATCACATGCCATGATACGGCCCAACACTCGGTATCATTGCCATGATTTTTTTTATGAACACAGGATCGAGCCTACATTATTCTCAAATGCTTCATGGCACAGTCAGAAACAGTCAAAATAAAGCAAAATACATTTACAGACAGCTTTCTGCAAAACAAACGACAAATCTAACTGTTGAGAACTTACCGTTTCAGGCCTCAATGTGAAAGTAACGTTTAGAGCTCTGCAACTAACACAAAGACACTGTCTTCTCCTTGCAAGAAAGCTGCACTAAACGCTACTAACGACAACGTTTATTAATCCGACCGAGCAATGAGAGACCCCCATGCATTTATCAACAACGTGAATGGATAGCGCCCTCTGTTGTTGTAAAGTTTGCCAAACAAAATGGCCGCGCCCATGAAGAAATAAATCGGCAGTACAGTCACGAGTCAGTACTATCCCCTAGTTATTTTCGGATGAAATACATACTCCTGTATTTATATAAAGTGACAAAATTTACACGAAAATATTAAATATGTTCTCTGAACTAAATGATTACATTGGGTTTGGACCAAGTAACCCACCGAAGGTATTTTTGTGTTATTTTAATTTTATTTTTTGTTTACATTTACAAATACAAATTCTCATTTTATTAATTATTAATTAATGTTTGATATGATTACACTACACTAGTGCTCAATCTGTGTCCAGTGTCTAGTGTCTGCATAGTTGCGATAACCGTAACCCTCTATCCTCCCGAATTTTCTTTTTACACAGAGTCAACTGATGCTTATTACAGATTCATTGACAGACGGAAGTTTTCTCATCCATCATTTTCTCTCTGTATTCTTAAAAGGTAACATAAAACTAAGGTAAACCTACCGTAACCATGGCATTACAAACAATTTAGTAAAGTTAGTGAATATACTAAACTTCACTGTCTTTATTTTTTGCAACACTTTCACTTTACTTTGTTATTTCATCTACACATCTAGCCCCACTTGTGTGGCCGGTCCTACTACTTGCCATCAACTCGCCGACTTGCCGTCAACTCGCCGTCAACTCATTTTCGTGCCGTCAACTCATTAAATATACATCAAAAAATTATAAATGGGGCATGGAAGTGTTAAATCTGGGCTAAACTACATATTTCTTATGGTTTTCGGTACAATTTCATTTACAAAAACGATTTTGTGTTGATAAATAAATAGTATAAACGCTTAGCCGTTGGCCGCAATCTTTCCTTTTCACGGAGCTTGGACTGTACCATTCATGGTATGGGTGTGAAATGCAAGTATCAAGCTATGGATGGACATCAGAGGGCGCTATATTTGCTGCGTTTACAGGTCACAGAGCTAGTTGATTTGAGGGTCCCTTGATTTCACTACCAGAAAAATACAATAATCACCTGTGAGGTTTTGCTCGTGGTGTAATTCCAGCCATAGTTAAACAGCTCCAGGCCTAGCATTTCATCTGTGAACATATTGAAGGGAGAAGGCTATTTTCATTTTGCAAAGGTCTCCACTGTAAAAACTGTTTGACATTTGTGAGTTTTTTGGGGGGAACCAAGGTCAACACCTGAGGTAACAGGCAAGTAGTTTTAAAACTGTGACATTAGTTACAAAACTACTATTAATGGTGCAGGTTGTTTTTGTCTACTCTCACAGGTGGCCACAAGGTTTGTTTCTTAGCCTTAGCGCAGTCATTCAGCCATTACAGTGCTGTTGCACAGAAACTGGTAAGTAACTACCCACCCCCCCCCCCCCCCCAGGTAATATGAGTAAGGTGTTGTCATTGCTTTCATACTTTTAATATATACATATGACGTTTAAACAATCATGATTTGTTAACTTTACTATAAATTTGCTAATGGTACAAAGTTTTCGGAGAAATATTATTATCAAGAAATTGTGTTTAAATCGAGAATTGTTTCTTGTTCTTAACCATAGTGTTTAATACAAGATAACTATATATAAACAAAGCAAAACAAAAATTACCCAAGACAAGAGCCTTATTATTGTTGATGCAAGAACATACATTGTAGCACCATGTTTAAATTGCCATAAGTTAGTCATAAGAAATGTTTCTTCTTTCTAAATTGTTTAATTTTGGTGAAGATTTTTCCAAACTGTGAGATATGCCCAGTGTTCCCCATGTACATCCAATGTACAATATTTAATTGTTTTCTTTTTTGCTCTCTTCAAAAAGCATTATACAAAATAATAATTCAATTTCTATTTCATGTAGGGACCTCAATACAAGCCCTGTAGGTTCCTAGATGGCCCTCTGCTCAACTTATGTTACTTTGTTCAAAACCATTGTTTATGACATGCTATTTACTGGAGTGGAAAATGAAAAAACCAACCAATCTGGTGTGACAGTCACTGGATGTGCTTCACTTTCACTTTGTGTGTTTTTTTACATCACCTTTGCACGACATCAGAGTTTAGCTCAAGTTGGCTGCTATGGGTATTACCAAACATTACCTTTGACATTGTTGCACTATTCTTACTTTGCTATTCAGGGCGTGAATCTCGCTACTGCAAGAAGGAACGCACAGCTAACATTAGTCAATGGTTTAGAATTCTCGTTGCAGCTGATGCATGATGGCATGGAGGAGAGCCCTAATGATGAACAGATGATATTGCAATGTCTAAAGTAAGCATTCTTTAACCCTTCAGCGAGATGACCAACAAGAAGAAACCATTCAACTGCATGCACAAGCTAGGGTATCAGGCCAATACCAGTAGATTGTGCGCCGATATGTTCAAATTGTATGTGGATGTGCACAAATTACATGCCGATGTACCAACAAAAGTTTATTTATCTATTTATTTTCATTTTTTACTTCGGATCAAATTCACATAAATTATATTAAGATAAAACCATTCAGAATGTTCCAGATTGCACAGTAGGGCTTTTAAGACCAAGATAAACACCAAGTAGAAAACATTCCAAGGACCTTGTTTCAATTCAGCGTGCTTTGGCCAAACAACTACAAAAAATTGGCCTAGAATGCCTCTCAGTATCGAAAAATTCTGGGGAGAACCCTAGCATGGGTTGTGTGTATGGTGGCACAACTGAACAGAACTGTCAATGTACTGTGTAGATGCATCCACCTTATGAATTCAAATTGCAAGCTAACTTTACTTTTCCACCAATCAAACCCACATTGGATAATACTGAGTGGTTAGACAGTAGGAGGGTTGACCGTGTAATGCCTTCACCACTTTCTCCAAATTTACAACAAAACTCTTGAAAACAACACCCCTCTGTGCTTCTAAGCCACTTGACATCTCAAAATTATGCTTAAGAGAATAAGTTCAACAGCCAAGACATGGTTCCACATGTACCATCTGTGACTGGCATCCGGTTTATTTTTTTCTCAGTGGAAAATTGTTGAAGTAATATTTGCTTCTTAAGCAGCGCCTATGAAATTGGGAACAGAGCTTGAGCATGCTGTATTGATGACTGAGCTATTTCACGTAGCAGCTCAAAAAGTAGCTAAGCACAAAACAATCATGCTTACCAGAATAAGGTTTACCAGCCAAAATACCATGTCATATGTACCATATGGGACTGATACCCTGCTTATTTTTGCAAGATATTCTTAAGCAGCATTTTCTGCTTAAGCAGCTATTTATGTGAAATTGGGCCCTGGTGATAATCATGGAATCAATTGTAATAAAACTTTATCCAATAAATAATAATGTTTCACAAGAAGTAAGTTTCATATACTGATTTTCAATGTACAGGGATGATACAGTTTCAGTTCGACCGTTATACAACATCATCAAGGAGTCATCGGCCCAAGACCATGAAGAGAACAGTGGTAGCAGATTGATTTTAATTGATGACTTGAGTGTGCTCATCTCCTTGGGACTGACTGTTCAGCAAGTAATGCAGTTTATTCACTACTGTCAGACCTCTCAGGTTGGTGGAAATTTATCAACAAGCTGTTAATAAGCATAGCTGAACACAAAGATTATTATACGAGCCTGGTAATGAAACCAAGAATGCTTCATAAGTAAACTTAATCACTGTAGCTCACAAGCCTGAGGAAATTTGTAAACAAGGGTGCTTGCTATGTGAACCATAAACACTGGGGTTAACCCTTACTCTTCCATGACAAGTGTTTTGGGTTCTTTAACAAGCACTACCCATCCTACTACACATGACATACGGTTTAATGTCCAACCTGAAGGCCACAACATGCAGCAATATAATCTAAATCAAAGGAGAAACTGACAGGGATATAGTCATCCAAACTATCCTGTTTGGGGTATACCTATACCCTGATTGGAATGCTCTGATGGTCCCATTTAAGAAACAACTGATAACTCTACTGTGATTTGAACCCTTTTATCCCAATGACGATAACATTCACAGATTCCACCAATTTTTTGGTCAAGTCATATGAAAGGTGTGTGTTGATTTTGTTCCCCCAATGACACAAATGCTGTCAGAAATGTGAAAAATGCACACAGCAATTATCCCAAACGGTCAAAAAGTTTGTTAATGACCTAATATGAAGCAGTTTATATCCATTTCATCAAATCAGTGCAACAAGATCGTATGATGAGCTACCAGCTTATTATCCACACTACGCTTTGTAGTGCAACAAGGTCATATCTTGGTTACAAACTCCCAGGTGTAAGCACAAGACCAACAAGTTCTGGCAAAAATCAAGAAGCAGGAGCACATCAGCCCTATCCTTAAAGAACTCCACTGGCTCCTGGTACCAAAACAAATTAAATACAAGGTCCTCACACCTGTCTGTAAAGCACTCCACGACTCTGCACCCACCTGTATCAAAGAAGGCACTGTCATTATGCTCTTAAATCTGCTGCCTCAACCCGACTCATTGTACCTAAATCTCGTACATGTACCACCCACTATGGCGACTAAACATTTTCTCACATTGCATCAGTCTTATAAAACAAGCTACACAGGGACATCAGAAATATTTAGTCTCACAACACATTTCAAACTCGTTTCAGAAACTTCCGTTTACTGCAAGTTATTTACATTCCTGTTTTGGTGTAATTTTCTGTAGAGAGCTTGATACTTTGAAGTATCTTTTCTGTAGCGCCTGGAGTAATCTTTTATTAGAAAGTGTACTTTAAAAGTTTGTATGGTTATTATCAGGCCTTCAACTTCGCTCTTGAAGGGGCGCGGCACTTTTCCTCTGGTAAGGGGCACGGCACTTTTCCTCTGGTAAGGGGCACTCTATGAGGAAAAGGTTAATTTGTATTGGAACTTTGCAAAGGGCACCACAGCAAAAGCACAGGGCACCACGGCAATTGCTGTGGGTACCATGGGTTATTTTGATGCATAATACAACCTTTGATGCACTGACATGTTTTTGTTTTTTTAATCTTCCCCAGCCTGATGCAACTATAGTGTGTTTAGTTCACTCTGATGCCGATGTGGAGGATGACATCAATATGTCTTTAATCACACATCTCAGGCATCAGTGTCATTGCTTTCTTCAAGTACAAGGATTAGGAAGTGGTTTCTCAAAGGACATTCATGGACAGGTAATTGAGAACATCATCTGTAGAATGCCAAGGGGAATGAGGTGCGTGGGCAGTGCATCCAAAGGGGTGGTTGGGAGGGACAACCAGTGAAAAATCGTTGGGAGCACATCCTGTGGTATAATCTGTGGAAGTGGCACAGTGAAGATACATTTTGATGAATGAGGCTGCTAAATCTGTACTAGGTGTACTTGTGGAGTGTCATGGTCGAGAGGTCAAGCACACTGGACTCAAGCTCTGGTTGCTGATCAGCAGAGTGTGGGTTCAAGTCCCAGTCTTGACACTAAGCAAGACACTTAAACCATTATTGCTTTACACTTTGGATGGGACATAAAGCTGTAGGTCCCACGTGTTGTGTAATGCACGTAAAAGAACCCAGTTGTTGTTGTTAAGAGAAGGGATTTGACCTGGTGTTTCTGGCAGTGGCTACTGAATGCACCGCATCACAAACCCTTACAAGGTGCTACATAAATGGGTGTCATCATTCAAAAACTTCAACTAAACATGTCTTTAAAAAAAAAACAATAAGCACTTTGATGTGCCTGTAGATAAAGTGTTATATATAAATTTGTTATTATTTTTGTATTATTAGTATTTTGAAATAGTGGAGCAACTAGACATCTGCCTTGCATACCCCCCCCCAAATTGAAATTCAAGTCGGCAAATAGGCTTCCATGAACCCTTCCATAAAACGCCTTTGCTGTGCCCCCGAGTAGAAAAACACACCAGGTTAATGTAAGAACCTTTTGCAACAGATCACAAACTTTCTTCAAACACTGCCATTTTTTTCAAACCTACAACAAGAAAAGCACACCACATTGATGTATGAAGTGAACATTCACAAGTTTCTTTGTTTAATTTCAGCTGACCATCATCAAGAGGGATCCAGACGGTACCAGACCAAATCGGAACCAACCAGATAGGACTCTGCAGTACAAAATACTTGACAAGTCGGTGACCTTTTTCGCTGTTGGGACATCATCAGCTGTGTTATGAGACGAGACACTTTGAAACACTAGGGTTGTTTACATCAGCGATGAGAGTCGGAAGACTGCAGTTTTTTCATCATAATGTATACGTCTCAGATTAAACTACAATTGAATAATACAATTGGTGTCATTTAGCCATTGTGTGGCCTGATCGACTAGCTCCTTTGCGGACTGCTCACCATGGCATCTGATTAAAATGCAGTCACTGGTGATGTGGGCAGCTGTTTGAAGGGCAGCTCCACACTCTGCAGCCTTGATGTACACTTTGTCCAATGTTCTTCCCATTGATGTGTCGCCCAGGAGTCCGGTGTGTGAATGTCGGCATGATATCATCAAAGTGTTCTTTAATGAAGACGGGACACCCAGAAGGGGAGGAACACAGGATCGAACTGTTCTGGACCAATTTCCAGGCTCTGCTTACTGTGAGGCAAATAATCAGGGCTTACTGAAGCAGCGGGGCTCACGTCAAGCGTATTTCACGGGTTAGCAGAGAATTTTTGCTTGTGCGCGTGCGTACTCCACGTTACTAAGCATTCTTCGCTTACACAGCTAGCGTAGAAAATCAGCGCTTGCACAGTAAGTGGAGAGTAGTGATCGCAAGCGCAGAATTCGCCGGTAAGCAGAGCCATGAAATTGGGCCTGGGTTATGTAACTGATAACGGAATAACATTCTTATCCATACATTTGTGATGAGTCCTCCTGACAACTGCAACAGTGTCAGCTCTCAGTGACCAAAATCACAGCTGAACAATTTTTCAAATTCATCTCGAAAACCCAGTCATTTGATTCCATCTCTACAGTCCTACACAATGTACACTGGATCACGTGGAAAGTTACACATGTATCGACAAGTGTAACAAGCGACTCTGTGGGTAACCCAAATCACAACTCCGGGAAAAACACCAAAAACTCTTATAAGTTAAAGTGCTTATAAGTGCAAATTCTGAAGCCCCGAATCTCATTTGCTACTTTGTGTTTCTTTGTTGTGCTGTCCTCTTATAACAACGTTCCCAGCAATCTTTTTATAACGTGAGTCGATCGGCTGCACTTCAAAAGTGAATGGGAGCCTCCAAAACAGTGCTACAATAGAAGCCGTCGATTTCACCAAACTCTTCCCAACTTAGGATTAATCTTAGGACTTAGGACGAGTCCCAGCCTAGCACTGTAACATATAAACCTTAAGATTAATCCTAAGTGTTTCGTGAAATCGGCTGCTGGTCATGTTGTTGGTTGTTTTAGCCATTTTAATGCATTTTACAAGCAAATTATTATTTACAGTGAACAAGAAGAGGCAACTTAAAATAAGTGGGAGTTGAGAATGTGGAAGGAACTCTAACTTACCTGTCAAAGGCTCAGCTTGGGAATAAGGATGCCACGTAGAGAGTCTAGTACAATGTATATCGTCTGAAATCTACAATCCATAGTTTGCGGGCCCAGCATCATCCTCTCAATAGCAGAAGAGACAAGCTTTTTCACACAATCTCTTCAAGATCTATACACAAAGAGCAAACAGTCATCAACTATTTTTTTCTTAAAAAAAAAACTAGTAGTATTGAATCTTGACTGAACTGATTTGAGTTTAATTTCCTTCGTCCATGGTATCAACACTACTGCAACTCTGAACACCCAATCAAGAAGCAAACAGTTCATTCTTAACTAAATATCATTTTCTACATTTTATTATTATGGTGTTTTATTGTATACCTCTTAAGGTGTTGTAATATGGTCTCATAAAATCATTCTTAACAAGCTGCAACAAATTTGATATTTCGGGGCCAGGAGTGTCATTTATGACAGACATGGCGCATTATAAATGTACACTTTTATCATTATTATTATTATCATATCAAATTTCAGTTTAAAAAGTCCCAGCCATTTGTACAATGAAATAATTTAGAACAAAACAAAATTGCAGAAGGGAGATGACCAACATGGGGCTAGATAGCTAAGTTGGTAGAGGTGGGTAGAGGTTGCAGGTTTATTTCTCGTTCTAGTCAATTTCTCTTTGTTCACCAAAAAATTTAATAAGTTCATACACTTTTGTGTAAAGGTATTAAAGATTTCTTAAACTGCTATCACATGCCACCATTTTACTGTTAACGATAAGAATAATTAATCAAGAATACACAGTAATTAATTGATTTAAGGAATTAATTCAGCGCTTTATTTTATCAGTTGTCATAACATGCCAGCAAAATGTTTTTTTAAGAAAAGAGTAGCCTGGAATCTTGGATTAACTTGAGAGTATTAATAAAAGTATTAACAAAGCTCTGAAAGACCAATCAAGAGTATGGCTTTATTATGAGGACTTGTGGCAAGTTTAGGTAGACGTTCCGTTCGGATGACTGCAAACAATAAGTAAAGGGAAAGTACAGGATGACGTTCGTGAAAATAGCCGTGCTTTGGTTCCGCCCGAGTGCATCACAAAAGCCCCACACCCTGTTCGCCATTCCATAACCCATTCCCAGGCCCAAAATATGCACCCACTATATGCAGCCATAAAACAGCACCATTATATACACAATCTAAACAGAGTTCAAGACAACTAGCTCTCCATGTTTTGAGTTCTCAAACGTCGATTATATTGTGGTTTGCATCTTGAATTGAACATCTGTGACGACACCATGACTTCAAGACGAGGATGGTTGTGTCCTTTTGCCGGGATCGTCATCTTGCTCTGCGTAATTCCAGACGTCAAAGGAGTGTTGAGTAAGTTGGGAGATGGGAGAGCATAGCAATGAATCATGATGAATGAATCTAGTTATAGATTACTTTAAACATCCCCAATGGTGTCACTTATTTATTATATAAAAAAGTTGGCGGTTTATTATTTTGTCTTTTTCTATGATCAAACCAAGGCTCGTCGTATAGGTGGTAGGATCCCAATCTCGGCCTTACTGGGCAAAGTGACTGTTCAAACAGTCATATTTGGCCTCGGCTATTTTTACCCGTTTCCAATTGCACTGAATTTTAACTGAACAATGTATTTTGACTTATTACCTGATCTCTATATTTATGTTTTTACTTTGTTGAATCCCGTCCTGTAACTATATGTACACAATCCTCTTCAACGATGGCAGATTGTATCTGTCTGATGTCACCTCTTACCGCAAACTCAAACAATAAAGTTAGATTATTGTTTAAAATTCAATGCCTAATTTCCGAAAGATTTTTTATTTTCACGCTTTTTTTTATGTTTCTTTTTTCTGAACGAAATTTGACTGCAGATGATACTTTTTCAAAAGCAAAACATACAAAAACGTTTGCAAAATTATGCCTTGGACAAGATGCCAAAATATTGTTTGTGCATGGCTGATAATAATTCACTTTTAGTTTTAACTACCACTTATTATTGACCTAATTTTCCCCGTGCAATACTTTAAATTGAAAACATTTAACTTACACGAATCTATAAATAGGCCTATAGCTTTTTAAAATTCTAATTTAAATCGGCCAAAAATTCGACCTAGCATTTTCAAGACAATGTGTCGCAAACTATGTTTCGCAATTCAAAAGTGAATGGCGGAAAAAAAGAGTAGTTGGTCGCCAAACTATGTCAGAAGCACTCTTTTAATTATCAATTCAATTCAATTACCCATAAATATCTTTAATACAAAACTGCTTCAATATTACTTACGCAAAAAATAGTTAATGTGATGACTTTTCTACCCTAGCAGAGTCTTTCTAGAAGGTTAAATGAGAAAGACTCTGCTAGGGTCGAAATGTCAGGCCATAAACTTTTTAAAAACCATATTTTTTTAGTATATCATAGGTCTTTTTGGTTGGTAATCAAATTGCAACAGCTGTTTCTATTATCTCACAATATACTTCTGTTAAAATGAAGTTTGGGGACAATTACCTCTGTAAAATGGGATGTCGCTCGAGGTCGAGTGCCTGAAATCATCGTTTTTTGGTCAAAGGCCTAAAAGTTTGCGGACCGCTCGCATAAAATGTAATATTTCTACGGGGAAATAATTTGGTTTACCCGTTACACCTATTTGCGGTACACGTGCAGTGCTTAGCGAGAGTCCCGCGGGGGAAAATATTTTCGTCTGTATTCTAGAGAGTATTTCAGGGGGTAAACATAAGTAACAACAAATGACAGGAAACAGGGCACCACTGTGCGTTCCTCAAGTCAGGGATGTGATAGGCTGATGAGAAAAAAAAAACTTAACTGTGAGCGCAAAGCGCGAAAGCTTGCGAGGGCGAAAACTTGCGAGCTCAAAGTCTACTTACATGCATTTATCTTTTGTTTTAAAAGCCCTAATCTGTTCTCTGGGGCATTCTATTTAATTTAATTTTCATGTTTTTATGATAATAAAAATAGAAAAAATAAACATTATTTATTTATTTATTAATTTTTTCAAAAGGGGGTTAGAAAAAAACGGATTTCCAGTTAAAAACGGAGAAATCACATCCCTGTAAAGTTAGCAGTTTTTCCAATGGTTGTAATTTTGGTCCAAGGAATTGAAGCCAACCTTAAGTGTTTCCCTCGCGTGAGTGGACATGCAGTCTTATCTGAAAAATAATTTGACTGTCCATTCATTTGATGTTTTTAAATATTTTTCTCTTGAATCACACTTTCGTTTCCATCAAAAATGGACAGAAAATGTTACCTGCCTTGTCTGTCCATTAGAAGAAGAAACAAAAATTTAAGAGAGGCTAAAAATTTTATTATCTCTAATCAAATCAAATTATTTGGAGTTATAAAGCTGCATGTCCATTTACACGTACTGGTGGTTTTTAGGTAGGTCCTGCTTTTACAACCACAGGGAAAACACCGTGGATGGGGATTAAGTTTCCTGTCGAATAACTTAAAGTTCAGTTCTAAGCGCCCGTGATTTCTCTAAACTAAATTGGGTGCGTCATGGGTTCAAACCCCAAACGAGCACGCTGATTTTTCTCCCACTGGACTCTAAAAGCATCGAGTATGAAGTGTCAATAACGCACTGTAAAAGATATACAACGGTAAAACCGAAAAGAGCCAAATGACAATAAAGATACAGGGCCTACTAGGAAATTTCGTGCTGCGTAGTTACCTTCTAAAGTTGACGCCTATATTTTTATGCAGTCGCTTTCAACTTGCATGCAATTGTTATATTATATATGCAACCCAACCTGGGGCCCCATTTGCGGTTATTGTTATTAAAATTTATAATTTTGCATGGATGCCTGAACTTGAAAAAAATATCTCGCCCCAAAAAATTGCTTGTGTTTAATGGCCCGTAAAAACATCCCGAAAATCATGCAGGGCGGGCCCGTATTCAGTTCATGCAGTTGTTTATTTCTAAGTGACTCATTTTACGGCTGAGTCGGTCTGGTTTCAACGATTGGTTTCATTATTAGTGTGAGCTGCAAAGTCACGCGGTCTTTTCAGAAATTGTTATTACTTTTGTGTAGTCTATGTAAATCATTATTCATAAATCTGAATAATTTTTTTTAATAACTCCGGCCTAACAATTTACAAGGAAAATCAAAGGATACCACACCTATATAAACAAAATAAAATTAACGGTGTGCTGACTGATGGTCGGTGTTTTTTTGTTTTGTTTTTGGCAATGGTGTTTTTATTTACTTGTATGTTTTTGTTCTTTTTTTTATGGACACATTTCACAGATTAAATATCAGCCCATTACGTTTTCTCTACAGTATGACATACCAAAGGGACTAACAATTTGGACAAAAAACGGATTTGTACTGTGTGGCTCTTTGTGGTCACTTATTTACAACTTTTGCAAGTTTGATTTGAACTATTGAGGGCGCCATAATTGTGACTCTTGGTGATTTTTAAGATTGTAAACAAAGCCCGTGTCACCGAGCATGTGGGGACGTGGGTAGGAACTTGGCAAAAGTGGCTTGACCCCAAGTTACACACACACTAAGGCCAAGGGATTGAATCAGATCAAACAATTGGGTGAGTTGATAGAGTAACTGGAGAATGCCCCCCGCATTTTGGTCCCCTCAGACCTGCTGTAGTGTTACAAGTTACTTGAGTGTTGGTTTTCTTTCTTTTTAGAATGGCGAAGCCGGAGAGGAAGTGTTTTTAATTTAATTTTACAGTGTCATTTTAAAACAAATCATTCAATCATACATAGACTTAAAATGTTTGTTAGTTGTTTGTCATGCTGGTGCTCCCCTGCCGGTTCTTAACCCGTGTATTCTATCTCTAGGTATTCTATTTTATTTATTTATTATAGTCACATCACACCGCCTTTTTTTTTTTAAAGAAAATAGAAATACAGCTGTTGCAAACTGCTTACCAACTACAATACATGAAGGACCTATGATAGCCTATAAAAGTACAAGTGCAAAAAAAATTGTTACGTTGTAATGAATAATGGCCTGACGTTTCAACCTTTGCCTGATTCCCATTGCGTGATTAAAAAAACTTTTTTTTTATGTGAGATATCTCCCAACTCACAAGGCTGGACGGCCACTTCAAGGTGAGGGCTACACTTAACTGATTGGGGCTGTCGACCCATATCAACTGAACTGTCACCAGGGGCACGTTGCCACCCTACTCCTGGGGCTAAAACAGGGTTACCCACAGTCCAAATTAGGATGTAGGCATGGGTATCATCCACTAGGAGCCTGGTTGGCAGAGCAGAGTGCACTACCTTCCCAACTTTTTACGAAGCAATTATGATTAAGTGCCTTGCTCAATCAAGGACACAAGTGTCATTACCCGGATTTGAACCCACACTCTGCTGCTGACAACCCCAGAGCTTGGGTCTGGTGAACTAAACCGCTCGGCCAGGACACGCCACGATTACAAAGTCACAACGAAAGTCCCCCCAAAAAACAGTCTCTGCGCCTGTTTAGTGCTGTTCCAGTTTTATGGTATTTACTTTTAAAAAAACGATGCCGGCAAAATATACACTACCCTTGATGTAAAAGCAGGGCTCGAATTTGGGGGAAATATCCACAAGACTGCAGGGCTTGTAGTTCACAATTTTTACTGGACCAGAATTTATTTTACAAGACCAAAATCAAAATGAGTTGAACCGGCACTAAGAGAAAATCTTTCTCATTTGTCTTATGTGTAGTACTTCGCTACTGAAGAGAATTGAAAGTTGTTTATCAGACTCACAAAAATATTACACAATGTAACTCATTGTGTAATATTTTTGTGAGCCTATTATTACTCAATAGAAAACACAAGACCACCGGGCTTGTCTGGTTATGAGTTTACTGGCCCAATGCTAAAATCACTGGCTCTGGGCCTGTGGTCCAGTGTTAAATTCGAGCCCTGAAAAGTATACTCTGTTCTTACAGGCATAAACAATTGTCCGGTGGAGGTTGTAACAACACGCTCTGACCTGGTATACTGGACGTCACCGACTGTTACAACGGATCAGCCCCATGGGTTCACACTTGTACGTGATCATCTCCCAGGCCGATATTACTACGAGAATACAACTGTGACTTATACAGCAACCGATGGCAATGAAACTAAGACGTGTGTATTTAACATCGAAGTTGTAGGTAGGGTAACAAATCTTCATTTTGTTTGAGTAAACTATTTCGTCATTGCGTTAGATGCATGCAAACCTGCAAAACTACTTCTCTGTAGTTTACCCCAAATCACCTGTTCAATCGTTCAAAAGCATTTCTTGTGACAGATACTTTTAGTTCTGAAAAGACTGTGGTCTTTGAAGAACTATATTTAATTATTTAACTTGTCTTACATCAAAGGAAATCTAGTTGAATGCATTAGTATTATGGGCTTCTGATAATCAGTGGAGTCAGGTAGTGTGTCCTACAGTGGCGTTTGGGTTCTTACAGTGTTTAAAATGGTTTTCTGGAGGATTTGTACTGGAATAAATGTTACAATCATCAAGCTTGCAGATCAAAAAATATTTTTAAAATGTAACATTGGTAATTGCTTATTCTGTACTGTTTTTAACCTGTGAATATTATTTTCTTGTTCTTAATTCTAGATAATGGTTCACCGGTCATCATTTCCTGTCCCGGTGACATCACAGCTACCCCGGTCTTTGGCCAGACTCAAGTTTCCATCACTTGGTCAAGTCCTGTTCTAGACAGCTCAACGGGTGTTCAAATAAGCTCAACGAAGAGCTCAGGAGACCAGTTTGATATTGGTCGCACCATCGTGAAGTACACATTCAAGAATAGCGTCGCATCCTCATTCTGTACATTTGATGTGTTTGTGAATGGTAGGTAAAGAAAAGTTACATCCAATGTTTGAAAAAGAGCATGGAGTCTCTGCAGGCACAAAGCGTACACTGCTCCACGGATAACAAAAACATCAAATCTTACGTAATAAAGTTGTCAGACGGTGATTTGTATCAGATATAAAGAAAGGTTTGTTCGGACAATTTTGCGATTTTGGCTTTTCAGAAATTCTGATTACAAATACAAACCTTCAAACTTGCCAGGAAGTGCGCAGAGGTATATGGATATTTTGTATTCACAGATGACATAGAGTGTGTGCACAGCGGACTTAGATTACATCAGACTGTGCAAGTCTTGCACATATTCAAATTCAGAGACCAAGTTGTTCCCAACCATAGAGTTTTACAAGTGCGTGATTCTGTTTCTTAAAATACTTAGGTTTAATGTAGTGTATGGCTGCAAAAGTTATACAGTATGATATAGTATGTAGATATATTATTTTTTTTTAGCCATAAACTACCTTTCATTGCTAAATTTTACTTTCCCAATAGTGAAGTTTAGGAATGAAATATTTGAAAGTAAAATACATCTAACAAATCAACAAAGAAAACCCAAGAACAAGACTTGACATCCATTTGCGGTTACTTGTAAACATAAGAATTTTGCCCAAGTTCCGTTCATATTGTCATCTAACGAAGGGGATGGCCGTAGCAAAAAGTTTGAGCGTGCAGCAGATAGGTGTGTCTCTGGCGCATTGACTTGTCAACAGGATAGAAGCTATATGACAGTTCCATTGAAAAATCTGGTTCCAGCTTTCAAATTATAATCACATATTTATGAACATATTTCAACTTGGCTCATTGTTTTTCCTCCCTTTCATCTTGTGACACCAGTTTGAATCTCAGACCGGAACTTCGCATGCGGATTGGTTTTTCAATCCCTACCTGAAACTTTCGCTCTAGTTGGGGTTTTCTTCCCAAAACTATAACTGACATTTCTTCATCATCTTTCCTACACAGATACTTTAGGCCTGCAGGTCACATTGGTTTTCTTGAGATATAAAAACAATTTTGCAGCAAAATATATAAATAGGAGCACTAGTTTGTAATCTGTTTTTTTACTGTTTAATTCACAGAGCCAGCAGCTACAACTGTTCCGACCATCACATGCCCAGCCAACATAAATGTTGCCTTACCTATTGGTGAAGAATCAACGCCAGTCACATGGGACGACCCAGTCTATCCTACAAACCTCGGCAGTGTCACGTTAAACTGTGGAAGAACAAAAGGAGATACTTTCTTCGTAGGAACCAACACAATCACATGCATTGCATATTTTGAGAGCAATGAAGCCAAAATGTGCTCATTTAATGTGGCTGTTACTGGTGAGTTCTTCAAAATGCCAACCGTAATGTTGGGTTTTTACCCTTATTTCCTAACCACAATAATGGACCATTCCTAGGACCCGTAGCAAAGCTGGCAATCGCACATTCACTGTAACTGCATCCACAGAATGGAACAATATCCCCAATTCCACAGACCAATTTAAGAAACTCTTGAAAACATACCTCTTCCCTGTATAGTTAACTTAAGCCCTTTTCTTGTCCCTATCCCTTTCAAACATTGTGTATGTACCTTTTCTGATGAAATTCGGTTGTATGTTATGTATGATTATTTTGTGCAAAACGCTGTGATAGTATACTATGGAGAGGGTACTCAATACTAATTATTATAATTACTTATTATTAATGATAACAAGTTTTCATATTGCTCTTTATCTACGGGCGTTTCAAAGCGCTTAAATTATTATTTATTTCCAGACATGTTTTTGAAGTTCCTGAATTATGAGACTCATTATTTTATGAAACACATTGTAAATATAAACAAGATGCTGCAGAAACCCTTCTTTTCAGTGTAACAGGGTTTTATGCGTACATTACACAACATACAGGACCAACGGCTTTATGTCCCATCTGAAGGATGAAGCAATAAGGGTTAAGTGTCTTACTTAAGGACACAAGTGTGGCAAGACTGGGACTTGAACCCACACTCTGCTGATCAGAAACACCAGAGCTTGATTCCAGTACGCTTGGCTGTGACATGCCCCCCCCCCCCCAACCAGAAAAAAAATAATAACAAATCGAACATACAAAAAAACAAGCATGCATTGTATGTATGTGGTCCTTGGGGGAAAAAATTACAAAAGATGTGTGTGTTTCATAGACCTTTTCAGGCCATTTGTTAAATATTTCACTGATTTTTAGACGGGAAATTGGAAATCAGATTACAGTAGAAAGAGTTATATCATGCCTGCACACACATGTTTGTTGACCCGGTAAATCAAGGACTTCTCTTTGTTCTCCCATTGTTTGGACTAACACTATTCTTGCAATTTTGTAAACCTTTTTGTTACCATGTACGGTTGAAGAGCCTTACTTCACTACATTATATGAACAAAAACATTTGAAATAAGTTGAGTTATTAGGTTTGAAATTCCTGCCAAATGTGGGTTTCCTTCTTTTTGCATCATGGTGTATTGACCATGTATTATTTACTCTGCGCGTCTACCATTCCCACTATGTTAGGGTCAATTTCTTCATGTACATTTTTGTACATCCAAAATTGGGGACACAAGGATAGGTGCGTGTAAAGCCGGCCTCAGGTCGACCTTGCGTCAACAAAAAACAGTCGGCGACTGACTTTTCAGGATCACACTGCGCCTGAGCTAAGACCATCGGGAACTTTTCAGTCTGCGATTATTTACGACCTGAGCGTAACTGCGATGATTTTAAGACAATCGGAAACAGTCGCCGCTCGAAAAAATTAACAGTCGCAAGAGTAGAACAATTTCAACTTGTACGACGTGATCCCGACGGTCGCACGATTTCTCAGTTAATGTGACCTGAGCATATTTTGTCTGCGCGTTGCCGACGATTTGTTGCGGGCGCAAGAACATCGTAGGTCGACCTGAGGCCGGCTTAAGGGGTCAACTGGATCAAAGGTGACAGACTAAAACGTTGGAGTCCTGTCTAGGGTCTAGAGACCGGTAAAATATTGCTGCTTATAGGAACAGGTACTTCATCAAAGCCCAATTTCGATAGAGCTGCTTCAGCACAAAAGCATGCTTACCAGAATAAGCTTACCAGTGTACATACCTTGTCCCATGTACTAATTAAGCCTGGTATCCTGCTCATTTCTGCTAAGCAGGACATTTTTGAGCAGTTTCTGTTGTAGCAGCTGTATGAAATTGGGCCCAGAAGTGTTTTTTCTCATCATCATACGGTTATTTTCTTCAAATGAAATTCATTCCCAAGATGTTTTTGCTTTTCTTTGAACAGAAACACCAGACACAGAGAACCCAAGTATTCTAAACTGTCCCACCAACATTGACAAGTATGTGGCGAATACAGAAGCTGGTGCCATCGTGACGTGGGTTACGCCGACCATCATCGATAACTCTATGACGAATCTTAACCTCATTGGCACACACACAAACGGAGAGTTCTATAATATTGGAGTGTATGATGTAACCTATACTGGAACTGATGGAGCTGGTAATACAGTAAAGTGTACCTTTCAGATTGTTGTGCAAGGTGAGTCAATGGCCTTGTTGCTCATTGGCAACTTATATATACAACTTGACCCCAACCAACTCCACTTAGGTCAAAATCAGGGGCCCAATTTCATACAGCTGCTCAAGTACAAATGTAGCTAAGCACAACAAACTTATGCTTATCAGAATAAGGTTACCAGTCCAAATACCTTGTCCCATTTACCATTTCTGCCCGTTATCCTTCACATTTCTGCTAAGCAGACAATTTTTAAGCAGTATTTTCTGCTTTAGCAGCTCTATGAAGTTGGGCCCAGCCGCAGGCCTGAAAATACACAGAGGCCATTTGTACTCTGTTGCCCTGAGCCTAATTTCAGAATGCTGCTTAAGCAAAAAGTTGGCTGGACACTTTTCTGCCAAGCAAACCTAAGCAGGAAACCAGTTAAAGACCGTAGACATAACATGGTATTTTGGCTGGTATTCTGGTAAGGAAAATTGTTTTGTGAAATTTGTCTGGCACGGGAGGTGAACGAATGTAAAGCACAAATGCAAAATCTCACCTGGATAGACAGTGTTTTTACTCGCCGGCCTCGTAGTGGATGCCAGAATGCGGCAATGTAGCACATTCAGTTTTTCCTCCAAACGAAAAAAAGATCTACCTGTGTGTTATATAAAACAAATAGTAAATGTTTTGCCATTCGTTGAAAGATGGAATGCCTCGTTGACTGGTACATTTCATTTTTCAACTCATGAAAAAATTTCTCACCATTGCACTCATACACATTCATTATTCGTATACTTTTAACATGAAATACAATGGCTGTTGGCAACAATGAGACATGACATTAGGCTGTGTATGACGAGGGTACAAAGTCAGCAAAACCTAGTACATTTGATTTTAACGGTTTTCATGACTCATTTGTTTTTTTTCCGCTAGTTGATGATCTTTCACCAACGTTTGTGAGCTGTCCCGCCTCACCTCTGATAGTTTATGTCAGGGCAGACCAGGGGACAGGGGTTGTAACATGGGTCGAACCAACTGCCATAGATAACTCTATAGCAGTCACCCTAGCAAAGACCGGTGTTGCCAATGGGGCAACTCTCACTGCTGGTGCCCCACCTGCGACTGTGTCGTATACTGCAACGGATGGATTCAACAATGAAAATAAGTGTGAATTTACAGTCTCTGTTGTAGGTCAGTACAAATCAGTGTTCTCCCATGTTTTTTTCTAAGGTATTATACAGGATTGGTAAGGATATAAAGCATATGTCTGTTTAATTTTAGTCTGAAAGCTTACTGATTGTGAAGTTCAAAGTAGGACAATTTTTTCCGTGAAATATTTAACTCTGAAATGAAGTCGTATTCGAGTCAACTGTATCTGAAAACCTGAAGAAAAAAAACCACAACAGCAGATTTTGGTTGTTACATTTGTACCACCAAACTTAAGGACAATGTGTTTATACTTTTTGAGGCTTTTTTTAGGTTTTCAGATACAGTTGACTCGAATACGACTTCATTTCAGAGTTAAATAATTCATAGAAAGAATTGCTCTACATTGAACTAAAGGACAATGTGTTTATACTTTTTGAGGCTTTGCATGGTGAGGTTTTAATGTATATTTGGTTTGCGGTAACACCATGTGTACACCTACTAGCTGTGTAGATTTGTTCTTAGGGAACTAGGTCTTCCTTTTTTTATTCTACTGCCGCTATTATTAAGGGAATAAAAGAGTGGCGACGAGTTCTTAAAACTTTTTAAAAAATTATGTTTGGTGCGCGTTGGGTTGTGTGTTGCGCATGTAAAAATAGATTACGCGCTGGTACTAATAGCTATATTTTGCGTTTTGCGTAAGTAAATTGGCGAACTTGAGCTTGCGCGCCCAATCTGCTTCGTAGCAAATTTTTAAAATTTGTACATTTTCAATTTTTTTTTTACAATTTTGTTTGATGCGCGTTGGGATGGGTTATGTGTGCGCGCGTGTAAAAATAGATTACACGCTGGTACTAATAGCTATATATTGCGTTCTGTGTAATTAAATTGGCGTACATGAGCTTGCGCGCCCAAAACGCGAAGCCAGCCGGTTTTAAACAGCTCCAGCTATGTCTTTATCAGCCGTTTAAACACCCCCACGTGACATGCTCTCCACCAATAGGAATAGCGAAACTGTCTGGGGTATTTATGAATGGAGATTAAAATCTACATGGGAATGGGAAAACATGTCTTTTGGTCAATTCTAGCAACAAAAATGTAACATTAATGCCACATTTTCATTTATTTATTTTTCTTTTTTCGGAGGAGCCGTCTTATTGCTTACAACCTTTTGATACTGAAAAAAGTACTCTGTGTGCCCGGAAGAAGGGCAAACGACAAATTATTGACCCATTGCACCAACTATAAACACAGTGTGTCCATGTTCTGCCATTTTGAAAGCTAAGCCCCTTTCACACTAGATGAATTTCACAGGAAATTCCCGGGAAAATTTGGTTGACCTTTTCACACTTTTGCAAACCCTTGAAAACTCCAGGGAAATAGGCATTTCCCAGGAAATAGCTTCCCCTGCTTGTGAGTAGGGTAAACAGAGATAACTCCAGGGTTGGCATACTGAATGATAATAATTAAGATTTATGTTGCGCCCATTAGGCTTACATTAACCCTAACCCCTATTAGGGTCTCTCTACATAGCCTGCCAAATACAACAGAATGCAACACAGTTGAAATGAGAACCAAGCCAAATGCAACAAAATGCAACAAGGGATATTGTTGCATTGTGCAGGCATGCTGTTTGGGAAAGGACTGAGCAATGGTGTTTGCCCTGCTAAATGCAACAGTATGCACATTAAGTGTAATGTTTTTAACTGTTATTATACAGTCTTTTGAATATGATTTTAATTATGATTCTTACCTAATATTACATCATACTTCTCAATACTTTTCCCATAAAAAATATTTTGAAATACCCATTATAAGTTGTTCAGATACAATAGAAGCACCCAAACCTATATGAAGTCACTTCACTGCTGAATGCAACAAATTCAGTCAAAAAATGACATCTGAGTTGCCTGCCAAATGCAACAGATCACAACAACTATTACCATTTGGTGCATATTGTTGCATTTAGCATGGTTAGGGTTAAAATGTTCAGAAGTGCGTTTTTGTTCTTTGAAAAAAAGTGTGAAACAATCATTGGGTGGCGGTAGGGGGTTGAGACTCCCAAGGAATTTCCTGGGAATTGGCTCTATAATGTGAAAAGGGCTGTACTGTTGACAAGTCTGACATGTTGGAGCAGTGTAGTGCAGTGTAATTGAATGTTAATGATTGTATACAGTTCGCTTACATTACACTTCTGGCTCCAAAATGCCACCACTGACACAAAGAGGATAAAGATATGGGACCAATTTCATAGAGCACAACAAAATATTTGCGTACCAGAATAAGGGTACCAGCCAAAGTGACATAATTTCACATGTGACATTTGTGACTGGCATCATGTTTGCTCAGCAGAAAATCCTTAAGCAGTGTTTTGTGACTAAGCAGCTCTATGAAATTGTGGCCATGGTTTAATGTGTTAGCTGCACTGCCTCAAGTGCGTACCACCTAGCTAGTTTACACACATGGAAATTGACTCCCAAATTGCGCAACCAAGATTGATTGTGGTGAAGACGCTAGGGCCCAATTTTGTAAAACCTGTAAGCAAAGAAACTTGCTAAGCACAGACAAATATTGCTTAGCAGAAACTGGTTACCAGCCAAAATTCCATAAAGTTTACATTGTTATGACTGGTGCCCCTCTCATTTTATGCTTATCATAGAAAATTGCTAAGCAGTATTTTCTGCTTAACAGCTTTATGAAATTGGGCCTAGGTGAGTTGGGTCAATAGGGTTGAAGATGTAGTGAGGAATCTGAGGATAAAGCAAGAAATTGATATTGATTAGAAATTATTGTGAAGGTGTGGGGGGGGGAGGGGGATAGTAAAACCAGAGCCCAATTTCATAGAACAGCTTGAGCACAAAAAGTAGCTAAGCACAACAAAAATTTACTTACCAGAATAAGGTTACCAGCCAAACTATCATGTCACATGTAAAATTTTAGACTGGTGTTCTGCTCATTTCTACTTAGCAGAAAATTGTTAAGCAATATTTTCTGCTTAAGCAGCTCTATGAAATTGAGCCAAGTAATTATCTAAGGGTACTGAATTCTTTTGACAGCCTCTCATTTTGTAATTGATTTCTTTTGCAGTTGATCAGAGCCCAACGTACATTGGGTGTCCAACTGATATGACTGTGGATACATCACCAGGGGTCAACTATGCTAATGTGACCTGGCCTGAGCCGTCCGCTACTGATGTCCTTAGTGGTAACTCATTGAAACTTACCAAGTCCCATGAACCTGGGCAAGATCTACAAATAGGTGACCACATTGTTCAATACACGGCCACTGATGAAGTCGGGAATGTCGGCACTTGTACATTTACGATCACAGTAAGAGGTCAGTGAATTGAATCTGCAATAAAGAAAAATTTAATTAAATTAAAGTTAGTATTTGATTAGTCGTTCTAAGCAGTACTTGAAATTCTCTTTCTGGTGTGAAAAGTATAAAAAAAATAATAATAAAAAAACAAGAAAGTATTTTCACAAGACTCGGGAAAGTCCCCAGACTTAACACACATCAGTGTATATAGGTAAAACCACAAAAACTGCTTGAAATTGTTACAAATTACAAACATAGAGAGGTTAACTCTTTGTCAACCCACAACTGCTTAAGTTAAAATGCATAAATTCAGACTACAGGGTGGTGCATAAAGAAGGAAACCCACTTTTGACAGCAATTTTCTTCTACTTGTTGAGCATATTTCAAAAATTCTTGTTTATGTTTATTGGTCAATAATCTAATACCACCGTTTAATTGAATTTTTGAAATATGCTCAACAAATTGGTGGAAATTGCTGTTTCCTTCTTTTTGCAGCATCTTTTTTAAAAGCACAAGGGACATTTTGCTTCTAATGTCTTATGAGATATCCCAAAGGAAAAAAAAACCAAAAAAAATGAAATGTGTTAATTGTCTTAGATTGAGGATAAAGAAGAGGTCGGAGGGATTCATATACTACAGTAGACCTACTCAACCTTATCCTGGTGTGGTCATCTTGATTTTCTCCCAGTCAAATCATTGTAACCAAACCGAGGCTGGAAGGGCAAATAGTCTGGTTCCTTTTTGTTTGATGAATATTAGCATCCATTACTTCAGTTAGATCCAAGATGGTGGCAGCGTGATAAAATGAAGTGATCCCACGCATGGGATACATGCATACCTGCGCACCCAAGGACGCATCCCTTGCACACTTCTTCTAGGTCAATACTGTAGCTCATTTGGTGCTACGGGGCATGAATTGTACCCCCTAGTGTCTTCATTGTGTGCTTGGAATCTCAGGAATTCTTTTGAGTATTTTAGGGTGGAGGAACATCTGTACAAGTGGAAAAAGGTGTGTTAGTATGAGAACATTAGGGGAGATTCCCTCTGCCCCATATTGGGCATGGTAGGCCTACACTATAGCTACATCATTTTCATGAGCCGTTGATTTACATTACGTATTTCCTTTTATTTATTCCCACAACAGATGAGGAAAATCCTGTGCTCGGCCCATGCCCAGCCTCCAATACCTACAACCTTGCCCAATCACAGTCCTCGTTGGATGTCACATGGATAAATCCTACTGCGACAGATAACTCTGGACAGACACCTACAGTTACTTCTGATAGAGACCCTGGGCCTTACACCGCTGGGGTTTACACAGTAACGGTTACAGCGACTGATGGCGCTTCGAAAACAGTTTCATGTACTTTCACTATCACAGTAAATGGTGAGTATAGACCCCTTGTACTGATGCCCCCCCCCCCCCCACATGGCTACCATCTGCCCATGGTCTGCCATTTTGGAAGTTGACCCTTTCAGCCCCAATGGCGACTTCAGTCGACTGTGCACTAGGCCTATACCCTGCTTGAGAGCCCCAATGGCGACTTTAGTTGACCAAGGTAACACACAAAAAGCACACAAAGGCCATTTGTTACTTTCACCCTCCATACCCAAGCTTACCGTCATTGGACAGAAAAAGATCAGATCTTTCCAAGGATGGTAAAACAAAATAAGGCTGCTGTTATGCAGTCACTTCAAATTGGAGTAGAAAGATCCGAACTGCAAAACACCTACGGAGTGCCATAAGGTTGTGTGCAAAAAAGTTTTGGGGTTTACAGAACTCACTGTGGAAACAAACACCAAGACCTTGAACATTTGTTGGCTGATTTCCATGATTTTTGAATTAAATGAAAGGAAATACAATATAAGACAATTTGTATTACTTAATATGCTCTAAAATGAAATCTTCAAGGTAATAATAGAGTTTGTAAAATCAAACTTTGAACACATGCTCCCTGTTGTGTGAGAATGTGTGCAACATGCTTGAGTGGTCAAACATTGTGTGCACCAGCTGTTGTTTATGTAAAAAGAACTTGGGGCTGAAAGGTCTTTAAATTTCGCGTCTACCTGCACACATTTCACAAAAAATTGCGCTCTGCACAGGGAGTCTGATTCCTAGAACAAGCCTGTGATATATCTGTGGGTAATGTGTCAATATGTAAAGTATTGAAACCCTCTAACCAAACTTAGTTGGTGTTTTTGCTGAGTTTGATGGATCCAGTATAGAACAAGCCTGTGATTCAGCAAGCTGAACTTGAGTCCAAGCACTTGCCCGCTCGGCAAGAAACCTTTTTCTTGTGGCCCACCTTACTGACCCTTTTATGACCTTGTACAGGTGGGCGACTCGCTCTCAAAAACTTTATTTTTAATTAATAAATTATTAATTTTTAATTTTTTGTATGACAGCTTATGTACCGGACACTTCAAAACCAACATGGAGCGTCTGCCCACCAAGTATATCAATTGATACAGACAATGGGGTTGGGACAGCGGCCTTCAGTTGGACTGTTCCGACGGCATCAGATGATCGTGAAGTGGTTACAACTTTTGTGTCCCATACCCCACCATTTAATTTCCCGATCGGTACTAATGTTGTTCGGTATAGCGCCACAGATACTAGTGGTAATACTGGAGAGTGTACATTCACTGTTACTGTTGCAGGTTAGCTTCGTTTATTTATTTATACTGCCTCTAATCTCAGGAAAAAAAACCATAACACTTAATTGAATCAACAGACATGTACTTAAATAGCCAAACAATATCAATCGTTTATTAGTCCCTAACATTTGACCTTTGACCTATTTACGATGCAAATACTCAAAATAATTTAAAAGTTCCAATACAACTTTACATTTTCCTCATACAGAAGTGTCCCTTGCCAGAGGGAAATTGCCACGCCCCCTTCAAGTGTGAAGTTCAAGCCCTGTGTCCAATTTCATAGAGTTGCCTAAGCAGAAAATTGTGTTTAACATTTTAGTGCTTAGCAAGACTTAGCAGAATACAAGTCAAAGTTGGTGCATTTGACATAGTACTTTAGTCGGTAACCTGATTCTGGTCACCATAATTTTGTTGTTGCAGTTTGTGTGCATAAGCAGCTCTATAAATTTGGGCCTTGGGCCCAATTTCATAGAGCTGCTTAAGCATTAAAATTTCCCAAAAGAATGATGTTTACCAGAATAAGGTTACCAGCCAAAATACCCTGTTACTTGCACAATTTAATGACCGGTCTCCGGCTGCTTTTTGCTTGGCATAAAATTGTTAAGCAATACTTCCTGCTTAAGCAGCTCTATAAAATTGGGCCCTGAGCCCAAGAATATATGCTTGAACTCTCATCTCTGAAGTACAGGAAAATATTGGTACATGTACTTCAGCTGTTAGATCTAAATTTGGTTGCTCTGGCTGTTTGCACCATTGCACCACGTGAATTACAAGGTGATGTGGCGCAGTTTGCAGCTAACCATACCAGAAAACACCGCGGCAAACCCCCTTCTCTTAACGACAAGTTTACTTGGTTCTTTTATGTGCATTCAATACTCAACATGTAACAGAGTTCAGTACAAACAGTCTGGTTACCATGTTATGCACTGCATGGTTACAAAGCCTCAGTATACAGGGAATAAGACGTACTCGATGCATTCGCCATTGTCTCTCTGGGGTGATGTGATTCTCTTGTTAATAATTGCAGATAATCAGGCTCCAGTCTGGACATCAAATACAGGCTGTGGAACAACCATCACCCACTATGTCCTTAATACCCGCACTGACGACTTGGAGATCCTCATCACTAATCCGGTTGCTACAGACAACTCTGGCATAGCTCCTACAATCACTAAACAGCAGGATAACCAAGTGACACCAAATCTGTTTCCTGTTGGAAATACAATCATAACTTACACAGCAACGGATGGATCTTCGAACGCCATCTCAAACTGTATGATCACTGTGCAAGTGATTCGAGGTAAACTGAACTAATATTCCATGAGTTCAAAATTTGTGCTTGCCTGTTAAGATATCTAGGCTTGGAGGTATACAGAGGCCACAGAGACCATGGCCTCTGTAACACCTTGGCACCCCTTCAAAATATCCCCAAAGACTTTAGGCCTTTTCACACTACCTCCATTTCGAACCGCGTTGAAACCTACCCGGGTCCTCTCCGGTTCAGCCTCGCTTCTTTTCGACACGGATCAGAGATAAGCAACATTCACACTGGTCTTTACGTGAACCAGCTAATGCGTGAACCGTATAACGAAAAATGCAATTTCGATCCGGATTGAGATTTTCAACCCTGGTCGCTGCCAGGGTTGATTTCTATCCGGCTAGAGCATGCTACCCGGATCGGAGGCGGGTTGAAATTTTTACAGTGTGAAACGGGGTGAACAAAATCTCCGGTTCGGAACCGGTTCCGACCCTGAGATTTTGGACAGTGTGAAAAGGCCTTTTAAGAGTTCCAAGTGGAGATCCTAGATGCAACATAAAAATGCCTTGCCCCTTCAAAGATGACATGCCTAGTCTGCAGAAACATGGTTTAGTAGTCACCATTTTGGACAACTTCACATCTTTACCACCAAATGTCCTGGTAAATTTGGTGTTAAAATGTATGAAGCAGTATCAGTACTGCTGTGAGGAAAAACACGAAACCATTGGTCTTGTTCAGTCTGGTCCTATGCTTAAAATGAAAAAAAAAACCGCTGGACTCAGGCTCATAGTCTGCTAGATTTGTAAAGGAAATCCAATTTAAAGTCTTGTTTCTGCCGGTACTTGAATTATCTGTGGAGTCTCATTCCATCATCAGTCAGGAGTAACGCTGACAAAGAATGTCAAATTCAACACCTCGTCTCACTTTTTATTTGACAATCCAACCTCTACTATTGACCATGTCATGGCTGAGCTGCTTAGTATGGGGAAAACTGATGTCTGATCATCAGAGTGTGGGTTCGAATCCTGGTCATGACACTTGTGCCCTTGCGCAAGACACTTAAAGTTAATGTTTCTCATCAGGCAGTGAATGGGTGCCCGTGAGGGAAGAGATTGTTTATGTGGCAACCTATGCTCCCGTTTGGCTCCCAGTGCGGCAGACTCCTAAAAAAGAGTCCAGTTGCTGTTAGGAATGCTGAGGGCCGAAATGAACGAGGGAATAATAATAATGAAGGCCTAAGGAACTTCTTTCTTTGGGGGGGGGGGCCTCACCAGCCTGATACCAGGGGTGACAGATATTGCTGACTACAAAGTCTGAAACTAGGCTCCAAATTTTAGGAGATATGTTGAAATTATGTTACTTCCACCTTTTGGTATCACCTAGGGTTTAGATTTCACAGAGCTTTGAGGAACAGTGACCTCAGCACTAGAGAAGTAGATCAAAGAGCAGGATCTCTTTATATGTGGGACAAACTAACAGTTGATTTTCTTCACCAGGCTGACTTTAAAAAGGCTGAAATCAGATAGAAGTCTGAAACTTCTATTCTCTGAAACACATATTATTATGACATTGAGTTTCTGATTGATTTGTTGTTGTAGCCACGACAACATGGTCTCCACAAGGCAGTATTACATTTACCCACATCCGAAGCCAGACAAGTGGACAGATCACCAGCGCTGGGTCTAATCAGATACTCAGCGAGTTAGCTAGTGATGTAAGTCGCATATTTTCTTAAATCAAATAACAAACCACAAGGTCAACTGACTGGCTAGAAAGCTTAAGTCGGTAGAGCGCTAGCATGTTAATCCGCAGGTCGCAGGCTCAAGGCCCTGGGGCCGATTTCACAAAGAGCTAAGATTGATCGTAACTGCAAATCAATCGTAGTTGCTTAGTAAAGTGTGATGTCACAATGTAAAACACTATGGTGATACTGACAATTTGTCTTACGATGGATTTTATTGCTTTGTGAAATCGACCCCTGCTCTAGTAATTTTTTCAGTCCAAATTATTCACATAATTTCTGTCCAGCCTATCAGGCCTGTGAAATTTCAGAGTTTTCTAGAGTCCAGAAATGTTCATTGAAATCTTGTCCTTCAGATAGGATGTAAAGGCGTAGGTCCAGTGTGTTGTGTAATACATGTAAAAGAACCCAGTACTCTTAAATCTAAAATCTACTCTTAAACTCTCTACTCTTAAATCTCAGTACTCTTAAATCTCAAATCTACTCCGCGGCAGTAGAATTAAAAAGCAAGACCTGTTCTCAAAGAACAAATCTACATAGCTAGTAGATATACACATGGTGTTACCGCAAACCGAATATATATTGATACCTCACCATGCAAAGCCTCAAAAAGTATAAACCCAGTACTCTTGTCGCTAAAAAGAGAGGGGGTTTTCCCCAGTGATTTTGGCAGTGGCTGCTGAATGTGCCGTAGCACCTTGTAAACCACTATAAGGTGCTACATAACCAGGTCTCATATTTCAAAACATAGTTGTTTTTATCCTGTTGAAATCAAAAACTGAGTGCTTTGACGCTCCCCTACTGGTGTGATTTAAGCACTAGATAAGAACTCATGACCAGTATTGTTATTATTATTACTGCCTTTATCTTCAAAGACGAAGCAGAAAGACACAGCCTTGTTTTGAGCCCAAACTCCTAGCTTCTTACTTGTAGTAATGCGGAGAGTCTGTTAGCCTCTAGGAAAGCCAAGAGATTAACGCTTCAAGTTTTTCAAGGTTTATATGTAAAATTACACCCTTGACGTATAATACCAAATGACGTCACAACCAAGTGGCATAGACTTGTGTTGAAAGGAAGGGAATAACTTTTAAGACTCTGTGTGTTTTGAACTAATACTAAAAAAAAGCCAGGGATCTGGACATGCGTTAACGACGCTCATAACTGTTCCTGCTTATCTCAGATAGTCTGTTGCTGTAAAAGGGATGTTGAGTAAACACAACAGCATCACTGGCGGATAGTATCCAAATGTTATGAAGAAATACAGGAACTAACAAATAGTGAAGAATATGGTTAAAGTATCTAGGCAGCCAGTTGCAATTTCCTCATGAAGATGCCCTTTACCGAGGAGAAAATGCCTTGGTGCCCATGCCCTTATTTAATTAATTCTGCTACATACAAAGAAAGTACATGACAATTTCCATAACCAGTCAACAGCCTGCAATTGAAGCCATCTGAGAGTCACGGCAGTTGGGTCTACCCATTCTCTATTACACAGTACATGATGACCCCTGGTAGCTGTAGTCATATTAGCCGTAATTGTAGTCACATCTAACCTCTCTACAACATAGCACATGATAACCCACAGTGACTGGTCATCAGCCATGACTAGTTGTCAATAAGTTATGACACTTGGTTAAATCAACTATTTCAAAAGTCTGGATCACGACTATGACTATTACGAATTGATGGAAACTAGCGGCGCAGCCCTAGTTATTGTTGTGCTTTTTTTTTTCTCTTGAACTAACAGATGGACAAGCTTTTCCGTCGAACTTCAGTCGGGGCCCAGTTTGCAGGAGTCAATGATCTCTCCCGTCAAACTGTTGATGGCAATACAGTGGTGACTTTCCACCTCCATTTCACTCGCAATGGTCGATATACCTCTTTTGCTTTGAAAGATGCTTTTAATAGCGCCTTATCAGGAACAAACCAACGAGAATTTGCCACCTCTAATGTGGTTGTTGCTAACTCATTCAATCTGTGTAAGTTGTTTTATTTTGCTTTACAAATATGAGGGGAATAATAAAATTTTCTATTGCCACCATCGTTTTCTTTCAAATAGGCTCTCTCTTGGGTGGCCTCTTCAAAATTGGGGTAGGGGTTTCATTCCCAGAAGAGAGAGTAGTTGGGGTAGGGGTTTCATTCCCAGAAGAGAGAGTAGTTGGGGTAGGGGTTTCATTCCCAGAAGAGAGAGTAGTTGGGGTAGGGGTTTCATTCCCAGAAGAGAGAGTAGTTGGGGTAGGGGTTTCATTCCCAGAAGAGAGAGTAGTTGGGGTAGGGGTTTCATTCCCAGAAGAGAGAGTAGTTGGGGTAGGGGTTTCATTCCCAGAAGAGAGAGTAGTTGGGGTAGGGGTTTCATTCCCAGAAGAGAGAGTAGTTGGGGTAGGGGTTTCATTCCCAGAAGAGAGAGTAGTTGGGGTAGGGATTTCATTCCCAGAAGAGAGAGTAGTTGGGGTAGGGGTTTCATTCCCAGAAGAGAGAGTAGTTGGGGTAGGGGTTTCATTCCCAGAAGAGAGAGTAGTTGGGGTAGGGGTTTCATTCCCAGAAGAGAGAGTAGTTGGGGTAGGGGTTTCATTCCCAGAAGAGAGAGTAGTTGGGGTAGGGGTTTCATTCCCAGAAGAGAGAGTAGTTGGGGTAGGGGTTTCATTCCCAGAAGAGAGAGTAGTTGGGGTAGGGGTTTCATTCCCAGAAGAGAGAGTAGTTGGGGTAGGGGTTTCATTCCCAGAAGAGAGAGTAGTTGGGGTAGGGGTTTCATTCCCAGAAGAGAGAGTAGTTGGGGTAGGGGTTTCATTCCCAGAAGAGAGAGTAGTTGGGGTAGGGGTTTCATTCCCAGAAGAGAGAGTAGTTGGGGTAGGGGTTTCATTCCCAGAAGAGAGAGTAGTTGGGGTAGGGATTTCATTCCCAGAAGAGAGAGTAGTTGGGGTAGGGGTTTCATTCCCAGAAGAGAGAGTAGTTGGGGTAGGGGTTTCATTCCCAGAAGAGAGAGTAGTTGGGGTAGGGGTTTCATTCCCAGAAGAGAGAGTAGTTGGGGTAGGGGTTTCATTCCCAGAAGAGAGAGTAGTTGGGGTAGGGGTTTCATTCCCAGAAGAGAGAGTAGTTGGGGTAGGGGTTTCATTCCCAGAAGAGAGAGTAGTTGGGGTAGGGGTTTCATTCCCAGAAGAGAGAGTAGTTGGGGTAGGGGTTTCATTCCCATAAGAGAGAGTAGTTGGGGTAGGGGTTTCATTCCCAGAAGAGAGAGTAGTTGGGGTAGGGGTTTCATTCCCAGAAGAGAGAGTAGTTGGGGTAGGGGTTTCATTCCCAGAAGAGAGAGTAGTTGGGGTAGGGATTTCATTCCCAGAAGAGAGAGTAGTTGGGGTAGGGGTTTCATTCCCAGAAGAGAGAGTAGTTGGGGTAGGGGTTTCATTCCCAGAAGAGAGAGTAGTTGGGGTAGGGGTTTCATTCCCAGAAGAGAGAGTAGTTGGGGTAGGGGTTTCATTCCCAGAAGAGAGAGTAGTTGGGGTAGGTGTTTCATTCCCAGAAGAGAGAGTAGTTGGGGTGGGGGTTTCATTCCCAGAAGAGAGAGTAGTTGGGGTAGGGATTTCATTCCCAGAAGAGAGAGTAGTTGGGGTAGGTGTTTCATTCCCAGAAGAGAGAGTAGTTGGGGTAGGGGTTTCATTCCCAGAAGAGAGAGTAGTTGGGGTAGGGGTTTCATTCCCAGAAGAGAGAGTAGTTGGGGTAGGGGTTTCATTCCCAGAAGAGAGAGTAGATGGGGTAGGTGTTTCATTCCCAGAAGAGAGAGTAGTTGGGGTAGGTGTTTCATTCCCAGAAGAGAGAGTAGTTGGGGTAGGGGTTTCATTCCCAGAAGAGAGAGTAGTTGGGGTAGGGGTTTCATTCCCAGAAGAGAGAGTAGTTGGGGTAGGTGTTTCATTCCCAGAAGAGAGAGTAGTTGGGGTAGGTGTTTCATTCCCAGAAGAGAGAGTAGTTGGGGTAGGGGTGTCATTCCCAGAAGAGAGAGTAGTTGGGGTAGGGGTTTCATTCCCAGAAGAGAGAGTAGTTGGGGTAGGGTTTCATTCCCAGAAGAGAGAGTAGTTGGGGTAGGTGTTTCATTCCCAGAAGAGAGAGTAGTTGGGGTGGGGTGTCATTCCCAGAAGAGAGTGGATTTTTAGGGGGGTGTGGTGTTTATTCCCAGAAAAGGGGGGGTTGGTCATTCCTAGACGAGAGGGTAATATGGGTAGGGGTTAAATTCCCAGAAGAGAGGGTATTTGGGGTGGGGGTTTCATTCCTTAAAAAGAGGGTAGTTGGGGTGGTCGTTTCAGAGAGGGTAGTTTGGATGGGGGGGGGAATTCATTGCAAGAAGAGAGTTAGTTGGGATGGGGGCGGGGTCGTTGCTAGAAGAGGGAGTAGTTGGGATGGGGGAGGTGGTTCTGCATTGTCAGAACAGGGGGTTGGGTGGCTTTCTGATGGCATAGTTGTAGAACCTTCTTCAAAATTTATCAGCCAGAAAAGGGCACATTGACAATGTTGATCTAGACAGTTGATACTAGACGGGACTCTTTCTAGATTCAAATGCTCAGGCTGTTTGTTAAGTTTGATGTCTGTTCTTCTTCAGATGTACGTGAGTTCAAGCTGACCACCAGGCTAATTCGTCTGGACGCTGACACCAATCCACCCTTCCTAAACAACTACAATGATCCGACATCAAATGAGTTTATGGCACTTGCAAAACGCTTGAATGATGAGGTATGTACCCAGGTATAGGACGTGCCCTTACAAAGTCAACCTAGATCTAAGCAGGGCTCGAATTTGACACTGGACCGCAGTCTCAAGGCCAGTGATTTTAGCATCGGGCCAGTAAACTCATGATCGGACAAGTCCAGCAGTCTTGTGTATGTGTTCAAATGTTGATCATGCAGTCTGATAAATGTAATTATATTGATTATTGAAGAATACTTTACCCATAATACAAATGGGATTAATCTTACAAAGATTTGGTTTCAAATTCAAACAGTTCAATTGTTAAACTGTGTCAAAAGCCCTGTTTGCACTGGACTTATTTGGGGTAAACTAACCGAGCAAATGGGTAACTTGACCATTTTAAGTCCAATGCGGACAGCCCAGGAAGTTTCCCTCCCAGGTAACTTACCCGACCCGAATGGGTAGTTTAACCGGACAACTTCTGCCCGGTTAAATTGACCAGGTCAGTTTAACCTTAGCATTACGTCCAAACTTATGGATCCTGCTGAGTCAATCAACGTAAACGTAAACGTAAACGTAAACCCTTTCCTTACCATAGGCGACTTTAGTCGACTGCACTCATACCCCCTCTTCCTTACCATTGGCGACTTTAGTCGACCAAGCTTGCACACAAAAAAGCACTCAAGCCTGAGCACAAAGGCCATTTGTAATAAAGTTGTAGTTTTGTCCATGTTCACCCTCCATACCCAAGCTTACCATCATTGGAAAGAGAGAGATCGGATCTTTCCAATGGTGGTAAAATAAAATAAGGTTGCTATTATGCAATCTCTTCAAATTGGAATAGGAAGATCCGAAATGCCAAACACCTACGGAGCGCCATATGGTTGTGTACAAAAAAGTGTTTGAGATTACAGATTGCACTGAGGAAAGAAAGACCAAGAACTTTGACATTTATTGGACCAATCTCAATGAGTTTTATATTATATGAAAGGGAATTCAATAAGGAAGAACTTTTTTATTACTTATTTTGCTGTAAAACAATATATTAAAGGAGATAATGGAGTTTGTAGAAATGGCCTTTGAACGAAAGCTTTCTGTTGTGTAAGAATGTGTGCTTCACGCTTGAGTGGTCAAACAATGCGGTCACCAGCGGTTGTTTATGTCCAAACAATTCGGTAACGAAAGGGTTAACCGAGCCGAAAAGTCCAGTGCGAACGCGATCTGGGTAAAAGCCGTCCCGGTAAAAAGCCACATCCGGTCCCCCGACCGCCGCGCCACAATTAGTGTACACGTATATTTACACGTCCCACGCTTGCTGTCATGCACCCCGGTCAAAGGTCACGGCAATAACGCCCTCTTGTGTCTGTCCTAATTAGGTTAGTCGGTTAGTTTTACCGGTCGTGTCGGTTAGTTTACCCACGTCATTAATCCAAGTGCGGACGCTGGTAAGTTTCACCTATTGGAACGTTAACCACGGTCTCGGTAAAACATTAATCCAATGCGAACACGGCTTAAGTATTTTTTTCTTCTCAATTCAATTCTGGTCTTGTAAACAAAATTCTGGTCCAGTAAATTTTCGAGCCCTGCTAAGTTATTTCTTTACCTTCTTACTCTCAGTTGCATGTACATGTACATTGGACTGTGACTTAATCATTTAAAACCAATCAACTGCACAGGTTGTATATTGTGGTATTTTTTGTAATCTGACCGAGAGAAAAAAGGGAAAAATAATAAGAATAAATTGTTTGTTTCTGAACTAGCTGGATAAAGCTTTCCTGGGCAGTTTTAACTACTTAGTCTCCACTGTGGTTACTATGAGACCCGGTAGCATCATTCAAGACACTATTCTCGTGTTTGATAATTCATCAGTGACAACGGAAACGCAGATTGTGGATCTGTTCAACGGAAAGTTGAATACCCCTGGAGAACTTGGTATCTCATCTGGGCTTTACTATGATAGAATTGTCAACTCATTCAACCAAGGTACAGTACATTCCAAGAGTATCTCACACTTCATTCAATCTTGTGTTAGAGTTACAATCTTGTAATGGTAAGTGTGATGCAAGGCCATTGTAAACTATGCCCACATGACATAAGCTGACTCCAACGAGTCTATTGCCTAGAGGTCATCTTGCTGTCATCTTAGAAGTAAACCATGATGAAACAAAACACTAAGCTATGAGCAAGTTTGATTGTGCACTATGGTAAACTAATTTAAGGTCGACTATTTTGACCCCATCAACCCAGGCTGGTCAACCATTGGTTGACCACTGTGGGCAACAATTTGGAACCACAGACTCAGGACCATGGTTTCTTCCCTGGTCCCGGTAGCCTTGTTTCATGCTAACCCGTGTCAAATGCAGAAGGGTAGGAGTGACACTATAACGAATTATCGGAAGGAAATGGAGGTGTTGAATACCGTATTGAATGGTTGACTAGACTTCCAAACGAATCATTCGAGTGAGTACGTCACTGCACATGTTCGTTGCTAGTCAGTGATCAACCACAGGTCAACTAAATATGTGCACTCGAGCTTTCTCTATGTAGGCATAGAGCACAGGACGGTCCACTGAGCAAATTCTTCTGACCTCTACAAGAATATCTCAAGACATCACGCACATCAGGTTAACAAGAAGTACAATATGGTTGTTTTTCTTTTAGTATTTACACAGAAAATGTGAAAGCTGTAGACTTGACTGTCATATATGTTTTGTGTTAATATTTATTCCAGAACTCTGTCCATATATGGAGTGTAACAGTGGAACATGCTCAGTGAGTAGCAATTACACAAATGTCTGCACGTAAGTAACAATTTTAAAAAGAGATAGTGAAGTTTTGTCCGCCATTTTGGGAGACAACATCATACAAAAATGTGCACAAAAGATTTGACTCTCAAAATGATGCGCATTGTTCGGAGGTGCGTTCTGCCCTGTGCAAGGGGTCTATTGACGCACAAAAGAACAGGTATCATCCAATGATCTGCCTCCTTTTGGCCTCAGGGATGGCGCTTTTTGAGAGTGTGACGTAATATGCAAGGGGTCTATAGCTGCTTGAGTGTTTCATTTCTCCATTTTTTCCCCTACTATCATGCCATTTCTGGCATTTTATCTGGCATTTACATTTTACTTAGAATAAAAAACCACAACAGTCATTTACCATCAATGAGTTAAAAGTACAGTACAAACCGAAATTAAAGGATCCCAGGCAATGAAATTATTGCTGAATATCATGAATATTCAAATTTCAGATTACTCGTGCCATGCTGTCACAAGGGAGACGCCTGTGAAACTAAAATTCACAAATATTTTGTCATTGATTTCTTTTTCTACAGATGCCCTGCCGGGTTCACTGGTACAGGATGTGTGGCGGTTCCAACTATTGGTAAATCACATGATTTCTTCTTCATTTTAACAGTGTACATACACAAAGTAAAATATGCATGATGTGACCAACTTGTAAAAGTGTGAAACTTACCATTAATAGTGAAGTCAAAACACCACTTTAAAGGCTGGAGAGTGTCTTTTTTATTTCCTTGCTGCTTGTTCTTCGTCTCGCATTCCTATGAAGGAAATCAAGTGTATTTAAAGAGTTTGTAAACTTGTATTTCAATCAATCTATCAATTAAACAAAACAATTTCCTTGTACTTGAGTTGTTCAGACGACCGATTCTGTCCAAAACCATCACAACTCATTGGCAAGAATGAAACAATGTGTTACTTGAAACATAAGTTCTTAGAAGACGTTAATGTGTTAGATGAAGACTATAAAGAAAGGCTACAGTTTGTATAAGGATGTAACTGCACATCAAGACTACATCAATCAACCAATCAATCAGTCGATAGATTGATCGATCAATCAAAGACTGTAAAGAAAGGGTCACAGTTTGAACAATAATGTGATGGCACATCAAAGCATCATCAATCAACCAATCAATCAATCAATCGATCGATCAAAGAAATCAGTTGTGAAGAAATTATTTAATCGATTGATCAGTTGATAAAAGACTGTGAAGAAAGAAAAAAAACCAGCAGTTTGTACAAGGATGTAATTGCACATCAAGGCTAAATCAATCAACCAATCAATCAATCAAGACAGTTTACATAGCACCATATATCCATAACAACTATATTCAAAAGTTCATTGACATAAAATATATTACTTAGAAAATTCTCTAAATGTTTACATTGGAGATTTTATGTCCTTTGGGAGATCGTTCCATAACATAGGTGCTATGGTGGCTATGATTTAAGTTTCCATTTGGGAATGTGGAGAAGAATATAACTGACGTGGTTTGAAATCAGTAGACAACAAAACTTTGAAGGCCTTGTACTGCTTTTGAACAGCATGCCCCCAGTTAAAGCAGTTAACCAATGGTTTGTCTGATTTTGATTTCGCAGATCTGTCTCCGCTGGCCTTAGCGGCCATCATTGGGGGCGCAGTCCTATTGCTCATCCTCATCTTTGCTCTCTTGTGTTGCTGCATGTATTGCTTGCGAACGCCATTAAAGCCAGTGGAGCAGTATCCAATGGAAAGACCGTTCCATTTTTTGGATGATGAGGCGAGCGTCGCTTCGTCTATGGACATTTTTATGTTGCCCAGGAAGAGGGTGAGTAAGAAATCTAAGTGACATACTCTTTTCAATTGTACTGTTCGTAAGTGTGACATAATTCTATTGCAAGCCACGCCCACAGCACAGACTGGCTCCACTGGTTATCAGAAGCCCATAGGAGTTGCATTGAGCTAGATTTTGTCTGATGATAAGAATTCCAGGAATAATAGGACTTGGCTTTTTCATATGTTTTTCACAGACTGAGGTCATAAGAAATGCTTTGGAACAATGAAACAGGATTTTTGGGGGATAAAATTACACTCAAGGCGTATGCCAGCTTTGGAGCTAGAAGTTGCAGGAACTTTGGGGTGTAGGAAATATGCACACTTGTGAAGCAATGACTTATCAGCAGGATAGGAATCAAGCTGAATTCTTAGTAGACAGGTGGTCAAGCTCTGGTGTTGTCAGAGTGTGGGAAGAGGTCCTTAACACGTTGACTGCCGCCTACGAGTATATTCGTAGTAACAGGTGTAACGGATTCTGCCACTACAAGTATACTCGTAGAGAATGAAAGGTTTTTGTATTGTTAATTGAATACACTGGCATCACTGAGAACGCAACAAGTACGCTTCTGGCAGTGGTGAGGACATACATCCTTAGAATTTGTATGTTCAAATTATTTTTTTGAGTGTTTTTGCTGTTGGTATGCACGCATGCGCACCACACTTGGCAAATGGGAATGCCCTACGAATCTATGACCGACAGTCAACGTGTTAACCCTAGCGCGCAGTTCTGTGAATTAACAGGCTGTAAATTACTACTTTGCTTAGAAATTGCAAATAAAATTCTAGAAACGATGAAACGATCAAGGCATACACAAAGACAAAGCCGACTTCAAAAAACTATTTTGGTCACAACTTGAACTTTCACAAAGGTCATTTAAAGGTCACATGGTGTATCGTAACCAATAGTAACCGCATGATAAATAGGGATGATTTAATCAATCTGATGGCCAATACACAGTTGGATAATTGGGATGGGGACACTGCTAGGGTCATCTATGTACGAGCGAGTATGGACCTGTAGAGCACCCCTTCCTTCTTCCTGATATACTCGATGGAACCATGCGTACCTACACTGTGTAATGCTTGAGAATTGTGTATAATAATTCTTAGCAATTATGAAAATATAGGATGTTCTACAGGTAAGTATTCGCTGCTCCATCATTGCTGTTGTTTAAATCACTACAAAGATAAAAAGATATGATATAAAAATAAGGTAGCTTATATTTTGTCGGTACTGGTTTTCTTTTTGTAGACTATATTATGCCTGCAGATCATTTGGCATTTTGACATGTACAGGAGTAAGGTATTGATTTACTGAAAACAGTCGCTGTGCATGATCAATGCTGTTCCAGCTTTATATTGTTTATTATATAACACCCAAGCAGATCCTTGCCATTTGATTGGAGAATTGTCCGTCACGTGATAGCAAATAAACGTACCAGTGCATGCTACGTCATTCACTGTACATTTTTCGTTCCATTCACCGTGCATTTTTCGTTCCATCCGATTTGTTCTATTGCACGGTGTACCACATCATTGCGTGCGCGTGCTTTGATAATGAAGCAGTACAAGTAATGCAAGGCAAATACTACATTATGGCGCCCGCGTGTCTCAAAATAGCAGTACAGAATGCACTTAGTCACTGCTGAATCCAAATGAGCCGAACCAAAAGAAATGGGTGTAATGTCACAATTAAATATTGTATTGTTTGTTTGTTTTGAAAGTTGTATCCTCCAATCAAAATGACAAAGATCTACTTGGATGTTATATAAAACAAATAATGAATGGTTTTCATTCGTGCAATAGTGAGAATATTTTCATTCGTTGAAAGATGGAATGTTCCATTCAACTCGGCTCTGCCTCGTTGAAAAGAACATTCCATCTTTCAACTCATGAAAATATTTGCACCATTGCACTCATAAACATTCATTATTTGTATACTATTTCCCTACCTTTCACTTCTGTGGACCCCGGTTCGAATCCCACCTCAGACCAAGGCTTGCATATGGATTTGGTTTTCCCTTTTGGGATTTTCCTCGCACATCTAAAGCTAAACATTTATTCTCGTTTCCTATAGTCAACCTGTTGTTGGCGCTGTTTGGGCTGTTGGATATGCAATAAAATAACAACAAAATAAAACCGATAAAAGAATGCCAGGACTTTCAATATATGCACTGCCAAAAAATAATAAAGTTTTGACTAACTTCTTGTTGTTGTTTTAGGAGCGTTCTTACCTGCCTGCACTGCCTCCACCTGCACCTCCTACCCTGCATATTGAGACCGATGACCAGTACCTGACAACTGGGCCATCTTTCTCCCCTGATGGAGAGGTTTACGTCACGGTAAGATCTAGCACAATTCCCTGTTATTTATCATAAGGGTTCCAAGAGGTGAAGAGGGATTTCCTCCCCCCTCCTCCACAGAATTACCCATTCTTTAATGATAGTACACTGTATCAGTGGTCATCCAGCCCCTTTAAACAACTGCCACTCGGCCACCCCTCCCCAGCAAGCATGGCGGTAGCTGAAGTCAGACAGTGTAAACTGGTAGTAAATGAGTCTACTTTATTTGACCTCTGTAAGGGCACCGTATGAGCTTGTTATGTCATCTACAATGAGGTTAAGGCTGTTTTCAAATTACTGGCTGCAGCTGCAGCTTGATCATCACATGAACAGGCAATGAATCATATGAAGACCATAGCAATATCCTTAGCAACAGCCACAGCTGCCGATTCAGTTATGGCTTTATATACAGAAGCGGCCATTTAAGGATAGCCAAAATGGATTATTTTAGGGCCACTTTCGAAACCATGGCTCTTGCTTGGGCTCCAGCTTGGGCTCCAGCTTGGGCCCGGGCTTGGGTTCCAACTTGGGCTCGGGCTTTGGCTTGGGCATTGGCTTGGGATCCGGCTTGGGCTCCGGCTTGGGCTTAGGCTCCGGCTTGGGCTCTGGCTTGGGCTTGGGCTTCAGCTTGGGCTTTGGCTTCAACTTGGGCTTTGGCTTGGGCACAATCTGCCTGTTTGAAGCCTCGTACCAAAAGCACACGTTAAAAAAAGAAGCCCAAGCTGGAGCCCAAGCCGAAGCTGTGGTATATAAAAGGACATCAAATCTAGATACATGTAATAGATGCTGCAGAAGAGTAATGCATTTTAGTATCATGCACTTTGAAAAACAAATCTTGTAAATCATAATCATTTGCACTCTGATGTTGCCCCTCAACAGGGACCAAACCAGGTGGCCATCAGACCCAGCAGCAAGCGCTACAGTTTTTACTAGGAAGTTACAACTCCATCAAAAGGTAACCAAATATTTTTCCCCTCAAAATCTTCATTTAAAACTGTGATTTTGTTTTGTTAAAATTTTGTATGAATCAGTTTGTTAAGTAATAGATGTCCTGAAAAGACAAACCAACTTGAGGAATAACAATAATGAAATTCTCATGATGCACAAAAGTTTGTGGAAAGGATTTTAATATAAAGTTAGAATCTTCAGCGTGAGATTTTTGATAAATCTCAGACTATGTAAAAACTCTGACTTAACTATTTTATTCTTGTTTTATTACAGATATCTCCAATACCATTTGCTTAGGGTCTTAAAGCTATTATGGTGATGGGTAATAAAAAAGGATCGGAGGTTTACTGAAATAAATAAAAGCTGTTTAGATTTCTTAGTTTCTTATCCCTATGAAACAGAAATTTGTTTTTTTGTGGCCTTGAAGTAGTAATACAATGTACATGATAGTGAACATGACAGTGTGGGATTCGAACCCACACTCAATGACTTGGGCATTAGAACTGGAGTCTGTGCACTAGACTGCTTGGCCACGGCAAACCATAAATATAAGTAATGATAAAAAAATGGTAGCTTTTTAGTCTGTCATCATTCACCTATAAATACAGTACACATTTTTCTGAGAAGTGTTTATCTGAAAACCTGCCATGTATGAGAAAATGTTTTCCCAAACTCATTGTTTTGAAACATACAATTGTTTTTTTATTTTTCTCTAAAACATTTAATTTGATAGAATTTGCATCAGGTTTTTGTGTTCAAGGAAGCATTGTATTCATTTGTAACAGTAGAATAAGAATTTATATACTTTTTGTTTTGTAGCCTTCAGAATTTTAAGGTATTATAAAGTCATCAGTTAATTGTATTTACTTGTAAGACAGAATAGTAAGGGAGTTGGTATGGATAAGGGATGTTGGAAACTACTCTTTTCTTCAAATATGATGGGACAGAAGTGTTAATTTTGTCGGATTTATGCTTTAATTATTGGTGTTATAACACTGTCCAAGCATGGAGGTAAAGAGAGAGGGAGACCCAGCGAGAGGCTGTTAAAAGTCACATCCCGCTGTGGTTATAAATACTGGTGATTTATACAGCAATGGTCGTAAGGGTAGAGTTATGTAATTTGTAACACAATCTACAAAAACCAGGGCCAAAAATTTTACTGCCTGCTAAAAGCACAAAAAGTAGCTATACACAATAAAATTATGCTTACCAGAATATGGTTACCTCTGCCAAAATACACTTTCACATGTAACTTCTGCGACTGAATTCCTGCCAATTTCTGCATGGCAGAAAATTGTTAAGTAATACACTTATCTCAACCTGGTTATTCTCAAGAGCCTACACTTCTTACAAAAGACATGTTATTTACATGGTTGTCACCTGGGCTAATATCATAGAGCTGCTTAAACACAAAAAGCAACTAAGCACAAAAAATGTTGCTCACCAGAATACGGTTAACAGCCAAAATACCAGCCAGAAAGCCATTCGTCACTATTTTCTGTTTAAGCAGCTCTATGAAATTGGCCCCTGTGCAGGGCCCAATTTCATAGAGCTGCTTAAGCACAAAAATTTGCTAAGCACAATAAAATTTTGCTTACCAAATTAAGGTTACCAGCCAAACTACCATGTCACGTGCACAATTTGTGACTGATATCCTGATATCCTGCTCATAGCAGGAAATTGGTAAGCATTATTCTCTGCTTAAGCAGCTCTATGAAATTGGGCCCAGTTCTTACATCTTATTGTTGTGTTAGTTTAAAAGTACCAGACACCTGTTGAGACATCTGAAAAGAAACCTTCAAATACACAAGCTCTGTATTACGTATTCCACATTTATTTTTTCATTTAAAACTTTCAAATAACATGTACTTGCTTGCTTTTAAAAATGCAGAAGATACTTGAATAAATAAAATATAGGAAAATATTGTTTCTTTATTTGATTTTTCTCTTCGAAACTATACAATGCATTTGGTGCTCGATATGGGGCATGGTGTAACCCCCCCCCCCCATTGTGTCTTCATTGTGGGCTTTGAGTCTCAGGATTTCTTTAGAGGATTTTAGAGGGGTGCTTCAGTACAAGATGAACATAGTGTGTTTAAGTAAGGGAACATTGGGGGGGGGGGGCACCCTCTGCCCGATATCGAGCATGGTATAATACATAATACAATGATACATAAATCTGTTTAAAATATATATTCATCTAAACTTTGATGGTTATGGACAACTTGGTATTAGACACAAACATTACCTCAGACTCGGTTTTATAAAGCTAATAGTGTTAGGCCAGGAATCCATCTGGAAGTTACATGTAAGTGTACTGCTTCATGTGTGGTGCATAAACATAAAAAAGTCCACCCTGCATTGAGCATAGCATAATAACATATTTGTATTTTGTACTTTTGTTAAAAATGGATATGCTCCATGGAGTGACTGAAACGGATAACATGAATCATGCACAGCATAGAGTAGCCTTTAGTCAAGGCGCCTGCTGCTTCATGAACGACACAAACAGCATGACCACTGCTAATGTGAAGAAAGACTAGTGCGAGCTGAGCTCTGCCACTCGCTAAGTCTATTTTTGTGTTATGATTATTATATATTTATGAATCCAACGATACCTCATATTAAAGTGAACGTAATCACTGTAGCTCTCTTAGGGCTGAGGACACCTGTAAACCACTCCACGGTTAATCCCTACTCTTCCAAGATAGTGTTCTAGGTTCTTTTACGTGCACTACCAATCCTAGTACAATGGCTTAATGTCCCATCCAAAGGACAAAGCTATGGTGATAAAGTATCTTGCTTAAGGCCACATGTGCCATGATAGGGACTCGAACCCACACTCTGCTGATCAGAAACCCCAGAGCTTGAGTCCGGTGCTCTTGACTGCTCAGCCGGGGACAGCACTGGTCATGTAGTATGCTATCCAGGAAGTGGCAAGCGCCTTGACTAAAGGCTAAGCATAGATGGGCATATGGATTTCTGGCCTTGCGCAAAAAGCATTGAAAGACAAATTTATGTTGACAAAACATTATCAGGTACAGTACAGCAATGAAGAGACAACCTGGCAGTAAGAAGGACTTGTCTCACGAGTCACAAATTGAAAAAGTTCACAGTCACCTTGGAATTGAAGTACAGCAATAACAAGAATATCTGGGCTCAATTTAATAGAGTTGCTCAAGCACAAAAAAAGTAGCCAAGCACAACAAAATTATGCTTCCAAAAATAAGATTACCAGCTACTGTAGAATACCACACAGTTTGTACCATATTTCATAGAGCTGCTTTTAAGCAGAAAAAGTGCAAAACACTTTTCTTCTTAGCAAAAATGACAAGGGTACTAGTCGCAAATGGTACAAGTGGTATGGTGTCCTGGTTGGTAACCTTGATCTGGTAAGCATTATTTTTGTTGTGCTTAGGTACTTTTAGTGCTTAAAGCAGCTTTAGGAAACTGGGCCCTGGTAATAATCAAAGACTCGATCTAACAAGTAGGATGAGGGCGAAATGAAGGAAGTGCCTTCCCAGCTCTTCTAAGACCTAAACTGAAGGAGTCATAACTCTATCCCTACCAGAGATTCTTACAGTATTGCATTGCTTAAACCAAGTCATTATGTACGTATTTTTTCCAATATCAAGTAATAAACCTCAAAAGAAACTGACCGGGTAAATTTGAATAAGTTTGGGTTGAACAAAGAAAGATAGACTAGAGCGAGATTTGAACCTACGACCTCTGGATTAACATGCTCTACCAACTGAGCTATCTATCCCTAATGTTGACGGTCTCTCTGTTTTGTTAATATCTTTGTATGGGGGTGCTATTCAGAAAGAAAAGGGAAAAATTTAATTAAATGGTTTTGTACAAAGGGAAAACTACCATTTAGATATCACATTACTCTTTAGTTTGACTTAAAATTATACATGATCCGTCAAATTCTGACTATATTTAAACATACCCGTTACAACTTTACATGTTTAGTATGACATGTACACAACAAAAGTGGCCTCCGGAGATATTGAAAGTAACTTGTTCTCAAAAACATAGATTTAAACAACAGTCCTTACAAAGTACGCCAACGTGGTGATTCTCTCCTCCACCACAAACGGAAATAAATAACAATCTCAATAAAATCCCAAGAACCTGCAGATGTTGAACCACAGCTAGATTTGACAAAAACACTCAGATTCATCTTTAGAAGAGTTGTCAATATCACCATAGTGGTTTGTATAATGACATCGCACTTTGCTTAGCCATAAAGAATGGTTCACACTTAAGATCAATCTTGGCTCTTTGTGAAATCAAGCCCAGGCTTACAGTCTCTTCACTTCACATCTCTGGAATATTTCTCTTGACACTCACTGATGGAGAGGTGCTGTTTAGTTCTGTAGTGTCGTTTGTATCAGTCGATTGTAAAGTCTCAAAGATTTCAGGCGGGATGGTTCCTTGGTCGATATTCCTACACCAGTCTTTGTACTGCAAAGATAACAAATGGAATTTTATTTATAGTCCTAGTCAGATTTTTAAACAGCTATGTGAGCGAAAACAATTGTTAACAGGAATGCTGTTTCAGCTGTTTTTTTCAACATTTATACTGTGTTTGTTTATCTTTTAATTGTAATTCTGACATTTGTACACATTTGTTCATAATTATTGATGACAAAATTAGACCCCAACCTCAAGGTTTTGAAAAACTAGCTACACTTCTGTCGTTGTCGGGGTGTGTCAAAATGACAATACTTTTACATCATATGTTAGATGTTGCTTTGACGGTTATTGCAACATATTCCGCTATACAAAACGGTTGTTTTGCTATGCACGTTGAGTGCATACTTATTTTTCTCAAAAGAGAACGAATCCCGGTGGTTTTTATCAGGATCTTTGTCTTTCCTTTGTCCAGTTAGGGTTTCATTGTGACAACGATATTCTCAAAGAAAAGTAATTACACTTGAAGCTCCAAACTGTTCCCAAAAATAACACAGTGAAGAGGCATGGTAAAGATTTGTTTAATACTAACGTGAAGCGGTTAAACAGTTCAATGAAATCGGGGCCCTAGGAAAAGATGTTGACACAGTCAACTCAAGAGGTATCATAATCATACCATATCAAGCTCTTGTCTCAATGCACAGATTGCACTCTCCTTGTTTGCCACCATTTCTTCCAGCAGTTGGTATTTTTGTTTTTTACGCGCACGGCAGTCTCTGGCACTTTGACGACTTCTCTCTAACTTTGCATTCTGGTCGATCTTAGATGGTTTGCGTCCTCTCTTTCCACCGCTTTTTCTTACTTTCCCTGATGAAACTGTCGTGATTTTGGGCTTTAAAAAACAAATATATATACATTTTTTTTAATAAGACTGATATCAATGAAAACATATTTGCTTTTCAATGCAATTTGTAAATATATGTTTTTTACACTTCAAACAAATTCAGAGTAAATTCTTCAAACTTTTGTACACAAATGCTTTACTTAATATTTACTAATCAATTAATAAACCACAAGGGAAACTGAAAGGGTAAATTTAAAATTCAATTTTGGGGTGATCAAATACAAATTTACTAGAACAGGATTTGAATCTGTAACCTCAGGATCTTCCAAAGAGGCTACTGACTGGCAGCCCCCCGAACAAAGATGTTGACAACACGGGGAGACCACCATTATTGGGCTAGATATGTAGCTCAGTTGTGGGAGCACCGACTCATGAGGCTGTATCCGAATTGGCGGCTTTGCCTAGATCAGCTACGACGGTTGCTAAAGGGTGTTGCTAAAGACGTCCTATGCTTCAATGCATGATGAAGCAGCAATCCAGCCATAGCCCCAGCCTAGCAGCAAATTCGAACTTGGCATTAATCCGGAAGTCACTGGTTTAAATCCAGGGCCTGTTCAAGTAAATTTTTATACATTCACCCTCAAAATTGAATTGAATTTTACCCAGTTAGTTTATACTAAAGGATATACTCCGACACAACGTGGAGTTTCAGTTTGCACGACCGAAAAGTGTTGGGGTGTTGACTTTCAAAGCCCTAAGGCAAATCACACACAGATTAACTTTTGGGTTTGTACAGATGAAAAGTGGAACTTAAACTAGGCCCTATGAATTATATGATTAACACTCTCCAAATTCTGCCTTTTTTGATTGAATGCAAGAGTTGTCTATTTGTGCAACTCTTGAGGTTGTGCAATTGATGAAAAGTGGAACTTAAACTAGGCCCTATGAATTATATGATTAACTCTCTCCAAATTCTGCCTTTTTTGATTGAATGCAAGAGTTGTCTATTTGTGCAACTCATGAGGTTGTGCAATTTGTCAATATCGTGCAATTCTGCAACTAACGTTGCACAATTCGTCACTGATGCCATGATACCCTTGTGTACAAAACTCTTCTTTTATTTTCAGTCTTTTTACATAAAATGATAACTTAAATAATTGTGCATTTATTGCAACCTTTACATTTGCATAAAAGTGACAATTTCTGTTTTCATGAACCGACAAGAAGGTTCCATTGTAAAGCATGGTGTGCACCAAGCTCAAACGTGAAAAAACTTACACAAACCTTGTGTGTGGTGGCACACCCCCGGTTTTGTTTTTACGAAGTGATACACAGTTACAAGGACAAGGTGTTGTTATTGTAAATAAATGTAGTCATGTATTTTAAATAATGTTAAATGTTATACATGGCATTGGAATTCCGAATGGAATGTGTCACTTCATGAAAACAGAAATTGTCTACTTTATTGTTTGTTTTATTTCAGTATCACAGACTAACAAAAACCTTTCTCACTTGATTGCTTATTAATAATTTAGCACATAAAACATTCACACCCACAAGGGTAAATCTGGAAGTAGAAACCCCCCCCCCCCCCCACTCCACTCCACTCCACTCCACTCCACTCCACTCCACTCACAACACCACCAACCAAAACAAAACAAAACACGACCGAAATACCCAAATATCAAAATGAATTGAATGGTATGAAACGTTAAAAAAAACGGCTATTGAACACCTTACCTTTTTCGTATCTTCTGGCGGCTCCTGGTCATTTTGCCTTGTGGTAGGTTTAGTCATTTTTGCTGCAACTTGTTTCACGCAAAAACAACGAAATCCCCTCACCAGTCGATCACTCTGGCGTCACTACTCCAAATCCTATATTTACTTTTTGGTTTTTAAACTTTATTTACTGCCCAATTAATGATTATTCCAACTTAAAATGTTGTCCACCCAACTTGAGCAAACGGCCAACTTGAGTCATGTGCCTTAATAATGTGAACTTCAGTTGGAATCACCCAACTGTAGTTAGGCTTATTACTCAAGTTGGGCAGTAGCTTATTCCATAACAAGGATGACGTGACCAACGACACCTTATTGTTGGTACCCGGATATCTAGAACGGTGTTATTTAATACATAACTCAACACTAATAAATTAACTTGCCGTTTACCAGCTTTATTTTACATTTATTTGCCACTAGAGGGCGCTGTTCAAACTTAATACTGCCGTCGTCTGCTTTCTAAAGTTGTAAACAATACATTGTACTTCAGAAACACTTAAATTCGTACAAATGTCGTACTTTCGATCGAGGCGACATAACTTAAAGCAATTCCTTTGAAACTCTTACATTCACCAATTTAATTGTTAGTAGAAATTCTCAGTTGGAATTCAAGGTGGCAAGATTCATTCGGCTTGTATGGTTAGGTTACCCACACATACAAAAACAAGTCCTGTCAGATTTAATAGATGTTAATTTTGCATCGGGGATAAAGAATATCAATTTTGGTTTTACCCTTACACCGATGTGTGTTAGCACTGTATACTCAGTACTTTTTCTTTCTTTTTTCACAGAACTCGGGAAAGTACTGAGTATACAGCGCTAACACACATCAGTGTAAGGGTAAAACCAAAATTAATATAAGTCCTGTCAGGTTATGCAAAAACACTAATTTTTCAAAATGTTATGTTCTATAAATTAGGTAAAAAAAGAGAACTTAAGTTTGATCATTCTTGTTCAAGATGTAGTGATGCATGATGGGAATGATTGTACTTTTAAATGGTGCAAGAAGTTGCAAGATGAATAAAACCAGAAGGTAAATTATTAATGTTGCGATCAAGCCCTATTTTAGTAAAGGGCAAAAAAAATATATATATAACTTCTTTCTTTTTTTAAATTTAATGGATTTACACCGTAGAGCTACATTTGATAGAATCAAATCTTTGTAAACAGGAAGAGATGACGTGGGGTTATTAGGTCAGGGGATTTGGTCCAATGAGTATGCGTCACACCTCAGCCCAGTGCCTTTGGTTCAGGTGCTGGACTCCAGAGTAAGCTTCAGTTCAGGAACTGCTCCATGGTTCAGGGCAGGTTACCCACAGACCCCCAGAAAAAAACAAATCCAGCTCCTGCAAAACCACAAATTTTCCCAAATTCTACATTATATACATCGGGGGAACAAAATAACTTTTCAAGCAAGGTCAAGCTCAAAGAGGTTGAGGTCACCGCACCTATGTGGACATACTACGCAGGGCAGTAGGTTTGTGACAACAGATGAAATGCCTACATGTATGCATGAAGGACAGGTAGATTTGTGGACACTTCTCTTGTGACATCATTGGCGGAGGACACCACTCCACATAAAAGAAGAATAATTCGACAAAATATTTTTTATTACCTTTTTTAGCCCCCAATTAGTCAAGAGTAATTGTTACTTTTTGATCTCAATTAGTTCTTGAAACATTTTTTTTGTGCCATGAATCAAAAGGGGGGAGGTCCAGTTTGTTTCAATCATTGACAGTTTTTGCATTGTGACTTTAATAGTTTATAGTGGTCAACTTGTCAATTATTTATTTGTTTACATTCAGTACGCAGTTTCTTCCATTTCGTTTTTTTTTTTTCATAGTAATGCTCACATTAAATTTTTCAATACTTCACATTAAAAGTATAAAAAAAACCTCCTCTTGCATGTTCCATTGTCTTCTAAATTTTTTATTTGTACAGTTGATCACCTAGTTAACATGAGTTGAAGCATAGAATGACGTGTTGTATGCAACGAAGAAGTCCATCCTGGGCTTCAGATGCCTATAGCAACACCATTAGCAATGGCTACTAAATTGGAATCACCTCATCAATTCCTTTTGTAACATCCATGTCTTGCTCAAGGACACAAGTGTCATGACCAGTATTATCAGTCTAGTATATTAACAGAACCACATATAACTCACAATATTTCCAGAGTGCTGTCATTGCATCACCAGTCATCGGCAAAATCAAACAGATTTTCATCCTCTATTGAGAAAATGGCCATCTTCGCTCGTTGGTTTTCATTTTTCTCTGTCACATCTCCTGCAGTATAATTCCTCTGCGGTTTAACTTCAATACTGGTTGCTTGTTTTGTCAAGCCATCAAGAAAAGTATGAGGTTTGCTTCGGTTTTCAGTCAGTTTTCCACTGCTTAGGAATCGAAGTCCACAACGTGTATCATTAGAGTCGTGCTGTAGGGACTCATTTGGCATGTTATCTCTGCTCCAGGTTTCGGTCGTGGTGGAAGGGTTTTGGAAATCACCGTCTTCCTCCCCCTCCTCTTCCTCCTCCTCCTCATCATCATCTTGAAGAAACTGCCCCCACTTGCTGTTAGCCTCTGGTTTAGGCTTAGTTGTCAGCTTTTTTGTTTCTCTACGAGTTGTACTTGGATTCCGTGTTGGTTTCATTCTGAAGTCATCAGCTGAAGCTCCTGATTCTTCAGTGAATTTTACACTATCAATAATTTGGGAAGAATCACGGGATGCCGTTGCAAGTTTATAATGTGGATAAGGACCTTTAGGAAGGACACTTTCCTCATTGTTCACGTCACTTGACTTGACATTTTTGAAAGATGTATTTCTATTTCGCTGATCACCATGTTTTTCATACTCGGGCATGTCCTAAAAATAACAACGATAAGATGACCATCTCTTTAATCAAATATGCACCTCATGCCAAAATAAGACATAAATATCAAATAATAAACCACAAGGGAAACTGACTGGGTAACTTTTTAAAATAATTTTGGGTTTGAACAAAGAAAAATTTACTGGAGCGGGACTTGAACCAACGACCTCTGGATTTAATCAGGTACGTTAATCCGGAGGTCGTTGGTTCAAGTTCTGTTCCAGTCAATTTTTCTTTGTTCAAACCCAAAATTAAAATAAGAAATAGTGAAATAACATTTAACGGGAAAACAACTGAAACATTGGCCTCCATATCAATGTGATGTGTTGTCTTGAACACGTTATGAGTTGAGAAATGCTTTTATGTGCCTTAACTAGATGTTAATTGAAAGTTCTTATTCTCATGTATTGATGAGCAAATGGATCCGGTTTTGAGTTCTGACTGGAAGTGCCTGGTTTATATGGCCTTGAACATCTGAAATGCGCTCTCGAAAAAGGCTGAGGGGGCATTTCGAAGCAGATACCACAAGCATCACACTATTTTCAAGATAAATAAGAAAAGCACCCGGCTGCCAGCATAAAATTGAGGTTGCTCTGAAGTTCTTACTGTTATAATGAACCGTTCACAGTAAGCCGGTACAAAAAAAAAAGGCCGATATACACGTCATCCGATATGAAGTGGTTATATAAGGCCACTATGTCAATAAGATGTGGGATTGTATGAACAAATTGTTTTAAAAGATGACTTTACTTCAGACAAACATTTCTCAGAACAACTAATACATGTAATCAAAGCTTAGAATGTTTAATTTCTGAATAATCTACTAAAGTTGTTGTTGTTGTTTTTTTTCTTCATACGAGACAATAGCTCATGAAAGATAAAACTGTGCTTTGACAACTTTTTCCAAGACGACACCATGGTTCATTCAAGGGGGTTGCTAAACCTACATAATATTTATTTTAATTAAATTGTATTATTAATCATCTACATGATCAATTTCGAAACAGAGAAGTGGAGTGTTCATACCTGATCAAAATCTCTTTTCCTCTTTCTACTGCTGTCCCATCCACCATACTTTCTCCCTCCTCTTCTTTGCCTTTCTGGCCTGCTCAGTGTAACCTCAACATTGTCAAGATAAGGGTGTTGGGCAGCTTCTTGGAAGGAGTTCCCAAGCGTATCATTACCATCCATTTCCTCCTCATCATTCATGAATGTTTTCCATTTAGATGTTCCCTTTTCATCCTGTTGTTAAAAAAAAATCAGATACACCCTGTCAGTCTTGTAAATAAATACCCCGGCCAAGAGAGTCAAGTTTTCAAAAAAGTGGTCAAATTTTTTTAAAAATCACTTTCGCATTTAAGCTAAGCTTGGGATAGGGCCTCACAATCATGACAATATACCATCTTATTGATGTAAACAGCAGAAAAATACGACCTTGTCAACCTTGTTCCCATGATACACTGCGAAAGTGTTCTCTCCCAGGTAAACTGTAGAGGGTGTATTATGAGTTGCCTGTATTGCATCCATGCAATAAGTGCCATAAGCACAGAAAATGGTAAGCGGTACCATGAAATTGGGCCCTTACAAGGAGAGGGGCCCAATTTCATGGTGATGCTTACCAATTTACCACAGAATTCTGTGCTTATGTGGCCTATAACAATGAGTGCTGAGGGTAGCAATGAGTCGTTGTTCCATGAATTCTGTGGTACACACAGCAGCTCTATGAAATGGGCCCAGGCCTAACATGATGTAATGAATTAATTAAACATTCCAGAGTTTTGAGTTGTTGTACCTGACCTTACCGTTTACACTTACCTTTGGTTTTTCAAAATATGGTCCTTCTTGTGTCACTCTTGGTTCTTTACCTCTATGGCAACTACTTGGGATGGCACAGTGATCGTATAATCCAGTATGGGAATCACTACTCTCACCTGCTGTCATGTTGAGTTTCTGAACATGTCGTCTGCAATCAGACCCAGTGCCTCGGCCATACTCCTGAAATAATAGTTGCAAAAGTTAAAAACATAAGTAATTTTTTGTTTACGCCAAAATCAGTCATTCACAAAATCTAACAAACCAAGTTCAATGACCTGAACCAAGACACAATGAGTTCTACAATTAGCAATTATGTTAGCAGAAAACTTGTTAAAAATATTCTTTTAACCCCAGCAGTGTCCAGGCCCGATAGAATTGGACAAATGTTTGGACTGGGTATTGAATACGCAATACTTTTGGTTACATTACAAGGAAGAAATACCCGAGTCTTTCTATTTCCTAAAAGACTGACAAACATTTAAGTTTGTGCCCGTTTTCAATGATGAGCCTTTAGATATGGTTTCGAAGTCCAGGGCTTGATTTAAACAAAGACCTTGAAGACCATGGCCTCTGTTGCCCTGGTCTTGGCCTTGGTGCCCCTTCAAATCAAACGTTTCCCATAGACTTTACGATTTCTCAGTGGAAGTGTCATTTGCAAAATAGAAATGGCCCTCTCAAAGATGAAATTCCAGGCTTGAAAGTAATTCATATTTATTTTGTAACCTGGGGCACTGAGTGTCATGTGATTGGAGGAATGGTCAATGAATTTCGACCCTCAATCTTTAATCGAGACCGTGGTTAACATTCCAATAGGTGAAACTAACCAGCATCTGCACTTGGATTAAGGATGTGGGTAAACTGACTGACACGAACGGTGATACTAACCGACTAACTTAAGACAAACATAAGAGGGTGCTATCGTAGTGACCTTTGACCGGAGTGCATGACAGTGAGAATGCAATGAGTGCAACCAAGCTTCTGTGTAAGCATGTGCGTGTAAATCTGGCGGACCGGGTATGACTTTTTACCGAGACGGCTTTTACCCAGATTGTGTTCGCACTGTACTTTTCGGCTCGGTTAACCTGACCTGGTAAATTTAACCAGGCAGAAGTGGGCCGGTTAAACTACCCATTCTGGTCGGGTCAGTTACCTGGGAGGGAAACTTCCTGGGCTGTCTGCATTGGACTTGAAATGGTCAAGTTACCCATTTGCTCAGTTAGTTTACCCAAAATAAGTCCAATGTGAACACGGCTTAAGCCAACTCGCCAACAGGCAACCTCAATCCTCAAATGGGTCAGATCCAAAACCTGTCAACCAAAACTGGAAAAAATCAACTTTCTGTTGTACATTGAATTGATAATTTTTTTCTGTGTGTGAGCCATATAGATATTGGAGTTTGTAGGGGGAATTTTTTTGTTGCTGAATCTCGTCACATTTCCAAGATATACGCAGTGAAAGACAAAATGTCGCAATCTGAGTGCGACGGGATGGAATTTCAACCTAATTGATTCTTATATAAACAAAGCTAGTCAAATCAAACTTTTTGTGATCAGTCTGTTTGGCTTGTTCCTAGGAAGTGATAAAAGTATTTATTTTTTTTCAAGTCCTCGGTGCATTGCCTGGGGTTCATTTTTAACAAGTCCGCATTCCGTCCTGTCGCGTTTTGACATAAATTTTTTAAATTTTTACTATAATAAAGCAAATGGATATGAATGAAACCTTGCAAAGTATCATTTTTATAAGTGTTGAAGATCATCAACTTATGTGTTGTCATATTTTTGGTCCCCAAGTTTATACAGAACAATTCAAAATTTTCATGACGGGACGGAATTTTAGTGCGACGGGACGGAAAATGGTGAAACGGGACAACAATTAATTGTAATTTCCCATCTTCTTGAGTATATTTTCCGACTCTTATATGAAATTATTCTTGTAATGGGTCCTTTGAGCAGTTTTAACTGAATTATACCCCCATCCATGATTTTTGGTTCCTCAGGTATTTTCCGACATGCATTGTCAATGGCAAAACAAAAAGTCTCCTAAATTTTTGTACCTCTCTACAGCTCTATGGCAAACACCATTGAAGTAGAAAAAAATGTTTTGAGTGCTAGTATTTTGCAAATATAACATACATTGATCAAACTTTTTAAAGATTTCAGATCAAAACCCAACATTTACACATACTGACAAATTTCCGTCCCATCACTTTTCCGTCCCGTCGCACCACCATTTTGTTTTTAATTAAGTATTTTTTTATCTACAGAAAGGATCAAGCTGTGATGTCTAAGTGAAGTAAGAAGGGCAATAGTTTTACTTTGTATTGGCATGAAAATTGTTGTTTACCTCTTATTAAATTTGATGAAAATTAATATTGTACACAGAGTACAAAAATTGCATAATTTCTTCATTCCGTCCTGTCGCTTTTTTATATTTTGTCGCTACCATGGCAACGTCTTTATGTTGGGGGTAAAACATTTTTCCAATAATAGAGCACAACTGACATGTGAATATAAGCAGCTAATTTTGTTTTTTTAACACTCCTTAAAAAATATATGCAACCAAATGTACTTCATTTTCCATCCCGTCACGTAGGGGTAGTTTTGGATCTGACCCAAATATCCTCCACTCTATGGTCACTCAACACCAAAATGTTTTGAACCCAAATGGTATACCTAGCCCAGTGATAACAATTGTTATTTGGGCTTAAACGCCCTTAATAATATTGTCTGAAATCAGACAACTTCCTGCTGAAGAGGTTTTGGGAGGATTTGGAAGGGTCCTAAAAACTGCATATTGAACTCTCTGACCATTCAATATCATCAACTGTGGTATTGAATGTTAGATAAACTATGCCAACTTGCAGTATGGTATCATGTGGTGAATGCATCTACCCACTACACAGTCAACCCTCCTACTGTCTGACCATTCAATATCATCCAAGCTGTGGTTTTGAACAATATACCAAGAATGTCGTGAATATGTAACCTGTAAAAATGGACCACTTGAATGGGAGAACAATGTGGAGTGTTCCCCTTGCTCTGCCAGGCTGCTATCTGAAGTAAATTATAGGGGTGACTAACCACACTACCACACTACCAAGGATTATGCAGCTTGAGGATAATTGTTTATTACAAAGGATTCCTAAGAAATTAACCAAGGGGTGCTAGAAGAGCTTAAGGGGAAATATAAACAGTGGAAGGGTAAAATTGTACATGTATTAACCCTAACATCAACTCTAGGCATTTCTACACCTGCCACAAACACTTCACAGTAAACACATTGAAAACAGGTAGTTGTGGGCAGTTAATGTGCAACCATACACAACCCATGCAGCCAGGTCAACTCGCTAGACAATTTTTACCAAGACTAGAGTGGGAGGGTTTGAAAGGAAATAGATTAGATAGTGGTCATACCTTTTTAAGTGATTGCTTTTCACCACACATCTTACACTGCCATTTAGGGATCTTTTTGACCTGTTGAACTTGAAACACCTGACAGGCATAGCAGCGAACTACATGAAACTCTTGAGGCATCTTGGAGGTGCAGAAGAGACACAGATTACCTGGATTGGAAAAGGATAATCACATGGGATAAGTTTCCTGGGTACTTCATTGGCTTTATTTCCTGACAGTTGGCTCTGTAGTTTACTAGTACTTTTAATTATGATAGATGTTTATAATTTGCATCCCCGATGCAAACAATATTAACATCTATCAAATCGTTGCAGTACCCGCTGCTAAGGATTCGAACTCGCCTCTAGCCATCGGGCTAGCTCGGTGGTCTAGTGGTAAGACATCTGCTCTAGCAATGCAAAGGTCGTGGGTTTGAATCCCACCCGAGTGATTGCCTGTAGATTTTTTTCACAGAGCTCGGGAAAGCACTGAGCATACAGTGCTTAATACACATCGGTGTAAGGGAAAAAAAAAAAAATTACTTTGAGTTAGTTTAAATAATCGTAATCCTCGATCTTCCCAAAGGTTGTAGACTGGAGGATTATGATGCACCAACAAGATCTTTGTTTTCAATTGAAGTGAAGCCCATTTGGTACTTAACAGTTAATGTTGAATAAAAAAACCCAATGAAACATTTGTCAAAATTGTAATACATGGTCCCACATACTCATAGCTCTTAAAGTCTAAGGGTCATGACCTAGGGTCATGTGAAAGGGCTTTGATGTACCGGTCCCTGTGTGGATCTGCCGAAATCAGAATCAAAACTAAATTATCCAGAAAAAAACCCTTTTTGAACGTCTTCCTCCAAATTTGATTAGTTAAAATATCAGTCAAGCCTGAGTTGTTCTGTCTTAATATTCCTTGTATTGTAAGCTGAGTGGTAATTTAAAACCTCAAATCTCTTATACAATGTCTGTAAATCATTAATCATTTTAAATGCATTAAGTGCAACAGGCCTTGAATTACAGAGAGGCCACAGAAGCCACGGCCTGTTGCCCCTGGTTGGCCTTGGTGCCCCTTTAAAAGTTCATACGGTCCATACTTCAAACATGTCAAAACTCAAGCGAACTATGTGACGCCAACAATACAATATTCAACGCGCCATTTTCCAATTGTGACCCCGCCCCCCTCTCAAGATCGCTTCTCTTTCACAATTAGCCTGAAGTATGAAATGAACCCAACGGGCGTCATGCCAAAAAGTGTCTGCAGCCAAATAGTGTCCGCTCATTAGCATACAGTGATATGAGCGGTCATGCGTCCATGATGTCACATTGTTTACTGAACCTTGCCAGATAGTGTCCGTGTTTAGCGTGCTTTCCATGGCGTGCCTTCTACAAATTGATTACACGTCATGCAGTATCTTTTTATCTGAGTTTTCGTGGGTTTTTTAAAGTTGATTAATACTATTTGTGATTATACAAGGATTCTTAACACTTCATCTTTACATTTACACTTTCTACATCATGGCGAGTGTTTCGTAGTTTTAAAACCTGCACTGATAACACGAACTTCAGAAGTATGCTGAGTTTCTCTCAGTTGAAATTTTCCAAAACTTGTCCGTTTTTACGTGTGGCGTTTTACAGTTTCACTTTTCACATTAACTTTGCATTAACTTTAATTTAAACAACTGGTAATTTTAACGTTATCATGGCAGAAAGTAGGCCCCCCCTATTGATCCCAGCATGGAGCTTTAGCATGGAGCAAGATGGAGCAAGGAACCCCAGTCACTTATAAAGAGCCTGTTAACTTCATGCCACTAATCTAGTCTTGCCAAATGCTGTCCATTCCTATAGCCAAATACGTCCGTTAACTGTCAAATACTGTCCATGATGCGACCATTTTTGTCAAATACTGTCCGTAAGTTCTACACAAATGCTGTCCATTTTTACCATACCAAATACCATTCGGTTATCTTCTTGCAAAATACCTTACATTCCTGTCCATTTTGCCCGGACACTATTTCATTTGGCACCAGAGTACGTGCAGACGTGCCAAATAGTGTCATGCGTCCACTGCGCATGCCCAGCGGACACTATTTGGCAGCAGACACTTTTTGGCATGACACCGGGCCGGGCTTTTAAACTTAGTTTGCCATGACCTGGTCCACAAGACTGAGTGCAAACTACTCTGCTCTGCAGCTAGCCCCACTTGTGTGGCCAAGGGACAGGAAACCTGAATCCTTTTTCGTCCCTTGGCCACACAAGTGGGGCTACTCTGCAGCATGACAACCTGTTCAATGTCTGATCCGGTTCCAGGTTGTGTTGTGTTGGTTCTGGAAACAAGAATCTGAAAGTGAATCTAAATCTCAACTAAATTTTATAGTGTATTGTTTATATTATTATTATTAATATATTTATTAACTAATTTTTTAAAGACAGCTGCATAGAAATAGGCCATAGCTTGATTAAGTTGATTGAACACAACGTAACCAGGTCCAAGTATAACGTACGTAGCGTAGGGAGGAGGGCTGATTTAGGGATTATTAAATCAATATGTTACTAATTAAGAGCTTTATTTTTGATACTGACCTCCTGTATTCACACAAATCCCAACATTTTCTGGAATTTACTTGAAGAAAGCACCAACAGAAGTAGCGATGTTTTGACTTGGCTTAGGTTAGTACTTTTTAGGATAGTCAAGAGTAAAAGTTCCCAACTTAAATTTCGTTCCACCTGTATACCGCCCTCAAGTGGCCATCGATAAACAGGTTTGGTACAGTAATTTTTTTCTCAACCGCATACACTAGCTATTGAGCAGCAGTTAGTTCTTCCTTTCTCCATGGTTCTCTGAGAGAAAGTTGAAATCTACCTTTCATTCGTCATTTCTAAATTGAAGCTTGGTATTTGAACTTTTAAGCTTGCATCTTCTTTCAAAGGGTAATTTGTTTGCACGGTATTGTTTTAAACTTTCTTGTATGAAACCTAAAAAGGTCACTTGGTGCTCCATGCTAAATGCTTGGTGTGTGTTGTTTATTCTATTGTGCACATGACATTGACAGCATGACAGTGAGTGACACTTGTTGAATGACAGACATGGCGTGTTCACGCTTCGTATAAAGTACGGTTTTTGACAATCTGGTTCTTGTCAAAAACCGTGCCACACTTTGTCACTGTCGTGTAGTTTGGCTAGCATTTGATCAGACAAAAACGAAGTTACAAGTTACATACAATGGTTTGTATCTTTTCTAAAAAATGGGGCTAATCAACGTTTTTTGATATGTATGTACACATGTACTTATTGACTTTTAATCATTGTTGTATTAATTCATGATGATCATTCTTCTATTTTATTTATTTATTCCCTCATTTTCTAACTTCATGCTCCAAACTACTCCTAGAACTAAAGACAGGCCTTGAAATAAACCACGGCACCCACAGCATTTGCCGCTGTGCCATACGTGCTTTTGCTGTAGTGCCCTGTAGGCCCATGCTGTGCAAGGTTCCAATACATGTTGTCACAATACCTCCATAAAACTTTGTGCCCCTTACCAAAGGGAAATTGCTGTGCCCTTCAAGAGCGAAGTTCGAGGCCTGTAAACAGGTTCATTCCGCCATCGCCTCCAACTGGACACGATAGTGGAACAAACCTCTTTGCTCTTAGTTCTATTCTAGGTCGGAGGAGTAACTCCAACCAAGCCAGGCCTGTTTAGAGTTTGTTATTAATTTTTAAATAACTGTGTTAAGTTAAGCCCCATAATAGGGCCAATCCACTTCATATCCTTGGCCCCAGCACCTTTGTAATCCTATTTTTTGTCCTCTGAAATGTTCAATCTGCCACGTTCTTGATCATGAAACTTACCGATCGAATGTCACTGTACTTGTTAATAGCCCTACTGCTGGAATTTGTTTTAAAAACATCACACCTTTTGGGGGAAAATCAATTGATTTTCGACTCGCAAGTGTGAATATTTGTTCGAACTAACAACTTGCTCGAAAGCCATAGTTTGTCAGGTTCCTTCAACAACTTGACAACAATGATACTATCAACTACTACAATTTAATGGAGACCAGACTGATTTACTCAGCGTGCTCATTTATTACATCTCTTTGCGCAGACGGGTGTGAGATGCGCACCCCATTATTTTTATGTAAATAACTTCACAACACCTTGATTGTGCTCAGCACGCTGAGTAAGTCTGTTCAGCGTGGCCAAAGGCAATCAAGGTTTTGTGCGCATCTCACGCAGAGCCATGAAATTGCAGAGCCATGAATTTGGGCCCAGAGGTCTATCAACCATCAACAGCATCTCTGGTGTATAAAAGGCAGCATTCAAATGGATACAATAGAAATTTCCAAAAGTCTCCTGCAGGCGATCTTTGGAGATTTAAATTTGTTGACATGGTTCCTTTTATTGATTTATAATCTACAGGGGCACTTCAGACGCAGGATGCTTAACATGTACTTTACCATTTTTGTAATAAATGGGCTTGTTACACAGTTTCTTTTTGGGGTCATTACCAATATGACCCCAAGTTATAATGCCCATCTGTCATTTTGTTTACAGTTCTTTGACGTTTTTGTAATGTTTGTTTGCTGTTTTATACAGTTGTTTTGATTACCTTCTTGCAACAATGATGACAGCCAAAGACAACAACTATTCTTACATGCCAAACACATCAGACGTTGATCCAGACATGCTGCTGAACTGTCCATATGACATGGCACATAGAATACTTGCCAAGCGTTTCCCGTACCATGTCATGAAATGTAGGAAGGTTAGTATACAAATAATGAATGTTTATGAGTGCAATGGTGCGAATATTTTCATGAGTTGAAAGATGGAATGTTCTATTCAACGAGGCAGAGCCGAGTTGAATGGAACATTCCATCTTTCAACATCCAAGTAGATCAGTAACACTGCTGCATTACCAAAGACACGCGCACGCAGTGATGTTTTACGCACCGTGCAATAGTACTTTTCGGATGGAACGAAAAATGCACGGTGAATGGAACGAAAAATGCATGGTGAGTGACGTAGTACTTTTATTTGCAATCACGTGACGGACAATCCTTCAATCAAATGGCAAGGATCTGCTTGGGTGTTATATAAAAAAGTTTATTCTCATTGTAAATGGAATTGTTTATCTCATTCGCATTTTTTTATGGTCTGTTTAAAACTATCTATTGGGGTTAGACAGGTCTCAGTGTTAGTACAGTTTTCACACCTCTTTCATGGCATTGTTTACCATGGATATCTGTGCTGATCTGTTTTAACGCTACATACATGTACAAAGAAGTGTGGACCTGAGAGCAAAAGAGGTCTACAGAATGTAGAGACTTGAAACACTATGTAGACTCACACACGTCCACACAGTGTTTTTTACAGTGTTGAAGAATAGGATTTTCCTAAAGTGTACATAAGAAAGGATTGTCCACAGAGTGAATGCAATCCACAGAGCTGTGTGTGCTTAAGGTGTGTGTGATTCTTTATGGGCACAAGCGCAGAATTCCATGGTAATGCAGTTGCCATGAAATTGGGCCCCGTTAGTGTTAAGCCGGTCTTTTTAGGGTTTATCAAACAATTTTGATAAACAAGCCACCAGGTCCAGTTTCACTAGTCCATATCTTGTTCACTTCTCTGTATCTAAAAGTGTCCTTTTAACATAGTTTAGTATATTCAGCTTATAAACTTTTGAACCCACTTTACAATTGACTATAATTTTGGCTGCATGAGAGCAGTTTCAACTGCAAATTTCCTGGCATCAAAATTTAAACAAATCTTATTTTGACTATATTGTTTTCTTGTAATGATTGCCAAATAAAATAATACTCTTAATAACAAAAATGGAAAAACAGTTTGTCTAACTTGCTTCGCTTCACATACATTTGGTTCACACACGCCCTCACGTGGTTAAAACTACTGCAAATTTGGGTAGCAGGCAGTGGTTAAGAGTGTAATTTTTTCCTGACTGCCACCTTTGTTTTGTTAATTTTCAGAATCACATTGGAGCCAAAATGAGCATCTGTCCATTTAATGCCAGACATATAATCCCTATATCTGAACTCAGACACCATGTTGCCAACTGCCCTGATCGCAGTACCATAGAACCAGACATTGCATATGGTAAGCAATAAGATTTATTTATAAGGTACTAGGGACTACTTTTACCCAGTTCGCTTCAGAATAGACACAATCGGCGACCGGAGTCACGTGACTCATAGTGGGTATACAATGTGAACAAACCAATCTAGCAATGCACAGTGAGCATGGAAAAGCGATGGCTGCTTCCCACCTTACGGCAGAAGCGCTCGGAAGCAGCCATGCGTTTCCATTCACGCTGCGTGTTGCTTGCTTGGTTTGTTTACATTTTATACCCACTATGGGTCATGTGACTGCAGTCGCCGATTGTGTCTATTAAAAAAAATCCTGTTACCGGTGAGGGATTATTTCAGTCTAAGAGCAGCTTCTTTCCTATCCATTAATTGTTTTTTTTGTCAATAGAACTCAGTTTGGAAACCCATATAAAGATGTTTTCTCATAGTAATTTTTAATGACTGGGGTTTATCATTGTGTTTCTGAAGCACAGTTTGACTGTTAGAAATTGATTATGTAATGGCTGATCATCGACCAACTACAGCATCCTAGAGAGACACGAAAGACCTCTAGACAATGCAGTATAATTCATCTTTACAAACTCTTGTCTGATAGTTGAAAGGAACAGGTCTTCGATAAGGCATTAGGCACAAATCCATAAAAAGAGTTATTCCGTTCTTTGTTTGCAGTGCCTTTTGCCCAGGGCCAAAAGGAACCATAACCCTATTGTCTCTGTGAAACAGTTGCCTGTTTACACACAATCCACTGCAGTGTCTCACCACTGGTGGCCTATTGACAAGACCACATCATGCACAGTAACTCAATTGCCAGTTTATAAGTCCACCACTGTGTGTTACATAAAAAGTTCAACATGTCATTGGGTCCTCCAAAGCGAACTGGTGAAGCAAAGTTCCTATCATGTTTTGTTTTCCCATGATTTCAATTATTAATCTTTGTGAGTGTTTTTGTCTGTTCATAGCTCAAGCACCAGACGGCAGTTATATGAAGGGAGATACGTCTGTACCAAGTTACCATCATGACTTTCAGCCAGTCCAAACAGAAAACTGGGACACAGGTGTGAAAACTTCACTTTTAAAATAGCCAGGCTTGCAACTTTTCAGCTGAGCCGCCGATTTCCTCGTTTTGTTGTTTCTAAGCAGTGCCATTGAAAATTTAAAAAAAACACAGTAGGCCTACAAAGTATTGGTGTGCCTGGCACTTTCCTCTTTTTTTGACAAAATGCATTTGCATGCCTAAGTACCAATGTCTAGTTATAAAGCTTTGTATTCCTGTCATTTTGAAGTCCACTTGAAACTCTGTTGTGAACGAGAACATTCCTAATTATAGTAAACAGTATGGTGCTTTTGTCATTGACGCAATATTTATGTTTTTTTTATTATTCTTTAACTGTCTAGAAGTGTCAAGTTCAAGCAGAATACATGTAGAGGAAGAGAATCCTCATATTATACACAACTTAGTGGGGTAAGTAGGATTATTAACCCTCCTACTGTCTGACCATTAAAAAGCATCCACTGTGGTTTTGAATGATGAACTATGCCAGCCTGCACTATAATAACATGTGGTGTTTGCATACACAGTGCACAGTTAACCCTCCTACTGTCTGACCATTAAATACCATCCACTGTTTACATACATTGTACAAAGTTAACCCTCCTACTGTCTGACCATTAAATAGCAGATATTGTGGTTTTGAATGATAAACTATGCCAGTCTACACTTTGGTATCATGTGGTGTTTGCATCTACACAGTACACAATCAACCCTCCTACTGTCTCACCAGACACCATCATTCATCATAGTTTTGAATGTGAAATACCTATGTCAGTATGATATGATGTGTTGTTAATGCACCTACAAAATGTACACGTACACAGGTAGTTCTGTGCACAATTGTACTACCATACACAACCCTTGCAGCTGAATAGTTTCAAAGGATTGGTCAACTCACTGGAGATTCCAAATATTTGCGAAGTTGTCTATGGTGACCGTAGCGCTGATCTTGGCCTTGGGGCCCCTTCAAAAGTTTCCCATAGACTTTCAGATGTTTCAATGGAAGTGCTTTTAGCAAATTGAAAATGGCCTTTCCCTCTTTGAATTCCAGGTTTTGGTAGTAACAGTGGTGCTATAGGCCTATATTGATTTTTTATGTATTGAACAGTGTTGTCCCTTAACAGTGGTCCGTTGCCCAAATGCCAGTTAAAACACCTGAGGACCAATCAAATTCTCTCCAAGTGGTCCGGCTGGCTAGTTCAGTCTTGAAAAGCCACCTTAGTCAATATGAAATATGGACAAGTGAAAAAGCTGGTGGAATAGTAAAAGACAAGCTAACTGGTCCTGCTTGGCCAGTCACTGAAAAAGTTAAGGGGCAAACCCTATTGAATGTTTTGTAATTTTTTCTACAGAATGACAAGATCTCAAAGAAAAGAATTCAGTAAGAAGCTACTGGAAGTCAGCAAAAATAACGGAGTAGTAACCGAGTGAGTTTTCTTTTACGTTCCTTACATCTTTCGAGGCTTAGAAGACATGTTCAGAAGCAGAGAAACACAAAGTAGTTTTTGTGTCGGCAGCATATTGCCCCGCAGCACCTTGTAATCCATTTTATGATGCTATAAAGGAATAGGTGTAACACTTCAACACGTAGCTGCACATAAAAATACTGAGCTCTTTGATACGCCCCTACGGGTGTGATAAAGTGCTCTATACGAACCCAGTATTATTTATTAGTGTCAAAGATAATAATATGCAGTTCATTATATATCAGGCATGAGAATATACGATGATAAAAAATCCGGAAAAATTTAACGCTACAAATTGCATGTCCGGATTTTGGGCAAGTCCGGAATTTTTGCGTGTCCGGAATTTGGGCAAGTTTACCCAGGCGTCGGCGTCGCACTCAGTGAGCCTCTGTGCATTGGGGACCATGTGTAGGATCGAGGATGTATTAATAGGAGGAAAGTACTTTTAAAAACGATGAAATCATAACAGTGCTAGACGTATTTTGTCTTAAAAGGCTCAAAATAAAATGATATTCGGAACTTACTGCCACGAAAATAAATGATTATGAACGGAGCAGTCATGCTTTTGACAAAAGTTTTGTTACAAATTTTGATTTTTGGGGCGTCTTTTTACCTGTGATAGTGAATAATTGTGTTAAGTGTTCTCCCCCTTTGGCCATTGAAACTTGTTCTTCAAACACCTTTTAGTATCTCCAAGATCCCGACAGTTTATAAACCATAGCATTTTGGGAAAATAATGTGAGACGTCAAACGTCAACGAATCTCCCCACACGTGTGTCGCACCATGGTCGCACACTGATCATGCATCCGGCCGTTGTCTCGAAGTTTCTTCCAGGTCAAAGTTCAATGCGTAAAAATATCTCCAGCCGTAAAACACATTAAACTTATCGAAGAAACGGCACTTAAGCCTAAAGGTGCGTACTGACGACTGGTAAAAAAAGTCTAACGATGCGCGCGCATCCAAAACGCCATGCGTTGTTGTCAGTAGACTTTTTAATGTCTCCACACATGTTCCTTTGCTGCAACAGTAAACTTACATGTATAACACGTACGGTCAAACCGTACCATGAATGAAGTGGGGAAAGACTGAAAGAAGTCTACACATATCAATTGAACGCGCTGCACATGGAAGAAACAAATCAACGCATTTTGGGCCGGCCGCTGCCGGGCGGCAATTTATTACGAAGAAGCGTGTCAAGGTAAATGAGTAAACTCACAATTTCTAAGACCAAGAAGAGGGATTAGCGAGATCCAAGTGTATACCCCAACAACTCACCCCCCGATTTTTATATCAAATTCGCATTGAACTCGGAGACCACATATTTTGAAGTGAAAAATCCGGAAATCCGGAAAAATCCGGAAGATTCTCATGCCTGATATATAGCTCGTTATCACACCTGAGGGCATCTCAAATGGTTTTGGTTTTTTTTCTACAAGGTATGTGGCGCCATGTTTGAAGTATAAGACCTAGTTAATGGTTTACAAGGTTCCGTAGTGCAATCTGCAGCCAACCACACCCACACCAACCACACCAGCAAACCCCTTCTGTACTTGGTTAACACACATTTGGGAATTGCTGCCCACTCAACATCTAACTCCTCTCAGAACTATGCCTGCAGCCGCTGTGGCAGGACCTGCCTACACCGCATAGGCTTTGCCAGGAGAGGAATGTGATCATAAAATCTTTGTTCACGAAGTCAAGCCAAGAGAGAGAATGGTGTCTTGTTTGTCACAAATTTTAACCATAGTAAGATTCAAAGCTTTGCATGGTGCAGGAAGTAAGAACTGGGCAGGTTTAAGGGCACCAACCATGTGATCTAAGTCTCTATTAGGAGAAGCAGGAATCACTCTTTACACTAGCCTGGCATACATTGTCTTGTAAAAACCGGTATGGGCTAGTAAGCATCACTTCTCAACTTGCCCTGTGGGCTACTAAAAACTGTAAAATCTACTTGTATAAAAACACCTTTTTTTTTAAGTGTGAGTGTGAGTGTGAATACAATTTCATTTTATCCAATAAACTGGTTGTGAATCATTAATACATCAGAAAGACACATTTGTGAAAAGGCTTGTTCAAAATCTGGGCTACTAAAACTTCCTGTGGGTCAATTAAAATGCACAGGTTACTAGCCCGTTGGGCTACTTAACAAAAAGCTTAATTGTAAGGACTGAGCATTGTTGATTCTGAGAAGAAAAACCAAGGTTGAGATAAAGTTTCTGACATTTTGATTAGTGTGTGCCGTTTGTCTGCAGCGAAGATTTCATGCTCTGATATTCTTTTTTATTATTTGATAGTTCTGAAGACAACACAGCATCCGAGGAAGCTGTACAACCCATAGAGGGAATAAGACGACCGAAGCAGATCCCTAAAGCAGCTTCACTTCATGTTATTGATCAAAGAGCAGCACAATATGGTGAGGATTTTAACTGGTCACGGTGCATGAACACTGCTCCTGTCTGAGCCCATGTAAAGCTTATTGCTGCATTACAAGGAATATTGATTATTTACTACCTTGCAAATAAACATACCCCAACTGTTTACCAAATGGAAAGAGCATCTCATTCTCTTTAATGTGATATATTTTGCCATGTTTCCACTCTCATATCACAAGTAGTGAGAGTACAGAGAAAGACACTAATGTCTTGTTCATCTACGGGCTCTCCTGTAGTCTAGCACTAACAGGGTTTGTGTGTTTTACTGGAAACCCCATACATGGACAGATATGTTACAACCACGTCCCAGCCATTGTTTGCATGGCAGGCACCTGTATCAAAATACCCTGGCACTCTGCTTTAAACGGAAGGTATACATTGGGTAAAGACTCTGAAAATTAATGGCAATAAAAACTTACTTGGTAAGAAGTACAGCAGCTTTGGATAGTATAATGCATTTCGAGAAACTTTTCATTTTGAAGTACTGCGGTTATGGAAAAATGTATCACTTTTTATCCCCAAAAATTTGAATCTGAGAAGCATTACGGCCGTAACGCTTCTCAGATCGTGTATTCCTATAGGGAATTTTCTTCCTGCATAGAAATATTTGCTCCGGTTTTCCGGTGATATCTCAAAAACGCGACCACCTTTTGAAGTGAAATTTTCACAGGTTAGTTTTATTGTATATACCTACATTTATATAGGATTAAAACAATCAAACGGTTCCAAAAACCAAAGGTATACTTTGCCTTTAAGCCTTTGATAAAAACTGCTAGGGTTGAAATGTCAGGCTATCAACACATTTTGCTTGACATTACATGTCATTTTGGTTATTAAAGCAGTTTATAACAGCTAAGTCTTTTGTTCTTTATCACACTCTCTGCATACGAGACTTTACAAAACTACACAAATTAATTACACATGGGGATCACCTTCATTCTTAGTTACTGCAGGGAAAGTGTGAAATAGTTTTTCGTACCACATCAGGACTGCTGATACAACTTCATCATTTAAAACTGCTCTCAAAACTCATCTGTTTAAAGTAAATGTTGACCAGTGATATTCCCATACATATTTTTGTTTCCTTTCTTTTGAACTGTTTTTTGTATCATGAGTGAGTGCTATGAGTGGCCTTTTTTGGCGGATACGGGCGCTTTACAAGACTCCATTATGGTTATTGTTATTAATTATTTTACACCCCTTGCACTGACATCACAAGCGTCTACTCTCTGCTTGGTCCCCATTGGGCACAGTGGGAGTCAAATTTCTATTGTAAGTATACGGTGCTCATTAGCCATGCAAGTCTTGCCTGAAATCAGCACCGCTTTTATTCATTTTATTACACATCCAACAGCACAATAAGCCCCAACAACAACATGATGAATAGGAAACAAGAAGAAATGCTCAGTTTTAGATGTGGGAGGAAAACCCCAATGGGGAAACCCCACGCAATCAGGTTGGGACTGAAAACCCAATCCACATGCAAGGCTTCAGTCTGAGGCGGCATTCGAACCGGGGTCCACAGAGGTGAAAGGCAGGGCAAGAAACCACTGAGCTAACCTGATCCCCTACCTAGGAATGTACACAAAATCTGACTCCCAAATGACACAACCAATATCCACATCTAAGTAAGGCTTGCAGTAACACCATGTGGAAATCTCTTTTGAGTAGTGTAGGTTCTGAAAAGAACCGGTGGTTAAGAGTCGTTAACCACCGGTTAACCACCGGAGTCGTTAACCACCAGTTCTTTTCAGAACCTACACTACTCAAAAGAGATTTCCACATGGTGTTACCGCAAGCCTTACTTAGTTATACTTCCACCATGCAAAGTTTCAAATCCTACTCAATATCCACATGTATGGATGATGACGACAGGTGCACTGGATGAAAATAGTTGATCTTTCATCTTGCCATTACTTTTCCAGGGATGTTAAACTCAGTTGGTGGGACTCAACCGAGAGTCCATGGATTGGGAAGATCTTTGTTGGTGACTAAAAACACTTCAGTACCAAGACCAGGAACGAGTAAGTTGTATTGACAAACCTTGGCCCAATTTTATAGAGCTGCTTAAGCAGAAAATATTGCTTGACAATTTTCTGCTTAGCAGGAATGAGCAGGATACCAATCACAAATTGTACACATGGCATGGTAGTTTTGCTGATAACCTTACTCTGGTAAGCATAATTTTGCTGTGCTTAGCTGCTTTTTGTCACTCCACTGCTGAAAGTAGATCACTTCATCAGTCGACTGTAACCAACTCTGTCTAAGCTGTTGCTATTTCTTTCCAACTTAACCCCCTGTGTTAGTTGTTGCCATAGTTTTCCCACCACACTCTCAGATCTTTTCCCTCGGCCCCTTTTCAGCCCCTTTTAAGCGCATTTTTACGTAATCTACTATTTTAACAAGATAATTTGGCGCTAGTGTAAGAACATATATTGTCTACGTGTAAATGGAAAAATATTTTTAAAAACATCAAAACTATCACATTAAAGTTCTTGAACTTTCCAATCCAAAAAGTCCAGAATTCAAATGGGATGGGGGTGGGGGGGGGGGGGGGGGACAGACATCATTGGGGGGCGCACATGCCCCCGTGCCTCCCTTAGTTATGCCACCGGCAAGGGGGGCATCACAAAATTATGTCATGGAAAAGCTATTCACATATGACCAAGTGAGGGCGCTGTTTATACACCATGCATGCAGTTCCTGAATTAACTAGTACATATACATATGGACTGGCAATAAGGTCACCAGAGCAAGTCAATCTTTGTTCAGGGGTGCAAGTCTGAAGCCATTCAACCTGTAACATTCCTTAATCGCGCTCCACTGTCCAAATGCTAAAACACCTTCGGACCAGTCAAGTGGTGTGAATTGCTAATCATTTTTTTAAAGCATCAATATTTTAAAATATGAAACATGGAGTAGTGAAAAGCTGACAGACTAGTAAAACGACAAGCTCACTGGTCCCACACTAGTGACTGAAAAAGTGAAGGGCAAACCCTGCCTGGTACTATCTACACTATTTGTGATGATTCTTAATTTAAAAACAAAAGTTATCCTTTTCGAAGGCTAAATGATAACACGACACACATTTCGAAGGCTAGATGACAACACAACACACATATGTATTGTGTTGTCAAATAGCCTTCGAGAAAGACTCTTCTAGGGTCAAAACGTCATGCCGCTAACTGTATTTTGCATTTATATACCATAGGTCTTTTTAGGTTGTTAAGCAGTTTGCAACAGCTAATTCTGTTTTCTGATTCTTAATTTACCTGTCTAAATAAGGCCATTGGAAGTGTCGTGGCCGAGCGGTTAAGAGCACCGAATTCAAACTCTGGTGTTTCTGATCAGCAGAGTGTGGGTTCGAATCCCCAGCCGTGACACTTGTGTCCTTAAGCAAGACACTTCACCATTGCTTCGTCCTTCGGATGGGACGTTAAGCCGTTGGTCCCATGTGTTATGTAACGCATGTAAAAGAACCCAGTGCACTTATCGAAAAGAGAAGGGGTTCGCCCCGGTGTTCCTGGTCCGATCGGCAGCAAATTGCGCCACAGCACCTTGTAAAACATTACATGGTGCTATCAGAATTAGGTCTCATAATTCAAACGTAGTCCCAAAATCTTGCAGGAAATACTGTATGTTACAGCACCAGGAGCGTCACTGAGTGACGGACATGTGCGCTATATAAGAAGCCACTATTATCATTGACTCAAGGTTTTCGTCATGTCATAGAGTGACACTAGCGTGTCGTGTCTGAGTGGTCTAGCGCACCGAATTCAAGATGTGGTAGCTGATTCAACACAATGTTGGTTCAAATTTTCACTCCCCGCACTTTTCTTTGAGAAGGCACTTAACTATAATTACTCCTTGGCGTTTATGTCCTAACTTATAGATCCTGCCGAGTAACGGAGTAGAAGTAAAAGTGGAAGTAAAATTGTCCACATCATCGGTTTTTATGTTACCTTTATGACAAAGTTGTTTTGCATATTTGTCATTAGATGTACCCCTTAACTTCTTTTTACTACTAGTGAAAACATTCATTACTGGGTAAAAACCTTCACCACCCCATAAAATATCTCTCCATTCATGTTTGTCGTATTTTTGTGTCAGTTACTTGTTCCAGACTACAACAAGTTGCTTTTATCATCATTTGAAATATTGTTCTGGAAAAGGTGTTACGGAATGTTGTAATTCAAAAACTTTTGAAGCAGCACTGCTAAAAAAGGCTTGTCAATTTGAATCACATTTCAAGGCTGTTTTTTGTGCGCAGCGAGATTATGAAGCCTCGGCAGACAATTCAGTCTGATACAGCGCTGTAAAATGACTCCCCTGAGGAGATTAAGAGTAATTCTATTCAATCACTTAATTACAAAATACAACTCATGGGGTCTGTATGAATTTGACACACCTTGGGATTTATAGTAGCACCCAGAATCAGTCTGAACTGACCAGGTCCACAACTTTTATGGACCCCTTATATATGACGTCAGAAGCTCAAACAGCCGCCCCCACTCGGGCCAAAGAAAGAACTTTCATTGGCTGAGAGTTGGGCGTGGTTCAAACACACATGCGCATTACCATTGCTTGAGCTCGGCAATGGCGGCTGATTATGCAAGGGATGTACTGTCGTCTAAGCCTAACTGACAAAGTCTGACCTACTTCTTTAGTCACAGCTATAGCAGAAATAAAAACCTGTTAAATGAACTTCAGCCAAGAAAAAACTATAAAATAATATTGCTTGTGACTGGTTCCCTGCTCTTTTATGCTGAGCATAAAAACTACTAAGCACATAACAATCAGACCTGGAATTACACGGAGGCAACAGATGGCCTCTGTTGGCCCCAGTCTTGGCCTTGGTGCCCCTTTAATGATTTCCCATAGACTTTGAAATTTTCCAATGGAAGTGCTCTTTTCAAAATGAAAAAGGTCTTGCCCTTCCAAAGACAAATTCCAAGCCTGCCAAAATAACATTTAATGTATTGTTTGTGACTGGTTAATTCAAGTTTGATGCTTTGCAGAAAATTTGTCTAAGCACAGAAAAATGTTTCCAGCCAAAATACCATGTAATGTATTGGTTTTGACTGGTTCCCTGCTGCTTAATGTTAAGAAGAAATAACTGCTAAGCACCATATTCTGCTTAAACCAGCTTTATGGAATTGGGTTGTGGTATTTTGGAGGGTAACAAAATGTGTTGTGCTCCAGCAGTTTTAAGAAAGTGGGCTGTGGTTTGAAGGCTAAGAAGTTCTACCTACCAAAAGTTTGATTTCCAATTTTTTTTACCCTGGGAAAATCAGAAAAACTCAGAATTGCCTGAAAATGTGCAAAGCCCACATTATGCCCACATGTAGGTCAGCCCTAGTACTGGATAAAATGTTTCAATTTGTTCCCAAGGACTGCTTGCTTAGAACAAAACTAAACAATACCTTTAGAAGGGGGACTACCTAATGGACAGGAAGGTCTGAGATCTGGTTGGAGGGCCAAAACAAACGTTTTGTACAATCCAGATCCTGGTAGGGGGTTAGACCTTCGAGGGTTTGAAAACTGGCTGTCAAAAGTTAAGTCATAGGAATTGAGAATGTGTTACAGTTTATATTCTTCAGGGCTGTCTTTTTTTAGTGATTGCCATCAGCCTTGATTAGACTGCTGTGAGTATCACTGGACATAAGAAATGCTTTAGAGTAGCTTCGGCTCACACATAGAAACTTGTTGTTACTGACTTTTGTTGATTTTCACAAAAGCCTTGGGTACAGCCAACAAAACTAAAGAAATCCTTGTGCCAACTGAGGAATGAAGAATGCTCCAACAATCTGTGATTTGTTGTTTAAACGAACACCTTAATCACTCTCAAGCAAAAAGATTTAGAAAACGGAACACAAGTAGATGTCGGGTGTACTAGAAACACCAGTCTGATTCCAGGGGTTGTTTTTAGGCTAGACTACCCTCTTCACAACCTCATAAATGATGCCCTTTTGTGTTGTGGGTTATTTTGTTGTCTGCCCTGTGTGTTTATTAAAGGGTTGCATTACGAGTAACAAGTCGAACAATGCCTCGGTAGGATGACCAGTCTCTTCAAATCTAAATCCCTTAATCTATGTCGTTAATACTTGGCTGGATTCCTACATCATGCCCAACCAAAAGATCAGCAAGGTCTGTTCAGACTCTGACAACAGAGTTTCACACTTTGTTGTTGTTAAATAACAATGTGTCCAAATTCTTCACTGCCTCTTTTTTTCTTGAGAGATTATACGTGGGTTACACATGGTTCAGACAGCACTCCACAGCCACGCTGCAAGTAGATTAGGGGTGACTCTGGGTCGATCCAAATAAAAAAAAATTTAAAAAACAACAACTCCATGCTAAGTTAGCTGAACAAAGAAGAAGGAGAATGCTTAAAAATATGGCTACCTTTCTTCTACTATTACATTGTACCATACACTACATACAATTTGCATTAGGTTCAGCTCATGACAAGACCAACATCTGAAACCAAGACGCTCCGGAGTGCCAACCCAACCCCCCCCCCCCCAAAAAAAAAGGAAGAATTAATGGGTTATGGGGGAAAGTCAGCAACGAAGACCCCTAATATTTACAGTTTTAAGAACTCTCTAGGTTCTCTCGGACAGATACATAAAAAAGAATACTGTCCATTTGTTCAGCAGAAAATTTATTTTTAAATTTTTTTATTCTCACTTTCCAAGTTTGCGTTTGTTTTGTTTTGGGGTGGGTTTTTTAGGCGAGTATTTTTTTTTAGGTGTTTGTGTTTTTAAATTTATTTATTATTTGTTGGGGGGGGGGGGTTATGTAGGAGATTGCACCAACATCATGCCATGTACAATTGTATAAAGTTTATATTCTAATAATTTTACTTTACTGTATGACATTAACATTTCGTTTTTCTTGCTTCATGAAGCTGTACAGGGGCGTGCCATTGCTGCCAACATTTTCAACTCCAAGGTATCACAGCAAGATTCCTCACCAGAAAAGGCTGAGGCAGTGACTAGGCGTGCTCCTACTGTCTCCATGGTAAGCCAGACTAAACTACAGCATTTTTACAGATTACCAATCATAGCCAAAATTCATAGAGCTAAAACTGTTTTGCAAAACTTGTACTTGAAATAAATAGCATATTTCGGACAAAAATGCATAGGCAGGTATGTTTTCAACAGCTATTAGTCATTCTACATTACTTGCTGGAATTAATATTTATATAAACCGCACATGACATCATTTGAGTAGGGCGCCCTCGCCTAGAGGTCAAAAGGAGGTTTTTCATTGGCTATTCATTGGCGCCTGGCACACAACTCTGTGCGTTTCCATTGTTTCGCCACTGGTTTACCTCTAATAGCAGCTGGATGATGTTAATGAGTAAGATCTATTGCCCCTGTTGACGGATCTTGCCATATCTTTCACATACATCCTGTGGGTTTTTTTTTGCGGGGGGGGGGGGGGGGAGTTTTGGTGATTGTTCCTGGCAAGTAGAATGATTCACATCCAATAAATGCACCATAAAACCAACCTGTGACCAATTCATTAGATGTTCATGTTATACTTAAAAAAAAATACAAACAGCTGTTGATGAGTTGTGGTTTACTTTCAAGAAATAACCGATTTACTTTTCATCCCATCACTGCAAAAGTGTTGTGTCTCAATTTTGCAAAATTATTGTATCTTGCAAGAAAGTGATCAGTGCAAAAACGTTACATAATGTGTATGTCCGGGGTATTTTAAGCGAGATATGATGTTTTGACAGTTTCAAACTGGTGCATAATACGTCAGTATTATTTTAGGGGATACAAATGTTTTTGCACCACTCATATTATCTCAAAGGCAGTATTTCCTCGTTATTGTTGTTGTTGTTGTTTTGGGGTTTTGTTTTTTGCAAAACAAAGTTGCAAACCTGCTCCCACCTTTAACGCTAAACCTGTAAACTGAGTGACATTTGTTTGCTCCATTATTCCCTACAGGCGCCGACGGACATTGTACCCACTCTACCGATCACTAGTGCTACTACCTCTAACCAGTTTAACAACACCCCACTCAGCCAGGTACCCAGTCTGGCTGGGCTTGGGAGGGGACTGGGTGTACCAAGAGGTGGTTATAGACCTGGCCTTGGAATGCCTGCTGTGGGTGAGTTTTGAGAACACAGTTTATGTCAGATTGAAATCAACTGAACAGTTCACTGTCCACAACACTTAACATTCGTATTAAACATCTATTATCAACAATGGTGTTACAAATTCAATTTGTTTGTTGCAGGGTTTTTTATGGGTGGGGTGTTGTGTATGGAAGTCCTGCTGACTACCAATATCCTCCACTATTTCAAGAAAGACTAGCATAGAACTCGTTCCATTAAGGTCAACACAAACGTATCTCATGTCATCATGCAAACTTGGTGGTGGTCTTGCAGTTAAAGAGGGTCTCCAAGATCCAAGCAGTTTTAAGAACCACTCATTTTCCACTAGATAGAGTCCTTAGGAACGTGGGGAGGAAAATAAAATGGTGTTTTACACTGTTTTAACGTGAGGTTGTAGACTTGTAACTCCCCCCCCCCCCCTTAAACACACTGTTTTCTTCGGACACAATAGGGGAACACCATGCCCCATATGGAGCACCAAATGTACAAATCAGGGCTCGAATGTGACACTGGACCGCAGGCCCGAGGCCAGTGATTTTAAGTGTCGGGCCAGTAAACTTATGGCCGTACAAGTCCGGCGGTCTTGTGTTTTTGAATAAAAGCACATCACATTTAAATTAAACTGATCAATTGAGTATTGGAGTATTACCCACAAGAAAAACTTGATAAATCTTCTCTTAGTGCTTGGTACAAAAACAGCTCAAATGTGAAACTGTGTAGAGTGTTCTTCTCATTTGGATATCGGTCTTGTAACAATTTTTCTGGTCCAGTAAAAGTTTTGAGCCATGAGCCGTGCAGTCTTGCGGATTTTTTCCCCAAAATCGAGCCCTGTACAAATGTATAATGGAATACCATGCCTGTTATTGGGAAGAGAGTATCCCCTGGAAAGGTTTTGGGTTTGAATCTCTCCTAGGGCAGCCTCGCTACCATGGGCAGCGCGCCGTATCGATACCTCACGTTGCTAAACCCCTGGTAGGGAAACACTGAAAATCAATGCTGATTGGCTAACCAAAATGTACTGCTTTGCGTGCACGCTTGTTAAAACATTCGAGCGCTTGTAGGGCGCTTGTCGGGCGCTTAGTACGCGCTTAGTACGCGCGTGTAAAATTGCACGTGTTTTGACGCAATACATTTCACCCTAAACTGCATACAGTTAGACGAAAAAGAATGAGAGGGGCCAGTTGCTCCATGACCTGATGCGTCCTTTGACAGCGCTCGGCGAATTCTCTAACACAGAATGGATCAACCACAGGACTAATTAAAATATCCAATATATTTGGATATTTTGAAGTCACACTTCCAGGGGTTATGATCGAGCAAGGCATTCTGGGGCATAAAACAAAATGGCGCATCGAGATCGTACACCACTTGGAACGAGGTTGCTCCTAGGGTATCAGTGGTTTTTTTTTTAGCATGACTTAGAAAGCACTAAGTATACAGTACAGCTGGGGCCGATTTCACAAAGAGATAAAATTAATCTTAAGATGAGTTGTCAGTATTACCATAGTGATTTGTATTGTGACATCACACTTTGCTTAGCAACTAAGATCAATTGGCAGTTAAGATCAATCTTAGCTCCTTGTGAAATCGGCCCCAGAGCACTTATATACTTGTACGGGGTAATACTACATCAATTTGTGATATTGATTATGACTTTTGATACAGGTCAGCAGTCCAGGACCCAGACATCTGGCACGGCTGGCCCACTGCAATAGCTTCATGACAGGTGAAACTTGGAGATGTTCTCAGAGCAAAATTAAGAAGAGAGAATGACCCTAAGAAAGAAGAAGGGGTCAGGGAAGAAAGGACGTTTATTTTAATAAACTTATAATTTTTTCTGTTAGCGCACACTTGTTGAGATTTATTTGTGTTACTTTCGGTGCTGTGCTCTTATACTCTGACTGTTTATTAAAACGTTATGGGAAAATAATCCCTCTAAGTACTTTATTTATGGACAAATCTGCAAAAAGGGTATTTCCCTCCTGTTCTCTATTCATTTCTTCTTACTGTGTGTTTTGAAAAGATTGTTGAGAAAATCACCCACCCTCTCGCTGTCTCTCTTCAGCCCTTACTTGTACCATTCTTTATATAAAAAGTTAACCCACCTCATTTGCCCAATAATGTAATTCATTGATTAATCTTTTGGGTTTTTTTTCCTTTTTATTTTTTCAGACCCTTATGTCTTGAAAGTGTTATGGAAAGTAGTTCCCAAATTCCCTGTCAATTTGTTTTGTTTTTCACTCTGTAACTCTAGCTCCGTGAGGCAGGTAAATGAATCAGTTTGATTGAAATTGGGCTTCACCAAGCATTCTAAAGTGTGTGCTTACATTTTACAATATTTGGCCTCTGGCAAAATTGAAACAATATGACATTGTCCTCATTGCTTTTTTATTTCACCGATCAAGTTACTCTTTTGTATGTTTCATTTCTGATAGTTATTTTCTGTGTCTGTCATCATTTTCTCTTGTAAGTCATGATTTATGGGGTTTTTTATTTGTTTTTTTTTTATTATTGTTTGTGTGGGGGTGTTTTTTGCAAGCAAACTGAAAAATTATTGTTCTTTTTCCTCATAAGGCAGGCAACACGATAGAAGGTGTTGAGTTTGTTTTTCAATTGAATTCCATCTTGTTATTTACTTTTGTGTTTGGGGGCGAGGTTAGTCTTCAGCAGAGAGCAACCCTCTGCGTGTCAAAACTGACATTCCTTGTTGTTTTTCTTATAACCATCCATTCCAACTTGTGAAACTTAACAAATTGTAAAGAGCTCAAGTTGGGACGAAACGTACTTTCTTTCTTTCCATGAAAAAAAACCTTCATGTTAAAAGTTTAAAAAGAATACTGCAAATCAAGTTATTCGAGAAATTTAAATAAAGAACAGTTTGCTAGAAAATTAACCAACAATCCTTTTACTTCTTTATGTTAATATTAAGGCTGGGTATACTTTTTGGTAAATGTCAAAGACCATTATCCACACATGGTTTGTCCCAACATATGCAAAAAAATACCTGTGAAAATTTTGGGCGCAATCGGTCATCGAAGTTGCAAGAGAGTACTGAATGGAAAAAAACACCCTTGTTGTATAGAATTGTCTACTTTCAGACCCATGCGAAAGGCTTCGTGCTTGAAGCCTTTCGCAGATTCAATTTTGGGGGGTGAAAATTTCCTCTTTCTCTAAAACTACATTACATAAAAGGGGGTCGTTTCTAACAATGGTTTGGGGTATCTTTTATCAGTGCTCTTTACTAAGTAAAGTATTTATGTTCGTTAACTTTTGGAGTAATTACCAAAAGTATACCCTGCCTTTTGGAGATTTCTAGTTAGAGATTCGTTTGTTTGTAAACTCATTGAACACAAGTTTTAAATGTGTTGCTTTTATTATAAGCTTCTTAAGGTCAAAGTAGACATAAGAAATCTTTAAGCAAAGATAACACTTTCAGTCTAACCCAATGAGAATCTATATATTTGATACTTGGTGACAGATTGGTTGTAAGCAAGTTGTTTTGAAATATTTGTCGATGTCGTTCTTTTCTTATTTTTATCTTTTTAAATTTTCCTCTAAGTAAGTTCTAAAGCGTGCCTCGTATTTATTAATGTTGACTGTTTCTCCGTTGATGTGTTTGTTGTTGTTTTGCCTTTGGGGCATCTTTTATAGACCGTTCTCATGACCTATTTTCTCCTTTTTGGATCAGTGTACAATGTATTGCAAACCGAGGCTGAAATGTGAAATAGTCTGGTCCTTCGGGGAGAAAGGAAAATGATTTTGTTAAACGTTGCTGTGTATATACAGGAAACTTACAAAGATGGTCATGAGATGGTTAAAGTTTTATGCGAGTTTCCAGCATTAGCACAAACACACAAACACACAAACAACAAGTAAATAAACAGTTACCTTCTAAATTGGCAAAATGTTAAAACGCTTTTAAATTATTGTAATTGAAGTATTTTTTAATCTAAGTTTGAATCTTTCTATTTCACTTAAATTGTACAATTTATTATAACGTCACAATCATCGATCGTGCCATTTGATTGTACGTCATTACAAAGCTATTTTTAATAAAAGTTCGGGGGGGGGGTATTTTACAGTTTTTATGTTCGGTTATGTAAATAAAAAGTTAAACATTTATAATATTACTCAAACTGTTTCTAAATTCTTGTTTAGTGTTTTTTCCATCTTACTGTAATTACTTTGTAAGCTATTTCAATGACTATGTTCAGTCTAGTTCGCTCTGCAGGGCTCGAACTAGAGGATCCACAACACCGCAGGGCTTATACTAACAAATTGTACTCACAAATTGTACGCCAAAAAATCTATTTACACAGTTTAACGTTTAAACTGTTTTTGTTTGAGCAAACACTTCTAGAAGATTTATCTTATTTGTCAAGTATAACAATTTACCTTATTTGTCAAGTAGACAAATGTGTAAATAATTTATACTTCGATACTTAACAGAATTGAGCGATATTTATCAGACTCTCAAAGTCAACGTTTGAACAAAATCAAAATGTATTATTCAGTTGAATTATTTTATTTTGTTTAATTACTGGCCCTACGTTAAAATCACTGGCCTCGTTCCTGCGGTCCAGTGTACATTTTGAACCCTGCACGGTTGACAGCAAACCATGGTGAGAAAAGAAACACAAACATGTTGAAATTCTTTTAATCTTTTAACTGGTCTTCTATTGACTTATGTCTTTCTTGAAACCAAATTCCGATGGATAATCTTAAAGAAGTCAAGAACTATTAGCATGACTGTTTTATTTATTGGGCGCTCTGGGTTCGCTTTGCTTTTTATCGGTAGGCTTAGCCTATTAATTGCTTCAAGCCACCATTGTCCGTACCCCCATCTGCTTGGTCATTCAGGAAACCACCAACAACCTGTTTTCCAATTAGTTCTGCCGTCTTTTGAAATCCCACCGGATGGTAGCTGAGTGTCTCAAAGGGAAATCCATTGGAATTACAAAATGACTGCCACAATGACAGCAACTTTACACTTCCATACTACTTCCATAGCTTACCAAAATGCCTTCTTTGTTGCAAAACCCACATCAAGTGAAAGACTGGACGAAATCTTTATCCCTTGTGGGACCATGCACCCCCAACAACGACACAGCAACTTTACCCTAGTACCAGAGTTCACCCAAATGCCTTCTTTGTGGTGAAACCCTCATCAACTGAAAGACGGAAAGAAATCTTTATGTTGGTGTTTTCCCTTGTGGGATCATGCACCCCCAACAATATGACACGCAGCAACTTTACACGAGTACCAGACTTCACCAAAATGCCTTCTTTGTGGTGAAACCCACATCAAATGGAGAATGGAAGAATTCTGTATTTTGGTGTTCTCCCTTGCGGCACCTACAAAACAACGCCCATCCACGACAGCACCAGAGCACCGATCAAGGATCTGATGGGAGACATTTAATCGCCTTGCGACTCTCCAAGGACTGTCCATCTTGTAACAACGACCTGTAGTAGGCAGTGATTGACGGTGACTGACAAATATCTGGGATTTAATCCTAGATACTTTTCAGTACACAGAACTTAAAGAACTTCTTTCGTTTAATTCATCTTGTTTATCGTTCATACAAAGGCAAAGCGGGGTATAGAAAATACAACTTTGTATTCTTTTTCAGTATAGAATTAACAAGACACAGATGAGCAACTCACAAAACATCTTTGAAAAAAATGTTTACATCAACTCGCAGATATTATAAGTCTTTTGCCATGTCAATCATAACCCCTACCAAAGTACAAACTGCATACATGTATTAGGGCCTACTCACAAAACTTAACCCCTTCTAAAGTGCTTAACACATGACTGGCATCAAGGGGGAGGGAGTTTGAATTCGAAAGCCAACTAGTTATAAATTTCGTACCGGTACAATCCTCCAGAGAAATATTTCCGTCTGAAAACTCACTGATTATAAAGTTATCGTAGCAGTACCAATCCTCCAGAGACCATCTGAAAACTCACATCGTGTACGTACATGATAGTTAATATGTACGTACATGGTAACTGCAGTGTACGTACACGATTATTATCGTGTACGTACACGATAATTATCTTGTATCCCGTACGATACATGATAACTACCATGCACATGCGTACATTATATAGTTATTGTGTACGTACACGATAATTATCGTCATAGTTACGCAGCTGAGAAAACTCTCCCAAACGAACGTTGTTTTTACATAATTTCTGATACTTTAAACACGAAGTTTTGTATACAAGAGTCACTTGTTTTGAACTACAAATAAAAAACAAGTGTCGTAACTTGAAAGCAACCTTCATTCCCCTTCAATCTAACTGTTCAAGTGTAATGAGTTTACTATGAGAATGTTTTGAAATGGCCTCACAATCTTCACAGAGACATTAAATTTCGAGTCTCCTATAGACATTTGTCAATTCTTCCGACTGTTTTTAAAAGTTGACAAATTTACTTTAGAAACCTAAATAATAGATCATCCATCGTGAATTCTTCTTGAGCACGGATCTCAATGGATTAATTAAACAGACCGGAGCCTGGAGGGTGTGCCAGGAAGTATACACAGGTGCCGATACCCTGAAGGGAAAACCAACACCATCAACTCCAAAGTTGATCCTCGTTTAGCTGGTGATGTATCGATCAGCAAATACTAAAAACCGAAACAAATACACACACACATCTGGGTATTTAAGATAAACCAAACCATTGTTGAGTTTCATCAATAAGATCTGTCGAATGAAAAGCTGTTTCTTGAGAACGCCTACAGTTCTGAGCCCAATTTCATAGAGCTGCTTAGGCAGAAAACAATGCTTACATGTTTTCAGCTGAGCCCAAATTAGTATGAAAGCAGTCAGAAATGGAATGAATGACATAGTGTTTTGGCTGGTAACCCTTTAGTCGTAAGCACAATCGTTTTTAGCTTTGCTTAAATTTGTGCTTATTGGGCCGTCATATAACTCGTTCCGGCCGCGATCAATGTTAACTCCCATTGCGCGGTCTGCACTCCAGCTGGGGTGCTCATAATTATGATTTATTCGGCCAAGTTTTCAACTAACACAAGAAAGTAGTGTTTGTCTGTTCCGTGTATCGCGATGTAATGGAACAGTAACACTAAGGCAAAAGCAACCATTGGAATCAGATGACAAGACACCCCATTCTAAAATGGTCATGGTTAATAAAAGTGAACCGAACCACTGTGACTCGAAAGCCATATTAATTAATCCAATCTTAAAATGGGGTGGGGGTTCATAAACAAACAAATAAAATTAAAATGATAACAACAATGAGCGGGGAGTGAGGGTCGGGATAGAGTTCGTTTATTGCCAGGTGGCCCAAACAGTGGGGGTGTGGGGGTGTGGGGGGGGGGGGCTTGGGACTACCTCAACCCCCCGCCCAGAACCCTTTGCAACCCTCCCCCACATGAGATCGAAAAATTACCCCAAAATTAAAATGTCTGGTTATGGAACTGGGCCCAAGTATTTTGGCCTGGATTGTAGGCCTAGATTGGACGGTGACTGGGTTGGTGGGCGGCTGTGAACTGGATAGACGTATCTGACTCGCACAACACCAAACCAAGAAGACAATCTACAGTATAGACTTTTAGAAAATGCACTGTGAAGGAAATTTGCTGATAAACAATCATATTGTTTCTTCCGAAGGAATGTTTATTCCGAATTCAACACCGACTCTTCCTAGAACTAGGTTCGTGCTAGAACTATAGGCTTATCACACTTTTCTGCAAAAGGTCATTATACTTGAGACGTATTCGCTGCTATCCGCAAATTAGTTTCTTATAAGACACCGACATCAACAGTCTGAAAACAAACTGTTGTCTTTGTGTCAATTTCATCACGAGTTTGTGAGATACTGAAAAACGTTTTTTCATGCTAGCTTGTCACGTCACACAAACTGCAGTGGGTTTGGGTCTTTGTTGGTGTGTTTGCTATTTGTTTGCATATCGTCTTTTTGTACCGTCCCCGCCATGAAAAAAAACAAAATAAAATAGCAATAATAATGGTTTGGTGTTTCCCTCGCTTTAACCTGTGTAGAGGTGTTCTATTTATACCTTGAAGGCTTTACACAATCATTTTATATAGTATGGTAAAAAAAAACTAAAAATAAAGGTTAATCCAAGCAGACGGAACAGATTAACCATTGTAAGATTTGTAAAGTTTGTTTTAGTGTCGATCAACCTTGGTTCTGGTGCTTCCATTCTCTTTCACAAAAAATGGACATCTTCCTCTGCCAAGGAATGTCAGATAGCATTGTTATGTTTTACCCCGTCAACAATGGGTAGATTTGCCGGTATTGACTCAATCCACCCAAAGAGGTGGTGGGGTAGTGTGGAGTGTTCACCCGGCAGGCCTCCAGACTCCTCGTATGGTGGCTTCATTGAACGGGAAGCCCTATCCTACGGGAAGGCCATACATGATCGTCGGCTACATAGTCACACAGTCCAGCAAAACACCAGCATTTTTTGTCGCCTGTACCCATGGGGATACCAACTTTTAAAGCCAATAATTATACTTCTGGCATTGAGATATCCATCCCAGTGGATCTTTCCAAGAAACTGATGTATAAACGGGACCTTTTCCAGCATCACCGACGTCATCAATGCAGTGTCTTGCCGCAAATATTTTCTTTTGCCCGAAGATTTCCCTTCTTTTATATAAGACCTATACACATAAGAACGTCAATAAAGAACAAATATTATGTTTGGAGCGCCTTGCGGAGAAAATTACGTAACTTTTAAACGTTTTATTTTATTCTATTAAGTTGTTCCAGCCAACTGCCTCAAGGTGGCGTGGGGGTTATGTGCCACTATCAAAGCAAAATGATACCCCTTTTCAAGACCACTTTTAATGACTGCTATGTCAAATTCCAAAGGCGTTATTATCTGGTTTATATTTCTCAACACAGCCCGTGTTCCATCAAGAAAACAAAATGCCGATTATTTCGCAAACAAATACTCTTCAAAATTGGGGCGGGGGCAATTTGGCGCCATGCGTTTTTCTTCAGGGACCTCTTGAATGTAGAAAAAACTCTCTCCTTTTTGCCCCAATCTATTTACACCCAACTTGAGTCAATTACGCATATTACGGTGTCCCGCTAGCCAAATCTTCAATTGTCATCCATTGTTTTCCCATCAGCATGCGTGAATGTTTGAAGACCCTCATAGCCTATCTAAACACATGCTTAGCGTTACCCTGAGAACCCGCATAATAGGGCTTCTTCGTGTCAACTCGAAGTGTGAACTTTTGGCAGGGTTGGAGGAGGCAGTTGCATTTAGGAGTGAGCAAATGAAGTGGACCTAAAAGTGGAGCGCGTAAATTTGACATGCAATTAACAATGCTGTTTGAACATGGTATTATGGAGGCGGTTTGATCAACAGTGGTATTGTTGAAACTGTTGAGATGCTTACTTTTCGAGCAGCCCGAGCAGCCCCTGGCAATAATATGACTCGTGCAAACATTTTTGTTAAGCGTTTTTCTTTTCTTTCTTCTTCTTCATGCTGTTGGTGCGTGGTGGCTGTACTCCGCAATACTATGGTAACACATGTCACTGTCTGGCAGGCACAGCATTGTGCAGTTTATTTGTCTATAGGTCTAGTTGCTGTTAATAATGATTGTTTATTTGTTTTTGGTGAATTTTGCTATAGGACCATTTCAAGATAATTAGGTTCAGACAAGGCTAGGTTCAGCTTACATTTGAAAAAAGGTCCATTATTGTGGTTTCCTTACATTGAATACAATGTCAAGATCACCTTCAATGGCATCTTTTATATGGTTGCTCTGTTAGGGGAATCCAACACATCACGTTTCACAGTTTTGCCCCAAATTGCAAATACTTACGAAAATGTTTTCGCACTTCATTCGCAGTTTGGAGGCAGAACCGGAAATATACATCGTGTGCGATGTACCCTTTGAGCCACCGTACTTATAGGGGCTCAGGGCTAGAACACGACGTGGATTACATGTTACTTGTCACAAATTATCTAAGGCACTGATATAAAAAAAAAATAGGTTAGAGGGGGATTTTAATTCACGTTTTTAGTTCCCAGGACAGACAGTTACAAAAAACTCTAATAATAAAAAACAAAATCACCCATACATGTTTTAGTGTATAAACATCACATTGACATCTCAAGCACCAATGGAGATTTTGAAAAGAAAGTTACATAAAGTTTAGCTTGTTCTTGTACATCATGTCCCATCTTGTATCTGGACCTTTTCCGGCAATTTTAAAATATTTTTGTTGTAATTCTGTATTATTGTATTTCTGCATTTTCAGAGGTTTTTATCTTTGTCTATTTGATCTTGATGCTGTTTTTACTTTAAATCACGTGCAATTCTGCTTTTGGCTGCGGTGCATGATAACACTAAATCATTATGTTTGAATGAATGGATGAAATTGCAGATATTCTGCCTGTCATCCCTGTTTGAGCAATAGTTCTTTGGTAAACATGGACTGAGTGTCACGTGTTCGCCATATTTGGATGTGGTGTAGGACCATATAATGGCCTTGCTCTATATGGTTGGACCATGTTAGCAGGGAGCAGACAATGTACATCCATGGTGATATTTAATTACCTTAGTCTCTAAGGCAATGATTTATTCTGTACCAAATAAAAGTATACGATTATTTATTGGTATAAGATGGCAAGGTTCAAAACGATTCATGCCGGCATTTAGTTAAACCCAATATTCGATTCCGAAATTTATCCTCTTTTTCCGGTTTTGAGTCACCACTGAACACGGACATGTACCTCACAGACAGTATTAGCCCTCGAGTGTTTGGTATCGAGATCTCCATTTCTAAATTCTATTTTTGTCATCTGGTAACGAGAGATTCAAAGACATTGTTGACTTGAGTCAGAGTCTTTGTTTGTTGTTTAGACAAAAGAGCCAATGGAAGGAAATTCATTAGGGTTTGTTCGGGTCCAGCGACCATACCATGACCTCAAGTCAACAACTCGCATTCTCTGATTGCTGGTATCCGCGGTAAACGTGCAGTATGCGGAATAATAAAAAACTGTCTATTTACTGATATTATTTCTATTTATTTGACCTCTGCACAACAAGAATATTTTTCTTTTTAAATTCCCATGTAGATTGACTGTTGAGATAACACAATCGTTTGTATAATGGGTGGCTTTAAGTTTTCTAATATTTTCTCTATTTTGGTCTTACCATGGACCGGAGGTGGCTCCGGGAGCGCAACTTTAGGACTAACTTTCAAGGTGGAAACTTGTTTGTATAAATCCTGCTATTGGGGTCCGAAAATGTTTAAACACACTCTTTGGCAAACTATGGCGTTTCAGAAGCGTTTTACAGGTTATATTTTAGTCCAACGTTAAAAGTAGGAATTGGTTCTAGGTCCTATTTGCCCATCCGTTCAATTTTTTGTTCTTCTCAGTCGACGAAAATAAGGGCGAGGAGCACAATCTGCGCCCACCACAAAATCCTCCACTGTGCATGGACTGACATATTTTGTTTTATATAAGAAGCGTTCAAACCACGCCATGTTTTGTTATTTTTTCCCTGTTAATTTTTACTTCGAAATGACATTAAAGCAATATTTCCTGCCCTGATAGCTCAATGAAGTTGAAGACAAAAAGAATGCAAACTGTCCTGCTCCATGGTCTAATAAAACAAAGGCTAAAATGATACGAACATAAGTTTGAATAAATCAACTAAGTGCTGCACTAAGTCCAGAAATTTAAACTTGACAAATAGTTCCATCCTGTCCTTGAAACTATAAAGATTACCTTACACCTTATACATGATATAAATCCATGGTTTACCTGACACAGACTCGACAGCTAACGGACACGGTACCTTGATCATAACACACAAAAAAACTTAATGAAAATGTAAAGGGTGCTTCAAACGAACACTCCTAATAACAGGGACCAGCTATAGCGACGCCAGGGCATCAATGCAACAGTGACACCACTGTTTACAGAACCCCAAACCTTTGAACATACACACTTTGGATGGCTTTATACATGTACACAGAGCCATTTTATGTAGAGATTCCAAGTGTTGGAATGCACACTTATAGGTTATCCCAGCAGTTCGCCAAGGTAGTTCAAACGACCTGACAGCTTCCCATGCAGGCAACTTTCAGTTTATGTACAACACTTTGATTTTATTATATAAAATTTGTCAAAGAGTGGAGCTTAGAGTTTCAAGGAACTGAAAGTGTGAGCCACTTCATCTTTTAGCGGAACCTCACTTCAAATGCTGAGTAATTGGTTTGATTGAAGATTCCATCCCATTAGGTCTAATCAACAAGCTGGTTTTACCACTTGAAGACGCTGAGTTACAGTACCACTTGAAGACGCAGCCAGGATTGCCGTAACAGAGCGGAAGACGGATTAGAAAGTGAGTTGGGGTTTTCTGACTGCAGGTGTGTTAATACAAGCAGAATGATTTTCTAAGAACTCCGTTTTTTCTTCTACGGGGTAAGGAACTGAAATGCCTGTGGCATTCAGACTTAGCTTCTATCCGCTTACTGTGCTCAAATGGTGTCATAATTATGCGTTATCCTCTAAGGGCTTTCTCAATTTAAAGTGAGAACAAATCAAGAGTTGAGACCTTCTTCTGAGCAAGACTGCCGAAGGTGTGTTTTTGTTTGGAGGACTGAGTTCTCACAACTCAAGGTTTATATCAACTAACAGACTATGACAAGGCTTGTTTTTTGTTTTGATTTTTCTAGGCAAAGGGCACTTAAAGGCAAAGTATACATTTGGTTTTTGGAACCGTCCGATTGTTATACAAATGTAGATATAGGCCTATACAATAAAACTAGCATGTGAAAACTTAATTTCAAAAGGTCGCGTTTTTGAGATATCGCCGAAAATCCGGAGCGAATATGTCCACGCAGGAAGAATAATCCCTAATATGAATACACAATGTGTGAAACGTATCTGTAAACGTTTCTCAGATTTAAATTATGGGGCATACAAACTGATATCTTTTTACATTCGAAGTGAAATGTTTCTAAAAATGCTTTATACTATCGAAAGGTGCTGTACTTCTAACCAATACGTTTTTTTATTGCCATTAATTTTAAGACTGATAACAAAACACAAGAGAGGTTTGCGGTAACACCATGTGAAAATCTCTTTTGAGTAGTGTAGGTTCTGAAAAGAACCGGTGGTTAACAACTCAACTTGGAACTTTCCTAAGCTATTTTTGAAACCACTGTTGAGGCTTGGGCTCTGGCTGAGGCATCTGTCTGAAGTCCCGTATACTGAAACTGTACGCTTCCAAAATTACTGACCCAGCCAAAGCCAGAGCCTAAGCCGAAGTCGTGGAATCAAAAAGGGCCCATAAGGGGCAGTGGCTGGGGGACAATAATCTTTTTCCAGAGTGAACTGTCCGTATAAAGTCATAGATCTTGTCATGAAGTTTTCTAAAAATCAATCAGTCAATCAATATCCGGCAACACTGTTCATCATCAACCAAAAGTATTCACTTTTATAATCAGGTTGATTGACAGTTTATATAATTATTTTAAAAAGTTGACATAGAAAGAGCTGTCTGTTATTTGTTTACCGGCTTAGTATCCGTGATGTAACACCCTCATTCTTCACTGATTTCCAAAGCAGACAGACCACATTTATTTTGATATTAAACCGGTTAACTCAACTACCGGTGGGCTACTGTACACTAAACCATTATGTCAAGAGTATTAAAACCCTCTTGGTAACATTTTTTCAGTGAGTTGGCCAGCCATTGGAAACCGTTCCATTGCACGGGTTGTGTACGGGCAACACTCTAAAAACTTCCGGGTCAGATGTTGACCCGGTCCGGGTCTCAGGGACATGACTGTTTCTGGGTCAGTGTGACCCGGAATACGCGGCAAAATGATACAGAAAGTGTGTCAAAATGACGCGGAATCCCAGCTAAAATCACATTTTTAACAGGTTTCCGGGTTGCGGCCATGACCAACAAATGGCTCTCAGGCTCCACGGCACCCGGAGTCCGGGTCAATTCTGACCCGTAAGCTTTTAAGGTGAGCTGAGCACAAGCGCACATTGCGGACGCATTCACCCAAAAAATACTCAATACAGCAAAGTTTTTTTTTTTAACCACAGCAGTGTCTTAGATTCAGACAACTTGAACACTCAACAGGTTGTCATGATAACTGAGTGCATCGGTGTACCCATTCGTGCCTAGGTATAAATGACACTATACAGCCCTATGTCATTTCATACAACGGTACTATCTTTTGATCATCAAAAAACGATTATTCATTTTTCTTGAGTGGTTAAATCTCTGACCTCTGATAAAATATTGTCAGACCACAATAATACGCTTCACGACACCATGATAACGGCAGTAGTGGTATGGGTTCAATATTTGCCGACATATCAGTCCCTATAATATTTCAAAGCCATTGTCCAATCGCTTTGATAATCTTTGTTTCAGACAGAAAATAAATTCAGGTATTGTAATCTTAAGCTTATTAAGGTATGAAGATTGGACTGGCACCAGCCATTCTACAGACTTCTCGCAAAGAGACTAATCTCATCCAGTTAGTTATCTTTGAATTCGCTCTTCTCATCCCTCGCCCAACCAACAATTAAAAGGAAAGCTCGCCATTTGTTCATTCTTTACATCATGTTTTTATAAAACCGTCACCGTCCAACTAACCCGTGACAAATTATTGTTATTATTATTGTTTTTTGACCAACACAATCCAAACAAAAATTACAAAGAAACAAGAACAAGAAGGAATAAAAAAAAGAAGTAAATAATATAAAACAAATAAATAAGTAGGCCCTATATAAATAATTAATTCATTTAGTTAGGTGATCCATTTTGAGTATGTTAAGGGAGAAAGAAAAGACATATTTCTCTGGAGGATAGAAACTGGTTTAAATTTTACAAGTGAACATTTAGATTGAAACTGATCCAAAAACAATCCATAGCTGGAATGAGTGGACTTTTAATGTTCGCGCATTCTTTTAGAAAACACAGCATGTCTTTTGATACTCCCCCAATGTTGGAGGTTTTAGTTTGTCCAGCTGTTAACTGTTCATGACTCGTGCTGAGAAAAGTTTCCTAACAATGGGGTATATCTTGTTACGTCTTCCTCAACATGGACAAATACCTTGCCTACCCATTATTGAAAAATAATTGCCGTTCTCAACTGAATATTTATATACCGCACACACAGATTCTTGTCGTTTGATTGAAGAACACGCATCACGTGTCTTCCATTGTTTTGCCATGTATTTACTGCCGCGACGCTCCCAAAATGTAATACTGGACAGTCGGCCATCCAACATAAATAATTATTGTACGCTTTGCAGTGTCGTGACTTAAAATAGTCATTCCCCACCAGTTTGTCCACACGAGGCAAAGTCACACGACGGACAAGGTTGGTGTTTACATGGGGTCGTCCACGTTGTTTAAAAGATTAAACAATCACATCAAATGGGAAACAATCAAATGACACGGACATGTATGTGAGATAGATCACAATATGCCCATTGCAAGCATTTCGTTCGTGCATTGTCGCGGAATATAATTACATAGGTGAAATATGGCTTTTCTAAGTTCACTCGGCTTCAATTCGTGAAATTGACTATCCGGACAAACAAACAAACACCCCAACACCCCAACAAACAAAAGAACACAATAATAAACAAAAACGAAAACATTTATACAATATCCATGATCAGCAAAATGATTACAAGCTGACCTGTCATTATCTAAACAGTCTGATTTTCCGGGTTACTAATATTAAAATTCTAACTCTAATTGCGACCAAGTGAAGTTTGTACCCCATTTATCACCAATGAACAGACATCCAGACGACACCATGGCAATGGATCCCATTTTACAATCGATGTGATGCCGCAACAGCGGTAGTCAGTAGCAAAACTACCTTAATTAAATCCAACAATACAAAACGAAAACCATGTTGTTATTTGACCCGTGCTATTAACGTCACAAACCATTTTGCTGATTCATCCTGTATCTTTTTACAGATATGATGGTGATGAGGTCTGACATGTTGGATGCACGCAAAACTTCCACTTGAGGTAATTCAATATTTCATCAATGGCGCTATTTTATAAATAGCCACTCCATCGGGGGCAAGCAGTGGTGTATGACAAAAGCATATAAGAGATCAATGAGAGCGAACCCAATGCCTTGATGATTAGAGGGTTTGGGATACCTTACACCGTCTTTAACTCGCTCCATTGATCTATAAAAACTCGAGAGCCGAAAGTGAAACCTTTCACAACAATGGAGCACCTGTGGACTCTACTGTGAGGAATCAAAAGAACCCGGGCTAAGATTCCATTAGTGTGTACTACCAGTCGAACTGAATCATGGAGACATCTCACGTGCCTGTATTCACGATTTCAACACCGTGCAAAATTTGAACTGATCAGACTGACTTCTTCCAGGTGGATTCAAGTTAATATTTTGTTAACCTTCAAGATTAAACTTTTACAACTTGGGTACTATAAACGTGGAGGGAAGGCGAGGTAATCTTCTACAGTACGCAACCAATGAATTGGTCAATATCAGTGTGAAAACAGTATCGCTTATAACATTGAGGTTATGTTCAACTCATCTAACTCGTTTCTGTACTATACTGGCTAACTTCCACATTACAACTGGTCACCGAAGCTGTGAAACTACGTAAATGGAATGTGAGAAACAATTATTCCAGCTATTTTTCTTGGTGAATGTGTATCGTAATTGGAAAGATGGATGCTCAGAATCAGTGTCACCATGACATCGCATGTGCCATCGTGATTTTTTTACCAAACTTGATGGCATTGATTTGATCAAAACTCAACTTATGCACGTTAATTTTAAGTATGGCTGCCAATGGGTGGTGTGACTGTTGCACTATTAACCTAAAGCGAATGGATCGCCACAAAATCGAATATATCCAACAGCAAGTTGTGTTATAAGGACATTTCCCACATCCTGACCTGTCGTCGAAATTATTTCGATCATTTACGGTTCCAGTTTACCAAATTTGCTAACCAGAGTTTCCACAGACGGGATCATGTAGATGAATACGATTTGCATTATTAGGCCCATAGCGTCCACGATGAGACAAAAATACTACCTCAATATGTCACTAAAATTTCTCGTTTAAAATGTATTATGCTGAGTTTCTTATGGAAATATTTAACTTCTGGTGTGGTCACTACAAATCCTGTGAACAGATAACATTAGACGGCAATGACAGTCAAGGGAAAGTTCGTACAGTATTCAGTGATCATGACTCAGTGATGACATCATGAGTAATTAGCCAATGAGACAAAATGACTGCTCAATAATTCACGGGAATCTCAATTTAAAAGGGTTTTGTGTTAACTTTACCAGGATTTACAAACTTCTGGGGTGGTCCCTTCAACTTAGTGTGTTCAGAGAACAATAGGTGACAGTCTTGTAAAAGTTAATGCAGTATTCAGTGATCTGATTCAGGGATGACGTCGGGATTACACAGCCAATCAGATTCGTTGGAATCTCGTAATCGTGTCAACAATAACAACATTGTCAACACTTTTGTATGCACATCTGGGACAGGAGCGGCCGGTATTGAGTTGATTGTGTCAATAGATGGGGAGCCGGCGGACGAGGCGAAGTTATCACCGGTGTTGCCCCGCGGTGACCGTAGCTCTTGCATCGAGCACACCGACCAGAGGCGTGGAAGCCTCCCCGACGTTATGCATTTATTGCCGCCGATAAAAGACCACGATCTGGAAGCCTATCTCCACCACGGAAAGACGTCGGGTGGTGGAAGTTTACGGTCGAGTCGATCCAACAGCCCGATGCTGCTTGATCGTGGAGAAACAGGATTTCACTTGGAAGCCCCGGAGTCTGAAAAAATGCTACCGATGCTGTATGACGGTGGAATGGCTACTCATCGGTCTCGGACATTGCTAAGTCACAGTAGTCACAGTGGATCGTCATCATTGATGGGGAGGTCTTTATCACCGCGTCCACCCTCCCCATCCTTCCCGTACCACACGAAAGCCAACACGAAACCCAACGACATTCACATTCTACAAAGGAGGTTCAGTGAGGAAAAGCAAGCAACTTTATTAGACTCTAAAATTTTCGGGCGGACACTCAAACCGGATAGTCCCTTGAGTGACATTACAGACAGTCATCCGATGTTGCAACGGAGACGCTCTTGCCAGCCAACTAAACGCATCCCACTCCCGAGAAGAGCCAGCGAGGGTGTCCTCCCAGCGCCCCCATCTCACCTCGGTCATTACTCCTCCACGAAGAGCAAACTGGAGCAAATGGGTCATCCGGGTAGGTCGTTAAGCAGCGGGAAAGAAGTTGGGGAGTTGATAACGCCTGGCGGAAAGAACCACCGCGGAAAGAAACAATCAGGCAGTCTGGGCTTTTCGAGGATATCCAAGCTGAACAGTGCTTCGTTGGAGGCGATTCACAAGCATGAAGATGCGGAAGATGATAATGAACATGAAAAGCAGAGGATTCTGAATTGGCTGGAAGGAGTAACAAAAGGATCGCTGGATGACGGAAAAGAGGATTTAAGGAACAGTGAGATAATCCCTCTGAAGGGAGGCGGTTCAGAAACCGCTATCAGGATAATTCATAATGACTAACAACACCAAGTGGATTAGTAACGGATGGCTGTCAGTGATCGATTTATTTGGTATGGATTAACAATGTAATAAAAGTCAAGAGTCGGATGGTATAAATGGATTTAAAGAATCCGATTTGTAACTTACATTAGGCGGTTTGACAGAAATGTGTGTGAAGTTTCAAGTATGCTCAAAAGCCAACATAATATAATCTCCACATGTAAGTTTTAAGACAAGACTTTTTACACTTGTCCGACTTTCTAATTAACGTGGTTTTATCAAGGTGTGATAACTGTTGTATGGTTCACAGGATTAGCAATTCTGATTCGAATGAACTTTACATAGACTATACAGGCCTGATGGTTTGTTCTTGGAAAGGAAAGGACTTCGTTAGGGCGTCACCTAAAAAGAGGAAACATTTTAATTATACAATAGGCTCATCAATTTAGGCAACAACCTGAATGGGCGTGCAGGCAAATGCCACATAGCCTGAAATATCAGGCCTTATTTATGATTTTCCGTCAAGCCCCGGTTTCGTCATACCCAGCTGGAATGGAAGGACACTTTATGATGATTATAACTTCGTAAAATGTGATGGAGACTCAGTTTCAAGGGGTTTCGGAATAAAGATTACATACTGGTTTATAATTGTGTTTTACATGTGTGTTATGCACTGTATACTCTTAGAGCTGCGACCTTTGCCATTCTAGAGCAGATGATGTCTTTCCACTAGACTACCGAGCATCATGGTGCGGTCATCTTGATTGTATCCCATTCAAACCTATGTAACCAAACCGAGGCTGTAAGGAGAAATAGTCTGGATCCTTTTTATACAATGAATATTAGCATTCATTATTGGATACATTGACCAAGATGGATGCAGCATGATGAAAGTCTACAGAGGCTTTTATCAAGTAGCAGTGTAAAATTTAATCTAGTTAAAGTGGTCAACCTCCCTTTCAGCATCAGTTTTATGTGTTACATATGGGGAGGTGACTTGTATCACGAAGACTATACCATTAACATTTAAACTAACGAGTGCAATTAATATTCTTGTTTGAAAGTCTATTAAGTGTGAAGTGTTATACACATAAAGTATAAACACTAATTGTTCAAGGTGCACATAGGTTGTATTTTACAAACCTTACCCTTTGTGAAAATAGCACCGGTATCATGTTTGTTTGTTTTGTCGTTACAATCTGTCTGAAATGCTGTCATTTTGGGAAATTCTGTCTACATTATTTTGCAAATTGGACATTCGTTCAACAGTCATCATTATGATACAGTTAAAAGTATAAAACGCAAAGCTCACAAAATAACAAGAAGTAAAGCCGATCTTTGATACAATAATTAAAAATTGGTAATCGGGCCTACTCAAGGTCTTAACCAATAAGGGACTCACTGACGAGTAATTAAATTCATAACAAATTGATTCATTAATGATTACCCTTTCTCGTCTTTTATCACTTCATGTTTGGTCCTTAAAAATTGTTTGCCGAAAATATATCAAATTTACTTTTAAATGTTGAAAACAATATTGCATATAAATATACATAATTTGATTACAAACCGGAATTCTGCAATATCCATGTTCTCGTAAAAATTATTTCAATCAAGTAGATCAATGTTAATATTTTAAAATGTCATACTTTGTTAAATGGCCAATGTCCTTGACGTGCATATGGGTAGGTCCCTATCCTTAAAGTATTTAGAGAAATGATCATTTCAGAGTACAAATGCAGTTCAAGTATGCCGTTTAACGAGATTGGTTTTGAAAGTTAATTTCTATATTAAAAGAAATTTTAAAATTAAAAAATCTATCTTTGTGGGAATTGTATTTTTTATTTGAATACATAAACAAACGCTTTATCGATACACGCACAAATAAAGTTAAACATATTTTTGGGTTGACTTCTCTTTGCCTTTTAGCAGACAATAAAAAAACAAAAGCATGACAGCATTACAGACAGATATGTTTTTCTTAAGATGATTGTTGTCTGTATTTCACACCAATAAAGCTACTAACGTAGTTTTGTTTCGAAGTTTTTACCGGGCACTAAACCATGTTCCTAAGACTAAGAGGCCTAACCCCAACTCTCACAAATCCAGAAATAAAATCCTATTCAGGAAGTAGTCTGATTTTGGAGAATTTTTGAATGTAGGGCCAAAGTAACATTGCTTATCACTGGGCCAAACATTTTGATGCTTAGTTACCATAGAGTGGAGGATAGTGGATGAGTCAAGAGGGTCTAGGACACAGGGGAGGAAAGGAAAAGTACAATCGATCACTCCATGATCCAATTGTCTAAAATTACACAGCGAGCTTGTCGTTTCCTTCTTCGCTCAATATTTTTTTCTGACGCAAACAAATCAATGTTTGGTTTGGGCAAATATTGTGAACTCATGGTCTTAGTCTGACGATCATATCGAATAACATTATTATCTGCCGATGAAAAACGCAAAGAATTAAAATTCAGTTTTATCGTTAAATTTGTTTACATGTCACGGAATCGGAGGAACGAGCTGTTGATAATGAACTTATACAAACAGCTAATTTGAAAATAAAACCTACGTGTTAATATCTGGGCTACCGATGAAACACCAGAAGCGTGTTGAGTCAATATTAGCTGTCTGGAATAACCAAGGACATGGAACCTCCGAAAATTGCTTGGTCAGAAGAAGGAACAAATTGGACAGACTCTAGGCCTATATGTTGAAATATGACGTGAATTGGTCATCTTTGAGGGCAATTTGGAACACACATGTGAGTCGTGCAGTCGTGCGTTTTGTTGGAGACTGGTTTGCAGCACGCGCACATTTTTTCACAAAACTTATTGCACGATTGATGAGTGAACAACGTGGTTGAGTAAATATCATGAGCGCTTCACGCACCTTTAAGCCAAAAATGCAATTTGCCTGTAAAGATGGCGGCTATCGGGAACTTTCTCATCCCCACCGAGACCCTCCAGAATCGAAACTACGCTCGAAAACAAGTTTCAGACTTTTATCCAAGGGTGTGGCACAAACATCAATATAATTGTAAAATTTATTTCAATCTATTGATGATCAAGTATAATGTCTAATTTATATCTTGTTGTCATGGAAATGTAATTTTGACATAACTGTTTGATTACTTTTAGCCTGCAAAGAGACCGTCATCTGTGCTATTATATTATTTGCCGTGATTTATATTATATTATGTTATGCTTTTATTAACAATACATTGTTGTTTTAAAAAGAAATTAGGATATGAACACAATAATGCATGGCGCTTGTTCTTGCTTGTGTGAAATAAATAAACTACACTTTGTGATTTCATTACGTTTTTCAAATGTTGTAACTTTCTGCAAAACTTTCTTTTGAGCCGTGTAGGCTATAGTTTAGGCTACACTAAGACCTTGGTGTCTCCAAATAATGAAAAACACCACGACTGCCGCTTAATTCTTGGATTAATGCGTGGGTGAGGAGTGACAGTTACCGTTTCGATTCACTTAGCTGTAGCGTGTGACCTGCAGCCGAATTAGCCACCTTTTCATCTTCACGTTGCCTACCCCCCCCCCCCCACCCACCCCATAATAAGGAAGACTAATTAAAAGTATAAATCATATAATCAATAAATATTTTTTAAAATGAAAATAAAAGACTGTCAACAGTTAATCAAAAGAAGTCAGATCATCGTGATATCGCTCAGGAAAGGGTGGACTGTAATTAATGGTCAAGGCTGGACCTGCAACCTATTAGACCCAGAATGCTAATTGCAAGCACACAACAATATTAGAAAAGCCTCCCTGAATTGCGTAGCAACATGAAAAATATGTACAAAGCAAAACCTGAATTAAGTATGGAATTAAAGTCTTCACCGATTACTGACAAACTCTTTGAATACATTGAACCTGATCCAATCCCAACTAGCCAGGATTATTGGAAATACCGGTCAAATGTTCCTTTCCATAACCAGCAGGACGACGGTATATTTTGGTCAAGTCAAATCTACCTCCGTGAACAGACATTACCGGTGTGGTAGGAGATTCTGTCCCCGGAGATTCTGCCGCCCCCCCCCGGCAAATTGTGTACAAACTTCTTCTGATAGCGCCCTCTTTTGAATCCTCCTCCTCCAGCCTATGTTAATTTCCCATTATGGGGGACAGAATCTCAGGGGGACAAATTTCCATAATATGACACCGCCGCGGTGTCGTAACAACAGGCAATACAAAAACAGCTTAGTCTTAACTTGCGCATACTCAATGGGAGAAAACGAAATCTTACTGGAGGAAATCGTTATGCAACTCTTAGAGACATCGAGAAACAAAATTGTTCTGCTATAATTTTTAGAAAAACAATAACTTTGGAATGAGTGGTTTAAAAGAAGTTTTACTGATTTTATGTAGAAAAAAATGATAAATTTTCAAATTATTCAACACTATCTTCTTTTGTTAAAATTTTTATTAGGCCTAAACGCAGGCATTACAAGTCTACATCATTCAATGTTATTGTGTGTTTAAAACCGTTTCAATACGCATGCGGCAATTGCACCAACAGAGGGCGTGCAGTCGCAGAGACGGTCGACAGTTACACATGTCTTTCCATCGCAGGCTAATGCTAACACTGGTAGCCTACGTACCTCTATTACTCTGCCATTTTGTTTTGTTTTGTTGAAAACTCAAGCTGACGCAGTTTGATTAAATGCATTCATCTTCCAATCCATTACAAAATGTTCATGGGTTTGTTTTTATGCATATACACCAGGGGGAATACTGGTCTTTGACAATAACAAAAACTATACCCTGTCTTAAACCATGTAAGTTTAATGTAAATCTGTGAACTTTTGTGTTTTGTGTCTTACCTGAGGTACAGACCCCTAAATGCAAGTCTATAAGTAAAGGCTAAATTGTTGTCTTTCACTAGCACAGACATCCTTCTTTACATTTTGTAAAATAACAAAAATCACCCCAAAATATACCATGCTATGTAGACACATTCTTATAAAATGGCTAAGTTCTTAAATAATAATGTTTTATGGTGCATCACTCATATAACTTTCATCATCGTACACAAACCAATTTGCCTCAATGACCCTATTATTTGTGTTAAGTGGTGAAAGCTAGTCCCTTGTCTGGTAGTTTAAATTGGAGTTGCCTTAGTAAGTGCACGCCTATAGGAGGAATGCCTACACCTTGTGGAATTGACAACAGCTCAAATTCTGTAGGCGTACGCCTTTGTCCGGTATGAGTGAAACAGATGGGTGCACAGAATAGTTTCAAATTTTCAAGCTTATGGCTGGATGGGAGCCCATTCTAATATTACATGCATGGAGGAAGGAATGATACAATGGACTTAATAGAATGGAACACCACTCATGTAGTTCAATAACATTCACCAAGAACAAGACTTGCTTTGTTGCATAACCCCTACGCTCTTAAAATACATGCAAGGGACACTTGCCTCCACATAGATTCTGATATCACAATTTAGCTTGTAAAATAGTAGTATTGTTACAATTTTTCTTGTTGAAAACTACGAGACAGCCATCAACAATTCTCCGTCCGACTTAGTAGAAAATAACGAAGTATATGTACGGGTTGGCTCATGAACTCTTTATACGAGAAACACTTAGTTTTTAAGAAGCCGATGATTCATGTTCACAGTGAATAGACCTCTTTAGTTGAAACAGAAACAACACATAATAAAAGCAATGTTACACATTCCATTTGACTAAACATCTTTTCATTGACTAATGTCTCAACTTACCCCGTACACCTCAAGTTTGACCGAACACAATGCACTCCTCCCCGAGTTAGACCATGAGATAACAACCAGTGGCACAAGCATCCAATGACCGGGTTTCAAGACAACAAAGATGTCACTTTCTCCTCGAAAATGTCGAGTTGCACTTGTCCTTCTCCATCAGCAAACGAGTTATTCTTGACCTATGTCAGTCAAAGAATCCACATGTTGTCTTTGTTTTGTCCGAATTCGGTGAAACGGGCGTAAATAGACGTGAATTTAAACCTCGAGACTGGTGAAAATGGCCGGTGTGTCGTCCGTCCAGTAGGGCCTATGTGCAAACTACAACAACGTTGTGGTCAATGCATTTCAAAAACAGCACTTCTTGCACTTTTTTTGCGGCTGTAACTCCTGCTGAATATTCCTCCGCGGAGCATTTAAAACCTTTGAAAATCCTTTAAAAAGTCACATTTTGGAGAAAAGATAAAACAGCTTTCTTCAAAGGAATAACACAAAGAGACTATTTTGGTATGCTGATATTTACCTCACTCTCATTTTCAACCAGAATGGTGGATTATTTTCGGGAAATGAGCGGAGGAATTTTGAATGCTGTACGGCCTTAAGAATGTTGTCCGTGAACAACTCTGAGCGTGCGGGGGCGGGGGGGGGGGGGGGGTGTCATCACGCACAAGTTTGTTCGTGAAGATTGCAGTGCGCCCCCAAGCTCTCGATGTTACATGGACGCGATCCAAGCATGCAATGGGATCCGACCTGAGCAAAGGCTACGCACCGGTCAGAGTTCACACATGTTGTGTTCATGATGTTGTGAAATGCATGAATGTTGCTCGAGTTAGTGACCGGTGGTGGTAAGCGAGAATTACCCTTTTCTCTTTTTTCTTAGCATTTATGTGTAGGCTGACTATTAGATACTAACGAGAGCATTGACAACATGACGTGGAATGTCTCGATCTTTGCAAATGTGAGATTCAAACTGTGTTTTCTTCCAAAATTGCAGCGATCGTTCGCATAATCATAAAAATAGTAATCTTGTAATCTTGTAATGTGGATGAGCGTAGCCTAGGCTGTCAATCCATTCCCCCTCTTGCCCCCCCCCAAGTGAAATACAAAATGCACAAAAATAATTAATGATTCCATACATTAAACCACCCCAAATAAATGTCTTTTCCCTCGCTTGCCTCCATCCATGAAACTGTCTTGTTACGTCACTAACTCACTGCATGTCAAATCAAGGTGAAGGTGCGTTGTTTGTCTTCTTCAAGTTCATGGTTTGATTGATCATGTTTTTGTTCCGCCCCAAAATAGAATCAGCACAAGCATGACAAGGTAGTTGGATTGACCCATATAAAGTTAGGATTAGCTCAACCACAGTTGTCCATTGGTCCTACCCAACTATTGTTGGCGTGTCGTGGCCGAGCGGTCTAGTTCATTGGACCCAAGCTCTGGTGCTGTCAGCAGCTGAAAGCATAGAGCAAGGAAGTGTGGGCCATAATTGCTTTGTAAAAAGTTGGGAAGGGATCAGTGCATTCGGTTGTCGATGATTGAAAACTTGCATCAGAACTTTTGAAAAGTAGGCACATAACTTCTGCATTTGAAAAAAATTGTCATAGATTCCACGGAGCATTATGTCTGGACTGAAATTGCCGAGGCGTAAACGTCGTGTCTACCAGAAGGTTGATTCACCCTTCCCTGTTCCCATTGAATCAATCACCAGCAAGCCAGCTTCAAATCAACGATGGTTCTATTACACTGGCGTCCTGAAGGAGAACTGTGTTCTTATACAGCAACAAGGAGACGCTATATTCCTGTATAAGATGGTTAGTAAATGTTATTCAAAGTTATTCAAGTGTTTAGAATGAAAGAAACAAAGATTCTTTTGTTCCTTAGTGCATTCATACGTATTAGGATTGTGAAGCAAGTTATACTAAAGTGTCTTGCTCAAGGACACAAGTGTCACTACCAGGATTGGAACCCACACTCTTGGGACTTGCCACCAGGGCCCAATTTCACAAAGCTGCTTTCATGCACAAAAAGTAGCTAAGCACAAAAAAAAATTTGCTTACCAGAATAAGGTTACCAGCCAAAATACCATGTCAGACGTACCATTATGGCTGGTGTCCTGCAATCATTTTGTTCAGCAGAAAATTGTTAAGCAACATCTAGACCGCTTGGCCACGACAGGGCATTGTTATGTGTCAATGTATCCACAAAATCTGATTCATAAGTATAAACCCTCAAGCAATCTCTGCTCGACAAGGTCTTAACACGATTTAACCCTCCAACATTTGATATTATTTATTGCAGGGATTCTTTGGGAAAGGAATCTTATCGAAGAGTAAACCCGAACATGAAATCTTCCTCGGTTCTTACCAAGGCCTCAGAAAGAAAAACTGTAAGCCATTCATTGATTTTTGCTCATTTCTACAACGTAACAAAACCACAATCAAGACGTTATCCATATTGGTGTGATAATCACTTTTAACTTTCACAGACTTGCAATTGGGAACTTGACTCTAACCACCCGAAACCTCTACCAATATGAAGGAAAACAAATCCAACAGATCTTGTTGCTGTGTAGATGGATCAATAACAATAACTGGAATCTATGTAGCACCTTACAAGGGTTTGTGCTGTGGCGCACTCTGCAGGTACTGCCAGAAACACCAGGGCAAACTCCCTTGTCTTGGCAATATGTGTAACTGGGTTCTTTTATGTGCATTACACAAAACACAGGACCTATGGTTATATGTCCTATCCCAAGTGTGTTGCTTAAGGACACAAGTGTCAAGACCGGGATTCGAACCCACACTCTGCTGATAAGGAACACCAAGGCTTGAGTCTTGTGTGCTCGACCGCTTGGTGGCCACAGGCTTGGTGGTGGTGGGGGGGGGGGTATATTGTCACAAAAGAGTCCAATAAATTGGGTGATACATCATATTGCGCAATTATGGAATTTACATTTGTATTGGAATTGTTGTTTCAGTGCCACCAAAGGAGCGTAGATTCCAGCAGCAACGTTTTCAACAAGTACGGAAACACAGGTATGAACGTCATTTAAGTTGGCAAAAGCAGTTTGTTCTTCAGGCTCGAAAAGTAGCTCAGATCGACTGTACAAATTCTTCCACCTCCGACAATGAGGGCCAGGCACAAAGTAGAGAAACTCATCAAGAAAAAGAGTGTACAGATCGTGTAGGGACATTTGATAGCGATGAGGAAGTTTGCAAAGTAGGAGGTGATTTACAAGGTGACTCTGAAGGACAGACCATGGCAGATGATGATGATGTAGGGGTTGATGTCATCCCACAAATTGATGACCGTACTTGTGATGTTGTTGATGCTGTAACTATGGCAACTGATGTGGACCAAGAAGATTTTGGTGTTGATAGAGTATCAAGAACAACTGAATCGCTGCCAATGAATTTAGATGCTAGTAATGATCAACTTGAAGCTGTTGTAACATCACGGACTGAAATTTTTAGAACTGATGATGTCATCGGAACATCTTATGATGTCACAGACCATCAAACAAAAGATGCTGCAAGACCTCAAACCAAGAATGCTAGAACTGATGATGTCATCGGAACATCTGATGATGTCATGGAAAAAATGGACTCGGAGAAATCCGACTGTGAGCTGGGGAAAGGACCGGATGCCTTAGTTACCATGGAAACTGCTGAATCTGGTTTGGAAGAAAGTGTGTCTTGTACTCCAGCAGACAAAGATGAAACAGGATCAACGGCGGATGCTGAAGTAAATATCTTATTAATTTATTCCGGGGGGAATATGTGATACTAACTTGAATTATCACAATTTTTTTTTCTTTCATGCAAGTTTGCCCCAAACAGGGCTAAAAGCCACTCAAAAGATGGTAATTTCTTTTGAAGCTTAGAGGTTTGCGTAAAATTTGAGTTGGAGCCATTCTTAGATTTTATCTGATATTCATAAATACCCAAGTTAGTTTGGTAATCCTATTGGTTGAAAGGTGTTCACATGACTGTTTGAGACCATTTTAAGCAACTGACAAAGACATAACTGGAGCCATGAATGTGCGTTCGTTGCTCATAGCCATGCCCCTCGTCGGGCGTTAGCTTACGCAGGAGCTGATTTTCGCTTAATGCAATCAGTACATATTGGTAAAATCTGTTAGCACGCATGCATACACACAACCAGTAAGCGTCGTGTGTAGTTTGACCCTTTGCAAAACGGAGCCTAAGGACATATAAGGAATGAACATTTAAGCCTACAAAACAGAAAAGTTTTACAGACTTGCTTACATTATTACGCTTTTTAACAAAAAGGGTATCTATGAATGGGAATAAAAGAGTAGTGACTTTGTCTTAAGCAGCCGTTTACAAACTTGCAGGGCTGTGGCTGTTCGATACAGGACCTTGCCTTCGGCTTGGTCCTTCATCAAACGGCCACGACCCTGCTTGTTTAAAACGGCTGTTAAAGACCTTGTTGTCACTCTTTTATTCCCTTATGACAATATTTTACAATGCCTGGTTAGTCTACTGCCCCCAGCGTCACAAAGTATTTCTTTTACTATTGATGTCATGTCACCCACTACAAGCAGTAATAGCTGGTTACCCTTTACACATTTTCAGGACCAGGGATTTATCAGAAAGGACGACCCTTACAAGATCCATGAACATTTGCAGCTCAAGCTAGAAGAGGTACCATAATAAGCAGCTACTGTGAAAAGAAATTGTGCCACCCTTTATTGATGACAGCTAGCCTTGAGGATAATAATCAATGGATTTATATAACGCCAAATAAATAATAATCAAAAGGGTACATCCTAGTAGCTAGATTACGGAGCTTTGCAACATAATTATTGTAATGGATGTTAAATTTGCATCGGAGATAAAGACTATTAGTTTTGTTTTACACTTACACCCAAGTGTGTTAACCACTGTACACTGGGTACTTTCCCAAGTCCTGTGGAAAAAAAAATCCACAGACATAAAGACTCTGGTGGGATTCAAACCCACAACCTTTGCCATTCTAGAGCAGATATCTGACCACTGGATCACTTGGGGGCAAGTTTTGGTCGGGATTGTAGATTAAGGTGCTTTACACCATTATAATCCCTGTTCATCAGGCATACTTAGACCATTCCTCAAACTTGCTCAACTCCCTGGGGAGCATACAACCCCAAGCTGCTTATATTAGCGCTAAGGGGTTAAACCAAAACAACATCGTCTGAGCCCTCACAGGTTCCTATTTATACACCTGGGTGAAGAGAAGCACTTTATGGTCAACTGTCTTACTCAAGAACACAAGTGTCATGACTAAGATTTGAACCCACACTCTGGTAAACCGCTCGACCATAACACACCACAAATTGCTAAAGAGGTCTGATCTATGTCCGAGTGCTACCACTACCATTTATTTTTTAAATGTTATCAAATATGGGTCCAATTTCATGACTCTGCTTACCGAAAAATTATGCGCTTACGGCGCCCTGTAAAGCACATAAAGACGTAAGCGCAGAATTCCGTGGTAAGCAGAGCCATGAAATTTGGCGCTGGTCAATGTCTGTTATTTATTTTTATGTAATGATTTTGTTGAAAATATTGTCGTGCAGGCTTTCTTCCTGTCTTATGGTTTGGGTTGTCTGTCGGTGTTGGATGACAACAAGGTAAGCTATTTACCCTGATTATACAGCGATTAATAATACATGCATCATGTTTCTGTTCATAATTTATAACCAAGTCTTACAATATGAAGATTTTTGGAAGGGTATTGCATTCTGCTCTACCAGCCAGGCTCATAGTGGATGATACCCATGCCTACATCCTTACGGACTGTGAAGGGGGTAACCTCGTTTCAGCCCCAGGAGTAGGTAGCAATGTGCCCCTGGTGACAATTGATTTGGATCGATGTCCCAAATCAGTTAAGTGTAGCCCTCACCTTGAAGTGGCCGTCGGTGGCCTTGTGGTGTAAGCCGATCTCTCATTGAAAAAAACAAACAAAAACAAACAAACAAATGGTACGCATACTTAGCTGAAATAATATTATTCCTCCATGATCCATACAAGCAATGGGCAACAAAATATGAACATAACTGCATAAAATGTCCTGACTGGCGCCCCCACACAAAGATTGACAAAATAGGGAGGCATCCAACAGTATGGCTGGATAGCTCAATTGGTAAAGCGCCGGTACTTTAATTCAGAGGTACCAGACTGAAGGCCCACTCTAGTCAATTTTTCTTTGTTCAACCCCAAACTATTTAACCCAGTCAGTTTCCCTTGTGGTTTATTACTTTACTCTTGGCAGTTGACGGACCATTTGAAACCAATCAAGTGGACAGGTTCTGTGTAAGGGCACAACTGTGCACGGAGCTAACTGTGTACAGAACATGTGTGTATTCACCATATGATATCATATTGCAGGCTGATATAGTGTACATGGTGCATCGATTATTTAAAACCACAGTGGATGATATTGAATGGTCAGACAGTAGGAGGATTGGCTGTGAAGATGCAATCACCACATGATATCTTTGCAGGCTGACACAGTTTCTCTATCATTCAAAACCACTGTGGATAATATTGAATGGTCAGACAGTAGGAGGGTTAACTGTGTACTGTGTAGATGCAATCAATACATAATATCATATTGCAGGCTGACCAGTAGTTTTTCCAGTATTCAAAACCACAGTGGCTGACATTGAATGGACAGAAAGTAGGAGGGTTTTAAAGATAGGTATAATGGACACCAAAAGGATAGCCAACATGATAGCACCGTTAATGCCTTTTACTTAAACTATTTATTACAGAAAGCTCTTGATCTGACTGAGATGTGGCAGGCATTCTGCTCCAGGCAGACGAACTTTGTGGCCAACTACATCGCCTACCATTACTATCGGAGCAAGGGATGGGTCCCTCGTGATGGTGTCAAATATGGAGCTCATTTTGGTGAGTTTGTAGGCCTACAATTGACTCTGGAAACATCACTGGTATAATGTAGGTTTTGAGGCATCGCGCGGCGAAGGTATCAATTTGGTTTGTGGCAACAACGTGTGATGCTGTGTAGATTGTTCTTGTAAGAACTTGTCCTGCTGTTATTCCACTACCGCAGAGTAACTACTGCAGAGTAGTTTTTGGAATTTGAGGGGAATATTTAGTTCTGAAAAGATCTGTCCTGCTCATAAAGTACTACCAGGGGTAGGTAGGAAAACCAGCCTGCACTACACAATACTTAGCTTTACAGCCATGGACTGAATAAGTATTGGTCTCAAAGTCGACGTTTGGACTAGCCTGCTGTAGTCATCATCAGGAGACCGACATGGTTCTCTTTGATATATGACAAGCACTGTATACTCAGTACTAAATATTCTCTTATTTACATGCAGTGTTGTACAAGCATGGACCACCATTCTATCATGGCAGCTATTCCATCATTGTTCAAATGGTGACCGAAGGATCATGGGATACCGCTGACCCTTTGACCTGGCCGGCTGTATCTGGTATGGATAGAATTACTGAGACTGTTGCCAAGGTTCGTATACAAACTGTCTTTTTCTGTTGTTTCTCAGTTGACAATTTATATTTCTGCTTGCGGATGGTTGAACCATTTTATTGCATCCTTGTCTAAGTACATTAGGCCCTTTGCATCATGTGGAGTTTAATGGCTAGGGTATTGGCTAAAGAGGGGATTTAAGGACAAATTCAGTTTTGGGATGAACCCATCTGCCAATAGACCATGTAACCTGTGACTTCACATGTTTACAAAATAGCCACAAACCCTGGACTTCCTGCAGGCACGATTTGTATCAAAATGCAAGATTTTTGACGCAATCCACTTCAAATTAATCATGTTTTTACACCGTCACCGTAAGCTGCATACAGTCAGACATGCTACAAGATCAAAGAAGAATGAGAGGGGGCCGGTTGCTCTATGACTTGATGCGTCTTTTGACAGCGCACTTTGCAAACGTCTCTAACACAGAATGGATCAACCGCAGGACTAATGAAAATATCAAATATATTTGGGTATTTCAAAGTCACACTTCCAGGGGTTATGATCGAGCTAGGCATTGCAAGGCGAGATCGTACTCCATTGGGAATGAGGTTGGCCACTCCCCTCAGCCTCTACCCTGGCAAATAACTCTCTGAATCAACCCCCTGACATTGACTTCTTCTTTTTTTGTTTACTACATCAGGAAGTGCTGTTCTGTTATGTCTTGAGGCCTGCCAATTTAAGCGACGACGAGATGACGTCTCCAAGATGCATCCCCCGCTTCCGAGTCCAAGAGATCCTTATGAGACGCTGGGTTTCATCTCGAGAACGAGATCTTAAAGATCAGTTACCACCTCTCATATCATGAAAAGTAGACGGTCAAACCACCATGTTGGTCATTATCCCTGTATGGGTGTGTGCAATATAACAATCAGGGATATTCATTATAAAAAAAGGGCCAGGCTTTCTTCCTCCTAGCCTTAGTTTGGCTGCAACGAAGTCACATCTTACATAATCCCAGCCGTCGATTTCACCAAACTCTTCCTAACTTAGGATTAATCTTAGGACTTAGGACGAGTCCCAGCCTTGCACTGTAACATGTAAACCTTAAGATTAATCCTAAGTTAGGACTAGTTACTCGTCCTAACTCGAGATAGGATTAATCCTAGCATTTCGTGAAATCGGCTGATGGTGCACAAACTTAAGATATGAGGTTCAGTCATACCGCATTGTACCAATGAGGGTCCAACTTCAAAAAGCTGTTCAGAAGGGAACAGTGCTGAGCAAATTTGTCTGCTAAAAATGTGTGTGTGTGAAGGAAACACATTTTAAAGCGTGTTACTGTAAGATTGCACGTCTGACAATGCTTTAAAGGCAAAGTATTCCTTTGGTTTTTGGAATGATTCGATTTTTAAAATCCTATCTAAGTGTAGATATATACAATAAAACTTAGCTGTGAAAATTTCATTTCAAAAGGTGGTCGCATTTTTGGGAGCGGTTATGTTCACGCAGGAAGAATAATCCCTAATACATGTAATAGGAATACACCATCTGAGGAACGGTTTGGACAGTAACGTATCTCAGATTCAAATTTTGGGGCATAAAAACTGATATCTTTTCACATAAACACGTTACTTCGAAGTGAAATGTTTCTAAAAATGCTTTATACTATCAAAAGCTGCTGGAGGCTTCTAAACAAGAAGTTTTTTATTGCCATTCAATTTAAGAGTGATTACAAAACGTATACCTTTCCTTTAATGTGTGAAGTTACTTTTACGAGACTTGCCAGACGAGTATTGACATTTCATGAGCAGCTGACTCTTAAAATTAATGGCAATAAAAAACTTTCTTCCCATCATTGGTTCATCAAAAAAAGGCCTACAATTTTTTTTCTTCTTATTTTGGCGTAACAGGCCCGAAAAAATAGGATAGGTAGGTAGGTTTTTAAAAGTTTTTAACAATAATTTTTATCCCGGTAATGAAAATGACATTTTTTAATTACATTGCTTGAGTCTGCGCTATTTTCTGCATGTTCGTTGTGCAAAACATTGTGCACTTTTAAAGTTCCACGCCCGCTTTCAATGTACAATTGAAGAGAAATGTTCAGAAATGGTTTCAAACGAATTTATAACTAATTTCTATAGATTTTTTATTTATTTATTTTTTTTCTTCCCTTAAAAAAACCCCCCAAAATACCAGGGTCGGGCGTATTTTTAGGGTCGGTTGGGTTACGTCAACAGAACAATTTTTGTTGTTGTGCCAAATCTTAAGTACACTATAAATTAAAACAACAAATTCGTAAACATTGTACTTTATCCTTTATAAACTTGTTTATTCTGGTACTTCAAAATGAACCCATTTCATTTTAATAAAAAGTCTAAAGTCACAAATCAGTTTCCATGACAATGACATCATGCCATATTTGGTTAAATAGTATCCTGTTATCTATTAATTTGTTTACGTAATGCAGAAATTCAGAACAAAATTAAGTCATTTGTTACTGTTGTACATGTCATTAAAATACACTGGTAAAATAAAATAATTAAATTTGAATGTTCAGCTTCTTCTGCTAAGCAGAAACAAGCAGGGAACCTGTCACTAATAATATACATTACACGATAATTTGGCTGGTAACCTGTTTCTACTAAGCAATAATCTTCTGTGCCTAAACATAACAGGCCATAGAAATTGTGTTCAACTATTCCCCATGATAACATTACCATACAAAAACATTCCCCAAATCATGTACAATGTGCTACATGTAATTTCCTGATATATCTCTAAACACCCAAAGAACCATTCACCATAGTGCGGAAAGCCTGTAAGCAGAGAATGGTTACAGTATTAAAGCATAGAAAGCTGAAAGGAGTTGCATGAAATTAAGATTACATTGAAGAAAATGAATAATTTGGGGTTGAACAAAGACAAATTGACAAGAGTGGGATTTGAACCATTAACCTCCGGATTAACGTCCCGGCACTCCACCAACTGAGCTGTCTAGCCCTATGTTGGCGGTCTCCCTATTTTATCAGTATCTTTATTCGGGTGTCAGTCAGAAGCCATACAACCTTTAACTGCCGTTAGCCAAGGATCACACCCAAGTTTACAATACAACCTGGAAAGCGGCAGCCAAAACACCTCAAGGGGATGCAACTTTTTTATTTCAAATATCAATTTTGATTTTTCAATGTCATGTCACTAATGTACACTGATTATTTACATCATTACATCATTTAGCATGATTACAAGGTACAATCTCATGTTAACATACAGAATTATGACGAAAAATAATGTTACCAAAAGTAAAATGTTACCAAAAGTAAAATGAATATAAGAAAGATGAATAAGTAGAGCCACTGTGGGGCTAGGAAGAGATCTTAGTACTGATGATGTCATGGTTTGTTTACCACTTTACAGAAGAATGGGAAACCAACGTGTCTCTGCACAACTGTCGGGAAATGCAGTGCCCTGTTACAGCACTTGAGCAATGTAGTAAACAAACCGTTAGGTCACCAGCACAGGGGTCTAGTGGAAATAGAGACATTTGAAATAAAGGAACTTTTGGAGTCTCTATACTGTATGTAAAGAAATCAATTGAATCGTAGTCTTTTTTTCATTTTGTGTCTCACATCATGTGAATGAACTAGAATAATCCAGTAAAATTAAAGTTCAGTTTCTTTAAATTTTTGATGAGAAATGAAGAACTTTAATGTACACACTGCATCAAATCCTTCAAATATCCTCTGCCGGAATGAAAGGTTCAGAAGGACAATGTAGACAATGCTGACAGTAGAAACACAAAGACACTCAGCACGATGCAACAGATGATTTCTTGCACTAATCCTCACAAGATCAAATAAGATGACACCTTGATGAACAACCCAAACAAGTGGATATAAAGCAGCTGTCAAGGTTGCAACATTGCATGCTGTAGACCATGCTGACCAGCAGAAACGCAAGGCATTCCACTCGATGCACCGGGTGATCTCTTGAACTAATCCCTACAAGATTAAGGGCAGATGGTAGGGATGATCATTTATGACCCTGGCCTGAAACTGCTGCTCCAAATCAACATGAAGGTGACTCAACTTCTTGATGAACAACCCAAACAAGTGGATATAAAACAGCTGTCAAGGTTGCAGCGTTGCATGCTGTAGACCATGCTGACCACCAGAAACGCAAGGCATTCGAGTGATCTTTTGCACTAATCCTCACAAGATTAAGGGCAGAAGGAGTTTGAGGGGGATCAAGGCCTGCCACAGCTGCTGCTGTTCCAAATCAACATCAAATATCACTGAACTCCTTGACGAGCAACCCAAACAAGTGGGTATAAAACAACCATCAAGGTTTCAATGTTGCATGCTGTAGACCATGCAGACAAGAAGAAATGCCAAAGCAACGAACACCATGTGACATACATCACTAATCCTCACAAGATTTAAGATGGAAGGAGTTTTTTGGTGATCAGTGTAAGGCCTACCACTAAGATGACTCCTGAATGAACAACCCAAACAAGTGGATATAAAACAGCTGTCAAGGTTGCAGCGTTGCATGCTGTAGACCATGCTGACCACCAGAAACGCAAGGCATTCGAGTGATCTTTTGCACTAATCCTCACAAGATTAAGGGCAGAAGGAGTTTGAGGGGGATCAAGGCCTGCCACAGCTGCTGCTGTTCCAAATCAACATCAAATATCACTGAACTCCTTGATGAACAACCCAAAACAAGTGGATATAAAACAACTGTCAAGGTGTCAATGTTGCATGCTGTAGACCATGCAGACAAGAAGAAATGCCAAAGCAATGAACACCATGTGACATACACCACTAATCCTCACAAGATTAAAGATGGAAGGAGTTTTTTGGTGATCAGTTTAAGGCCTACCACTAAGATGACTCCTGAATGAACAATCCAAACAAGTGGGTATAAAACAACCATCAAGGTTTCAATGTCGCATGCTCTAGACCATGCAGACAAGAAGAAATGCCAAAGCAACGAACACCATGTGACATACACCACTAAACCTCACAAGATTAAAGATGGAAGGAGTTTTTTGGTGATCAGTTTAAGGCCTACCACTGCTGTGGTTCCAAATCAACATCGCAGAAGACGACTCCTGAATGAACAACCCAAACAAGTTGATATAAAACAACTGTCAAGGTTGCAGACAATGTTGCATGATGAAATTCATGTTGACCTGCAGATTCACCAATTACAAGGCATTTTAATTCATTCTTTGACTTTGGTAATCAACCCAAGGCTTAGAGTGAGACGAAGAGGGGAAGAATTGATAGACTTGCTTTGCAGAGACCACAGACCAATCCAGAGGTGGAGGGCTGCAATCAGCGGCGGGGCTATGATGGAGGGGCGGGCTAAGAGTGAGTCAACGAGAAGACGCTGGGGAAGAATTGATAGACATGCTTTGCAGAGACCACAGACAAATCCACAGGTGGAGGGCTGCAATCAGCGGCAGTGCTATGAGGGAGAGGTGGGGTAAAAGCGAGTCAAAGAAGACGCTAAGGAAGATTTAATAGACATGCTTTGCAGAGACCACAGACTAATCCATAGGTGGAGGGCTACGATCAACTATTCACAGCACTTGCTAGGGAAGGGAAAAATTATCAAAAATTATCAACAATCTCGAATGAAGAGGTAGGTTTTGAGATTTTCTGAAGGGACAAATGTCAGGCTGTTTTGAGGTTATTGAGGGGCCAGTTACTTTCTTTGTCTCCCTCAATTCGCCCCCCACCCCACCCCGATGGCCAAAATTGAATTGAACCCCATAACATCGCACCCTTAATGTGGATGCGCGCAATCATGTTTGTGTCACTCCAGCCTAAGAATAACACTGGTGTAAGTCCGACATTGTGGTAAGTCATTGCTTTTTTCAGCAGTACTAAAGCACATTAGAGATAATTGTTTTCTCCCCTTAGAACAACGCTACGAGAGTGGAAAGAGAAGGGTGAGGAAGATTGGAATTGAAGAGGGGTGAGGAAAAGGGAGAGGGGATCAAGGGGGTGCAGAGAAAGGATACAAGTGAAAAGGAAAGAGATGCCACATGAGGTTTTAAACCATCATTACTTCATTCATCATAATATTGGAGTGTTATTTCAGGGATGTGATAGGCTGTTAAGTAAAAAACCTGAACTCTGAGCGCAAAGCACGAAAGCATGCGAGCTCGAAAACTTGCGAGCATGAATTATTAACATTTATCTTTGGTTTTAAAAGCCCTACTCTGCAATCTGGGGCGTTATTATATGGTCTTAGCTTCATTTTTTTCAATGAATTTGATCTAAAAAAAAAAAAAAAAAAATTATTTATTATTTATTTTTTTTGTTTTTGGGGGGGGTTAAAAAACGGAATTTCTTTTTTTGGAGGGCAAAAAAACCCCGGAATTCCGGTTAAAAACGGAAAAATCACATCCCTGTTATTTGCAGTGTACAAGTATCCAGTGTATAATCACATATGGGATTCTGCATTGCAAATCTGCATTGTGAATCTACAAGAGAGAGCTGGGCATGCAGTGATAAGGTAAGGCTGATGTGCATGGCTGATGCACTGGGGGATCTATGCGCAGGGTTGGTGCTTGTGCTGGGCTGATGGGCTGATGCACAGAGCTGATAAGCAGCTCGGGGCCTAGTTTCATGGCTCTGCTTACGGAGCCATGAGCAACAAGCAAAGAGCCATAAGCAAAGAATCTGCGTTTATGAAAGCAGGGATTCCGCGCTTTCATCAAGCTTCAAAGGTTAGCAGGGAATTTCCGCTTGTGCACATGCATACTCCACATTACAGGCATTCTTTCGCTTACACATCAGCTAGCACACAAATTCTGTGCTTGTCCTGTAAGTGAAGAATGGTGATAGCAAGCGCATACTTCGGCGATAAGCAGAGCTATGAAGTTGGGCCCAGATGCGCATGAGTTGATAGTATTGGGCTGATGCACAGGGCTGTAACGCAGGGCTGATGCACAAGAACTAGTGCGATCAATGCAAGGAGTAGCACACAAAAGCTCAGCACACCTCTGGCTAGAGGTTGGGCATTACTCATAAAGGCTAGTCTTAAATGAGTCGCAGAGAAATCACAATGTTACAGCACCTTTAAAGTTCCCACTAACATCTTCTTCCTAGTAATGTTATAGAACTTCCAATTGTAACACAAAAAAAAGACCACTGTTTGTCAGCAAACAAACATCTTGAACAATCCAAATGTGCACAAGTTTGTTTGTTTCATGACAGAGACATCTTTTACGCCCAAAATCCACAAAGCAATTGAAGCTCTTGCTTACAAGCAATAGGTTACCAACTAAGATGACATGCATACAGTCATGTAATAAATCTGACCGGTTCCACGCAAATTTAAGCTTTGATGAAAATATTTTTAAAGATTAAATAAATAAATAAACGAATAAAATGAAATGAAATTCTTGAAATTAGAATGCCATAAGGTAATCATTCTTATAATGTCGAGACCATGAGCAACTTTAAGAATGGAAATAAAGATTTAGAAATCTGGATGCAACTGTTTACTCTTTTAACTAAATAAATCTAAAACACATTTATATCTAAATGACTTAAAGTGTACACTTGGTTGTTTACAAGGCTGTTGTCCCCCAAACAATCCCACTTGTACCCCAATTGTTACTCTGTTCTCCCAATGAAGAAATTAAATGTTCCAGGTCAGGGATCCCTACAACAACAATGATACATGCTGCAACAGCTTTTACACTGCTGTGACTCAAACTACCCCAATTGGTGTATATCTTTACTCTGATTGGAATCCTCCTCACATTTTGAATATCACTGTCCCAATTCTGAACTAACAACTAAACTACCCTAATTGGGGTATATCCTTACCCTGATTGAAACCCTCCTTCTCCCATGAAGGATATCACTGTCCCAATTAGGAACCAAAAACTAAACTATTGCAATGGGATAGAATAACACGCAATTTCACAATTTTCAAAATGGCTGCCATTGTTTTGTTGTTCTACCTGTATTAAAAAAAAAAATGCAATGGCCGTATAGCCAAAATATCTTTCTCATGACATACTCTGACCATAGAGCAAGGACGTACCTGCTCTAGGTTCTGACGGTGTGCTAAAGTCCAAGCTTGTATCATCAAAGGTGGGATGACCCCAAATATTTCTAATTTCTGCTTCACAAGACTTGCACAGTCTGTTAAGACGGTGTCATTTAATTCAGGCAATTCATAAACAAAGTGTAACACATGAGACCAGGGACCAATTTCATCAAGCCTTTAAGCACAAATGGGTGCTAAGCACAGACCAAAATTGCAGAGCAGAAAGTGGCTACCAGCCAAAATCTCATAACATTCAGAATGCATTGACTGATGGTAACCCACTAAATTTAATGCTAAGCATAACAATTTTCATAAAGCTGCTTTGGCACAAAAAGTGGCTAATCACAACAAAAATATGCGAACCAGAATATGGTTACCGGCCAAAATGCCATGTCACATGTACCATCTGAGACAGGTATCCTGCTCAATTTTGCCTTGCAGAAAATTGTTAAGCAAAATTGTCTGCTTAAGCACTGCTCCAATGAAACTGGACAGCCCTAAATTAAGATAAGAAAATTGCATATAAAGACTGGAAATACCTTTTCAACCTCATACTCAAACTTGCATAAAAACACCAACACTTTCATGTGTCACGGGGGAAAGAAAAATTACCAAATAAGTAAAGAAAATCACCAAATAAGGAAAGAAAGATCTGAGAACCCTGGTAATGTCTTCAGCGACATTTAAAGTAATAAAACCTTGGATTTCACAGAGCTCAAGGCTTAGGTCCTGTCCGAAACAGCGACTTCAGCTACAGCTACAGCTAGATCAGCGCGTCTGCCAGTGTTGAAGAATAGGCAGACGCGCGCGATCTAGCCGTAGCTGTAGCCGAAGTCGCCAGTTCGGACACGGCCTTAAGCTAGTTTTTGAGCTTGAATTGGCACAAGAAATTTAATGATCTGTACAGCTTTATAAAACTGGGCCTGATTTTCTGGTATTCTTGCTTGGACCTCACCTCATTTAAAAGTCACATTAATTAGCCCCCATGATTTCAACTTGATTTATATATACACACACGTACTGGCATACTCAATTTAAAAACATTACTCTCCAAAAATTATCTAAATATATTTGACATATTTACATACTTTCGTGTCCAATAATTGTTTTCAAACGGAAGCATCGAGCATAAATAATAAAGACAAACGTATATCTGAACTAAGTTTAAACAAATTGTGTGGGTACATTTTGTGACATAGCAAATTCCACAGGGCAAGACTCCTCTGAAGAAGCTCATTACATTAAAACAAACCGTAAACTCAATTACCGTAAGCCCATCATATTCCAACCACAAGTGCCGTTACAAGTTTACATTTTTTGGCCAGCGGTTATAATCGAGAAGTTTAAATGCAAACAATATTCCATGTATGGTATTTTGGATTTGCCACACACTAATGTGTGAAAAGCACTGTATACGCAGTGCTCCCCCCCAGTCCCACAGAAAAATAATTTGCAGTCATACTCCTCAGGTGGGATTTGAACCGACAACCTCCACATTCTAGAGCAGATGTCTTAACCACTAGACCACCAAGTGTGCCCAGTGACAGAGGCCAGTTGGAATCCTGTAAACAGAAGCCATCTAAAGGCCTTTTCACACTACCTCCATTTCGAACCGCGTTGAAACCTACCCGGGTCCTCTCCGGTTCAGCCTCGCTTCTTTTCGACACGGATCAGAGATAAGCAACATTCACACTGGTCTTTACGTGAACCGGCTAATGTGTGAACCGTATAACGAAAAATGCAATTTCGGTCCGGATTGAGATTTTCAACCCTGGTCCCTGCCAGGGTTGATTTCTATCCGGCTAGAGCATGCTACCCGGATCGGAGGCGGATTGAAATTCTTATAGTGTGAAACGGGGTGAACAAAATCTCCGGTTCGGAACCGGTTCCGACCCTGAGATTTTGGACAGTGTGAAAAGGCCTCAAGAAAGAGTTTGTGTGCAAGCCATTTAATTATAATTGCTTCTCTTCACCTAGGAGTATTGGGTACCTGTGAGGGCAGAGATGGTTCTTGTGATAGGTTTAGCTTGGTGCGCTACATACTTGGCAGCACAGGCTGTATACTCTCAAAGTAGATGAGATGATTAAAGGAATGAAATAAATGGCCCAGTAACAAGCGCTATGGGTGTAAAATTTAGGGGATACCAGCGCTGGATAATGTTAATTTTATTATTATGATTATTATTTATGTTCAAAGGAATTGACAATCAGAGCTGACATGATAAATGAAGATACGTTTATGAAGTACATCTAACAAATAGTGCAATGGTCTACACCTCAAGATAGTCACTGGAAAGACTGCATAACATTCCTTTGCACGTCATCATCACGATAAAAATTGTTGCGCCATTTGGAGAGTTCAAATTAATTTATTACAATTCATAACTTTTGTGTCTTTCTTCTGATTCACTCACTTTGTTAGTGCTGTGATTTTGTTAGCATATTGAAATACTCGGAATTGTTTATTACCAAGTACTTACATCCAAAAGTTGCTTACTGTTAGCTGGCAAATGTTGTTTACTGTTAGCTGCCAAAAGTTGTTTACTGTTAGCTGCCAAGAGTTGCTTACTTTTAGCTAGCAAAAATTTTCTAGCGTTACTTACCTGCTAAATGTTGTTTACTGGACTGGTAGCTGCTAAAAGTTGTTTACCGTTTTAAGCTGCTAAAAGTTGTTTACCATTAGCTGCTAAATGCCGTTTACTGTTAGCTGCTAAATGCTGTTTACTGTTAGCTGCCAAAAGTTGTTTACTGTTAGCTGTTGGAATTTGGTGGGCTTAGGTATTGTTAAAAAACCATGAGCACAGAGTTCACCTGGACAACAAATCTATGATATCAAAATAATACTAATTATTATTTTAACACATAAAGCAAAACTACAGAATGAAGTCGCCAATTTGCATATACAATAAAAAGAGTGAAAGTGTGAATCATTCGCTTGTTTAAAATAAGGGGATCCTTCTGAATTTATTGTGTACAAGATTCTGTGAAGATATTAAACCAAAGTAAACAAATTATTAAGCTAGTAGCCTTTCGAATCAGACGGAAGAACTCCTCCACGCCAATAAACAAACACTTTGATAACGTTGGTACAGGTTGATCATAGTGTTAACCAGTATACGCCAGAAGACATGCATGTGCGCACAACTTCTCTGAACCAGGAAACAGGTGACTGATTAACCCGTTTTTTTGTATACATGCACAAAGTAGTATCTATATATTTTGGGGGTACGAGGTCAAAGGTGAGTGATGTCTTCATTCGCCTGGACATTCCATTATGTAGCATGCACAGGCATCATGCACTCACCATGCTATGTTTCTTTTCCGTACAAACAAGGACAAAGGGTACTGGAACTCATGCTTGAAATCTCCCTTTTCCGGGGGTTATACTATGTAATCCAGATTCCAGGCCTTTATCCTTTTGTTGTACCGATGAGGATTACGAGAGATTGATAAGCTGCCATATTTGCTACCATTGTTTTGGGTACATGGGAGGCAAGTCTGAGATTTCAGCGTACTCAGCTTATGGTCAAGAATTCATGCTCAAGACATTAGGACTCTCGAAAGAGAACAACAAAGCCGTGTGTATTTTATGAGAACATTTGTTTCCTTTACTTTCTTTTCAGTCATGGTTTCATTGTGACAAGAATAATCTCAAGAATGAATTATTCCAAAAGCTCTGAACAGTTAACATCTTGCCCTGGTACGGTCAATCTTTTTTAATACTGATATGAATTGTGGTTAACAAGAGCGGTACTCATGAGTCTTTTGAATATATCCTATTTTATTTATCAATTAAATAAAAGTAATCATTAAAATCATAATTAAAATGCTGTAGTATTTCTCTCAATAATAAAGTTACTATTTAAAAGTATTCTGACCAAATAGAATTAGCTGTTGCAAACTGCTTACCAACCAAAAGATCCTACATGTTTGGTATAGATGCAAACATTTTTTAGTGGCCTGATGTTTCGACCTTAACGGAGCCTTTCTCCAAGGCTACATGATTTTAGCCTTCAAGAAAGACTCTGTTATGGTCAAAAAGTATTTTGAGTGACAAATTTGGATAAGTAATTTTTTTTTTTTAAGTAAAACAAATTTGGATCTAATCCACATCCTGACTAAAAGCCCTTGCCAAGGTTCAGGCGACTTCAGCGGTGGATGGAACAAATGCAAATAGGCCAAACTCAATCCAATCCTACATGGCAGTCATAATCAATAACACAAATAGCATTCATGGCAGACCAATAACACAGTGTCATCTCACCAATCCTATATTAAAATTTGGCAATCCTCTCTATTAAGGTCATCCTATAATGTCTCCGTCAGTTAATGCTGACGTTTATAAAAACAAATTTAAAAATTACGTACACATACTTCTTTACTAAGTACCTCATTTCTCTCCAAAGTATCTTCTTCTTTTTTTTTCATCTTCTAAAAGATTACAATAGATTAGGAACTTGAGTTAAAATAGAGTTGTTTAATAACTATTCTTAGAGTTCTACTGGGGATTGTTTTCCCCACTTATAATTAGGAACATGATTTGGACGGCAACTTTTGTGACGAAAATAAACTTGTGTGAAATTTTCCCCCACAGCTAGGGGGCCTTTTCAAACCATCAAGCTCAGATCCATGTCAAAAGCCACACCTCGCCAATCCAAGTTGACTTCATAAAATTTCAAGGCGGTTCAAATCTGCTCTGCTTTCACAATGCCTGTCGTGAAATCATCTTTTTTTTGCGACACATTTCATTCTCCACACGGGTCAACATGGCTCAACCCACCACCTGCAAAGCAGGGTTTGGCTTAAACACGGATCCAGCGCTCTACATGGGTCAATGCCGGATTGAAATGTCGTTGTGTGAACAAGTCAGCCAAACTTTCACAGGTCCAACAAAGATATTTTTCACATTGTGTCAGGCCCTTAGTGGCAGTTTGTGGTGAGTGTAATCCACACTTACACTACCTTTCTCAAATATCCAAGTACATTTTATTTTCACTGACCAAGCTTACTCCGAATTTCTTATCTCACATTTTAATAAGTGCTAATAAATTGGTCGCTTTTGAGTCATTTGGATTTTACAAACACCGCATAATTTTGTAGTAATTTCTCTCTTAGACTTTTAAGCAAAATCAAGTTGGCTGAAATTTCATCGTTTTGAGATATAGTGGACACTACAGGAGTGCACTGTTTGGTTTCAGCGTATACAGACAATTTTACTCAAACCTAATAATGTCATCCTATTGTGTCTAACCATATCTCAAAATGGCTCATCGTAGCGAACTCCCAAAACGCTTAACTAACGACTGAAGTCCAAACACGTTTCTGGATCAGGTCGGGGAAAACAAGCCCCCTGGTTACCAAGGAGACGACCGTCAATTACATGACACATTTAAAGACGAGTGGTAAAATGTTATCTGTACAAAGGTTGGTTTAAAAATGAGTATACTTGATTGCAGCCACCTTGTAATTGGTAATTAAGATTTGATAAAGAATGTGTATTCAAAAGTTTGTACATGAGGTCTACAGTGAGTCTTGCCTAAGTTCCCAACGCCTAGATTGTAGAATGCTTGTTCTACTATTCTTGTATTTCTCTATACAGCTACAACAACGTTCATGTTGAGTAGTGTGCCTTGCTACATGAAAGACTTTGATACACTAAATGGCAGCAGACAATGACCCAATGCACAAGAACTTGCCCTCAAGCACAGAAAAGTCTTGCTTAGCAGAAACAGATTACCAGCCAACATTCCATAAAGCATACATTGTTGGGACTGGTGCCCCACTCAATTTTTGCTTAGGCAACATTTTCAAGCAACATTTTCTGCTAAATAGCTTTATGAAATTGGGTCCTACATAGAGCTGCTTAAGCACAAGTAGCTAAGCAAAACAAAATTATGCTTACCAGAATAAGGTTACCAGCCAAACCACCATATCACAAGTACATTTGTGACTGGTATCCTGCTCATTTCTTAGCAACAGCAGTAGAAAGCACTTCAGGCGAAGCATTCACATCTACACTCTCACCATATTTTTACATACAATTTGAGTCCAAAATAGCAGACCCATGCATGGCCAGGGTAAATTTTGCCCCTCACCAAAGTAAAAATAAGCACTGTATGAACACTGTATGCTTTCCCGCTAAAATCATAATGTTCCTTATCAATGGTGCAAACAAACTAAACTTCCCTTGGGCAGTCTGGGCACTTGCACACTTTCAAGAACATGGATTTTATCAAGTAAGTCTACTGCCACCCAGTGTTTCAAATGACCTCCATTGATGCACAGATACAAATGCCTTGTGGAATTTTTGACATTGCAAAGGAGGATGGATTAAAAAAAATATATGAAGAATTGGAGAGGAATTCCAATTGGTTAACTCTGCATGGTGGATGAACTTTTCACTCTCCTTATGGCAAGGCCACTTTTGGTGAAGAAAAAAAAACAAAACATAGAAAACAAAATGAGAATGTGTAGATGAATGACAACAAGGGAAAACGAGGCCAAAACCAGAGGCCAAGACCAGAGGCCAAGACCAGAGGCCAAGACCAGAGGCCAAGACCAGAGGCCAAGACCAGAGGCCAAGACCAGAGGCCAAGACCAGAGGCCAAGACCAGAGGCCAAGACCAGAGGCCAAGACCAGAGGCCAAGACCAGAGGCCAAGACCAGAGGCCAAGACCAGAGGCCAAGACCAGAGGCCAAGACCAGAGGCCAAGACCTGGAATCAACGTCACAAAGCACTAAGACTCTTCTTAAGATGAGTCGTCAGTATTACCATAGTGTTTTGTGTTGTGACATCACACTTTGCTTAGCAATGGGAGACTTTTGATGTGATATCTGGCGCCCAAATCACCGGTCCTTTTCCATTGCTCTCGCCACTGAAGGAACAGAAGAAAAGGACAGGTGAGTAGGATACCCGTTACCATATCAAATGTCTCCCAGTAAGATCAACCTTAGCTCTTTGTGAAATTGAGCTCAGGGCAATTCAAATTCCAGGGCTTGATTTTACAAAGAGCTAAAAAAAAAATAAATAAATCCACTAGGCATATGACCAGGGTGAGATTAGAACCCACGACTTTTGCCATTCTATAGAGCAGATGCCTGGTAGCTAGAGGAAATCTGAATCCTATAGTTTAGCAGCTGGTATTGCATGATTTCGACTAAATGTTTAATTTTGCTGCAATTTCATGTTTCAAGGGAAAAGAAAGGCTATTTTAGTTTTTCAGAGGGCTTGCAATTGGAAAAACTGAGAAGTCTACGGCAATACTTTCACGGGGTCTGGGCCAGGGGCAATAGAGGCCATGGCTCCCGCAGCGTACAACTAACTCCAGGCTGTGACATTTCATCCCATAAATGTTTGTTTAAAGAGCGACGTCTACAGTGGTACCTAAACGGTCCGATTATCAGTTTAGACAACTATAACACTCAATCATTGAGCACATTGCACTCATCCCATAGACATTTATCACAGTACGGCCATCTTGTTTTTCTGTCCAGTCAAATTAATGTGACAAAATTAATGTGATGTCCAGTATTGGTGTTTCCTGACTTTTACTGGGGATACAGCGTTCATTTCTGCAACCAGGGATGGCGACACAACTGTTACAAAGCACCAGTATAATGCGAGTTAAAACCTGCAAGTTATACCTACATGTACGTCTGCAGAAATGTGTCCCAGTAACGGCGGAACCGGAAAACACTGGTAACAGACATATGGAAATGACCTCAAATGGACTGATACAGATTCCAATTTCCTAATTCATACTAGAAATTCATTGTTAGCTCGTCGCTGCAGACATGGCAGTCTTCAGTCAAAAGTATCGGTTGGAAAAAATCAACATCTCAATGTCTTAATAGTGCAAATATAATTAATGTTTCAGTTATTTTTGTTAGTCTGCAACCCATTTCTAACAATTTGCACCCTGACATCAGGCACGAAGGGCCTTGCTTGTAGCCCAGAGTTCTATACAAGCAAGGTAAAATATTCTGGTAATGTTTCATTCAGATGAAAAAGAGAAGAAAAAAAAAAAAAAAAAACCCGCCAAAAACACAACCAGAATATCCTACTCATTATGGGTTATTAGACAAAGATGGCCGCAGTGTGATAAATATCTACATTCAACCATTAAGGGAGCAGGGATCAATTTCAAAAACTGTTCACTCTAGCAAAAAAAATTCATTTCATTACGCTCACTGAGATTCTAGCATGTTTGGATGCGATAACAATTGATCAGTACTGGGCCCAATTTTATGGCTCTGCTTACCGTAAGCAAAGAATCGGCGCTTATGGAGGCAGGGAATTATTTGCTTACGCCAAACGTATTTCACAGGTTAGCAGAGAATGTTTTGCTTGTGTGCGTGCGTACTCCACTTTACTAGGCATTCTTCGCTTACACAGCTAGTGCAGAAATTCAGCGCTTGCACAGTAAGCGGAGAATGGTGATCGTAAGCGCAGAAATCGGCGGTAAGCAGAGCCATGACATTGGGCCCTGTTGTGTTGCTGATGCGCAGGCCTGAAATTTCATCTTGTAGTCTAGAAGGAAAGACCATTTTCAGTTTGCAAAGGGCACTTCCATTGACAAATCTTTAAAGTCTATGAGAAACTTTTTGAAGGGGCACCAAGGCCAAGACCAGGGGCAACAGAGGCCGAGGTCCTACTTATAATTCCAGGCCCGGATACGTTTGGCACTAACAGCTGGCGAGCCTGGACAGCTCCAACAGACTGCTTCAAGGTCTAGCGTACTTTGTGCAGCAGTAAGCAATTGGGTATGAAATAAAAAATTCCTGCTAAGCGCGACTCTGTTAGCAGAAATAAATCTGCTTACAGGCTTTTCTGAACTCAGTCCCTGCTCAGAGACTACCCCATAATGGTACAAACCCTACATGTTTACCCAAGGACTTATAACAATCTACACTACAAATGCAATTTTCAATCTACTAGAACCACTCAGCTACATGAATCTTGTAGCCTTAATAGTAACACTCTCTATGATGCAACACCACAGTGACTCACGTTACAATCACTGCAGGGCTCAAGTTTTGCTTTACAAAAATCCACACGACAACAAGGCTTGAACCACCAAAACCTTTACTGGACCAGAATTAAGTAGGCGTGTGAAATTTGTGTGCAAGCTAGTATGACATACATACATGTATCCAGCCTTAGGCTAAATTGAAAAACACAAGACGGTCGGACTTGTCCGGTCATGAGGCTACTGGCCCAAGGCTAAAATCACTGGCCTTAGGCCAGTAGTCAAGTGTAAAAGTTGAGCCCTGATGACTACATGATCAAACATCTGAATGAATTTTGTGACTTCACATGTCGGAATTCGTTCTAATCATTCACAAATTTCAAAATTTATTATCCATGTCAGAAATATCAGATTTTTGTGGTACGCCCAAGTTTACATGAGTCACTGTAGAACTGCCCAGTGTGTATGCAGGATGGGATTAAATGGGGGACTTTCGGGATGCTAGGTGGCAGCAGACTTACCAGTTAAAATCCATTGTTCTCGGTAATGAGCGCATGCTCAGAACTACGCAAACAATGGAGATTATTACCTGGTAAGTCTGCTGCCACCTAGTGTTCCAAAGTCTCCCATTACAAATGGCTTGCACAGTTTGCACTTTTTGTAAAATTCTATCATGTTTAATCTACAGGTTAAAGTCCCGTATGCAGCTTCGGTTCATGATTAGCACACTCAAAACTTATGGCTCAGTAGTGGAAGTTTCGACAACTGCAGATTAAACTTGACAACATATTCCCATTACTCACTGAATCCTGCAATGCAAGTCCGCAGTGTCTGACGTTCCACTGACCGCATGTATTAGACATGTGTTTTGCTGAATGATATCAGTCACTCAATTTGTCAAAATTTATAATTGTTATAGTAACAAATTTCAACATAGTATAGACGTCACTTTGAAACACAAGATTTCTGATATGTGTTGACATAGGAACGTAAGTAACCGTGGAATTTTGATGCAGCCACTTGAATGAACCGTTTCTGGGCACCTGCTAAATGCATCAAGATGCAACACCGTTAAAATGGGACGCCCTGAAAAATGCAAAAGTGGATTCTGTTGCATTGTGACGTGAACTGTGCCCAATTTCATAGAGCTGCGTAAGCACAAAAAGTAGCTAAGCGCAACAAAATCTTGCTTACCAAACTATGGTTACCAGCCAAAATACCACGTCATGTGTACTATCTGTAGATGGTATCCTGCTTATTTTTGCTTAGCAGAAAATTGTTAAGCAATATTTTCTGCTTAAGCAGCTCTATGAAATTGGGCCCTGGTTTTCAACAGCCTTGTAGTTTTTTGGGAACTCGGACTGCACATGGACATGTCAAGGCCATGCAGCACCCTGCTAAATGCAGCACAGTGCAGCAGTGTGTGGGATTTGAGTTGACTGCTGAACGCGACAAGACACAGCAACCTACTGATGCATTTTGTTGTGTTTGGCAGGGTTGGTTTTAAACCAACTGCATAACGGAAATAGTTCAACCAACAATTCGCACAAATATTCCGCGTCATTTTGTGTCACACAGTGATTTAACAGGATTTTGTTCGAACCAAAATGGATCTGAAGGTAGACTTGTCATCATCGTACTCGAATCGTACCATTCTCAAAAATAACTTTGCGTGAATTTTTCTCTCCGTCTACAAAATGGATAACAGGATCACAGTACATCTGGATCTTTCTTACACCCCTCCTATTAACATGGACTTTCCCTTCCATTCGTCCACCGCCACTGGCCATGCAAATTCCTTTGGCTGGAATTGAATCTCCTAACACCCGACTCTTACTTAGTCTTCGATCCATCTTGAAACTGTCCAAGCCGCCTTCCACATGAAAAAAACCCAAAGAACCTAAAAACCCTAACTGTTAGAAAATATCAGGGCATTTTGAATAGTTGCGGTCCCAGTATTTGGAAGTGAATATCCAGTCTTGTTCGCCGGTGTTCGGGTTGACGTCCAGTTTGAACCACATTGGAGTCCAGCTTTCCTTTGTCTTACTCCGATGCTTTCGGGTCATTCGCTGTTTCTCTTCCAAGCGATGCTTCTCATCTGAAGCACAATCTGCAATCAATAGAAGATCAAATTTTATATTTTGAAAATGCATGTGTGTATCAATCTATCAATCTGAAAAATAGTATTAGCTGTTGCAAACTTCTTACCAACCAAAAGGACCTATGGTATAAATGCAAGGCTAAAAAGGCCATCGAGCAAGACTCTGCTAGGGTCGAAACGTCAGGCCACTAACTATTTTTTTGAATCTATCAATCTATCAGACCATAAGGGGCCGGAAGATATCACTCAATTTCTATTCAAATTAGATGCTCTGGGCTCGATTTCACAAAGAGCTAAGATTGATCTTAAGAGCGAATCCATCTGAATTGCCGGGCAAAAAGTGACGTCAAGTGATTCAAATCGCTACGGCGAAATGAGACAACTCAACTTAGGATGAATCTTTGAGCTTTGTGAAATCCAGCCCGGGTTTTTCAAAAATAAAAATGGATAACGATCTGTTTGTTTTGGTTTAACCAAAAATGGATCCAAATATTTCACTCCTGAGAGAAGAATGAAAATTCTCTTTCGGGGTTGGACACAAGACGGAAACATTTCAAGACTTAAACCACTTCATTGCGGAGGACTACCATCACACAAACTTTTTAAAGACATTGGAATGGAATTCTTGTAAACAAGTACATGAAGTGTCAGTGCGCTCTTTTTGGAAGAGCGTCGACTCTAAAAAGAGCCGTTTTGGGCCCATCGTTTTGAACACTATACTCTGCTCATATTCAGGAGCTAATTGCAATGGTCTTGTTTTGTGTCCATTTGCTCTCTGTTGCAAGTGTGCTGGAGGATGAACTTGATAGCCGACGGGTCCTCATGAGATATGAAAAATATAACATATCGTAAACCTGGGTGTGATCCCTGGCTATACGCCAGTTACAGGTTGAGTGGCTTCTGACTGGCACCCCCAAACAGAGATAATACCAGAATACGGAGACCTCCAACATTAGGGCTAGATGACTCAGTTGGTAGAGCACAGGCACGTTAATTGTGGAGGTCACAGGTTTAAGTCCCACTCTAGTCAACATTTGTTTGTTCCACCCCAAAGTTATTTAAAGTTTACCCAATCAGTTTCCCTTGTCGCTTATTGCTTGATATAACAAAAACTCAACCTTCACACAGCAAGGCTATGTCGTGGGATAAATATCTGTACATACCAATGTCCCCATTCTCCATGCAGCGGATATCGGGCCTGTATCTTGCATCCGTTGGTGGTAGACACGACTTCATCTGCTCCGTCATCTCATTTAATCTTATTGCAAACAATGTGAAGTTATAATACTGCAAGAAAACAACAACCAGTGATTAATGTATGTTCAGTTTGCGGTAACACTATGTGTATATCTACTAGCTATGTGGATTTGTTCTTAGAGAACTAGGTCTTGCTTTTTCATTCTACTGCCGCGGAGTAGATTTGGAATCGGGAGACTACTTCGGGAGACTACTTAGTTCTGAAAAGAACTGTCCAGCTCGTTAGCTACTACCTGGGCGGAGGGTAGGAAATCGGCCGGGACTACTACTTTAGCTTAATAGTGGATCGGATCGAGGGGACTTCTCGGTATTAACTTCATTGCCGCGGAGTGAGTTCTTAATTGGTCTCAACATTTTGACTAGCTTGCTCTAGTCATCGTCAGGAGACTGATTACAAACGAAAAGTCATTCACATCCTTCCTAAAAAACAGATGTCTAATCTCATAAAGCTGGTACGAACTCAGGTGTGATTACTTCATGGCGGAAACGGAGGCAATAGACCCTGCCCATGAAATATGTAAATTGCACATCGTGCATGCTCACGAACACTTTGGTTGGCAAAATGAGGACACATCGTGCCTTTTTGTATTGAACTGGTGGTGGCGTGACGCGCACGCGTCTGTGCGTCTGCATAGTGCATATCTCTATGGCGCTTGTACGTAGGCATGCGTAAAGGTAATTAGCATATTACATGGGAAGGGTCTATTGCCTCCATTTTAATTTAATTTTATCATAATTATTTTTTACAGTCTTATCTGGCATGCTTATTTATTTCTGTTCCCCAGTTGCATTTTATTTATTTTGTAAATGTTGCTTTCATTTTCTTTCCAAAGATTTTATTTTGATTTTTTTGCTGTTAATTATGTACATACATAGTGTATATAAATATTTTTGTATATTATCCTTCCCTGTAATTGGCGGCTGGTTGGTTTGGTCAATAAATATATACATGTAAATTAAGCACGTAAGACAACATTTTATTCTTACAGAGCAAACATTAGCACAGTTTATATTTAAAGTTCTAAATCCTACTCATGGGAGATATATGCATGGCGTTACCGCAAACCTCTAAAGATTGTTTCTCCAACACGTCAACGTTTCAACTCCTGACCAAACAGATCATTTAGTTACCTGAGAAGAGTTGTCTGGCCTTCTTGTGTTGCGCCAAAGAAGCTGGGCATCGTTGAATTCCTCTCCTTCGGGATTTGTCGTCTCTGCCGTACTCTGCTGATCAAGTCAAGAGTGTATGAAGGTCTTAAGAGATTTTGTAGAAGTCTTCAGATATGAAATCCATTGAGTGGTAAAATGACTTTTGATCAATAAGCAGTATTCAATTTGCCTTTAATACCTTAACAAAGTAGGCCTGAAATAGGGGCCTATCACACAACAGACCTTGCAAGTCTCGCACCTACACGTGCTAAAATACGTTTGCTTTATTGTGCGAAGGAAACTTTTACTGTTTACGGAGTTGCTCAGTAAACCTCTGACAAGCATTATTTCTCTTCCTGTAATTATTATTTGTTCGACGACAAAAATATTTGTAAAAATCCTAGCAAATAGAAGAACTATAAATCCAAAACAATAACAACAAAGCAAGAAACATAGGCCTAGCCAAAGAAACATCAGCACAGTAAAGTACACAAAAGACGATGACAGGAGGGCAACTAGACAAGCATGGAGAACAGCAGAGTTGTTGTCATGGGGAAAATGAAAAATGAGTGTGTGAAGGGAGCATGCATACTCGAGAAGTCAATCTGTGGAAGGACACAAGAAAATGACCCAACAAAACTACTATGCGGGTCAGGGACAACCCAAGTCAACTCAATTACTGTTGCACGGAAGCATGCTATCCCACACATAAAAACACGCACATATTACTGGGCAGCACGCAACTCTCGGCCATAATGATAGGTCAAACGCTGACCTCATTGAGGCACTGTTTGAGCTTATGACATCATGTGCAAGGGGTCTGTAGGCTGATACAGGTTAAAGGTGGTTGGACACCGGTTGGACACACAAACAAAATGGGTACAAGACACAAGGGAACAAGACGGAATCAAAATATATTCCATGATGGATCTAGAGTGTCCTTTACAAGAGGGACAGAGCGTCACCTTGGCCAGGAGGGCCAGGGCCCAATTTCATAGAGCTGCCTGAGCACAAAAAAGGAGCTTAGCACGACCAACTTGTGCTTCCCGGCAGAAGGTAATCCGCAAAATAACCATTCCTCGTGTACTATCTGTGACTGGTATCCTGCTTATTTTTGTTTAGCAATAGTTGCTGTTTAAGCAGGTCTATGAACTTGGGCTCAGGCGGGAGGTAATCCAGTGTGCCTTCAATACAAACAGGCTTGGGATTCATCTATTGGGGCGGGGAGAGAATGGGGTGGAGTAGGATTGGTGGATGGGGTGGAGCCGATAATAATAATAATAATAATAATAATAATAATAATAATAATAATAATAATGATGACAATGTTATGGTAACATTTTACCATAAACATGTTAAAAAGTACATTTAATACAAAATACAATCCTTAAAATTAACTACACATAGCAACTTTACTTATCAATCAAAGTTGAAAACAAACACAAAAGGTAAGAACAATGAGAGCTGCAACCAACATTGAGGGAAGTGAAAATAACAGTTTTGGTGATTGTTTTGTTTACTCCTCAGTTTGTCTACACCAAGCAGTAGGTTACATAACAAGTAGATAGACGGCGATTCACAATGCCATTTTAGTATCACATTAAAACCCCACAGCTTCCTCTTCAGGAAGCTGTCTGATTGCAGAGGATTGAGGACTGCAGGCCCCAAATATACAAATGCTAATCACTGTGCCTGGTGTACCAATCTCATCCAACTCCAAGTCCACCATTTAACCCAATTTGCGAGCCACTATCATTTACAAGTCAAGCCATCAAGGATAACCACATCACTTATAGAATGCTCACGCTACCCTTCTTCATAACCCGTTCTAAATCCGCCTCACTTAGAAGAGTGAATCCTCCATCACGATGACATGATACAGGGTTCTCCCCAGGTTTTTTTTCAAAACTGTGGGGCATTCTGGACCAAATGTTTTTGATTTTTGGTGGCCGAAGCACGCTAGATTGAAACAACATCTTCGGAATGTTTTCTGCTTGGTGTTTATCTTGGTTGTAAAAGCTCCACTGTGCAATCTGGAGCATTCTTTATGGTTTTCTCTTGATTTTTTAAGAAGAAACCCCCCCCCCCCAAAAAAAAGCCCAACCTTTTGTTGGCGTATTGGCCAAAATTTTCGCCTATCAACACACAATTCGCACGTATCGGCCCGATACGCTAGCTGGTACATGAGGAGAAACCTGTGATAGTACCATGAGCCTTTGATAAACAAGGCAGTAATGCTCGACAGCCTCACTTAATATTATAAGTGACGGGGACTAATTGGCTGAACATTTTGGCGTTGAGTGACCATTGAGTGGAGAATAGTGCACAAGGCTTGCCCTTAACACTAGCCCGGCGTACATTGTCTAGGTAAAAAACTGCGATGGGCTAGTAAACACCAACAAAAACTGCCCAACCTACTTGCTTATAATGGTCACATTTCTTCCTTTTCAAAGGTTAATAATAAATGTACACATTTTTTAACACACTTTTGAGTGAGTGCATGTAATTTCATTTGACCAAATGTTTTTGAGGATTCAAACCCGCCTCTAGCCATCGGGCTAGCTCGGTGGTCTAGCGGTAAGACATCTGCTCTAGCAATGCAAAGGTCGTGGGTTCGAATCCCACCCGAGTGATTGCCTGTGAATTTGTTTTCACAGAGCTCGGGAGAGCATTGAGTATACAGTGCTCAATACACATCGGTGTAAGGGAAAACTAAATTTAATTCATTTGACCAGTTATGATCGCTACAAAAAAAAAAAGCATCAGAAGTTTAAGTTTTGACATTACATGTTTGAAATTTGGGCAAATTAAACTTCCTGGGGAAAGTAAAAATGCACAGTTTACTAGCCCGGTGGGGGCTACTTAACAAAAGGGCTTAAACACAAGACCTGGTGGAGGATTGAGGTAGAGGGGGCAAAGTGGGCTTGTGAAGTCAAGGTTAATATTTACATGTTCTGAAGGACTTCCTGGGCTGTGGTTGTGAGAGTGCCTGTGTTTCTTTTCCTCTTTCTTGGCGCCATCGTATTCATCGGGGCTCATGGCGTAGAGGTACTCCGTCCACTTCCCAAATAACATCACGATCTTCTTGTCCCTGCAAGGATCAACCAGTAAAACATAATTGGTGTTCCTGGTTTGATTGGCTGCATATTGCGCCACAGCACCTCGTAAACATAATTGGTGTTCCTGGTTTGATTGGCTGCATATTGCGCCACAGCACCTCGTAAACATAATTGGTGTTCCTGGTTTGATTGGCTGCATATTGTGCCACAGCACCTCGTAAACATAATTGGTGTTCCTGGTTTGATTGGCAGCATAGTGCACCACAGCACCTTGTAAACCATTACATGGTGCTACAATGTATGTAAAGGAGTAGGCCTCATACTTCAAACGTAGCCCCAAAATACCTTGCAGGAAAATACTTGAAGCGCCTTGAGCGTCACTGAGTGACGGATATGAGCGCTACTTAAGAAGCCACTATTATTATTATTATTATTATTATAATCAGACTAAAATTGGCTCAGTCTAAATCCCTGGGAAAGAATCATCAAACCAATTAAGTTCATCCCTTGCTTCAGAAATTGCTTTCTCAGGGCAATTGAGAGGTACATGCATTGACACAACAGGGCTACATCTTTACTTGCTGATTACAATAATAATACAACACTAAGTTATCACATTTGTACAAGTATTTAGAGCTTTACCTACGGGTTTACAAGATGGTGCTCTACCAACTAAGCTGTCTAGCCACACTACTGGTGGTAAGGCTAATTGGTGGTCTCCCTATTTTGTTAAAATCTTTGACACAACAGGGTTGTGTCTTTACTTGCTGGTTATAAAAAATAAAAGTTCTGACATTTGTAGAAGTATTTTGAGTTTTCTCTACAGGAATCTCAAAGTGGTCATGATTTCAATGACAGGTATTTGGAGTTAGGTTCAACTATAAGAACCATAGTAGCACCATGTGAGGGTTCACAAGGTGACGTTGGACAACCTGCAGCCAACCTTGCCAAAAAAAAAAAACCCACCGGGGCAAACCGCTACTCAAAATGATAAGTGAACTGGGTTCTTTTACGGTGCATTACACAACACACAGGGCCTACGGCTTATTGGTTATGCCTGCTTCTGACAACTCCACAACTCAAGTTGGTGCACCAGACCACTGGACCAGGACACTCCTTCATTGAGTTGGGCCCAATTTCGTGGCGCTGCTTACCACAGAATTCTGCGCTTATGGCGCCCTGTAAAGCGCGCATTTCTAATAGCCGTAGCAGGGCGTAAGCACAGAATTCCACGGTAAGCAGCACCACTGAAATTGGGCCCTCTTGTGGCAACTTCACCTCTCTCAAGAAAATCAAAAGCCAAAGAGAGATCGATAATAAAAACCTTGAAATCTTTATCCCCGATAAAATACTGACATCAGTTTACAAACAATCCGCTTGTTGACTTACTTTTCGTTAGTGATGTATCCCTCTACTTTGTGTAAATCCTTGCCGAACCAGCCAGCCGGTTTGAACTGTAGGAAGCATTTGTGACCTGTCTTGTGGTTGGTTAACTCCAGTAGACCGTACATCTCAATCCACAGCTTACCCACGATGAGGTTGTGAAGACAACTGCTTGGATTGTGCCACGTGTACGTCTCATTGTATCTTGGATGAAGACAAACAATGTGGCATATTCAAAACTCCAGACATTTCATAAACATGAAAGGTATTAAACTAAACAATAACATTTGTGGTCGAACAAAGATAAATTGACTCGGGCGGGATTAGAACCGGTGACCTCCGGGTTTACACGCCGATGCTCTACCAACTAAGCTACAAATGTATCTAAGGCTGTGTCCGAAACGGCGACTTCGGCTACAGCTACAGCTAGATCAGCGCGTCTGCCAGTGTTGAAGAATAGGCAGACACGCGTGATCTAGCCGTAGCTGTAGCAGAAGTTGGCGTTTCGGACACGGCCTAACCCTAATGCAGGTATCTCCCTATTTCGTTAATATCTTTGTTTCCCATACAGTTTCCTTTGTGTTTTAATTTATGGGAACAAAAGAGTGGTGACAAGATCTTAAATGACTGGAGATTTTAGAGACTTACTTTGGTATTGAGATTGTAACGACTCCCTTTGGAATCACCTCCAGACTTTTACCCCAGAACTTGAGTTTAGGGTAGATGGAGCCATGGAACTCAAAATATGGCGAGGTACAGTGGAAGGCGCTGACTGGAGGATGGTGGCTGACTTGCTCCAACACTATCTTAATGTCCAAGTCTTCCCTGTGATCGGAAACAAATAAGAATGTTATCTGGTAGATGAACTCTGGTCAGTTATTTTGTGGAGTATCGTTGAGGGATGTTCCAGAGAGCTGCCAGCATTCGCATCTTGCAATCAGGGAGGTTTTGCCGCTAGTAGCTGGTCAAAAATATGTGTCTCCTCATGAAACCTCAAAAGTCAGATGACCAACTTACATGTATATTCCCATCTGAATACAATATTTTTACATAGGAAAGGGATGCGCTTGTCATAATGATTGTCTTCTTCTTCCATTTAAGTGCAGCCTTAAAATCATGATTGAAGATAAACGCAATTGGGCGAACCCCTTCTCTTTGCGATAACTGTGTACCGGGAGTCTTTCACGGGAGCTACGGCTTCACATCCCATCCAAAGGACGAAGCAATAATGGTTAAGTGTCTTGCTCAAGGACAAAAGTGTCAAGACCTGGTTTCAAACCCACACTCTGCTGATCCGAAACACCAAAGCACACTGACATAATGTGGCACTTCATGAAACCATAAAACAAGCTACATCTACGCTACAATGTATTACATGCATCTTTGCGATGTGTGGCTCTTCGTGGATAAACGTAACAATGTAATATTGAGATGCATGTATCAGCACCTTCCTGTGTTATTAATAATTAATTTTCACTTGTAATTCAGTTTGCGGTAACACCATGTGTATATCTACTTTGCTGTTTAGATTTGTTCTTTGGGAAGTAGGTCTTTTTATTCTACTGCCGCGAAGTAGATATCGGAATTCGGGAGACTACTTAGTTCTGAAAAGAGCTGTCCTGCTTATTAACTACATGTACTACCTGGGCGGAAGGTAGGAAATCACCGGGACTACTGCTTTTGCTTAGTGGAACAAGAAGACTTCTCGTTATCAACTTCACTGCTGGCGGAGTGAGTTCTTAATTGGTCTCAATGTTTTGACAAGCCTGCTCTAGTCCTAAGCAAGACCTAGTTCCCAAAGAACAAATCTACACAGCAAAGTAGATATACACATGGTGTTACCGCAAACTGAATATACATTGATACCTCACCATGCAAAGCCTCAAGAATAATAATAATTGATTTGTCATTTTAACATGTGGCTCCTTGTTAAAAATGGTGATGATATGTACAAAGGTATCTCCTGATTGTACCTTTGAGAGGATTTTCTGGTTCATCACCAGGAAGGTATACAATTTTTTTTTTAAGGAAATAAACAAAACAAGAAGAAAATGAAGGACTACCTGATGAGTTCGTAGGTCTCTCCAAGTAAGGGGTTAAACGGTTTACTAAGCCTGTCTAGATTGGAAGCCCCGGCTGCCATTACAAAAGCTGCGACATACTGGAAAGATGAGAACAAACAGTAAGGTCAAATTGTCATGTATAATTTCTTATTGATACGGGTAGTTCTGTATTAAGGAAGGATGGGAGGGCGGGTTAGTGTCCCAGGTGTTAGCGAGGGTCTGAAAATAGCTCTGAAAATTGTAAAACATCAGAAAGTTTACGATACAACCTGGGAAGCGGCAGTGAGAGGGATCTCCTTTTAAAGGGGATGTGACTTTTTATTTCAAATATGTTTTTTATTTCAAATATGTGGTTTAGTCTTATGTACTTGATATTAGAAATAAAAAAAGGCTGCATCCCCTTTAAGGAGACCCCACTCCTGCTGCTTCCCAGGTTGTATCGTTGACTTGGGTGTAATCTTGAGCCTTAGCTTGGGTGTAATCCCGAGCCAAATGGCAGCAACAGGTTGTATAGCTTCTGACTCTTAACAAAGATATTGACAACATAGGGAGACTCTAATATTAAGACCAGACAGCTCCTGTTGGTAGAGCGCCAGCATGCTAATCTGGAGGTCGTAGGCTCAAGGACATTTATGGCAAGTCAGACTGTTCTCAGTGAAGGGCACCTGAATGAGGAAAATGTAAATTTGTGCTGGAGCATTTTTCAAGGGTGACAAGGCCATGCCAAGGGTAATGGATGCAATCGGGGCATGGTGGCAATTGGTGAGATGGAGGCAACTGCGGGCGCGCTACATCAAATGAAGTACCAGGCCTGTGCAGGATCCTCGTCGATGCCTCGGTTCACCTTGAAATGTTCCAGAAGAATTGTTGATTTCTCTCACCCTTAATCAATGAAAATCTACCTTGCCCTAACAAGAACAAATGATCAACATTGTGGTAATCAATCCAGCGAACCCTTAACAACCACGAAGGCCCTGGCCACTGTTGCCCTAGTCTTGGCCTTGGTGCCCCATAAACATTTTCCACTGTAAGTGTCCTTTTGCAATGGCCTTGCCCTCTCAAAGGTGGAATTCCAGGCCTGCTTTTTTTGTGTTCTTTTATACAACACCTGCAACTCATCATCCTGTTCAAATGAAAAGTTAGTTTTGACTGAAGGAAATCCTATTGGTAACTGTCACCTTAGGGCTCCAATTTCAAAGTGAAGCGAAACTGCTGACTTTATATCAAATGTCATCGGGTAAAAACATAGGAAGATTTTGAGTCGTGGCACTACATGTACATAGGCTTTCTATCATACCTGTAAATCTAACTGAATGAGGCCATTGAGTGAATCGACCTAATTAAACTGTGACATATAATTGCGCATTTTAATCAGCGACTGGGGGTTAGTGACGGCAGGAACCGAAACGGCGCCCTGCCAATAATGGTAGCGAGGCTGCTGTACTCAAACACATACGCTTTGGAGATGTACGTCAACTCTCGGTTGTACTTGTTTATGATCTCACCTTTATTCTCTCTACTGGGTCTTCATTCATAGCTGCTTTGTATAGTAACTGGCAATGTTCAGTGTATTCACAAAACCGCTGTAAAAAGCTCAGCGGTTCGTTGAAGACAACCGGCATAGTGATCTTGGAGAGTTCCTTCCCAATGCACTGTTTGAGGACTGTCCATAGACTGAACTGATCCCTCCGTATCATAACAGCGGGAAGTTGAGTCCTGCATGAAAAAAATATAGCAACATTATTATCATTTACTGGTAGCAAGTTGACCAACCCTTTGAAACCCTTCAACTGGAAGGATTGTGTAGGGTGGCAGGACTATGCACAGAACTAGCTGTGTACAGTGTACTGTGTTTAGATGCATCATACCACATCACAGCAGGCTGGCATAGTTTGTATGACTTGACTTAAATTAAAACGAAAAATAGAATTAGCTGATTTTTGCAAACTGCTTACCGACCAAAAGGACCTATGGTATAAATGCAAAAAAATAGTTAGTGGCCTGACGTTTCGACCCTAGCAGAGTCTTTCTCGAAGGCTAAATGACAAGACTACAAACATAAACAGGTACATGTATACATTACTGACGTAGCTTTTGTTACATCAGTAATGTATACATGTACCTGTTTATGTTTGTAGTCTTGTCATTAAGCCTTCGAGAAAGACTCTGCTAGGGTCGAAACGTCAGGCCACTAACTATTTTTTTGCATTAAATTAAAACCACAGATCTCATATGATGTAAAATGGTCAGACAGTAGGAGGGTTGACCATGTACTATGACTATGTACATACAAATAAATGAACAAATAAATACAAAATGAAGGAAGTAACCTTGTAAAATGAGTTCTTTGCAATAACAATGAATCCTTAAGATTAGTTTTCACTAAACATTGACACAAATATTGTATGGGAAATGAATTATGGCGTTGTCCAATTCAGTGGCACTCCGCAACTATTGGCTTTGGGACAAGTCCAAGAATACGCACAGTTTGCGTACATGTCAGTCCTGGAATTTCTTATTTTATCAGTTAATAGGGCAAGGTCATTTTATTTAGCAAAAGGGCACTTCCATTGGAAAATCTTAAATTCTATGTGAGACTTTTGAAGGGACACCAAGGACATGCCCAGGACAACAGAGGCAATAGCCCCTGTGGCTTCCTTAATTATAGCACAGACAAGTGCAGGGGCACCAAGGCGTTTTCTCTTTGCTAAAGGGCACCTCTATCAGAAAATTGTAAATTTCTACTGGAACATTTCAATGGGCACCAAGGCAATGACCAGGGGCAATAGAGGCAATTTGCTCTGTTGCCTCCATGAAGTATCAGGCCTATATACGGGACATTCAGAGAGCAAACCCTCTGAAAAGGAATGGAGACAGTAAACTGATTTCAGTGATTTTTGGGTATCTGGGGCCCATTTCCACGGCCCTGCTTTACGTAAGCAAAGAATCGGTTCTTGCGGAAGCAGGGGATTCATCGCATACGCCAAGCGTATCTCACAGGTTAACAGGGAATTGTTGCTTGTGCGAGTGCATTCTCCATGTTACTTTACATGTAGGTATTATTCCCTTACACAGCTAACACAGAAATCCGGCACTTGCTCTGTAAGCTGAAAATGGTGATCGCAAGCGCACAAATTTAAGCGGTAAGCAGAGCCATGAAATTAGGCTCTGGTAGGAGACTACCCGTATAGTGTATAATTTACACTCATCAGCCAGCCTGCCATTAATGTTTTTGAAGTCGGTAGAGTTGCCATGGTGTACACAACACACCAGTACAGAGTTACCATGTACAGGTAGAGGAACCGGGGTTCTTGTTTCTTTACTGTATTGAGTTTTTTTTTGTACACAATGCTTTGGCACAACATATATTATACATGTAAGTACATTCAATGCACCTGCTGAAATTGAATTCATTTTTTATGCTTCATTGTTGACAGTCACATTGTGAGAGAGATTTCTGAAACAGGTGTCAAAACTTGCATTTAACTTGATAGCCAGAGAGCCCAAAATGACAGTAATACATGTACAGTGTATGTAACAAAATGCTTTCATAACAGGGTCAATTTCACTAAACTGTTAAACAATTTGGGTTTGAACAAGAAAAATTGACTTAAACACACAAATATGCTTAGCACAGAAAAAATATTGCTTAGCAGAAACATGTTTCCAGCCAAAATGTCATTTAATGTACATTGATCGTGACTGGTACCCTGCTTATTTTTGCTTAGCAAGTTACATTTACTTTGTTTAAAAGCAAACTTTTCTCTTTAGCTCTAGGAAATTGGACCATGGTTTTTAAAACTATTCGTATTTTTGGGGCAAGTTTGCTCCAAAACAAGGCTTAAGGCCGTTCTTGGTAAGAGGCCGTAAGAAGAAAATATTTAAAATAAAAATCTGAAAAACAATCTAAGTGTAGGTTGTAGAATGGAAGAAAATATGCACCAGGCAAGTTAGTTCAATCCAAAGAGATTCAGTACATATGTACATAAACCCGGCAAAACAAGAGTGTATGGGTGAGAACTAAGCAGAAAGCTCGGTTTCACGCTCAAACACCCTGACAGGAGGAACCAGGCCTGACAGATTGATCGAGCACTTAGTGTATCATGAAAATATCTGAAGAACAGACAGAGGCTTGGCTACAGACCCAAGGTGAGATGTAGACGTGTGCTCAACTGTTCACCAATTTGATGCTTCCGCACTAAATCTAATAACGATAAATGACAGGCAGAAGCTCCAGCGCAAATGGACAACAGTAACCCATTAGGGGATGTCTTAGAGGGAGGGTGTACCTTTGGTAATTACTCCAAAAATGAATGACCGTAAAAACTTACTTAGTAAGATGCACTCACAGCTGTTGATACTGTAGGACATTTTGAGAAACAATTCCGCTCAAAAGAATGTGGTTTTGGAGAGAGGAATTCAAAACGATTTCAATCTGAGAAACGTTTCTGCATAAAACGTTTCTCAGATTGTGTACTCCAATTCAGACTGATTCTTCCTGCATGGACATAACCCCCTCCAGATTTCGACAATGCCTTAAAACTGCTTCAGCTACATATATTTGAAATGAAATTTTCACGGGTTAGTTTGAAAGGTATACTTTGCCTTTAAATACAGGTAGAGAGTGCTATCAGGAAGTTTGGTAATGTATGTAATGTTAAGTATGGTTAAGTGCTATAAAAAATAAGTGCTGACAAAATAAATTGATTGTCAATACAGTTTGCAAACCCAATTTTCCTTTCTAATGACAGTCGTCTGGCCTTGCGCTTAAGCTTTTTAAAGAGTAGCCCACCGGGCTAGTAAACTGTGCATTTTACTTGCCCCCAAGAACTTTTATAAGCCCAGATTTCAAACATTGTATCGTCAAAACATTATCTGTAAAGTACTATTGGCATTTCTCACATTCACAACCAGTTTGTTGGTCAAACAAAATTACATGCACTCGTTCAAAAATATATTTGAACACGTTTTACAAATTCATTATTCACATTTGAAAAGGAGGAAATGTGACCATTATAAAGAAGGAGGTTGGACCAGACGGTTTTTAGTAGCCCTCAGGCCAAGTTGAGGAGTGGTGCTTACTAGTCCACCGCAGTTTTTACTTTACAATGTACGCCAGGCTTATATTACATACATTACCAGGGCTAGCACGATCATTCAGATGGAAATGTTTGTCCCAAATACTAAGTAGATACGTACAGTAAACTGATTAGCAGTCACCAATTGGGCCTAGTAATAAGTAAACATTTGCTTTGTTATCTTAAGTGCACTGTGATTGTTAGTCTTGTTCAAATGTTGGTGGTTTGCTTAAAACGACAACATCATTTTAAGATTGAAGATAACGACAGGTTGTTTTTTGCTGGTTACATCAGAAGCTGCCGGCTTTGTGGTCTGCACAATGGAGGGCTAAATGTGATATCTTACCTTAGGCTGAAATGCTTGATTTAATTAAGTGACAAAAGTTATTCATCTAGAATTATTGATTGAAGAGGTTGTCACTAATGCACCAGGTGATAATACAGAGGGGGCTCTCTGAGGTCAAATTCAGTTTTGTGATCCACTCATTTTCCAACAGAGTCCTTATCAAAATGGAAAAAAATACAACCTTTAAAACCCTAAATTAAAACGGTTTAAACACCACCGTCTTTGATACCCTTCAAGTGCAACTTTTGTCAAAGTCAAAGTCCAGAAACTTTCAGTGACGTCACACTTCAAATACATGGTTTGTAGATTTTTGTACATCTAGAGAATTTTCAGTTCATTCCTGAATTTGGATGACATTCAATCAAAACAGCGTTGGCTTTGACCTTTTGACTGGTGCAAAAATTCCTCTTGGGAATGTACAGAGCTATTTGTCTTTGATGTTCGGATGACGTCATGTTTCAAACTTCGCTCTGTGAAATTCAAGGCCAGTCCACAGTGGTAAGCATGACAATGTAAGTTTGCTTACCAAGCTTACTAGAATCTCTAGAAATAAAGTCCTACTTTTGTAATAAAAAACGACCACTCAGTCTGACCTAAAGTTGCCCTTCATTTCCCTGGATGATTCTTTGATCAAGTTTCACATGGTCAATAGATTGAACATGACAACACATTACAGGAAACTGGTTTAGAAAAACTGAACTTAAAGAGAAAGTATGGGATTGAAACTTGGAAGAAAAAAAACAAAACAAAAAACAATTGAATAGTTTCAATCTCCAGAAAAACTTGTCAATCTGAAATACTGTCAGAGTTGAGGAATACATACAGCATTTACAGACCTCCGGATAACTTTGCTTATTTTGATTGCCATTTAAACGAAGCCTATTATGAACGTGCATTAACATCATTGCCAAATATAAACCCTTCTAATAGTAGTTGTGGCATAATGTCACCAGGCGGTCAAGGGCACTGGACTCACGCTCTGGTGCTTCTGATCAGCAGAGTGCAATTTCGAGTCCCTGTCTTCACACTTATGGGCTTAAGCGAGACACTTAAAACCATTATTGCTTCGTGCTTTCGTACTACACCCGTAGCAACAACCACTATACTTATAGTATACCACTATACGCAATATGGGGTGCTGTAAAACTAATGTGGACTTGCTTTTACTCGTTCTATGGTTAAAACTAGTGTGACACTTTGTCTTGTCTTTACCTTGGGAAAATAGTATGCTCCGGGGTCTACCTCGGGAGTAGTAATTTTAACCATAGTAGCCAAAGCAGTCAGTATACTAAATTGACTGTTGAATATTACCTATGTTGTGTTTAGTATATTAGTTAGCCTTTGAATTCTTTGTCCGTACATCTGACCTACTTCCACTCAAACAAAAAGGTCAAAGTAAAGGTCATGACTTGAATTAACTTTTTTCAATGACTTCCATGTTTAGACATATGTAGTACATGTATCAATGTTTCTAAAACAAAACTGAATTTCTGTTTCAGATGATTTTTTCAGAGACTTTTACAAGAAGAAAAAAATGTGTGAAAAACTCTCTGCATGGTCTCTCAAGGGTTAATCATAAACCAGCAAAAAATAATGATTGACAAGAGACACAACAAAGGGTGCCACTCTTCTGCCATCATAATATAAAGCTCATTCCAATGGTTGTAACTTTTGTAAAGTAGTAGTACATGATTTAGGGTTGAACAAAGAAAAATTTACAAAAGCAGGAGTAGAACCAGCGACTTCTGTATTAACGTGCCGGCGCTCTACCAACTGAGCTATCTAGGCGGTCTCCCAATGGCGGTCTCCCAATTTTGTCAATATCTTCTTAAGTACCTGAAACCAACCAACCCCCCCCCCCTCGAAAAAAAAGTCTCAACATGTGAATGGATATGCAGGCTTAAGAAAATAACTTACATGTAGCAAATCAAGTATTTTCTTGTCCACTTTATTATGTTTCTTGTCTATTACCAACTCCTTGAAACCCTACAGCTTCAGGGCCCAATTTCATGGCTCTGCTTACTGCGGAACTCTCTGCTCACCAAAAAATTCTCTACTTTCGGCGCCTGTTAAGCACAACAATTTATGGGATGTACATACAATAAGCACAGAATTCTACGGTAAGCAGAGTCATGAAAATTTACCCAGAACTTGTGGTTTTTGTTACCGCTTAAGACAAAGTCCTCCTTGAATATTTTCAGTGCATGTCTGCTGGACCAGTAAACTTGGTGTTTTAGTAATCCAATAGAATTTTCCCTGGTACACAGTACATGTACAGTGTGTTATTATGATTTCCTGTCTAACTGAATTTAATGTGATTTAAAAGCACCACTGACGATTCCCGACTTCTGTGATTAACTTTTTTCCGGAAACAATAAAATCAATAAGTTAATACAACAAACCCATTTTTATCTTTTTTTTTTACTGGTACATGTATATTGGGCATTTTAAACCGCACTTCCTTTTTAAAATGTTACATAGAGCACTGTACAGGGAACGATTTGGTCCAGTAATTTTGCATAGCAAAATATTAAGACTGAACGTGTTTTGTGCACACTGAACGCTAAATATTGAGTAGCAAATAGTGATATTTGAATAGCATCCGGTACATTTTGGGTAGCATTTTGCTGCACACGCGCAATCATTCACTTGTGATGTTGGTCTAGTTTAACCTTAAGAGAAATTTCTGTATTAAGTATGTGTGGTGCCAGGCATGTAAAGCTGCAAATCACAACTCTTTAGAATTGCAATTTATACAAAGTTCTAAAAACAATGACTCCAGACAAGGCCTACACAGGTCCAAAGCAGACTTCCCAGCTTTATTTTGGTCACAAAGTGAGTTTTCACCAAGGTCATTCTATGGTTACATGGTATGTTGTAACCAGTGTTATGAATGGAATCAGGCCTGCCGATGCACAGTCTGAAAATTGAGCTGATTTAATTGCCCCGACACGATGATAATATTGTGTGCCCCGAAGAAGGGCATAAGGCTTCTATGACCTTCTTCCGGACACACACAGTGCTTTTTTTCAGTGAAAAGGCCGTAAGCAATAAAATAGTTCCTCTGAAAAAAAAAAAAAAAGAGGCATTACTGTATGTTTTTTTTATCCTAGAATTGACCAAAAGACATGTTTTCTCATTCCCATGCAGAATTCAACCTTCCTATAATGACTTATGTATGGCAGAAAACTGATCAAACTTTCACACTCAGTTTTCTTGAAACACAATTTTGCACACTAATTACTTTACGCCCCTTTCTTCTTCCGGGCACACAGTGATAAGTAGGCAGAGTCAATATCAGTGAAATTTAAATGCTGACTTTTTAAACTAATTTTGTTCCCAGTTAAGCATAAACTTGTTTTAAGTTTTTGAAATTTTAAAAGAATTTTTTGCTTTATTTGCTTGACTCCACAGGCGCAGTTTCTTGGTTGAGGCAAAGTGTGAAAAGTCCGACTTTGGCCTAATTTCTTTACAGGTAGCTGTTCAGCACAAAAAGCTGCTAAGCACAGACAAGTTTGCTTTGCATAAACAAAGGTTACTAGTCAAAACACTGTTTGGCGTACTTGGAATGTGACTCGTTCCTTGCTAATGTTTGCTCAGCACATAACATTGTTAAGCAACGATAACAAATTGGGCCCTGAAATTTCATTCCTGTGGTGATACTTTCACCTTTATAATGAGAAAAGAGAGTTTTTTGGGGGGTACCTAATTATATACGAGTGGCAGCTGGCAGATTTTAAAAGGAGAAAAGGGTCAAGACTGGGCTTTAGTAGATGGCCTCTCTCTCTCTCTCTCTCTGAAATGTTTTATTGGTTTTTAGGGTTCCCCCCCAGGATTTTTCCAAATTTCACAATTTCAAAATGTGGGACAGTCTTGACTCAAACTGTGTAAGTTTGGCCTTAATGCATGCTGAATTGAACGAGGGCGGGCCGCCCTCCCAAAGTTTAAGGCCGCCCTGCTAAAATAATTGGCCGCCCTGCCCCCAAAAATGACAAATCACGGAATGAAAAGGAATATCTCAAATGTTTTTTGCTTTCACGTCCGATGACGTCATATACCAACGGGCGCCATTTTGATGACGTCATGCTACCTTCCCCCCAAAAAAGTCTGTGAAGAACACTGAGTGATGGTTCTCAAAACCCTACTCACCTTGCACAGCCCGGTATAACTATATCTGTGGTTCCGTTTGCGATCGGCTTCGACTCCTCAGCCATCTTCTCTTCTTTACTCTTCTTATCTGACCTCTGACCTTCAAGGGCGGGGTCAGAGATCTGTAACCTCTCCAGGGAACTCTGCATCCCGTCCGTCATACTGTGAAAACTGTCCGTGTCGCTCAGGGCGTCGGCAAAATCAAGGGATGCCCTTTCACTCGGATCCTGAGAAGATGAAGAGTGCAACGATAAGAATAACAAACTAGACATGTGTTTGTAACACAACAAACACTGGGGGGTTTCGGTTATTGGAACAAAAGTGAAAATTACATGTCGTATCCAAAAACCCTGAAAAAACTCTTTGAACTTGCTGTTTGGACCATAAGAAAGTAAAGACCATGACAGGAAATTTTGTAAAATTAATCCGTTGATTTTACACGTGGCAAAAACCATTAAATATATCCCTCCAACGCTTTTATAGTTAATAATTTTTATTTCTCACACTACCAAACGGTTTTTGAGTGAACTTTCCACGAGAGGGCGCTATACAAGTCCACTGTTGAAAATGATCAATGACAGTGGGCGGCTTAGCCAAATATTATCACAAGAGGGCAAGAGTATAATAATAATAATAGTAATAAAACAAATTTTAAACCTCGAAGAAAACAACTTTAGGGGTTTTTTGCGGATGGCGAAAACCCCCAATAATAATAATATACGCTCTACAAATGTAAGTAACAATGTTGTGGCCTGTCGTGGTGGAGCGGTCAAGTGCACTTGGCTCAAGTTCTGGTGTTTCTGATGAGCAGAGTGTGGGTTCGAGTCCTGGCCTTGACACTTGTGTTCTTAAGCAAGACACTTAACCACTGTTGCTTCATCCTTTGGATGGGATGTCAAACCAATGGTCCTGTGTGTTGTGTAATGCACGTATCAGAACCCAGTAAGACTGCACTATTATATTACTTGTTATGTACTTTTTCAAGCCAAGTAGGTCCCTCGAAGAGCTTCTGTTACCCTTTTATACCAGACCATTATGTAAGCATTCATGAATCCATCTCAACTCCTTAGGAGTATGCAGCGCCGGCAACCAAATGGCTGCATAGGTTGCTGATCATTCATGTGATCCTACTGCAGGCTGGCATAGTTTATATATCATTCAAAACCACAATGGATGACATCGAGTGGTCAAACCTTCAAGGCAGCTGACCGAAAGCGATACGATGCTTTTGGCTGAACAATTTGGCGAACCCTGCTGAGAAAATAGTGATCAGAGTATATCACAATTGCAAGGCTGGCGGAGCTGATTTGTAGACGTTGGTGTCTTACAGGTGACAAGGTGTAAGAGCGGAAGGTTATAATGTGATGAGACAATGTTGCCCCAAGCCGCACTGGATAGACAATGTGACAAAGTGGAGTAGTAGAAGTGTGTAAGAGCTGAGAATAGCAACAATTGAAAGAGAACAGGTGATAGCAGCAAATCCTGGAATGCACCCCCATTACAATCTGAGGACGGACGCAAGAGACAGTAGGTTTGAAGACCGTTTCAAGGCAAACATTAATATCTCGCATATTAAATCCTGAAAAAGTCTTGTTTTAATTTACCTCACGGCTAAGGTTGTCTGCGTTGCTGGCCTCCGTCTTGGCATCATACAAGCTCCCACTGTGAGAAGAAAACTTGGATATCTGCTCCAAGTTGTGATGTTCCTCTGCTAAGGCCTGCAGGCCATCCTGGAGGATACGAGACTTCTCTATGGCTTGGCACAGCTCAAGTTTACGCAGCTGTAAAATAAAAAACCCACAAACAAATGGATTTATAATCACTGCATTCAAACATGTAGTGAGTAGAAACTGTATGTAGGGTATGTAGATAATAATCAGTAAGGGTACATCCGGCCTGGAGTTACATGGAGGAGGAGGTCATAGCCTCTGGTGCCCCTTAATGAGAGATGCAAATGTTGGCAGCTCATAGTACATGTACCAGGCCTAGAATTTCATCTTTGAGAGGTCAAGGCCATTTTTGTTTTACAAAGGGCACTTCCAATCCATTGGAAAATCTTCAATTCTATGGGAAAATTTTGAAGGGGCACCTACATGTGTACATGTATAGCCCACAACCAGGGCAACATGGGCCACTGCCTCCATGACCTCTGTGCGATTCCTGGCCTGTAGTTGGGGTGTAAATCATTCACAAGCCTCGCACACACAACAAAATCTTACATGTACATGTACATGTATGCCGAGGCAAACACAGAAAAACACAATATTGCTGCTTTGAAAACCTCAAATACATTTTTAAAATCGAGGTCATGTGGCAGGTGCTGCAAGACAACTAGAAACTTGTCGACATTTCCCCCCAAAATACACTGCGAAAGTGTCCTCTCCTGTGCACACTGTAGTTGGCGCACTGTATTGCGAATAATCAAAAATTCTTCCATGTAAACCGCTACATGTAATACAAAAATACACAATACTCATACGATCAGTGTAGTATCCTTCCAGAAACGTCCCTGGAATGTGTGAAAGGTCACTCAAACTGAGGTGAAAATGGTCAACATGTACGTACCTGGCCTCACAAGTCCGAATGTGGAACAAGCCCAATATGTACCACATAAACATTATCCAGTAAAACCCTCACTTTCTGGTAGGTTGTACGTAGAGCATAAACTGTTTCACCATCCAAAACCATAAACACTTCACAGATTATGCATGGTTGTGTACACGCTGATCCAATGGTAAAACTACACAGTGCTACCGGCAAATGTGAGGACAGGATTGTGAATGACTAAATGGTGAATCAGCCGGAGGGTTTATATATTGAATAGTAAGCTTATTTAATAGTGGGCAGATCTTGCTCAAATCTATTACTAGATGACGGTAGTAAGAGTAGTTACTGGTACAAATGTACAGTGTACATATTTACATGTACAACGTACACATTACTAAAAGAGGTTTGCGTTAACACTATGCTGCCATGTGAAAATCTCTTTTGAGTAGTGTTGGTTCTGAAAAGAACCGGTGGTTAACGACTCAACGTTTCGATCAGTATGCTCTGATCGTCTACTCAAAAGTGATTTTCACATGGTATTACCGCAAACCTCTCTAATACTTCCACCATGCAAAGTTTCAAATCCTACTTAATGTATAATATTGAAATTTCAAACCGGCACAAATCCTCCAGAGAAATCTGTCAATCCGAAGTATGTCAAAGTCAAGAAAATAGCCTTTGAAGATCCTACATGTAAATTATCTTTGCTGGGTTCTCCTCTACCAGCATGACCAGTGGTCCATTGGTCAAATGCTACATGTTCTACATGTATGTAGTTAAAACACCTGAGGACCAGTCACAATTCTCTCCAAGTGGTCCGACCGGCTTTCTTAGTGGTGAGAAGGATCCCCATTTTCTATTAAATATGGACCGGTCAAAAAACTGGTGGACTAGTGTAATGACAAGTTTAACTGGTCCTGCTGGCTAGTCATTCAACAGTTTAAAAGCAAACCCTGTATTGCTTATTTTGGTTGTCGTAATCAAAATAACGCACGAACATGCCCTTGGTGCCACATACAGGCATGACAGGTGCCAGCCATTTACTGAGAAAACACTGCCTCACCTTACAACCAGCAAAACAACAGGGTTGGGCCCAACTTCATTGAGCTGATTAAAGCACAAACAAAGAAGCAAACCTCAAAACAATGCTAACCACAAAAAAGATTACCAGCAAAAACACCATGTCTTACGCACTGTTTGCAACTGGTTCCCTGCTTATTTTTGCTTAGCAGAAAAATTGTTAAACACTATTCAGGGACGAGATTTGACAAATGTGGAAATGGCTTGCGGGTCTGGTTTCCCCCTTGTTCTAGATCCGGAACCTCCTAGATGTTACAATTCAGGAGGTTTACGGACTCTATGCATCACCAGAAATACAAAACTAACTCGTTTGGGACACAATGCGGACTAGTTCTTTCTCTCTTTGGTGACTGCTTTTTGCTTCTTCTAAGAAAATTTGAAGGCTCAGGGCGGTTTTGAGATAATCCTGAAGCCAGGGACAAATCCTAAGAAATCATTTAACCACTTCACATCGGATGATGTCTTTATCTGCAAATTTATTGTGGACACACTTACGGCAGACCCTTTTTTATTACCCGGAACAACTTTGGATTTTCCTCTAATTTTTTTTTGACAGCTGGATGGCTGGCATTGAGGCACGCACCAAGACTGTACCATGATACGCTTTGTCTCACCCATTACAAAGAGTGGTACAACAGGTTCTGGAAAACATGCCTTGTAAAATCCCTTTCCTGTCCTGTTATAGTGCAAATGTGGCAAACAAGAATGGACAGGCGGCCAACCATTGTTCGTCATTATTATTCAGCTCCGAGCGCTCCGAGATTCCAGCATACCATGGCAGATTTTCGGCCGTGGCTCACGGCCGAGCTTCTGCGAACCATCGTAAGTGCCTTCTCAATTTTTTTCATGCGACATCAAATTAATTTCCTGCTACTAATCATGAGAACCTTTGTTGTCTTTCCTTTGACTGGACTCAAAAGGTTTCTTTGTGGCAACATTATTTTCAAAGGAAAACAATTACTGAAGAGGCTCCAAACAGTTCAGGAAAGTAATTCCGCTGGTGGGTACAAAGAATTTTTAAAAATACCAACGTGAAGTGGTTTTGAAGCAGCTCTTGAGCCATGATGCAACAACTCAACGCTACTTAGTTAGCAAGGTGCAGTAAGAGAGCTTTTCTATGAAACAAAAATCCATGTACAATGTCCTCCATAATGGCTGACTCTATGGGCCAACTATACCACTTGAAACGAACTCACACTTCCAATAAAATAGATACATGTACTCAGACCAGTAATGGATACATGTGCCCATGGATAATACCCCTAGCATATGTTACACATGATGTAAAGTATCAGTTAGCATGGATCATCTCTGCTTTTAAAACCAGAACTGGGTAATCACATTCAGTAAAGATACTTATTCATGCAGCAAGCACATTATGATTATGTTGGCTCAATTGACTGGGACCAGTCAAAAGACTACTGCTGTTGTACATGTACATGTATGTGCAACTGTTTTGTTCACCGTACACAATAAACAAGTAGGTACAATGACTATTTTGTTGATGAATGGCTGATACTAGACAATTTTCACAAGTCTACAATGGTCTATGGATACACATGGATACATGTACGTCAACACTTTGGGTGTTCATGTAATGTCTGCATCCATGTTTTTCATGGGCATGAGTTCACAACATAAAAAAAAAATGGATACCGTTTTGAGGATTTCAGATGTACCTTTGCCCTACATTAAAAAATGATTCACATATTCCACAGTATTGCTTTTAATAGTGTCATCCATGACATGTAGATTATGTTTTAATCAATTGTGAACAAAAAAGTTGAAAAAAAAATGAAGTGTGAACAGGGACTGTCTTTTGCCATGCTTGGTGGAATCTTTCTAAACACGCCGTCTAACATTAGGCCTTTACCCATTTCATGTGGGTCTAAAAAGGAAATGTAAAAAAAACACTATTCAATAAAATTCTCTTATGTAACAAGAACATACACAAAATGTATAATTTGGATTTGTTTTGAAAGCAAAACCTCATGCCAACGTGTATGCTTTGGCCTTGGCCTCATTCTTGTACTTGGCTTCGCACATACTGTACATGTGTGAGGCCAAGGCCAAACAAATAGTGAAAACAAATCTGACGCATATCCAAAGGGAAAGAATACAGTTATCGTACTGTGTCTGTATCCATACACTTGCGAAAACTCTCTACTAACTGGAACTGATGCTCCAAAAATGTACTGGGTACCAGGCAATATATACCCTGATTCAACACATAGTCCTTGTGCGAACTTGGCCAATTGAGTAGTCTGTAACTGTAATTACCTGTACAGTTTTTTATGTAAACTTTTTTGAAAAAGTTTTCAACAATGCATAGACTACACAACTCAGGCCTGCCACTTAACAGAAGCAATGCAGGCAATTGTCTCCATGCCCCTGGTCATTGCCTTGGTGCCCCTTGAAGAAATGTTCCAACAGAGATGCACATTTCCCAAACTGAGGTGCCCTAACCCAGACGATGACTAGAGCAGGCTAGTCAAAGCGTCGAGACCAATTAATAACGCACTCCAAGACAGTGAGGTTTATATTAAGAGAAGTCCCCTCTACATGTATCTACTAAATAAAAGTCGTAGTCCCGGTAGATTTCCTACATACTGTACCTCCCCAGGTGTAGTACAGTAGTACTTAATAAGCAGGACAGTTCTTTTCAGAACTAAGAAGTCTCCTGAATTCCAAAATCTACTCCACGGCAGAAAAATTAACAGCAAGACCATTTCTCAAGACCGGGATTCAAACCCACACTCTGCTGAGCGAACTGAACATGTGTTCTAACACACTTTTTTCCTCTTGTGCAGTTCTAAATAACCCCTCTAAAATCCTATGAAAGAATTCCTGAGATTCCAAGCACACAATGAAGACACAAAAGGAGGATAAACCGTACCCTAAATCCAGCACCAACTGCAACGCCTCCGCACTGGGTGGGGTCACATCCACTCCCACATTCCACCATTTTGGATCTTCACAGACCATGGATCATATTGTTGAGTTCTGCACAATCTGTCACCAAACAGCACCAAAAGGCTTAACCAACCTGAATGACGACACAGTTAAGTGGCTGAATAGTGGTATTCCACTTCCAGTGTGATGATTGCCAACTTTCAAAGAAACAAACAACATAAATCCTACATCAAGATTAAAATAGTCATAAAGCGTTAAACAAACACTAAAAAAGAACAACTGGAAAAACATCCAAGCACAAAGCCAGCATTTACTCGACAAAGCTGGAACCATTCAAGAGTCAAGGACTCAAAAAGGTCTAAAAAGGAGTTACATGTGTAGGGCGCTTTGCAGCTACGCTTCACAAGAACTAATAGATTTTACATTGAAATTTGTATTTGGTTGTTTGCAGTTTTTTTTTTTTTTTTTTTGGGGGGGGCGCAAACTTCAGATCAAACTTCAAAATCATAAAGATAATTGCCTTTTAGAATGGCCCAGATTGTAAAGGACTTTTAAAACTAAAGATTGACACCAATTAAAAAACGTTTGGAGGACCTTTTTTTGATTCAACGTGCTTTGGCCAAACTTGATCAACTTGGTCCAGAATGCCCTCCCCCCCCATTTTGAATAATTTCAGGGAGAACCCTGAAATATTGGATTCAAACCCTTGACTTTTGCCATTCTGGAGCAGATGTCTTACCACTAGAACACCAAGCTTGCCAAGTGCATAACTAGAGGCAGTTCAAACCCTTTAGTATACAAATTAACAGTAGGTACCGCAACAATTTTTGTCACAAATGTTCTCCTTTTACAGCAGTCCGCTGGCCCAATGCTAGTTTAAACACCAGAGGGCCAGTCAAAATTCTCTCCTAGTGGCCAGGCCGGATAGGTCAGTGTTGAAAAACGTCCCTATTAGTCCGGTGGCTTAGGGCCATTTTTTGGCAAAATCGTGACACGCTGGATTAAAGCACCAAATTTTGTACAGTTATTCTATAGGTCCCATAGAATCATTCTAGAGGGGGGTGCCCGGGTTGGGTGACCTAGGTCAAGGTCAGGCTGAGGTCAAAGTTCAGGCTGAGGTCAAAGTTCATGTGGTATTATAATTCTGCCCATCAATTTTTTACCAATAGAGGGCCGCTTCCACATAAGCATTAAAACTTAAAACAAATGACCATGCAGCTTCTATTTCAGACACTCAGGCAGAGCTACATGTACATGTATGTGGAATAAGTTGATCCCTTTAGTTTACTGACCTGGAGATGACAGACCAGGCACCCCCGTCTAATATGCTTCTATGGGACCCCTAAAACAAGTGTGCAAAGTTTGGTGCTTTAATCCAGCGTGTGAACGATTTTTTCATTAAAGCCACCGGACTATATTTTATAATGGACAAGTGCAGAAGCTGACGGACCAGTGAACTACATGTAACTAACTAACTGGTCCTGCTGGCTAGTCACTGACAAAAGAATTACAGGGAAAACCCTGTACTTACTTATGTATTCCCAGACTAAAAAATGTCAATAAAAAAAATCATCACATGATACGTAGCAAAATAATAATAACAATACAAAAAACTCAATCAACAATCAGAAGCTATCATAATTAAAAATCAATGTTCAATTGTACATCAGACATTCCAACCCAATACAAACCAAACATTAAAGAGCAAAAGTCCTGATTCCACTTAACATAATAAAAGTGACATAAAGGTCTGACAGGGTAAGAGAAAGACCAACATTTTAACAATTCAAGGCAAAATGGTTCAGAATCAACATAATTTTTGAAAGCACTTCTGGAGAGACTTTTTCACTGAGAATCTGCCATTCTTTTATAAGCTACACGTAGTCAGAGACACTGTAAAGACATTACATCATGCTGTTTATGAATTCGCAGTATTTTTTACCGCAGAAAGACACGTGTGAACCAAATTTACATGATGCAAACCACGAACTGGCATTCAAATGTTTTTATTATTTTTTTTTTGGCAACCGACAAAAAAAACGACTGATGAGAAAACAGGCAGTCAAAATAAGATGAAACAGAAATTGTGATGCAAGGAAAATGAGTCATTGAAGTTGAAAGCGAACTGAAACAGTCAGAAATACGGTCAATTGACAGGCTTAGGTAGTGGCTTAGCCCAGATTGTTGAAAAGACAGTGGTGTTGTATCTGCTGCCAACGGTTGTAGCTGAAGTCACGCCACTCGAACTCAACCTACGTACATCACTTTCTGTTTTAATCCAATAACAAATGCAATTTAATCTCCCAAAGGACTAATACCTGCCAACCCCAAAGTGCATTTGGCGGGCGCGTACATTTCTTGCAATATTTCAATTTGATTTTCACCAATCATTGGCACTTCGGGTTGGCTCAGTGGTTTCTTGCCTGTATTTTATGTCTGTGGACCCCGGTTCGAATCCCAGACCCTAGCCTTGCATACGGTGGATTGGGTTTTCAGTCCTTACTTGATTGTGAGGGAAAATTCAAATTGTGGGTTTTTTCCTCCTTCGTCTGTAAACTGACATTTTTTCATCAACTTCTCTCCACAGGTACATGTATCAGACCTACTGGCAACAGTGAAGGTCCCTTGATTTCATTACCAGAAAGATATAACAATTTTTTATTGATATCTATTGTACCAGTACCAATCCTCCAGAATAACATTTCTGTCTGAAATACTGTCAAAGTCAACGAAAACAGCATTTGAAACCCCCCAAAATCACAGTTACTTATTCTGAAAATATCATTTGAAGACCTCCAAAATCACAGAAACTTATTCTGAAAATACCATTAGAAGACCCCCAATATCACAGTTACTTATTCTGAAAGTAAGCATTTGAAAATCTCCCCAAATCACAGTTACTTATTCTGAAAATAGCATTAGAAGACCCCCAATATCACAGTTACTTATTCTGAAAGTAAGCATTTGAAAATCTCCCCAAATCACAGTTACTTATTCTGAAAATAGCATTTGAAGACCTCCAAAATCACAGAAACTTATTCTGAAAATAGCATTAGAAGACCCCCAAATCACAGTTACTTTTTCTGAAAATATCATTTGAAGACCCCCCAAATCACAGAAACTTATTCTGAAAATAGCATTAGAAGACCCCCAAAATCACAGTTACTTATTCTGATTGCCGCAGCAGAAATAAGCCCAATATAAACGAGCACAAACTCTGCCGAAACAACCCAAGGTTCTGTTACTGCTTTTGATCCAAATAATGAAATTTTTACAAGTTGATTGGGAAGAAGGCCATGAGCGTGCACAAAACCAGACAAAACAGGATCTGCCCATTGTTGTTTCATGTTTATTACTAAAACATGACAACGTAGTATTTGACGAAATGTTTAAAGGTTGGTTAAATGGTTTGTTATTCAAAACTATTGGGTGTGAATGAATATACTCTTCCTATAAAAACAATGATGTACCAGGATGTGCCCTTCACTTTTTAGTGACTGGCCAGCAGGACCAGTTAGCTTGCCATTTCACTAGTCCGTCAGCTTTTTCACTAGTCCAGAATTCCTATGAAATAGGGGTGCTTTTCAACACTGCTAGCCAGCCTCACTACTTGGAGTGAATTTTGACTGGTCCTCACGAGTTTTAACTGGCATTTGGCCAGCGGAACACTGTTAATAAAGGGAGAACACTGTGTGTATAAGTGTGTACACGCTTCCCTTTAAAGGTACAGTCAGACTGTAGCTTAGTTTTTGCCAGTGTGTTGCTGATTTGTAGGTATCAAGAAAGATACAATGAAAGTAACCTGTGAAAGTTTCAATTGATTAATTACAGTCCAGGGCTTGAATTTGACACTGGACTGCAGGCCTGAGGCCAGTGATTTTAGCATCGCGCCAGTAAACTTAAGACCGTACAAGTCCAGCGGCTCTTACATTAAAAAAACCAAAAAAAACCTGATAAATACAAATTTAAACTGATAAATACATTCTTTTAATTCCGACGAGTATTGAAGTATTACCCATAGGAAAAATGAAATAAATCTTTTGTTAATGCTTGTTAAAAAAACCCAGCTCAAATGTGAAATTGTGTAATCTATAGTGTTCTTGTCATTTTGATTCTTGTCTCGTAACAAATTTCCTGGTCCAGTAAGAGTTTTTAGCTACAAGCCCCGCGGTCTTGTGGAATTTTCGCCCAATTTAAGCCCTGACAGTGTTTACTACTTGTTGAGAAAACAGCAAAAAAACTGTCATGATATTTTCACCAAGAACGTTGAATCCACCCACGTTTAGCCAGGTGAAGAAGCACTGTCCTCGTTCACAGCGGGTACCAACCGAATCTCAGGCCATATTGAGGGCAGTATTAAAACGGACACCATGAAAATTTCAAAAAGTCGCCGATAGGCGATCTTTGGGAGATTCAAATTTGTCGACAGACTTTTATTGATTTCTAATCATATCAGACAAAATAATTTCGCAGGATGCTTGACCACCATTAATTACCATCTTTATAACAAGGAGGCTTTCGGGGAAAAAATTGATAATTTCTTTTTGGGTAATTTTACCAAAGTATGGTCCTCCATGATGTACCTTTAACCATAGAGCAAGCTTTAACTCAACCTTGCTCAACAGCTACAAGGATGGTTCATTGAAAAATTAAAACACAGTCACATTTGTTTATTTAAAGGAAACACGTAGGAGTTCAAGAACATCTACTATACACCCACTTGTAACAGATGGCAGTTGAATAATGCTGAATTTAAATGTATGAAATACACCAAGTACAGTCATTTACGCCTAGCAAAATTAACTTCTGCAGCATTCCAACTGTACAAGTATTTTTTTACCAACTTGAGGGGTCAGACAATGAGAGGTCAACAAACTTTTGCTGAACTCGGAAACTGAGAAAGTGTGTGGGAACTGTATTGTTGTAGGTTGCATTGTGTTTGGGCAGCAGGGTTGGTTATTGTAAACAAATTATACAACAGAGATCGTGTGGAATGGCTGCTAGTTATCTGTAAAGTTTGTTCTCCTTTGTGGAAAGGCCGTTGACATTTCAATTCCAAAGAAAACTGTCTACGGCGTCAAGCAACACATCAGTCATGAAAATATTTGTACAGTTAAATGTTAATTTGGAACTGAGAGACGCTTTACAATAATATCGCAATGGCTAAACTTTTCATAAAATTGATAAAAATTGTCCGGCTTATTTCCGTCTGAATTAAAATACTGTCATGTGTCAGGAAGCTGTCTCCTACATGTAACAGTCATAACTCTTGTGTTGATTTACCAAACTGAACCCAATCTCATAGGATAGGGTTGTAGAGCTACATTTGTCACAGCACAACAAAAATCAAGCCACTCCCACAACAGGCCTACTCAATTTAACAAGTGCAAAATGCTGAATACTGCAGGATTTAATTGAATGATGGCTAATAAACCATTCTCTTTCATTGACTTCGAGCGTTCTTGACCAATTATGGTACAACAAACATGCACACCTTCCTGAAGTGAACTCAATCCAATCAGACAACACCCCTACAACGCCAGACAGCACGTAACCTGTAGGCAGTGTACATGATGTAGAGTAAATGTGCACGTATCAATTGCACACTGGTAATTGAGCACTGATACTCAGTTTTGTAACTGGTACCCTCAATGAAGACGGTGTAAAGGCTGCCACACAGACCAAGTTCCCTCAAAAACATCATGCAGACAATGTTTTTCACAAACTTCGTTACATGTTACCCTAAAAAGCCAGGAACCTTTAATATCCTCTTAGTCTTAGCCGTCTGGTTCTACCAATGTTTTGAAAACATGAAAATTAAAGAACATGTATTTATCATGAAGGACCTCACGGTAATGGCAGAATTAATTCAGCCACCATCTTAGACATACAATGTAAACCATGACCAAACAATGGAAATGCAAAGCTATTGTACACAGGCAGCACACATTATAAGGAACAAAAAGTCCACAAAGTTCACCCATTCGACATGCTATTAGGGAGAATGCCCAGACGTTACTGACAGTGACAATCACTTACGCCTAATGCAGCATTTTGATCTTATTACACAACGTGAAACTGCAGCGCAGTATTAACCCTGACAGAATGAAATAACTGTACAGCTGTATCGCGCATCAGCTTTCAAGGTCACTGCACAACCTACTTCTACATAATGACTATAAACAAGAATGTGACAGCACATACACATTGCATGCTGCAAGAATTTCTGGGAGTTGTTTATGCAGTAAATGTAATTAGCGTTAGCATAAAGTGCAGACCTATGTACACAGAGGGGCTCAGATGCCAAATACAGTTTTGTGATGCACTCATTTTCCAATAGACACAGTCTTTAAATGAAAGCGTGGACAAAATTACAAGTCTGTCTCACCTCATGTTAAAAATGGTGTAAAATGCCATTGTATTTTAAACCCTTTCAGTAAAAAATGCATCAACATCCCAAAACAGGCCTGATGCTTCATGGTGGTAAGGGAGGCACTTGCCTCCGTTGCCCCTACATGTACATGTAGTCATTGCCTCGGTGCCCCTTGGCATGGTCCATCAGGCCTGTATGCTTCGTTTTTGAAAGGGCAAGGGCACCAAGGCATTTTCTCCTTGGTAAAGGGCACCCTATGAGGAAATTGTAAATTTCTACTGTAGCATTTCAAGGGCACCAAGGCAATGACCAGGGGGCATGGAGGCAATCGCCTTCATTGCCTCCGTGAAGTATCAGGCCTGGTCCATATTGACGTCGCATTTCAAATTATACAGTGATACCATGGAGCTACAGTATCTCCATGATTATACGTAGGCCTAATATACATGTATATGTGTCTGTACATTTTATATACAGGTACTATTTGGTTCATTCTCACTTTCCATAATATTCAATCAAAACGGCGTTGAATTTGCCCTTTTGGCTGATGACAAATTACTCCTTGGAATGTACAGATCCATCTGTTGTTGACATCCGATGAAATTATGTTGGAATTTCACTCTTAAAGTTTATCAATAGGGCTAAAAAATAAATAACAAAATAACATTTTACAACATTTTAACGTGAGGTTAAAACATGGTTAGACTCCAGTAACTTTCAATCCACTTTATAAGGACCCTTTCTATTGAATACGAGTTCCTCATAAAACTGAAGTTCACCTTGGAGCCCCTCTTGAATTGAAATGCGTCATTTTCATTTTCTTCCCTGCAGGACTCTGGGAAAGCACTTAGTACACAATACACGTATGCATTTATGAGCATACACTACATGTATAACAAAACTGTTTTGTCAACACCCTTCAGTGTCAAGTGTTTGTCTACAATGATTAAGGTGCTACTTGATTGTGATCAACAATCAATCTTTAAATCTATATTTGTTGTGTTTACACTAACCAACCGGGCCTGGAATGGGCCTGGAATTGCAAGGAAGCCGGCCATGGAGGCCACGGCCTCTGGTCTTGGCCAACATGATTTTCTCCAATGCAATCCATGTACATGTAACCAAACTGAGGCTGGAAAGAAAAAATAGTCTGGTTCCTTTCTGTATAACAAATACCAGCATCCGTCACTGCTAATGGATACTGGGAACATGACCAAGATGGTGGTAGCATGATAAAGGTTTACATGTACAATATGTACGAACTCAGACAGTCCCAGACAAACTCCCAAGAGTCCAATGCCTTACAGTGAGTGTTGAAAGTAATACCAACCACTCCAAGTCAAACTGCTTGTTTTGTTCGATTCTGTTGGACTGAGGACTGCACTTTAGTAAATTATAAAACTACGGTATTTATTGGATCAGACACACACACTGCTATCATCTTTCACGTGGGCCAGCAAGCCATAGATCCTGTGTACTAATGTACTTTAGTAGCAGAAAAATGTTTAAAGGCAGAAAATTGTGCAGCATTAATTGCCACTTAAGCAGCTCTATGAACTTGTGCTCTGATTTTAAGATCAGAAATAAATACCTCAAACAAATGCAACTGCTTTGTCTCCTTGTATTAATTTACAGAGCTGCTTTACATGTATATTCCCTGACTGGTTCAAATTCAGGGCTTGAATTTGAGGGAAAAATCCACAAGACTGCAGGGCTTGTAGCTCAAAACTTTTACTGGACCAGAAAATTTGTTACAAGACCGGAATCAAAATGAGAGTAACATCCTACACAGTTTCACATTTGAGCTATTTTTGTACCAAGCACTAAGAGAAGATTTATCAAGTTTTTCTTGCGGGTAATACTTCAATACTCAAATGACCTGTTTAATTTTAAAATACAGTGACGTGTTATTATTCAAAAACACAAGACCGCCAGACTTGTACAGTCATGAGTTTACTGGCCCGACACTCAAATCACTGGCCTCGGGCCTGCAGTCCAGTGTCAAATTCGAGCCCTGAAATTCATCTGAAATCAGAAAAAGGCTCCTTAATTCTACTGAGCATCAATCAGCAGGAAACCAGTAACAAGAATTGTAAAGTAAATTCGACCGGTTTGACTATTAAGCAGATGTTTGTGTTTAGCAACATTTATGCTTACCAGTCCTCCACTTTAAGAAATACAATACGAGAAGAGCTCTATAAACTGTTGTCCTTAAATTATTGGGGAGAGCTCTTTGCACTCCTCAGACCCAACCTTCACACATAGATTCTAAAAAGTGAAATTAAACACAGTTTTATAAAATCCGACTGTTCGTGGTGTTTACATTAACATGCAATTCAAGCGCATCTAAGTACCTCTGATGATTTATGTACCATACAGGGTTGCATTGGTGGATTGTTGTTTTTGTTACATGATCGCAGCAAATAAAAACCAAATCAGTAGCTCATTTCCTGCTATAAATATTTTGTTCATAAATGTTTTTAAAGTTCACTTTTACGTTTATGGTTTTTCCCCCCCTCATACAATGCTATGGAGTGCAGAAGAGTGCCATTGCACTCACTGTCAACCAGCTTGCTGAGGCCCCAAGGTTGAAACACAGGCCTATCATGGCATCAGTGAGGAAGCGTTGTGTCTCGATTTTGCATTTAAACAGACAATTTTCTGTGCAAAAATGGTGTATCTCGGACCGCACTTGTACAACATCCGGGCTATTTTAAGCAAGGTACAATGTCCACAATGCTTTGACAATTTCAAATTGGCGTGCAACGCAATTTGTGCAATTTTTTTAAAAGGAACAATGAAATTTTGCACTTTATACAATGATATCCTTCAAAGAAGTACAAGGATTGTTGTCTATGATCGCTAAATGCAATGGCAATTTAACAATGTTCTCCTTTCACAGTGTTCCGCTGGCCAAATGCCAGTTGATGGCGACCAATGCAAGGGGGTCTATCATACTAAGAAAGGGGCCGGCTCACTGAAACTCCCAATTTAAGTTTGGTTAAATTGTTTTAAATGGACATTTTGAAAGTTTTTTTCTGTTGGACAGTGAAAAAGATTTCTTGCTGTGCCACAGAGAAACTTGGATTTTCTTCTCACTGATTAAATACTGAACAAATGAAAAGACCTAGAAGGTTGAATCATATGTGGCCGCCATTTGTAGAGGTTTACAAATACCACTGAGTGTTTACAACACACAACCCCCAACAATGATCAGTGTACATGTATGTTGTAGGCCGACACTGTTTGACAACGTTGAGTATCAGTGCTTCTCAGAAGCGCACACTGTCCATCGTGGCTAGAAATACTCTACTAGAGCACTGGCCCTAGTCCGGTAATTTTTAGCACTTGGCCAGTAACCCTACAAACCCCAAAGTTCTGCCATCTACACATGTTGAGTATTTTTGAAGATTAACTAAAAATGTATCCTATAAGCTTTCCATCCCAAACCTGCTCTTGAAATTTCAGCATGTGAAAACAATTGTACAGATTATATCAGTTTTGTACAAATATATTTCCGGTCCGAGTGAAAATATTGAGCTCAACGACCTGTGGTCTAATGGATATCTTCTTGGAATTGGAGCACTGTAAATGTATTCAAAATTCCTTAATGTCTCGATAAAATTATCTATTAATAACCACTACCGCATAGATGTAAACCTTCCCATCTTACGATACAATTTTGTGTACACTGCACATTGACAAGGCAGATAATGGCTGGTCTTAATGTATATATCCTGTATAGTAAATCATTGGATAATCATGTTACGTAATCAAACAAACAAGGGTCTGTGTAAACTGCAAGGGTTAGCACAACATTGGTAAAAGATTGAACATCAAATGTTCACTGAGTTAACTTACACAGGAGTGACTGAACGATCATAGCAGGCCTATGGCTGTACGGATGGAAAATTATGAACTCTGACTCAGTTGCTGAATGCGTGCACTGGATGTATCAGATCTATGACCAACGCGCGCATGCCGTGACAACTGGGTGAGAGTTCATAATTCCATGTCCAGCCACAGGCCTGCTACAGTTCCCCTGGAATACATCATGGTAGAAAATTTCCCTTGAAAATGAAATATTTGTGCCTGAAATGAAGCCTACATTTAGTGTAGTGTGAGAAATGACTATAAACCAATTTAGTTTTGATATATGGCAAGTCCAAGCCTGATGTTTACACCGTTTACAATGTTTTTTGTGTTTTGGGTTTTTTTCTTCACTGTTTTCTTGTGACTGTGATGACAGATACATGTAATTTAGCTTAGAACTTTTACAGGTTTGTTATTTCATATTTGTTGGGTCACAGAAACTGTGGATATCGGTTTTTGCCAATTACCAATGTAGAGTATTGTCCACATGCAATTGAGAGATACAAGCACGGATACAAGGCGAAGTACTACATGAATCGTAAGTAAACAAAAAGATACTGTAGGCCCTACATGTTCAGGGAATTAACAGAGATTTAATTTTATCAATCCAACCACCATGAGATAATGAAATGTAAAGCAGCAATTTCTTATTTCTTGATCATATTAATTGCATTTGGAATCAAGCTTGGTTTACGTCAGCTGATAAGCTTGAGTGGTTAAGTAATTAATGTGATACAGCTTGCTTTTTTCATGGCTTGCTGTGGCTGAGCGGTTCAGAGCAGAAGGACACTGCTCTGGTGTTTTCTGTCTGATCAGCAGAGTGTGGGTTTGAGTACCAGTTGGTCAGGGCACTTGTGTCTTGGAGCAAGATACTTCACCATACTTGCTTTGTCCTTCCAATGGGACATTTAAAAAGGTCTCATGTACTAGGATTGCAGGGCTCGAATTGGGGGAAAAATCCACTAGACTGCAGGGCTTGCAGTGTTTTTACTGAACCAGAATTTAGTTACAAGACCATAATATCCAAATTGAGAAGACAGTTTTAACATTTGAACTGTTTTTGTTTAAACAAACACTACATGTAAGAGAAGAGAATTGAAACTCAAACTCAAACTTGACATTAGAACATCTTTCTTTTTAAAACAAAGATATTGAATTGAAAAATAGAAGCCCGGCGGACTTGTCTGGCTGTGAGTTCACTAGCCCGACACTAAAATCACTGGCCTCGGGCCTGCGGTCCTGGATTGGTAGTGCACAAACAAAAGAACCCACAACTTATCATGGGAGAGTAGGGGTAAACCCAGGGCTTGAACTTGGGGAAACAGTCCACAAGACTGCAGGGCTTGTAGCTCAAAACTTTTACCGGACCAGAAAATTTGTTACAAGACCAGAATCAAAATGAGAAGAACACTACAATGTATCTACACAGTTTCACATTTGAGCTGTTTTTAGAACAAGCATTAACTTAAGAAAAGATTTAATCTTATTTTTCTTACGGGTAATAACTCCAATACTCAATGGAATTGAAAGATATTTGAATCAGTTTAAATTAAAAATGCAGTGAGGTGTTATTATAAAAAAAGAAAAAAAGACTGTTGGACTTGTACGGTCGTACATGTAAGTTTACTGGCCCATTGTTAAAACCACTGGCCTTGGGCCTGTGGTCCAGTGTTCATTTCGAGCACTGGTGTTTCTGGTTTAAGTATGTGTAGCAAACACCCAGTTGTTAACAGGTTTCCTTGAGCTTGTGAGCTACAGTGATTAAGTTCACTTATTGAGGCATCCTTGGTTTCATTACCAGAAACATAATAGTAATAATAAAAAATTTAAAGTATACAATTTACAGAAGGTATTAGGCCCCCTAACTGATTGTGCACATGAACATTTTGACAGGAAACAGGAAAAAGTTGCACATTTCTGAATGCTTTTAAAAGAAAAATATTAACGGTCATTGATTGATACTTTGAGTGGTCCCATTCCACGAGCATACAGTGTTCAGTATTATTTTCTGTGGAAATTATTGATTTGTTTTACACATTTTATAATCGACTGTCTAGGCTGGAGCTTCAGAAGCACACACAAACAAGTTGGTTTTTTTTACGTCTGGTCCAGGGACATAGGCCTAGTATTGGAGTTTTAATCTCTGTGAAAGCTAAATGATTAACCCAATCTTTCTGCTTTTTACCAAAATTAAGTAAAACTAGTAGGCCCTACTTAAAGTAAACACATTTTTTTTTAAAGGCTAAAATGCTAAGAAAAAATGTGTTAGAAGAACTCCAACAGCCACTGTTTTTGGTTTGCTGCATACTAAATATAGAACCAAGCCTGATGATGCATAGCCCCCCTTTCAGGACAGACTTCCTGAGGAAGCCCAGTACTGGTCAATTTGCCCTTCAATGGGGCTACATGAAGTTAAAACATACAAAATAAAATAAAAATCCATGACTAATCATAGTTTTTATTAAGGTTTTCACCTCAATGAAACCACAACATCTGGATTTTGATTGCAGCAATCAAAATAATCAACTATGATTTGTGTTGCGATAATTGTAACCCTTGACCCTCTGGACAGTCGTAGACCAGAGAGTAATTTGACCAACCACCATACATGCACCTGTGGGTTAACATTTTTCAACTTTGCTTGAGCCTTTTTAAAAACACATGGTTCATCCTAGCTCTTAGGTCTAAAAAGGGTGTGACCAAAACTCAGAGCTAGGCCAGGGATTATTGAAATGATTATTAAGGCCACCAGTTGTGACTACGAGCTACGATTATCACAGGCAGGTGATTGTGACTGTGACATTGGGACTGTGAGACCTCCAAATGCTCAAATTAAAGATGTCTAAATATATTGCAGTTCTTTTGATGGAGAGGTCAATGACGACTACAGCTGGATTTCCCTTTTTTTCAATATACCTCTCAAGGCTAATTAAGATGGTCAATAATTAGTTAATTAGCATTAGGCCAATGAAATTATTATTGACCTTCAAATAATATCAAACGGAAATTTCATATGACCATTATTACAATACAACATAGCGGAAATCTTGCACACTCAGCATGCTCAAATAGAATGGCATATATGATTTTCACAATTTGTGAAGACCCCACCCCCCCTCCCCCGCCGCCCTTGGCCTGTGTGTACGTAGTGTTAGTGTTACTGTTAAGACCTGAAAATGGCTTGACAGTCATGATTTTGACACTTTGTTAAACCAATTCAAAGAACCTGTTCCTCTCTCCTATACTCCTCAGCTAGAACAAAGTCCCAAGCAAAGACAAGAGTTAGAGTGACAATTAATTAGGGGAACAAACCGAACAAACCATATTTTGTAATTCTAGGACATAATGTACGTGGGACCGAGTACTCTGTTAATGTTGTTAGTGTTAGTGTTAGTGTTGAAGTTTTGGACAGGTACCTAGATGAAGAATACAGTTTGACATAAATTAAAGGAGATATTGTGCCTTAAGACTCAGCCCTTCAATACACCGTCAGGACACAGTCCGGACACCTGACAAACATGACAAACTGAAACTGAAATATTCAACGTGACATCCGCCGACCAACCGAAGAAAAAGGATTACACGGCAAGTGTTTTCATTCCATACATACCTTAAAACTTGGTATAATTCCAGCACGAAAATATTCCAGACACAACAGCACATGGAAATTGTAGAAAACTTGCGCAAAATGTGGCTTGAGTGACAAAATAAAAAGATAATTCCTCCGTCCAGATTCATCCGGTGGATCCACGCAAAATGTCAACCATTCACGATCACATTCACCAGATGTCGAAAAAGATTTTGACACCCTAGCTTCCTAAAATTTAGTACAACCCTATAGAGGGCGCTATTACCCTTTTACGGTCAACATAAAATGAAGGGTTTTTAATTCTGTCGGCAACAAATTCAAAATAATGAAAGGAATCATTTCCACGTGGCACACAGAAAATTGTGAATATTTCAAACGATAACACCACGGTTTTTCTACCGCAACAGCTTATAATGAAATATTGAGGATAGTTGAAACTGTAAACCAATAAATCCATTCAATCTTTTTTCTTTCTTTTTTTCTGCTGGCTCAAATGTCCTTAATTTTTCCACCCTAATAAATAGTACAAATTTTAGTTGATTTTAGAAAATGGAGATACATCATTAACTATTCTACAATCCAATAAAGAAAAATAAATAAACGAACAAGCAGAAAAATAGAAAACAGGAAGATGATTTAGTGATAGCAATAATTTTACTCTAAAATAAAGCAAAAGACAAGTCTCTTAATTGTTCTGAGATTAACTTCAGTGGCCAAATGTGCTGTTTTTATTTTGGTTCGAAAATTATAAACCTAAAGATGTTTATTTTTGTACTAACAACCCTCTCCATCTAGTCTAGAGCGGGGCCTACTTTCATGGGTCTGCTTACCGCCAAGTTCTGCGCTTGTGATCACCATTCTCTGCTTACTGTGCAAGTGCCAAACAGCGGCGCTATGAGCTGTGTGTAAGCGAAAAGCCTAGTAACCTGGAATACGCACACGCACAAGTAAAACTTCTCTGCTAACCCGTGAAATACGCTTGACGTAAGCACGGAAGTCCCTGCTTCCGTAAGTGCCAATTACTTGCTTACGGTAAGCAGAGCCATGAAATTGGGCCCGGATGTCTCTACACTTCTAGACAACTGAGTATGCCTGGTGAAAAGACGCCAGTTCGAATCCCGTATTTAGCAGCGGCCAGCAAAACAATTAAATAGATGTGATCATCGCATCAGGGATAGAATAATATTTGTTTTTGTTTACCCTCTACACAAATGTATACTCAGGTTAGGGCCAAGGTAGGGCCTATATACCTGCAGCTGATGATTCGATAATTAAAAAGTCTGACTTGAGTCAAGTCTAGTTGACACTTGATTTGAAGCTTCCCTTGAACTTGACGACAACTCTGTTTAGATTTGTGAGTATCTCTATCAAATGCTACTGAAATGTTTGGTTTGGAATTCAAATTGAAATCAGAGCAGAATACATATGTAATCAAAGCAATGAACAGAAAAACAAAGAATGATTTATTTTAAAAATCTGAAATTCAATCAAGAAATGTAGCAATGAAGTAGAAGTACAATCTCACTGCACTGAGGACAATTAACTATTAAGCGCTGTAAAAAAAGAAAAAGTAAACCAAAGCACTAAGACTGTCAAGATGAGTTAGTAATTCTTTAGAGCCAAGACAAACAGCTCATCTTAAGATGAATCTTATTGCTATGTGAAAGCAACAGCGGCATAGCCAGGACTTTTTCGGTGGGGGGCACAGGAGGGGGGGGGGGGCATTGCTTTGAAGTGGGGGGCCCAGGGAGAACGGGTTTGTCAGTGGGGGGGGGGGGGGGTATTTTGGAAGGGGAACGCTGCAGTGGCATTTTGTGGCCGCGATAGCAAAAGATATGTTACAGAGGTAATAACTGCACCAGGGATAAAACATAATTGTTACCCTTACATCGATGCGTTTGATGAGCACAGTATCTTGTGCTCTCCTGTGTCCTGCAGGAAAAACAAAATCCAAATGAAAACTACTCAGTTGGGATTCAAACCCACGACCCCCACATTGTGGAGCAGATATCTTAACAACTTGACCACCAAGTGTACCCATTGACAAGAGGCCAGTTCGAATCCTGTAATTAGCAGCGTGTACTGCAGAAGTCTGCTCTAGACCGTGGGAGTCAGGGGTTCGAATCCCGCCCAAGTTGCACACCCTGTTGCTTTTTTGTCACATAACTCGGAGCATATTATCTTTAGTGACTATACAAATCCTACCTCGTCTTGTTGCTTCATAGCTGCAAGGCACTGTGATAGAGAAACACACACTGTCTTAGACGAGTCTGCTAGTGTAACTAGCTGGGATTTGGCTTCGGACAGACATTCTAGACACAAACAAGACAAGACATTACAAACAAACTTTCAGATTAGAAAATGGAAACATAAGACAAACTTTAGAAGGAGGAGGCAGTGGCATAACAAGGGGGAGGAGCCCCCTCTCAGAACCCTCCCAGGTACCCATTTACTCCTGGGTGTTGAGAAGCAATCATAGTTGAGTGTCTTGCCCAAGGACGCAAGTGTCACGACTGGGGTTTGAACCTACACTCATATTACTCAACCACCAGAACTTGAATTTGATACCCTAAACTTCTCGGCCATGACACACCCGATCCCCATGAAAAATCCAGCTGCTTTCCTGGACTTCAGTAAAACGAACTTGGGTCGAATAGTTCCAACTCACCAATATAAGTCACGAGTGATGCAACATCTTTGGTAGCGTCTCTCTTCAGGCACATCTCAACAAACATCTGAAAACCCTCAACGGTTTCCTCCAATACGCGCTGTTTGGTCTGAGCATTCTGTTTAGTTAAAAATATTCATAAGTTCAAATGATTGTTCTATTATAGTATGGTAAATGTCATCCCAGTATTTATCATACAAACTGATTAACACGTTGACTGCCGGTCATAGATTCGTAGGGCGTTCCCATTTGCCAAGTGTGGTGCGCATGGCGCATACCAATGCGCCAACACAAAAACAAAAAAATGTGAACATACAAATTCTAAGGATGTATGTCCTCACCACTGCCAGAAGCGTATTTGTTGCGTTCTCAGTGATGCCAGTGTATTCAATTAACAATACAAAAACCTTTCATTCTCTACGAGTATACTCGTAGTGGCAGAGTCCGTTCCTGTTACTACGAATATACTCGTAGGCGGCAGTCAACGTGTTAAAGGTCAAGTGAAAATCAAAACAATTTTGCCCAGTGATGCATCCAATAAGGAGGCTCGAGGGCTTGAGCCCCCCCCCCCCAGGGGCTGCAGATTTTTAATTATTTTTATTACAGAATTATCAATGGCCGTACATCCACAGTCAACACCCAAAAGCTGGATACACCTGTTGGACATCATTCAATCTTCCTAGTCACTACATTTCTGACATAATTTTACAGGGCACCGAGGCACTAGGTAACCACAGAGAGACTGTTTGTCTAAGTAGGGAGAAACTGTGGATATGGCGCCTCCAGACCTAACAACCCCATGGTCTGAACATCCAAGAAGAAAATGATTTTAAAAAAAATTGTCCTTTTTCCACAGATATTTCTAGTCTGTCTCACTCACTAACTTTTACTTGTTCTCCCTCTTCCCACCATTGATATAGTCCTTTTGTCTTTCCAACCTCTTGTGGTTTAACCAGCCCCTTCCCTCTATAACCCTGTCTCCTTCTTCATTGTTCATCACTTGCTTTTTCTGCCTCTCTCTCTCTCATCATTTTTTCCACTTGACTGCTTCTGTTACACCAGTATACTTACCAAAGGACCTTTTGGTTGGTAAGCAGTTTGCAACGGCTTATTCTATTTTCTCAGACTTATTACTTTTTTTTTACTACAGATTTTCATGTTTATATTATTATTATCATTATTATTATTACTATTATTGTTATTGAAACATCTGTTTTTACCTTAAGTGAATCTGCAAGAGAACCCAGAGACATGAAGTCATCGGTGACATCATCATACTCATCATCGATATTTGTTGTTGTTGTGTAGTATTCGCTGTAGGCTCTGTGGCCTTGTAGCGCAGTTAACCACTCCTGAGGATTGGACATTATCAAAATGGTTAGAAGATCAATTTTTTTGTAAAGTTTATTTTCGGACCCGCCTCTAGCCATCGGGCTAGCTCGGTGGTCTAGTGGTAAGTGGTAAGACATCAGCTCTAGCAATGCAAAGGTCGTGGGTTCGAATCCCACCCGAGTGATTGCCTGTGGATTTTTTTTCACAGAGCTCGGGAGAGCACTGAGTATACAGTGCTTAATACACATTGGTGTAAGGGAAAACCAAATTAAATTTATTTTGTAACAAAAAACAATCAGATGGAAAGTTATTAAAGGCACTTTTGCCAATATCTCCATGATTGATAAAAGCATCTGTTACACCACTGCCTTCTTCAAAGCCCACACAACTTTCATGAGATTTTCCCATGGTCTTGAAAACAATAACAACTGGTTTTTATGTAGCTTTATCTACGGGCCTCTCACAGCTCTTATCATTATTTACTTCCAGACAGGTTTTTGAAGTTTTTGAATTATGAGACCAATTTATGGAACACCTTGCAAGGGTTTACAAGGTGCTGCGGCGCATTCAGCAGCCACTGTCAGAAACACTGGGGCAAATAAACACCTTCTCTTGGCGATAAGTGTAACTTTTTTTCTTTAACATGCATTACATAACACAAGGGACTTATACGGCTCTACGCCCCATCAGAAAGACGAAGCCAATAATGCTTAAATGTCTCGCTTAAAAACACAAGTGTCACAACCGGGACTCGAACCCGCACTCTGCTAATCAGAAACACCAGAGCTTGATTCCAGTGCGCTCGACTGCTTGGCCATGACACGCGATGCTGGTCTTCCAGCAAACTTTCTCCTTACAAAGTATCACTCAAAAAGTATCACTCCAATTAAGGCACAATGTATATCCGCAGAAAGAAGACTGCGATTTGTTGGCACCGTCTGCTATACACCCAGTTGCCCGCCTGCCAGTCAAGTCACCTTGAAGTGGCTGTCCGTCTTTGTGACGTTAGGTGATTTCTCATTTACAAGAAGGAAAAAAACAAAAAAACAAAACAAAACTCACCTGCCTGGTCAACGTGGAGCCATCACTGACAGTTACCCAAGTGTGTGCAGTGTTACTGGAATACTGTATGGTGAATGTACTTGTGTCCACTGGATTTGCCTGAAACAATTCAGTTAAAAACATTATTAAACATTTTGTAACGTACATATTTTGCTGATATTAAAGTTAAACCGGTTACTTATTAACTCTAACAGTGCCCTGTGATTAAATAAGACAGAAACACAATACTGTCACATTTAGCAGTCTCCCCCCCCCCCAAATGGTTGTTTCTTTCAAGAAACTGAAACCACCCATAAAGTGTTTCAACTTGTGAATGGACATGCAGGCTTAACTGAAAATAATTTGAATTAATTAGTGTTTAACAGTAAATTTTTTAGTTACTCTCAACTTTCATTTAAATATACAGATGGACAGAAAAGGTAGGTAACTTTTTCTGTCCTTTTTTTAATGAAAATTTGGGGGTGATCACATTTTTTTTAACATCAAAGTGAGTCTACTCAAACTATTTTCAGTATCAACCTGCATGTCCATGCAGATGTTAAAACACTTATGGGTGGTTTCAAGTGAACCATTTACTGTGTTTTCCTGCCATATTTATGCGCAATGCCATGCATTTTGAGCTTTATATAAATTGCTACTTTTGAAAAATAAAATTGCTAAGAAAAATTCTAGAAACTTACATGGACTGCAGTCAGGGCATACAAGGGTTCATATAACTTTATTTCGGTCACAACTCAAGCTTAATTCACAAAGGTCATTTTAAGGTCACTGATGCAATTGTAACCAACACAAAGACCTTATAAATAAAGGCTGATTTGATAGGCCCTGCATGCCAAAACACAGTCCGAAAATTGGGAAGATTTAATTGGCCCAGGATGCAGGAGCTAGGGACATACTGAAACAAAAATACCACCCCTCACTTTGTTTTTTTACTGTCCAGCTGTAGATTAATTATCATCAGGTTAATTTATTCCATTTAAAAAACATTGTTCATTGAACAAAGACAACGTAAAATTGTGAGCAGTATCACAAACCTTTGGACTGTGATAAGGTTGGTACATGCTGCCCCAATGCCATGGTTTTTGGATTTGCAATACTGAATCAGTTAACTTAGGGTCAATCCAGGTTCTTCCAGTTTGGGGGGCTTGAGGGCTTGAATTACAAGAATTTACACTAGTCTTCAAGTCTTGCAGCTCAGCATTTTCACTGAAACAGACATATTTTTTTACAAAACCAAAAATGTTTCGCTCTTTTGTAAAACATCACACAAGGGAAACTAACTGGGAAGATTTTAAAAATATTTTTAGGCGGAACAAAGAAAAATTGACTGAGCGGGACTGGAATGTGTGACCTCCAGATTGATGTGCCATAGCTCTACCACCGAGCTATCTAGCCCTATGTTGGCGGTCTCCCTATTTTCGTCAATATCTTTGTTTGGGGGTGTCAGTGCAGAAGCCATTCAACCTTGAACTTCCATATAGCCAGGCCGGATCAAACCCAAGTTTAGGATACAATTCCTGGGAAGCGGCAGCAGAGGGAGCATCTGAAGGGAGATGTGACTTTTTATTTCTAATATCAAATAACAAGCCAGAAGGGCAACTTCTCTATACTTGCTGCTCCTTTAGGGAGAGCTTTGCAATCAGATATTGTATGTATATTGACAAAATTCACCTGTTAATTTTGGTTTTACACCGATGTGTTAGCACTGTATATTCAGTACTTTCCCCGAGTTCTGTGAAGAAAAAAAAAATCACAGGCATATTACTCGGGTGGGATTCGAACCCACGACCGTTGCAATTCTAGAGCAGTGTCTTACCAACTAGACCACCGAGATTGCCCGATAGCTAGAGGCAGTTCGAATCCTATATTTTAACAGCGGGTTCCGCAATGATTATTATTATTATTTTTTTCACAGAACTCGGGAAAGTACTGAGTATACAGTGCTAACACACATCGGTATAGGGTAAAACCAAAATTAATATTCTTTATCCCCGATGCAAAATTAACATCTATTAAAATTCACCTGACGCCATGACACCAGGCCCCAATTTCATAGAGCTGCTTATAAGCAGAAAATTTTGCTAAACACATTTTGCTTAACAAGTAGCAGGATACCAGTCATAAATTGCCAATTTGAGAAGTTACAACATATTCAAAATGCTGCTGCCCGTCTGGTTATTAGGAAACGGTTTGATCGCCGTTCAGATATGACACCAGTTCTTTTTGATTTACACTGGCTTCCAGTCAAAGTGCGCGTTGAGTATAAAATCCGCTGTGTTATTTTAAAACTTATTCATCAAGGTAAATCCGCCCCACGATATCTTTCAGAATTAATTTCAATTTACGTTTCCAGTATTCGCACAAGAAGTTGTGATGGAGTCAAACTTCATCATTCCAAAGTAGGCCCAAAGCCCAGTAAGACATATGGTGATCGTGCTTTTTCCATTTATGCACCGACTTTGTGGAATCAACTTCCTACTCATTTGAGGACCATCATCAACTGTGGGATTTCTAAAACACAACTTAAAACATTTCTTTTTAAAAGGCATTACCTTTGAATCTTTTTATACGGTATTGCTTTTTCTTGTGGTGTGTTGTGTTGATTGACTCTTATTGTTTTATTTCATTGTTGTGTCGTTGTTTTAACTCATTGTTTGTATTTGTGTCGATCTTTTTGTACAATAATGTAATCTAGCTGTATTTTTGCTTATCTCTTTTTAGCTTAATGTTAATATGTAAAAACTGTCTGTACAGCGTTTTGAGATTTTGTATGTAAGACGCTATATTAAAAATAAATTATTATTATTATTGTACATGTGACCATTGCTCTATGATGTGACATGGTATTTTAACTGGTAACCTACATCTGGTAAGCATAATCATTTTGTGCTTAGCTACGTTTTGTGCTTTTAAGCAGCTCTATGAAAGTGAACCCATAAATCTTGCTGCCATATTGGGCGTCAGATTCCACTCATGTTCCTGTGCAGCGCATGTTACACGAGGCGTGTGCATTTAGATGTGCACCTGGGCCCACTTTCAAAAAGCTGTTAAGCAAAAAAATACTGCTTAGCAAATTTTCCTGCTGAGCAAAAATATGAGTGGGACATCAGTCATAGAAATGTTAACTTCGTGGAATATTTTTTCATGCATTTTGACTTCCCAAAATGGCAGACCCGATGGCAGGGTCCAATTTCATAGAGCTGCTTAAGCAGAAAGTATTGCTTAACAATTGTCTTCTAAGCAGAAATGAGCAGGATACTGGTCACAAATTGTACATGTGACATGGTAGTTTGGCTGGTAACCTTCTTTTGGTAAGCATAATTTTGTTGTGCTTAGCTACATTTGGGCTTAAGCAGCTCTATGTAATTGGGCCCAGACAGTAGCCGAGTGTGACATCAGTCAAAACCCCTTAAAAAACCACCTGACCCCACCCCCCAAAAAACAAACAAACACCTAGGTGTCAGTCTGGTCTCAGTGCTCCTTTACCTCAAACTCAGCATGATCCAGATATTTGAAGCTTACACGTTTAACACCCGCTACCGCATCAGCCCTGGCGTGTCAAAACAAACAATCAATTGTAAAATCTAAATATTCCGCAAGGGCTGTTATGGTCACTGAGATAGCTACACAATGGATCACAGCACTTTACTGCAAACTATATACACACTAAACTTAACAGCAAAACAATATATGAAGAATATGTTCAAACAATGAGTTGGTCAAGCCATTTGCGTGTTAGATTTAAATCTATGTCTGGTACAATGACACGCCTAGTCACAACTTACTGCTTAAATTTGAATTCCTCATATTGTAGAGACAATTGTTATGTCACATTGTTCGCGGCAATTGCTTTTGTTTGGCAACTTCCAGATGAGCAAATCACAATTGCGAATTACACATTCAATCAGAATTGTATATGGATGTTCGTCGTCTCTGAAGTTACTACTGAAACAGTTGGCCCCAAATCATATGACAAACCAATTAACTGCCTCTCGTCTGAGGAATTCAAATTTAAGTAGTAACTTGTGACTAAGCAAGTCATTTTACCAGACATTACTCCAGTCTAACACGCAAATGGCTTATCAGTTTAGTAATACAGCGATTGATGGTAAATCGATCCAAAGGTGCAGTGGGTGCAGCGGCATAAAAGCCTGTGTTAGAGGAATCTATTCTAGTTTTTGGCTTTGTTAAAATACAGGATTTAGAACAGGAGTGAAAGTGCATTGGTTGATGAGGACTAATAACTCAGTCTTTGATAAGGTGTGCAATAGGGTCATAGATTGGTTTTTGTCAACGTAATGTTGTCTTGTCACAGTATTTTCACAAGAACGTTGAATTCATCCACGTTTAGAGAGGTGACAGCTGGTACCCCAACCGCATCTCTGGCTGCAGCATCCGCGAACAGCCACATATCTTCAGAAATCTGAGAAATGATTAATGCATGAAACATTTCTCAGATTAAAATGTTTGGGTGAAAAATTTTCTAAACCATATTTCTTTCACGGGAATTCTTTCTCAAAACAGTTAACAGTATCAACAGCTAAAGTGCTTCTCACTAAGTAAGTTTTTATGGTCATTATTTTTTGGTGCCTTACCAATCTATGACCCTACCATTAAAACAAAATTTAGCATTTTACGTTTGTGAACAGAAAGGCAGTGGAGTTGTTCTGTAGCTGGACCCATATGCTGGAACTCCCTTACCTCAAAAACAATCTTACACCCGGTTCAGACAGGCGCTCTAGAGCCGTGCCGAACCAAATTATTGAATTAAGTACATGAAAAGTTCAACGTCTGTAACAGTTAGGAGCGACTGGACGCGCTGGAAGTTGAAAGATCGACTGTTGCAGTCGTTCGGAAAGACTCTGGAGCGCCTTGGTGTCAGACGTCGATCTCGTCATGAGCCGAACTTAATGTAAATGTTATGTTAAGTTCGCCGGTCTGAAAACAAAAATTTGTTTGAGTCGACCTGGAGTCGCTCCTCCTAATGTATTTGGTTCGGTGCAACTCTAGGGCACCTGTCTGAACCGGTTGTAAATTTCATCACTTTTAACCAAAAATAAACTCCAACCAAACCTCATCATGTGCTTTGTCACTGCTACAAGCATCAAGAGAAATCTGATATGGAGGGACATTGACACAAAGTCATGGTCGTCCCTATAGCGCCGACTGGAAAGCGGCTGTCAAGAAGCAGTCTTCGTCGCTACGTGACTGACAGTATAATGATGACATTTTTTTTCTTCACGCTATTAAAGTGTGCTTTATAAATTTGTCTTGATATTATATGTGTTCAAAGGAAGAATAGCTGTTGCAGTAACACCTACCTTTTCTTGTAGTAGGTAAGCACGCCTCTGTCAAGCACTACCCAGTACTGTTTCAGAATACCGGTGAATCTGGAAGACTAAAAACAAAAACCACACCATTAAAAGTCCGGTTTGGTCAACGAGATAAACATCTCAAGATAAATTTTACAAACAAAGTCAGACTTAAGTATTCATAAATACCCCAGAAGGTAGGCAGCCCCATTGGTTGACCATGACCATGTTTACTAGTAGTTAAATGACTAATAAAAACATAGCTGGAGCTGTTTAAGACCAGGGCCCAATTTCATAGAGCTGCTAAGCACAAAACTTTGCTTAGCATGAAATTTCTTCCTTGATAAAAACAGGATTACCAACCAAATTTCCATTTGTTGCATATTGCTTGTTACTGGTATTCAGTTGTTGTTTGCTCATCCTGAAAATCATGTGGAAATTTGGTTGGTAATCCTCTTTTTATCGAGGCAGAAATTTTATGCTAAGCACATTTTTGTGCTTAGCAGCTCCATGAAATTGGGCCCAGTTGTCGGCAGAAGCGTGCTTGGCGCGGATAGCCATAAGCTTGTTGGTTCGTAAGCTTATGTGGGGGCTACTAACATTCAACGCTAAATACATATGGTACTCACTATTTGCGTACGCGCAACCATTGAACCTTGCGTGCAATTTGACCTTTGGAAAAACTGCCTGAGGACAGCAATTGAAAAACTTTACAAAAACTTTACGAGGTCGTGGCTGTGTGATAAAGGACCTTGCCTTTGGCTTGGTCTTTTAAGACATGACAACGGCCCTGCCGGTTTTTAAACAGCCATTTAAGACCTTGTCGTCACCCTTTTATTCTCTTGATAAAATCTCCATTAAAATTGACTTATTACCTTTATTAACGGACCTTCAAATTTTGTGACAAACTGTTGGAACAAAACAGAGACAAGATTTGGTTTGATTGAAAACATATTTAGACTGAGAGTCACCATTTAAATATTCACAGGTTACTATCACGATATGCTTTTTGAGAAACTAGAGGATTAGAAAGAATGTACTCTTCCAAAAACCAATGATGTACCATCCTTTATGATATATTTCTTGAAAACTATAGGATTGGAATGAATGTACTCTTCCAAACAACAATGATGTACCATCCATCCCTTTATGATATTTCTTGAAAACTATAGGATTGGAATGAATGTACTCGTCCAAGCAACAATGATGTACCATCCATCCCTTTATGATAAAATTCTTGAAAACTAGAGGATTGGAATTAATGTACTCTTCCAAACAACAAAGATGTACCATCCATCCCTTTATGATATATTTCTTGAAAACTATAGGATTGGAATGAATGTACTCGTCCAAGCAACAATGATGTACCATCCATCCCTTTATGATAAATTTCTTGAAAACTAGAGGATTGGAATTAATGCACTCTTCTAAACAACAAAGATGTACCATCCATCCCTTTATGATATATTTCTTGAAAACTATAGGATTGGAACGAATGTACTCGTCCAAGCAACAATGATGTACCATCCATCCCTTTATGATAAATTTCTTGAAAACTAGAGGATTGGAATTAATGTACTCTTCTAAACAACAAAGATGTACCATCCATCCCTTTATGATAAATTTCTTGAAAACTAGAGGATTGGAATTAATGTACTCTTCTAAACAACAATGATGTACCATCTCTTTGTTTCTTGACAACTAGAGAATTGAAGTTAATGTACTCATCCCAAACCAATGATGTAACATCCTTTACAATACATTTGTTGAAAACTAACGGATCGGAGTGAATTTGTTCTCTCCCCAAAAAACAATGGTGAGAAATCCCTTTTAAGTAGCCAAAGAGGTTGACCAAAGAACCTGGGCCCAATTTCATAGAGCTGCTAAGCACAAAAATTTGCTTAGCATGAAATTTCTTCCTTGATAAAAACAAGATTACCAACCAAATTTCCATGTGTTGCATATTGCTTGTTACTGGTAGTCAGCTGTTGTTTGCTTATCCTGAAAATCATGTGGAAATTTGGTTGGTAATCCTGTTTTTATCAAGGAAGAAATTTCATGCTAAGCAAATTTTTGTGCTTAGCAGCTCTATGAAATTGGGCCCTGAACTAAATTTCTTACCTTGACTGGTTTAACATGAAGAAGCTGCTTCATCTGCTGAGACTGTGCTAGGTCAAGTGCAGTATGACCTCTCTTATTAGGAATGACGGAGTTGGCGCCATGTTGGATTAACAGTTTCGCAACTTCTCTCTGGTCTCGGTAGCTCGCACAGTGAAGAGGTGTGTTGCCGATCACGTCTGTGCAATTGATGTTAGGTGGGCGAGGACCACCCAACTGTAAGGATGTAAAATGAGACTATTAAATTCCAAGAATTCGGTTGCTCTACTTTTTTACCGACTATAAAACATGCGAATAAAATGAGTTCCGAACAAACTTTACCCAATCAGTTTCCCTTGTGGTTTATTACTTGATAATTAATATTAAAAAGTCGCATCCCCTTGTGATCCCTTGGCTGCCACTTCCCAGGTTGTATCGTAAACTTGGTGTGATCCCTGGCTACAGAGCAGCTAATGGTGGTATGGCTTCTGACTGGGACCCCCCGAAGAAAGATATTGACTGATAGGAAGACCGCCAACAAAGGGCTGGATAGCTCAGATGGTAGAGTGCCGGTACGTTAATCCGGAGGTCGTTGGTTCAAATCCAGCTCCAGTCAATTTTTCTTTGTTCAAACCCAAATCAGTTATTTTTGTTGTAAGCAGTGCCGTGAAATTGTGCCCATGGTAGGGCCTGAAATTCCAATTCACATGTGAGGCTTTGGTCTGAGGTGGGATTCAAACTGGGGACCACAGAGGTGAAAGACAGGACACAGTACATGTACCACTAAACCATGATCTTGATCCCAACCCGATGCAATAAACCATTTGGGAGTTAGATTTGAATAATGTCTGATAAAATGAATTGCTTAGTCACACAAGTTACCACTTAAACTTGAAATCTTTTTTCTTGTTTTTTTTTCTTCCCCTTTTTTTTTTTTTGGGGGGGGATTGAACAAAGAGAAATTGACTAGAGCGGGACTTGAACCTGCGACCTCCATATTAACGTACTGGGGATATACCAATTGAGGTATCTAGCCCTATGTTGGCAGTCTCCTTATTGTGTAAACATCTAGTTGGGAGTGAGGGTCAGAGGCCATTCAACCTGTGACTGCCATATAGCGAGGGATCACACCCAAGTTTACGATACAACTTGGGAAGCGGCAGCCACGGGATCACTTTAAGGGGATGCAGTTTTTTATTTCAAAGTCAGTTTCCCTTGGGGCTTATCACTTGAAATTTGAAATTTAGACTGAAGAGGCAGTTTCCATGTCACTTACCAACCTTTCTACATCCCTTGAAATCCCCTCCGATGACGCTCTCAATAACTGCTGCTCTAACCTCAGCTTCTGAGCTTGTTCAGTGGCTGTACCAGAAACACAAAATCTATTGCAGTTAGAATTAACCCTGGCCCGTCTTGGTTCCAAGATGCTCTGGACAGTTGTGGGTAGTCATGAATAAGTCAAGAAAAAAAACCTTGTCGCCACTAGAGGGCGCTTTACCGCTATCACCCCACAAACAGCTTTCAGGTGAGTGTCGTCTGGGGAGCTAATTTACACAACCGAAGTTTCTGACCCAACATTCATATTCAGCATGCAGGTCAAGAAATTAAAAACACAGCGCACCTGGTTAATGCACGGATGTAAAAACACCTCCATATGTGCGCCATCAATTCATGGCCTGCATCCTTCGGTGCTAGACCGAGTCGTCCGTCATTGAAATTATTATTAATATAAAGTATGTTCCTCCTGTAATTGCCTTGTGTGTTTCGGTGTTAAACACCTTGATATCTAGATGTTACAAAGAGAAGTACCTTTTCAATATGAGGTACTTGCTGAGTTTATGACAATCCCTTGGGCTGGGTGCGATATTTTTTTTCCCGCTCAGTTGCGGCAGAACCAACAGAGGGCGCTGTTACCGAGGGATTTCAGCAACGCTAGTTAGTTGTTGTACAGTCAGTATAGCTAGCTATCGCAATGCGCTCGATGACAGGCATTTTGCAGCTTTTATTATTCATAACCTATGACACGCATTATTCATATCTCTTTCATGATGAAATCCCTTGGTAACAGCGCCCTCTGTTGGTTCTGCCGCAACTGAGCTGGAAAAAAAAAATCGCGGGCTGGGTGGCTATGGCGGCCAACCTGTCCATAACGTAGAATGTTTTCTACTACATTAGGACATTAATACATTAGGACATTAGGACAATTATAGCATTACCATAATTGGAAAACTAGTGGGCCAAACTTAGAAGATGCACAAGAATAACGCAGGAAGTCCAAGACAACTCACCAATAAGCATCCCGATGACATCTTCACCGTAAGCGATATCCCTTGCCAGGTGACCTTCTCCATTTACGATAGTCACATCGGATCCATACTGGATGAGCAAAGCCACTAACTCCTGAAATACAAGAAAATTACAAGGTTTACAACACATGTGTCATTGATTACTGAAACAGTTTCTTGCTGTTTTTTCAACACTGTATCCAGACACTGTATTCAGCTGACTCGATCCACATGTGACTTTTATTGTATCTTTCTTTACACTTTTTGCCTATAAATCAGCATTATGTTGACAAAAAGCAATCTATGACCCTACCTTTCTGAACAAATATTCCTAGTTTGAAGTCAACCAATAAAAGAATTGATTTTACATTGTACCATTCTTCCAGTGAAGGCTGCCCGGTGCAGAGGCGTATCTCCATTCTGGTTGACAATATCAACATCGGCATTGTGAAGGAGCAAGAGGGTTGCAACCTCAATGTGACCAAAATATGAAGCAAGATGTAATGGACCCCAACCTAAGTTAGCTTTGCTAGTACCTGCAAGATAATGATAAGAAAATGATGGACGCTGGGATACGTGTCTCTCATGTGAGCCCAATCATAGAACTGCATTATAAGCACAAGAAGTAGAATGCGCAACAAAAATGTGCACACCAGAATAAGTTACCAGTCAAAATACCATGTGGAAATTTTCGTTGTGAAACCACTGTGAAATCTCAGTGAATGCAGGGTTTGGCTAAAATTCAAGGAATATAGTTCTCTTTCACCATGCTTTTGCAGCTGTAATTTACCATTGACTGGCCTCTGTGACTTTCACCATGATTTCACATAATTTTTTCCATCCTAGCCCAGACATGGCGAATAATTCTATGGAATGTCATTTCCAACTTCCCCCACTCCATGGTCTCAGGGGGTGATAAGCCTTATCAAGCTCTATATCAAACATAAACATTGGTTTATCCACACTGAACTGTTAGGGTTAGGGATAGGAAAATAGAGTTAGGGTTAGGGTTAGGAAAATAGGGTAAGGGTTAGGGTTAGGAAAATAGGGTTAGGGTTAGGGTTAGGAAAATAGGGTAAGGGTTAGGGTTAGAGTTAGGATTAGAGTTAGGGTTAGGGTTAGAGAAATAGGGTAAGGGTTAGGGTTAGAGTTAGGGTTAGGGTTAGGAAAATAGGGTTAGGGTTAGGAAAATAGGGTTAGGGTTAGGGTTAGGAAAATAGGGTAAGGGTTAGGGTTAGGAAAATAGGGTTAGGGTTAGGGTTAGGAAAATAGGGTAAGGGTTAGGGTTAGAGTTAGGATTAGAGTTAGGGTTAGGGTTAGGGAAATAGGGTAAGGGTTAGGGTTAGAGTTAGGGTTAGGGTTAGGAAAATAGGGTTAGGGTTAGGAAAATAGGGTTAGGGTTAGGGTTAGGAAAATAGGGTAAGGGTTAGAAAAAGAGGGTTAGGGTTAGGGGTAGGGTTAGGGTGAGGGTTAGGGTTAGGAAAAGAGGGTTAGGAAAAGAGGGTTAGGGTAAGAGTTAGGGTTAGGGTTAGGGTTAGGGTTTGGGTTAGGGTTAGGGTTAGGAAAAGAGCGTTTGGGTTAGGGTAAGGGTTAGGGTTAGGGTAAGAGTTAGGGTTAGGGTTAGGGTTAGGAAAAGAGGGTTAGGGTTAGGGTTTGGGTTAGGGTTTGGGTTAGGGTTAGGGTTAGGGCTAGGGTTAGGAAAAGAGCGTTAGGGTTAGGGTAAGGGTTAGGGTTAGGGTTAGGGTTAGGAAAAAAGGGTTAGGGTAAGAGTTAGGGTTAGGGTTAGGGTTAGGAAAAGAGGGTTAGGGTTAGGGTTAGGAAAAAAGGGTTAGGGTTTGGGTTAGGGTTAGGGTTAGGAAAAGAGCGTTAGGGTTAGGGTAAGGGTTAGGGTTAGGGTAAGAGTTAGGGTTAGGGTTAGGGTTAGGAAAAGAGGGTTAGGGTTAGGGTTTGGGTTAGGGTTTGGGTTAGGGTTAGGGTTAGGGCTAGGGTTAGGAAAAGAGCGTTAGGGTTAGGGTAAGGGTTAGGGTTAGGGTTAGGGTTAGGAAAAAAGGGTTAGGGTAAGAGTTAGGGTTAGGGTTAGGGTTAGGAAAAGAGGGTTAGGGTTAGGGTTAGGAAAAAAGGGTTAGGGTTTGGGTTAGGGTTAAGGTTTGGGTTAGAAAAAGAGGGTTAGGGTTAGGGTTAGGAAAAAAGGGTTAGGGTTTGGGTTAGGGTTAAGGTTTGGGTTAGAAAAAGAGGGTTAGGGTTAGGGTTAGGGTGAGGAAAAGAGGGTTATGGTTAGGGTTAGGAAAATAGGGTTAGGGTTAGGGTTAGGAAAATAGGGTTAGGGTAAGAAAAATACGGTTAGGCTCAGGGTTGGGGTTACAGTTAGGGTTAGAAAAAGAAAGTTAGGGTTAGGAAAATAGGGTTAGGGTTAGGGTTAGGGTTGGGGTAAGGGTTAGGAAAAGAGCGTTAGGGTTAGGGTTAGGAAAAAAGGGTTAGGGTTTGGGTTAGGGTTAAGGTTTGGGTTAGAAAAAGAGGGTTAGGGTTAGGGTAAGGATGAGGAAAAGAGGGTTATGGTTAGGGTTAGGGTTAGGGTTAGGAAAATAGGGTTAGGGTAAGAAAAATACGGTTAGGCTCAGGGTTGGGGTTACAGTTAGGGTTAGAAAAAGAAAGTTAGGGTTAGGAAAATAGGGTTAGGGTTAGGGTTAGGGTTGGGGTAAGGGTTAGGAAAAAAGGTTAGGGCTAGGAAAAGAAGGTTAGGGTTTGGGTTAGGAAAATAGGGTTAGGGTTAGGAAAAGAGGGTTAGGATAAGGATTAGGGTTAGGGTTCGGATTATAGGGTTAGGGTAAGGGTTAGGAAAATTGGGTTAGGGTAAGGGTTAGAAAAATAGGGTTAGGTTAAGGGTTAGGAAAATAGGGTTATGGTTAGGGTTAGGAAAGGAGGATTAGGGTTAGGGTTAGGAAAATAGGGTTAGGGTTAGGGTTAGAGTTAGGGTTAGAAAAAGAGGGTTAGGGTTAGGGTTAGGGTTGGGGTGAGGAAAATAGGGTTAGGGTTAGGAAAATAGGTTTAAGGTTAGGAAAATAGGGTTAGGGTTAGGGTAAGGAAAATAGGGTTAGGGTTAGGGTTAGAAAAATAGGGTTAGGCTTAGAGTTAGGGTTACAGTTAGGGTTAGAAAAAGAAGGTTAGGGTTAGGAAAACAGGGTTAAGGTTAGGGTTAGGGTTAGGGTTAGGAAAATAGGGTTAGGGCTAGGAACAGAAGGTTAGGGTTTGGGTTAGGAAAATAGGGTTAGGTTAAGGTTAGGAAAATAGGATTAGGGTTAGGGTTAGGGTTAGGGTTAGGAAAAGAGGGTTAGGGATAGGGTTAAGAAAAGGAAGTTTGAGTTCAGGTTGGGATTAGGGTAAGGAAAAGAGAGTGAGGGTTGGGGTTAGGAAAAAAGGGTTAGGGTTAGGTTGAGGAAAATAGGATTAGGGTTAGGGTTAGGGTTAGGGTTAGAATTAGGGTTAGGGTTAGGAAAGTAGGGCTAAGGTTAGGGTTGAGAAAATAGGGTTAGGGTTTGGGTTAAGAAAATAGGGTTAGGGTTAGGGTTAGGAAAATAGGGTTTAGGGTTAGGGTTAGGGTTAGTATTAGGAAAATAAAGTTAGGGTTAGGGTTAGGAAATTAGGGTTAGGGTTAAGAAAAGAGGGTTAGGGTAAGAGTTAGGGTTAGGGTTAGGGTTAGGAAAAGAGGGTCAGGGTCAGGGTTTGGGTTAGCAGGGTTCGTATACTTATAATACTTTTAATAGCTATAAATTCAAGGACTTTTCAAGGACTTTCAAGGTCCAGAAATCCCATTATCAAGGACCAAAATCCAGCAAATATTGATGGTTTATTTTAGACTTGATGAAAAAACACAACATTACTCTGCATGATTTAATACTTTAATTACAAAAAGTGAATTTTCAAGGACTTACAAGGACCTTAGATAAATCCAAGGACTTTCAAGGCCTTGAAAAACAGATTTTCAAATTCCAGGACTTTCAAGGATTTTCATGGACCGTACGAACCCTGGGTTAGGGTTAGGGTTAGGGTTGGGGATAAGGTTAGGGTTAGGGTTAGGGTTGGGTTAGGGTTAGGGTTAGGGTTAGGGTTGGGTTAGGGTTAGGGTTAGGGTTAGGGTTAGGGTTAGGGTTAGGCTTAGGATTAGGGTAAGGGTTAGGGTTAGGGTTAGGAAAACAGGGTTAGGGTTAGGGTCAGGAAAAAAGGGTTAGGGTTTGGGTTAGGGTTTGGGTTAGGGTTAAAGTTAGGGTTAGGAAAAGAGGGTTAGGGTTAGGAAAAGAGGGTTATGGTTAGGGTTAGGAAAATAGGGTTAGGGTTAGGGTTAGAGTTTGGGTTAGGAAAATAGGGTTAGGGTTAAGGTTAGGAAAATAGGATTAGGGTTAGGGTTAGGAAAATAGGATAAGGGTTATGGTTAGGAAAAAAGGGTTAGGGTTAGGGTTAGAGTTTGGGTTAGGAAAATAGGGTTAGGGTTAAGGTTAGGAAAATAGGATTAGGGTTAGGGAAATAGTATAAGGGTTATGGTTAGGGTTAGGGTTAGGAAAAGAGGGTTAGGGTTAGGGTGAGGGAAAAGAGGGTTAGGGTTAGGAAAAGAGGGTTAGGGTTAAGGTTAAGAAAAGAGGGTTGGGATTCGGTTTAGGATTAGGGTTAGGAAAAGAGGATCAGGGTTAGGAAAAAATGGTTAGGGTTAGGAAAAGAGGGTTAGGGTTAGGGTGAGGGTTAGGAAAAGAGGGTTTAGGTTAGGGTTAGGAAAAGAGGGTTAGGGTTAGGGTTAGAAAAAGAGAGGGTTTGAGTTAGGGTTAGGAGAAAAGGTAAGGGTTAGGAAAAGAGGGTTAGGGTTTGGGTTAGGGTTAGTAAATGAGGATAAGGATTAGTGTTAGGGTTAAGGTTAGGGTTCAGGTTAGAGTCAGGGTTAGGGTTTGGAAAAGAGGGTTAGGGTTAGTGTTAGGGTTAGGAAAAGAGGGTAAGGGTAAGGGTTAGGGTTAGGAAAAGAGGGTTAGGGTTAGGATATGGGTTACATGTAGGTTTGGGTTAGGAAAAGAGGGTTAGGGTTAAGAAAAGAGGGTTAAGGTTGAGGTTAGGGTCAGGAGAAGAGGGCTAGGCTTAGGAAAAGAGGGTTAAGGTTAGGGTAAGGGTTAGGAAAAGAGGGTTAGTGTTAGGATAAGGGTTTGGGTTTGGGTTAGGGTTAGGGATAGGGTTTCGGTTAGAGCTGAAGGGGGAACTATTGATGGGGCACCAAGATCAAGATCTATTTCTTTGTGATTGATCATTTTATGAACATTTAAATGAAATAGGCTCACCCATTGACTTTTAAAGGGTTAGGGTTAAGTTGAGTAAAATAGGATTAGGTTTAGGGTTAGGGAAATAGGCTTAGGGTTAGGGTTAGGGTTAGGGTTAGGAAAATAGGGTTAGGGTTAGGGTTAAGAAAAGAGAGTTTGAGTTAGGGTTGGGGTTAGGGTTAGGAAAAGAGAGTGAGGGTTCGGGTTAGGGTTAGAAAAAAAGGGTTAGGGTTAGGAAAAGAGGGTATGGGTTAGGGTTAGGGTTAGAATTAGGGTTAGGATTAGGGTTAGGGTTAGGGTTAGGGTTAGGGTTAGGAAAGTAGGGTTAAGGTTAGGGTTGAGAAAATAGGGTTAGGGTTTGGGTTAAGAAAATAGGGTTAGGGTTAGGGTTAGGAAAATAGGGTTTAGGGTTAGGGTTAGGATTAGTATTAGGAAAATAAAGTAAGGGTTAGGGTTAGGAAAATAGGGTTTGGCTTAGGGTTAGGGTTAGGGTTAGGAAAATAAGGTTAGGGTTAGGGTTAGGAAAATAGGGTTAGGGTTAGGAAAAGAGGGTTAGGGTTAAGAAAAGAGGGTTAGGGTCAGGATTTGGGTTAGGGTTAGGGTTAGGGTTAGGGTTAGGGTTAGGGTTAGGGTTAGGGTAAGGGTTAAGGTTAGGGTTAGGGTTTGGCTTGGGTTTGGGTTAGGGTTTGGGTTAGGGTTAGGGTTAGGGTTAGGGTTAGGGTTAGGGTTAGGGTTAGGGTTAGGGTTAGGGTTAGGGTTAGGGTTAGGGTTAGGGTTAGGCTTAGGCTTAGGATTAGGGTTAGGAAAAGAGTGTTAGGGTTAGGGTAAGGGTTAGGGTTAGTAAATGAGGATAAGGATTAGTGTTAGGGTTAAGGTTAGGGTTCAGGTTAGAGTCAGGGTTAGGGTTTGGAAAAGAGGGCCAGGGTTAGGGTTAGGGTTAGGAAAAGAGGGTTAGGGTTAGTGTTAGGGTTAGGAAAAGAGGGTATGGGTAAGGGTTAGGGTTAGGAAAAGAGGGTTAGGGTTAGGATATGGGTTACATGTAGGTTTGGGTTAGGAAAAGAGGGTTAGGGTTAAGAAAAGAGGGTTCAGGTTGAGGTTAGGGTCAGGAGAAGAGGGCTAGGCTTAGGAAAAGAGGGTTAAGGTTAGGGTAAGGGTTAGGAAAAGAGGGTTAGTGTTAGGATTAGGGTTTGGGTTTGGGTTAGGGTTAGGGCTAGGGTTTCGGTTAGAGCTGAAGGGGGAACTATTGATGGGGCACCAAGATCAAGATCTATTTCTTTGTGATTGATCATTATGAACATTTAAATGAAATAGGCTCACCCATTGACTTTTAAAGGGTTAGGGTTAAGTTGAGTAAAATAGGATTAGGTTTAGGGTTAGGGAAATAGGATTAGGGTTAGGGTTAGGGTTAGGGTTAGGAAAATAGGGTTAGGGTTAGGGTTAAGAAAAGAGAGTTTGAGTTAGGGTTGGGGTTAGGGTTAGGAAAAGAGAGTGAGGGTTCGGGTTAGGGTTAGAAAAAAAGGGTTAGGGTTAGGAAAAGAGGGTATGGGTTAGGGTTAGGGTTAGAATTAGGGTTAGGATTAGGGTTAGGGTTAGGGTTAGGGTTAGGGTTAGGAAAGTAGGGTTAAGGTTAGGGTTGAGAAAATAGGGTTAGGGTTTGGGTTAAGAAAATAGGGTTAGGGTTAGGGTTAGGAAAATAGGGTTTAGGGTTAGGGTTAGGATTAGTATTAGGAAAATAAAGTAAGGGTTAGGGTTAGGAAAATAGGGTTTGGCTTAGGGTTAGGGTTAGGGTTAGGAAAATAAGGTTAGGGTTAGGGTTAGGAAAATAGGGTTAGGGTTAGGAAAAGAGGGTTAGGGTTAAGAAAAGAGGGTTAGGGTCAGGGTTTGGGTTAGGGTTAGGGTTAGGGTTAGGGTTAGGGTTAGGGTAAGGGTTAAGGTTAGGGTTAGGGTTTGGGTTGGGTTTGGGTTAGGGTTTGGGTTAGGGTTAGGGTTAGGGTTAGGGTTAGGGTTAGGGTTAGGGTTAGGGTTAGGGTTAGGGTTAGGGTTAGGGTTAGGCTTAGGCTTAGGCTTAGGGTTAGGAAAAGAGTGTTAGGGTTAGGGTAAGGGTTAGGGTTAGGGTTAGGAAAACAGGGTTAGGGTTAGGGTCAGGAAAAAAGGGTTAGGGATTGGGTCAGGGTTAAGGTTAGGGTTAGGGTTAGGGTTAGGGTTAGGGTTAGGGTTAGGGTTAGGGTTAGGGTTAGGGTTAGGGTTAGGGTTAGGGTTAGGGTTAGGGTTAGGGTTAGGAAAACAGGGTTAGGGTTAGGGTCAGGAAAAAAGGGTTAGGGATTGGGTCAGGGTTAAGGTTAGGGTTAGGAAAAGAGGGTTAGGAAAAGAGGGTTAGGGTTAGGAAAAGAGGGTTATGGTTAGGGTTAGGAAAATAGGGTTAGGATTAGGGTTAGGTTTAGGAAAAGAGAGTTAGAGTTAGGGTTAGGGTTAGGGGTAGGAAAAGAGAGTTAGGGTTAGGGTTAGGAAAAAAGGGTTAGGGTTAAGGTTAGGAAAATAGGATTAGGGTTAGGGTTAGGAAAATAGGATAAGGGTTATGGTTAGGGTTAGGGTTAGGAAAAGAGGGTTAGGGTTAGGGTGAGGGAAAAGAGGGTTTGGGTTAGGAAAAGAGGGTTGGTATTCGGTTGAGGGTTAGGGTTAGGAAAAGAGGATTAAGGTTAGGGTTAGGAAAAGAGGGTTTAGGTTAGGGTTAGAAAAAGAGAAGGTTTGAGTTAGGGTTAGGAGAAAAGGTAAAGGTTAGGAAAAGAGGGTTAGGGTTTGGGTTAGGGTTAGGAAAAGAGGGTTTTAAAAAAGAGGGTTAGGGTAAGGGTTAGGGTTAGGAAAAGAGGGTTAGGGTTAGGATATGGGTTACATGTAGGTTTGGGTTAGGAAAAGAGGGTTAGGGTTAAGAAAAGAGAGTTAAGGTTGAGGTTAGGGTCAGGAGAAGAGGGCTAGGCTTAGGAAAAGAGGGTTAAGGTTAGGGTAAGGGTTAGGAAAAGAGGGTTAGTGTTAGGATTAGGGTTTGGCTTTGGGTTAGGGTTAGGGCTAGGGTTTGGGTTAGAGCTGAAGGGGGAACTTTTGATGGGGCACCAAGGTCAAGATCTATTACTTTGTGATTGATCATTATGAACATTTAAATGAAATAGGCTCATCCATTGACTTTTACTTACCTTTACAGTTAATATTCAGTTGAAGAGATCCCTCATCGTGCTGATCAAGAAGATGTTTGACTGATTTGGTGTCGCCATTCCTTGCTGCATACAGGAGTTCATCCTCATGGGTCAAGAACACTACCGGATCATTATGTGAGCCACACAACTCTGTTTTACTTGATGCCATTGCTGAAATAGAATAGATTGATGTTTACTTCAGTATACTTTACGATTTATTTAATTGGTAAATTTATTTATTTTTCATTCTTCCCTTAGTGCCAGTTTGATTGGATTGTTTTCCTTTTTTTAAGGGCAGCTTGAACCTCTTGATTACAGGAAATTGTTTTTCCTCATAAGCCTAACTTTGAGATGCAGGATAATAAAACATAACCCAAACTCCTGGCCTTCACTTCCAACCCACCTCAGTACCCCCCCCCCCCCCGAAAAAATTCCGCAGCACGCCACCAACTTAATGAGGTTTAAAAAAATGTGGGTTTTTTTTTTTTTTTTTTTTTCAGCTACACTTGAGGATGTATTCTTTTGATTGGGTGAATTTTGAAAATGTATAAAAAGTTTTCAAAGGGGACCGGTTTAAAAACAATGGATATTTGGTTAAATCCTAAAATTTGGGCGAAAAAAAAAACCCGCGCATTTTCCCACACTCTCTTCTTCTCTCCCACATCCTGTCTCCTCTCTTACCCAGTCTCCATGTTTCTACCTGTATCTTATTTGCTGGAAGGAATGGAAAGTTAGCAATCAATCAAATAATGCAATGTATTTACCGGGATTCGAACCTGTAACAAGAGAGATCAAATTGTTATAATCAAGAGAGCATAGCCTGTACCTACACAACTATGAGGCGTTGACACAAAAACGGTTTGTTTGTCCTACATGTTTCTCCAATTACCTGGTTCACTAAAGGTCATAATGAATATGTAATTTGTATACTGCGTTACACATCAGTCACGTGAAAGGTTATTTTGGATTATTCTATAAGTACGAGTCCTAGGTAAGTTCAACGTGTTCTTTGTGGGTTGCTCTTACTTCCCTCCTAAACATCATCTGTGTTTATTACCCATTTCACAAATCATAAAGTCCTAGCGAATTGTCCAATGCGCATGAACGATGATCGACTGATTGGAGTATTGCACAACTTACACAGACACACACACAGCAGGAAAATGAAACAAAATGGCGTTTATTTTCATCTCACTTGCGATTTTGGGACACCTTTTTAAGCCTTTAGAATTGTTCAATTCTGCTTGTTTTCTGGCTGTATATGTTCGGTTAACATGGTTAACCCCTCTTGATAGGTAATATAATTTAGTGTGATTTGACCTAAATTAAGGGAGATAAATTGGTGGCTACATGCGGAAAATTTGCCCCCCCCCCCCAAACAAAAACAACCCCAAACAAACAAACAAACACCCCAACAGTAACACCAAAACAAACCATCAGGTCAAATTCTGCATCCTGGCCACTACTTTTTACTTACTTACTTAATTTAGGTCAAATTACACCGAACTATACACTTTCCTGTAAAACTTGACAGAATATATGATATAGCCTGAAAACAGGCAAATTAAACACAATAAATAAAGGCTTACTTAAAAAGGTTTCACTTTAAAAATTAAAAATAAAAATAAAAATAAAACACGTTCAAAAATTGGTGGCCGGTATTAAGCAGGGGTTTCCCTTAACTTTTTTTTCCACTCGCCCGCCGGACGAGTCAACAAAAATGTTGGGTCGCCCGCAAGTTTTTTCACTCGCCCGTATATTATGAACACAATTAAAAATAATTTCGTAGCATCAAAAAAAAAAAAAACACACACACACACACACACACACTCACACACGGAAATTTCCGTTTTTGGACCTTCTTATCCCCTAATTTCTTCCCTTAATAATCCTTTTTTCATCAACTACCATTTTCATGGATTTTTGATTTGAGAATCGGTTTTATAGAACTTGTTTTGCAATGAAACCTTCGTGTTAACGATCGATCGACGACGCACGATGGAGAAAAAAAAGCAATGAACTTTGCCCTGCAACGCCCTCTATCGGCGATGTCGATGCTGGAATAGCCTTAACCCAACGCTGTGTACAGTACAGAATCCGCGGGCGTGCGCGCCACAATGTGCAGCATTTCTTTACTCGACTCGTGAACGTGTACAGAGTTGGAGGCTAGCCAAGCTTTCTTATGAATATGTAGTTTTTAACGGGCCAATCACAGCGTGCGGAATGTTGGTTAGGATGGACTTTGGACCTGCTGTTGTACTGTACAATACACCATGTGCTGTGTGCGTGCGTGGACTACAGGCGGGCGAGCGAACGTTGTGGGCCTGTGGATACTCGCGCGCTACATTACCATGTGGTTATGAGCGTGCGTGGACTACAGGCGGGCAAGCGAACGTTGTGGGGCCTTTGGATACTCGCTACCATTACCATGTGGTTATGTGCGTGCGTGCGTGTTTTACTTATGAACGATCGTGATCGCGATCGCGATCGCGGCCACATTAAATCTAGCAAATGTAAATACTTCCCAAACCATTTTACGAACTTATAAATAATCTCTCTCTGGGATTGTACCACTGTACCCCTCATTTATTGTGAAAAGGAACAAATTTTGACTCGCCCGGCGGGCTAGTAAAGGAAGGGTTTTGACTCGCCCGCCGCTGTTTTCACTCGCATTTGGCGACCGGGCGACCGCTAATTTCGAACCCTGTTAAGCCGGTAACCGGTCGGTTGCGGAAATTTCCCCCTAGTTTTAGTTATCTTGTTTGTATCTAATTCTGTAAGAAAGACTCTATAACATAAGACTCACCCCAACGATGGGATCTGCAACCAGGAAAAGTTCCTTAGCTCCTATCTTCAGCCAACAGGATGTCGCCTTTAATAAACAATGTTTTTTATCGGCGATTCCACGCTAAATTATTTGAAATACCAAAGGTGGGTGGGGGGGGGGGGGGCGGTTAACCCATATTTTAAGTTGTAGATAAAAGCTTGAACTCGCCGGTAAAAAACAATCCACCTCAAATTGCAAACTAATAATTATAGTTTAATCTTAGCTTTCTGCTTCAGACATGACAACTGCTGACTTATTTATGTGGGCGTTTGCTGTGAAGTTTCAAAGTCAAAGTTCCACTTTTTTTGACCTTGTGATTCTGTTTGTAAACAAGCACCTTGTGATGCAGCAAAGGAGATACGTCTTGGTACCATTCAAATTCAAATCGCAAACTGTAGATATCTAATCCAAAAGGCCATGCCTTTGTGTGTTTAAACACGTGGGCCAGACTTTTCTTCGCCTTCCGAGATGACGTCACTCAACTCAATAACATGGCGGTGCATCATCGTCAACAGAGTAGTGCTCGGAGAAAAGTTCAGGTTTGTTGTTGATTAATCAGTTGCACAATTCTGTAATTCACTTGTGACATTCTAAGAACTATGGGAAATCACACTGTCAATAGCTCAAAGCTCGATCCTGCAGCTGACAGGCAGATCCGCAAAGATTAAAGATCGTTGATAGCGTTTAATTGTTATGCTTAATTTACCGGTGATTCTTAACACTAACCCGTGTAATTCCGACACTCCGCCTAACAAAATTGATTCCGGACTCGTTTTGCTAAAACGGCGGCATTACCTAGCCAGTCTTTTTTGTGTTGCTGCAGTGCACTGTTTTGCTCTGCGCTTCTTGCTGACTGGTTTGTGTCTAGTTTCGATAATTGGCTAAAATGAAATGCCACCGACCATCATGACCATGAAATGTCCCTATCCAAGTCCAATGTGAAGAGAAAGAAACACATTCTTGCATTAAAGTTTTTTCATTCCCTCCAGCCAAATCCATTCTAAGTTTTGGGTTTTTCTGGGTAGTTCCTGAAGATTAGCGAAGATATCCGACCCTATGTTGATTGACAGGTCTTCCACGAGTTTGAATAGGAGCTTGGCGCACAGCTGTGCAGACCGGAATAGGGATTGCTTTTCTTTTTCATCGATATCTTGAAAACTGTACCTCTGATTTTGAAAATTTTTCAATGTAAGTGAGAAGAGATTTGGCTCATGCCTCCTGTGAAGTTTAAGAGCTGTGGAATGAACGAAATGTGAGTTACGGTTTAGTTTGTTTTGCTTTTTTTCGGAGCCAGTGTGTGCGTGCGTGTGCGTGTGTGTGTGGTGCGAGGAAATGTGTACACACGAAATGTCAGTTGACGGAACTGCCTAGTTAAAGAGGGTTAAAGGCTGTGGTCCGGATGGACTCCGCGCGTGGACTGTGTGCGAGTGCGCCTGACGGAGTCTGCGTGTGTATCTACCTGACCGACTCCGTTCGCGGACTTGGGTGTGTGGGACTGTGTGTTACTATAAATATGTCATTCTTTCCCTGCATGGATAACAACTGCCATACAAAGGAACAGCACAAGACAGTTGTGATCAAGGAAAGCTGAACACCCTATGCCTTCCTGGTGTGCTTCGATCAAAATTAAAAACTGATTGATTGAGTCTCAAATAATGAGACTTACATTTCAGGATTATTTCAATTTGATTTTGATAATGGTATTGACAATGGTCATCTCATTGTGGTTGGACATTAATAAATATTCAGAACAAGTTACTTAATATTAAAATTACTGTCTGATTTTCTGATATGTTCTTCTAACATTACAATCAGGTCTGGTATTTCATCTTAGAGAGGGCAAGGCTTTTTTCATTTTACAAAAGGCACTTCCATCGGAAATTCTTCAAAGTATGGGAATTTTTTGAAGGGGAATCACAGGCAACAGAGGCCATGGTGGCCATGTTATTCCAAGCGTAGACTCAGTAACTCAGTAACTCGAATATGACACTGGACCACCGGCGGTCTTGTGTTTTTGAATAATTGAATAATAGCCACTGTGTAATATCTTTAACAGAAAAAAAATCAGGTTCAAATATTGACCTTGAGTCTGGTATTTATACAATTCCGTTGAGTATCAAAATATACTAACCCATTTAGCGACAAATTAGATAAATCTTCTCTTAGTGCTTGTTCAAATAAAAACAATTTGTATGTTAAACTGTGTAGAAAGCTCTTTCGCATGAAGATTGTGGTCTTGTAAAATAAATTCTGGTCTGGTAAACATTTTGAGCTAAACGCCCGTGGTCTTGTGGAATTTTACCCCAAATTTGAGCCCTGTAACTGGGGCGCCTTTTTCGTTTTTAATTTGTAATTTTTTGTTTCCAACTTGGACAGTCGTACTAGCACTCCAAGAAAGTATACATGTTGAGACATGATTCAGTGGGTTTTTTTTTCTTTTTTTTCTGCACACCCCCCCCTTCCAAATTTTTTTCAAATAACGAAAAAGATCTAACATTATAGCTGGGAAATTGTGTACTGGCTTCTCATTATGTTAATGACGAAAAAAAAATCATTTAATTGTACTGTCCTGTTCTTCATGTGGGAAATGTTTTTGAAGTGTGTGCAGAAAATCGCTGATTGAAGTCTAAACATGTATCTCTGTATTTCCAAAGCATAATTTCAAATAGAGGGGTACATCGCCTCAGTTACTGGGTCTAACCTAAGCCTGAGCAGGGTTCTTCCTAGGTTGTTTCAAAACTGTGAAGCATTCTGGACCCAATTTTTTATTAAGTTTGGCCGAAGCACGCTGAATTGAAACAAGGTCTTCGGATTGTTTTCTACTTGGTGTTTATCTTGGTTTGAAAAGTCTTACTGTGCATTCTGCAGCAATCTATATAGTTTTCTCTTGATTATTTTGAGAAATACAAAAATGTTTTTTTGGGGGGTATTGGCTGAAAATGTCCGCGCAGCGACACCCAATGTGCGCGCATCAGCCTGATACGCTAGCTTGATCCTGCCGAGTCATTTACATTTGCATTTGTCTGCGTGTAGTTTCAGTCCTGTGATACTTTTTTGACCAGGGTCTTTGACCAATCATCACACAGACAAACGGTGGTGCGCATAACGGTGTTTGAAACCCCTTTTAATGTTCAACCTCGACAATTATTAAGCTCCTTCTTAATGAAAGATCCTACTCAACTTTTACAGGTGTCATTTGTGATTCGGGATGAGGTTGAAAGACAGCACAGGTCAGGGGTCAATGCCCTGCAGTTTGACCCCACATGCAACAAGCTGTACTCTGCTGGCCGCGACTCCATCATCAGAATTTGGAATCTCAACAACCCAAAGGTAAAGACATGTAAACGATGGATGAACTTGGTGCTTAGCAAATGTTTCTGATAGAAGATTGAGCAGTACACTAGTCACATTAAATGGTATTTTGGCTGGTAACCTTTTTCTGCTAAGCAATATTTTTCTATGCTCAGCAGTGTTGTGCTAAATAGCTTTGTGAAGTAAAACCCAGTCAGACCTTTGTCCTGTTATTGTACAAATGTGGCATAGAAAAATGGACAGGCTGCCATCATTGTTTATCATTGTATAGGCTTATTACATTGGCAGATCATCGGCCATGCCTCACGGACGAGATTCTGTGGATCCTGTATGTTTTCTGTACCAGTTAAAATGTATTTTATTTGTGTGTACTTAAATGTACGTTTTTTTTGCGGGTCATGGTCGAGCGGTTAAGAGTGCCAGACTCAAGCTCTGGTGTTTCTGATCTGGAGAGTGTGGGTTCGAGTCCCGGTCTCGACACTTGTGTCCTAAGACACTTTTAAAAACCACAAAGCCATAGGTCCCTTGTGTTGTGTAAAATGCAAGTTAAAGAACCCAGTTACACTTAATTCTAAGAGAAGGGGTTTGGACCAGTGTTTCTGGCAGTGGCTGCTGAGTGTGCCACAGCACCTTGTAAACCCTTATAAGGTGCTACATAAATTACTCATAATTCGTAAAAAACATCAAATCCTGTCTTAAAAAGTGTTTTTCTTTGAGCACTTTATTCATGGATATGTGCATCATTTAAGATCTCAATATTATTATTATATTATTGTTACAAACAGATAACATTAAAAAAACATATTAAATAAGGTCTTCTGGATTGTTGATAAATTATGGATAAATTATGGATTATGAGTTTTTGTTTTTGTTTTAATCCAAAAAAAGAAGATGTTATTTACATGTATTATTTTAGTTATGTTTGACTCCTAAGCTAGGAGCTTCGTCAGACTGGCAATCATGTCCAATGCTCAACTGCCTTTAATACCGTTTCTTGGTCGTCATAGAGGACGCTGTAGGCGTGGCTTGAAATAGTTGGTAATAAACATATATGTTAGTAACATCTACTTTTATTTGCATTCAAAAAAATAAAACTTCATAATCTGTAGTCTAAAAAGCATGTTTTTTTTTCTCTTCACTTGTTCTGTCTATTTGTTCCGTGTACAGGATCCCTACCAGCAGTCCATGGAGCATCATACTGATTGGGTGAATGATGTAGTACTTTGTTGTGATGGAAAAACATGTAAGTCAATCTCTGTTCATGGCTGAATGGTCCAGTGGGTAGCATTCAATTTCTTTTATGTACAGAGTGTGGAAAGGTACGGTCACAGACTGGTTTTTGTTGACGTACATGTAAGGCTGATTTAAAGGCAAAGTTATTAAGAAATATACAATAAAAGTCTGTGCGAAAGTTTCAGCTGAATACAGTGTCTACTTGCTGAAAAAGCAGCAACAAAGTTTCACTATTTTTCACACGAATGTTGAATCCATCCACGTTTAGCGAGGTGTCAGCAGGTTACCAATCACATCTCTGGCCCTAGTATTCGCACATTGGGCACCCACCCTCGGAAATCCCTCAGAATCTTAGAAACCATTCATGCATAAATTGTTATTCAGATTCATATGTTTTTGGTTGAAAAGTTATCCAAACCATATTTAGTTTATATTATTAACAGCTGCAGTGCTTCTAACCAAGTAAGTTTTTTGGTCATACATTTTTGGAGTTCTTGCCAATCTTATGACCCTTGCTTTAAGCATGGCAGACACAGACTAGGTCAACAGCGAGCATCATTGCAGGCATATAAACACAGGCTTTTGGGCAATACTGAAAAAGACCTTGCCCCAAAGGCTATCGTAGAACTTGAACCGGCATGCCGGCACGTTGATCCGGAGGTGGCAGGTTCAAGTCCCTTTCTAGTCAATTTTTTCTTTGTTCAAACCAAAAGTATTTGTGACAAATTTACTCAATGTTTCCCTTGTGGTTTATTACCTGATGTTTGAAATAAAAAGTCTCATGCCCTTAATGTGATCCCCCTGCTGCATTTTCCCATGTTGTATCATAAACTTGGGTGTGGTCCCTGGCTACACGGCAGTTACAGGTTGAATGGCTTGCCGCTTCTGGCTGGCGACCCCGGAACAAAGATATTGACAAAATAGGGAGACCACCAACGTAGGGCTAGCTACATGTAGCTAGCTCAGTTGGTAGAGCACCGGCATGTTAGTCCGAAGATCACAGATTCAAGTCCTGTTCTAGTCAATTTTTCTTTGTTCAAACCTAATTTAATAATAATAATAGTAACACATTTATAAGGTGTGCTTTCCATCAAAACATTCAAATGCAGATTGTAATGTTACGTTTCCCCTTTTTTTTTGACAGTAATATCTGCCTCGTCAGACACAACGGTCAAAGTTTGGAATGCACACAAAGGTTTTTGTATGTCAACATTAAGAACCCACAAGGTGAGTTGGTGTTTGCTGTTTCTTATGGTAAGAGGCCATTGTAAACGCAACATGCAAACACATCTTTTTAAAGAATATCACTTTGCACTAATGCCATCACTTTTGGTCAAAATACCCGGCTGTCGGACAAACATTTCACCAATTACGGATCACCGCTTCATCAATGCGCCAAACTGCACTAGCAGCATACTCAGTAAAAACAAAACTTGGACATGTACATGCATGAAACTTGACATGCTTGTCTGAGATACAGGTACTTGGCATTAGCAGTTAGCATTAGTACTGGTGAATTATTCAGAATGATTCACAGGTATGTGTAAGCTATGTATACCAGCTGTACATCTAAAGCACGGTGTATACTTTATTTGACTTTGCAGTGGCTTTGTATGAAGAATGATCTTGGCTTTGTTGTTATGAGTGTCATTTGATAGTGTCCATAGAGTGTCATTTGATAGGGCAAGGCTTGAAATTTACACCGAACGACAGGGGGAAGGCCAGTGATGTTAACATCAAGCCAGTCAAATCATGACTGGACAAGTCCGGCAGTCTTGTGTTTTTTGTTCAAATGTTGACCCCAGTCTGATAAAATTCTTTCTTTTAGTGCTTGTTCAAAATAAAAAAACAGTTCAAATGTTAAACTGTGTAGGCAAATTTGTCCCATTTCAATTCTGATATTGTAACAAGAATTCTGGTCCAGTAAACAGTTTGAGCTACAAGCCCTGTGTGCTTGTGAATTGTGGATTCTCCCCACCCCCCCCCCATAAACAAAATTGAGCCCTGTAGGGAGATAAAAGGTACTTATATGAACACCCCCCAAAACGCAACAGCTGATTTTGGTTGTTACAACCAAAATTAAGAATAATGCATCTACATGCTGAAAATTATTCAAGATTTTTCACTCTTTTCTCCTGACTCACACAACGTATTACGCCCAAATTTTCACAGGTTTGTTACTTGAACACACAAAACCTGAATACTGTCTGCGACTATTTTGTCAGTTCTACCGTTCTGTATAATACCTTTTGATGGATATATTATAAAGACATAAATGTTAATATTACGGCATGCATTGGTTACAGGATTATGTGAAAGCATTAGCGTATGCCAAAGACCGTGAGCATGTAGCGTCTGCTGGCTTAGACAAACAGATATTCCTGTGGGATGTGAGGACATTGACGGCGTTAACAGCTACTAACAACACTGTGACAAGTAAGTTTGCTAAGTAAAGTTTAATAGTACGCACGCGTACACACAACTGTTGAGTGTCGCATGCAACTTGATCCTCTGGGAAATGGAGCCCGAGAATGTGACAGGAATTTACAAAGAAGTTTTACAGATTTTCTGACATTATTGTGCTTTTTAATAAAGAGGGCATTTATCAATGTGAATAAAAGAGTATTTAATTGGTCTTAAAAGGCTGTTTAGAACCTTGCAGGGTCATGGTCATGCAATAAAGGACCCTCTGTACATGGAGATGAAGAGAAGCCAATTATGGTTTGAATAATGCAAAGCCCTGTGATGACTGTATCAATGAGTAGTGCACAAATATTCACCAATTTATTCCTTGTTTACAGCCTCTTCACTAAATGGTCAGAAGGATTCTATTTATAGTCTTGCAATGAACCAATCAGGGTCAGTCGTTATCTCTGGATCCACCGAAAAGGTAAGTTGTGACCTTTTAACGGAGTGATTTAATCCGTGGTAAAATGAAAACATTTTCCAAGGAGCACCGAAGCAATGACCAAAGCAATGACAAGTTTTGTAAAATAAAGAAATATAGTATGGTGGCTTTTGGAAGTTTAACATCAGTTTATGTCGAAAGAAAAAAATTCATTTACTTTTTTTTCAATTGCTTTATTTTTTAAGCCCTTGTTACATGTACTAATTTTGACAAAGTAAAAAAAAAGAAAAGAAAAGAAATACAGAATGGTGGCTTTTGGGAGTTTAACAATAGTTAATGTCGAAATTAAAGATTTTAGCCACTTTTTTTCAGTGCTGTAAATAGTGTTTTGAATCAACTGATTTGAATCTAACAACCTCACTTCCGAGTTGAATGAAAAATTGACCCCTTACAATGACATCACAGGCAGCTACTTTTTGCTCATTGTCTGCCATTTTAAGGCACTCAAAATGCCTTTAAAGATATGATGAGTGCCTTAATTCCCACACATTGCATAAAATGTTTACTACACAACATTAAACAATGGGAAACCGACTCTCAAAGTGGCACAACCAATATTTCTTGTGGTGACGACCTCAGATGACTTGAGTCAATTGACCCTTTGGACGATGCCCAGGGCACTTCATACACGCGCATATCCGGTCCTCCATTTTGGGAGTCAAAATGTACACTAAGGAATTGACCTTCAAAATGGAGAAAATGGTAGTTGTGCATTTTGCAAAGGTGTGTTCTACGTGTGCAAAGGGTCAATAGCATGTTGCTATCAACTTAATACTTTATAACTTAATACTTTTGAATGCCTTTTCAATCATCCTGTACATTTCTTCCCCAAACTGCACTTAGGTCCTGCGAGTGTGGGATCCAAGAACATGTGCCAAAGTGATGAAACTGAAGGGCCACACTGACAATGTCAAATCCCTACTGGTTAACAGAGACGCTAGCCAGGTATGTATCGCCTCTTCCTCAGAAGCACAAGTCAGGCCTGAGATTTGCTTGGATTTTGCATGATTTCAGGAACGTTTTGTTAAATATTCTTGAATTAAGATTTGGTGCCTTGCTTCATGTACAAGATAGAGAGTAATTAGTTTGTGGGTGACATCCTTGTGACACTAATCTCTTCAGGGAACAAACTCAGATTCTGAATAGTACCAGGAGATGGGTCTTGATGTATCGAACAGTTCCCTGTTAGTAAGTCAAATACGTCCATGTCAGGCCTGTGAAATCTCCGCTTTAAAGCGGATTTCCGCTTTTTCCTTGACCATGACGATTTTTTATTTCCACTTTTATTTTTCGTAAAAAAAAAAAATCATAAAAAAATATATATATATATATTTTTTTAGGATTTTTTTTGAAAGCCTAATATATGCTTGGCAACAACAATGTACAACTTTAATAATGTGAAATAAGCCTAGTGACTGACTGGATCAATGAGGTGCCCAAATTCGACCAGCGTAAATGCGTGACACGCGCTCACTTGACGTTCCACGATCATTCTTACATCATGTATAGTGTTTCAGCTCTTTTTTTAAGGGTCCATTCACAGGCCTGCCATGTGCGCGGATCTGCTGTGCGTGAAAGGTTTAGGTAACTCTTGGCTCTAAAGCTGCCAATACATTTGTGTGTAATTTTATCATTCTCCTGAAGACGATCAGAGCACACTGATCAAAACGTTGAGTCGTTAACCACCGGTTCTTTTCAGAACCAACACTGCTCAAAAGAGATTTTCACATGGTGCTACCGCAAACCTCTCTCTTAGTTATACTTCCACCATGCAAAGTTTTAAATCCTACTTGTAATTTTATCGAAAACCAGTTATTTCATCCTTCAAAGACAAAAACCTTTAATTTTAACAAGAGCTACGTAATTGAACTAAGCTTGTGATAGGAGATTTTCATTCTCTTGTAGCCATGTGAATTGTTACCTAATCAGGTCTTGAATTTCGTCTTGTCGAGAGAGCAAGGCCATTTTCATTTTGCAAAAGGCAGTTTCATTCGGAAAAAAACGTGTAAGTCTATGGGAATCTTTTGAAGGGGCAACAAGACAAAGATCAGGGCAACAGAGGCCATGGCCTCCATGGTATATGTGAAGTTCTAGGTCTGGAAGTTGAAATCAAAATCAAATTTAGGCTGATGGGAAAAATAGTCAGGCCCTGCTATGTATAAAGATGAATCTATAGTCATGATTTATATTCTAAAAAGGGGACTAGACAAATATGGAAGCACTACTGTAAATGTCTATAACATCGTGAAGAATGAGACCCAAAAGAAGCATTTTGACAGAATTTTTCATTAAGAGTCACTGCCTGTAAGAATGTACCAAATTAGGGGGGGGGGGGTGTGATTCATGGGTTCTCAGATCTTCTTCTAAAAAATCAGAGTGATACACCTTCATACCAAACTAATATATCCAAAATTTTAGCTTACAGACTCGTTCCGTTTTGGAGTAATAAATTGTCAAAGTTTCAGCCAAAAAACCCTCGTGAAACGACAAGTACATTCCTAGAAAACGCAAAAATGTGCGCCAAGCTTGTCCCAAAAAAATTTAAACATTTTTTTAAACCTCCAGTTGGGTGTAAAACACAAGTAAAAAAAAAAATTTGGGATCTCGTTGGCGCGTCATGTTATGCGGACCTGAACCTTTGACGAACAGCGCCCTCGTGCTGTTTTCAAGGCCTCATAACTCGATGCGCCTTTAAGATCCCAGGAAATAAACAAGTTTACATGAAAGAACTTGCAGCCCTAAAACAAATTTAAGCACAAAGTGGATGGGATCTCGTTGGCGCAGAGAGATAATAGAGGTCAAAGGTCAAATTTTACCAATTTCTTGCGTTTCCGCACCTCCGTAACCTTGCGCGCCAACATCAAAAAACTTTTAAAATGACAACCAGGTGTAGAAACAGTTTTTCTCTATGAACAAATAAAACAAGAATCTTGGGATCTCTACAATTTTCATGTTAAAATATTTTTTGAAACTTCTCTAAGCTTTTGCATTTCACACATATTAGCCTAGAATTAGCTTCGAACGGCACAACATGCACTTTTCTCATTCTTGTAAATACTTGCGCCAACAAGATCCCATCAATTTTTTCTTGTATTTGGTTTAGTTTAGTGTTCCTAAACAGATTTCAATTGGAAAATAATTGGGATCATGTTGGCGCACAAATGTAACAAAGGTAAAAGGTTGTACCCAACAACAAATTTTTACAATTTCGGGCGATTTTGCGTCATCACGATATATACGCGCCAATATGGTCCCATTAAATTGTCTGCATTTTATGATTATATAGGTTCTCAGCAACACATAACAAACAAAAACTGTATGGGATTTGTATGGCGCTAAAAAATATCACAGGTCAAAGGTCACAACAGCAATGATGATGTTGCTTCATGCAAATCATGCAATAGAACTCTGTCATACGCGTACGTGTACACTATTGATCCCAAAGTGTTGTAAAAATGACAATTAAACCACTATTGTTATAAAATAATGATTTAATCTGACATTATTGTGTAGCCCATCTTTAAGACACAATTTTGTAAGATCAGATTATAAAATCATTATTTTATAACAAAAGTGGTTAAATTGTCATATAACATCACTTTGAGACAATGTACACGTGTATTACACAGTGTGTACATGATGTACATGCATATCCTTATGCATTGCTGTGGCAACCGAAAATGGGCAAAATACCCCAATTTCAAAATGTTGCCTAACCATGAAGGAGATGAGTCTCCAAAACGAAATTTAGTCCAGATATAGATTGGACTTGTATCTACAATTGGTCTAAGTTTAATGTTGGTGGGTAACTGTTGCCAAGGTCAAAGGTCACCAAGAATGTCGGTGTTTTTAAAATATTTTTGGTCAAGAACCAACTTTGGAGCCTTGCAAACTTTTTATTAAATGGATAAGGGCTCTATCCTTGTTTGAGGATAGCCACATGTGCCTAGATATAATACAATAGCAATATCAAGCTTTTCAAACTATCAATTGTGAGTATGAGGGGGTCTGAATATGGAAATTAAATTTTTTCGGCAGATGAAATTAGTGTTTTCAGCATCCTGTAGAGAGAAAAGGGGATGTGATGCTCTTGTTTTGAGGTCAGATTTGAGCTATTTGGGTGACAGTCACCCTAGGTACCAATTTATAGCTTTGTATCTTTTTTTTAAGGCGCATTTAAGCACATTACAAAACGCAAAATATTCATTGTCGCAAATCGCGTTCACTGAAAGGGGGTTGCCACGCCCACTTTAAGGGGCCTTAATTTTGGAACGACTTGGAGTTGGAATTTTCTTTTTTGCATGCTCATTATACACATAGATGAACATTAGAAATGAATTTCAGCCAAATCTGAGAGGTGACCTGCAACCCCATTGGTTGATTTGACACGGAATGACCCAGTTACAAAACACATGCATATTATACTGGGTCTACATTGTGTGTACTATGCAAGTCCATAAAGTCATGAACTGAAAGTGTGAAGTTTCAACTCATCAACTTAATTACTTAATGTTATATAACATTTTTAATTTTATTATTGTTACCATATTACTGTTAACATCCATGGACAATTCAGGTACTTTGTACCCCTTCAGGAAATAGCTGAAAGAAACCTGCAGTAATTGTCTTTTTTATTTGTTTTTAAATATTATTTTGTTCACAGTTTCTCTAAAAAAATATAATGCATGTGCTTTTGTTTGCCACCAACTCCGAGTCTTGATAGCCTCAGAACTTATAAAGAGATAAAGGTTTGTGAAATCATTGATTGAAATGTCTGACAGAGTTCTATTGCATGATTTGCACGAAGCAACATCATCATTGCTGTTGTGACCTTTGACCTTTAATATTTGTTAGCGCCATACAAATCCCATACAGTTTTTGTTTGTTATGTGTTGCTGAGAACCTATATAATCATAAAATGCAGACAATTTAATGGGACCATATTGGCGCGTATATATCGTGATGACGCAAAATCGCCCGAAATTGTAAAAATTTATAGTTGGGTACGACCTTTGACCTTTGTTATATTTGTGCACCAACATGATCCCAATTATTTTCCAATTGAAATCTGTTTAGGAACACTAAACTAAACCAAATACAAGAAAAAATTGATGGGATCTTGTTGGCGCAAGTATTTACAAGAATGAGAAAAGTGCATGTTGTGCCATTCGAAGCTAATTCTAGGCTAATATGTGTGAAATACAAATGCTTAGAGAAGTTTCAAAAAATATTTTAACATGAAAATTGTAGAGATCCCAAGATTCTTGTTTTATTTGTTCATAGAGGAAAACTGTTTCTACACCTGGTTGTCATTTTAAAAGTTTTTTGATGTTGGCGCGCAAGGTTACGGAGGTGCGGAAACGCAAGAAATTGGTAAAATTTGACCTTTGACCTCTATTATCTCTCTGCGCCAACGAGATCCCACCCACTTTGTGCTTAAATTTGTTTTAGGGCTGCAAGTTCTTTCATGTAAACTTGTTTATTTCCTGGGATCTTAAAGGCGCATCGAGTTATGAGGCCTTGAAAACAGTACGAGGGCGCTGTTCGTCAAAGGTTCAGGTCCGCATAACATGACGCGCCAACGAGATCCCAAATTTTTTTTTTTACTTGTGTTATGCGCCCAACTGGAGGTTTAAAAAAATGTAAAAAATTTTTTGGGACAAGCTTGGCGCACATTTTTGTGTTTTCCGGGAATGTGCTTGTCGTTTCACAAGGTTTTTTTCGCTAAAACTTTGATAATTTATTACGCCCAAACCGAAAGAGTCAGTGAGCTAAAATTTTGGATATATTAGTTTGGTATGAAGGTGCATCACTCTGATTTTTTAGAAGAAGATCTGAGAACCCATGAATCACCACTTGGTACATTCTTACAGGCAGTGACTCTTAAGAAAATGAAACTTCAGGCCAGGCTAAAAAAAAGAATTCTAAAAAATTGTTTGTTTTGATGTCCTTTCTAAGTGTCTGTCTGGTAGTTCAGATGGAACGGTACGGCTGTGGTCGCTGGGCCAACAGCGTTGTATTGCGACGTATCGAATGCATGAAGACGGTGTCTGGGCACTACAAGCAAATTCATCCTTCACTCACTTCTACTCTGGAGGACGAGATTGCAGGCTTTTCGAGACTGATTTAAGGTCAGTACCGCTAATATGTTACAGGATTGGTTTTTAATAGACGTTGAATTTGCATCGAGGATAATGAATAATGTCTGGTGGCTGATTGGATGAGCCAAGGCTTGTAGTAAACAGTCTGTGGACAGAGAGAGACAAGAGAGACAGACAATCGTAGGACGTTAAGAAACGAAGAAAATAAAAAAAACGTACAAACAACAATGCTTCATTGACTAGAAAACAAATGAAAATGACTTTTTATAAAAAGAACAAACGATCATGATGTACCTTGCAAAGCAGGCAACGGAAATCTTCCATATTCAACTTGACAAGGGCATGACTTCCCATTTTTTGTGTAGGTATCCAGAGGGCAGTGTACTCATCTGTGAGGAACACGCTCCAATTCTAAGAATAGAAATCACTCCAGATCAGAAATCTCTCTGGGTAGCGACGACTCGCTCAGACATTAACAAATGGGTAAGTTCCATCATCAAGGTTTGTGCCCCCCTCCCATACTCAGCGAACTGCTGTTTAAGTATCCAATAAATGAATTACAAGTTATGTTTGTTTCAAACATTAAATCGTCACGTCAGTGCCAAGACATCGCATCTCGATTTTGCAGAAAACATTGTATCTCGCACAAAAATGCTCCGTGCAAAAACATTGTTATCTCTGCGCTTACTTGTTTTGTGTGTACATCTGGGATATTTTAAGCGAAATACAACGTTTTGAAAATTTCAAACTCGCGCGTAACGTAAGTGCTATTTTAGGAGATGTTTTTTCACTGACAAGACGAATAATGCATGGAGGGCCCCATTGGAAAACTGCTAACTGGCTAAACTTATCACACCTGAATGGCATCTCATCATTATTTTAACCACAGGTATGAAGAGCTGGTTTTTAATTTTGAGTCTTATTTTATTAGCGCTCTGTAAGGTTTTACAAGTTGATGCGGTGCAATCTGCTGCCAAGTAGAGTGCAATGGTTTACAAACGTCGAGACTTATCTAACCTCATGTTTTTCTCAGATTTATCCTTACTCCGTAGAGGAGAATACCAACAGAATTTAATTTCCAAGTAATTATTGCTTCTTTATGCTCATTTTACATCGCACAAAGCACAATGGTAGGGCCATAGATTGAGAGATACTAATTATTAATGATCATAAACATTCAAAGTAAGGATTCCATTCAAAGTAATATGGTTTGGATAAATTTTCACCCAAAAACATTTGAATCTGAGAAACGATTCTGAATTGTTGCTCAAATTTCTAAGGGTTGGTGTTCGTTCGTGTATGCTGCGGCCAGAGTTGGTACCCACTGCGGTTGGTACCCACTGTCACCTCGCTAAAAGTGGATGGAATCAACGTTCTTGTGAAAATGCTGTGACAGTTTTGCTGCTATTTCCTCAGCAAGGAGCGCTGTACTCAGCTGAAACTTTTACATGTGACTTTTATTGTATCTTTCTCTATAATTTTGCCTACAAATCCGCATTACGTTGGCAAAAACCAGTCTATGACCCTACACCTTTAAATATTTACTTCTTTTTTAATCAGTCAATATCAGGTGACAATCGCAGGAACTCAGGTGAATATGACAATGCACAGTGTGAGCCAGTCATCAAAACACCAGAGTACACAGTCAAAGGTAAGAATGTGACTTTGTCATGGAAGCTAAGACCCTACCTTAATCCTTGAAGAAACAATTCTTTAACTTGCATCACAAGTAATCACAGGACCAACAGCTTTGCAAAAGGATGAAGCAACAATAGTCAACTGTCTTTCTTAACGACACTAGTGTCAAGACCAGGACTCAAACCCACACTTTGCTAATCAGAACTTCAGAACTTGAGTTCAGTATGCAGGCATGTGAAATTTCTGTGTTTACGCTGATAGTTGCGTTTTTTATTTCCCCAAATTTGTTCGCATGGCTTCGCTTTTTTTCTCAGCCGCGTCATGATTACTGGACTGCGCTTTTTATGTCCAAACAATACACACTTCTCGCACACAGAGAAACGGAACCGGGCATCGGGCTGCACATTGTTAAGATCACGCTATGATTTTTTTGGTACATGAGTCGGGGAGTCGGGTAAGCGGTGGAAAGCTTGGGTGGGTAATTCTAAAATATAATTCTCCAATGTAAATTCGAAACATCTCCCTGATTGTTGTGCAAAATCTCCCTGATTGCAAGATGCAAATATTGGCAGCTTTGTACATTAAGAAAAAGGGAATGCATTTCTTATGTCTTAGAGCATCAAGAAGGACAGAGTGTATTTTGAAACATGAGGGGTGAGGGGTGGGGGAGACAAGGTGTTGAAGTTGGTTGAAAAGAGATCATCATCATCATCAGATCGAACGAACTCGGGCCTTGCTGACAATGGCTCTCCACTGGTCTCTTCGTTCCATGCTTGCTGGTAGGTCACGGAGGTTAAATGCCAGTGTCGCGCTCCGGGGTGTCCACAAATGTTGCTTTAGGACGCCCTCTTGGTCTTCTGTGATGTTGAGGCTCCCAGAGTCAAACTAGTTGAGCCATCTCTTGTTTGCTTCCCCAGCAGTACCCACTAAATCGCAGTCACCTTTGGAGTAAGGTCTGTGATACCTTGGAGCATTTGTGTAGATCTGATGAATTTGTTATTTGAGAAGAGCTAATAATATTTTCTTATTTGTATTTGGTGTAGGTGGACCAAGCATAGTCCAGTATCACATCTTGAATGACAAGAGACACATCATAACTAAGGATACGGAGAGTAACGTGGCCCTCTATGATGTACTCACTGTAAGTATGCTTTACGACTAACACCATACAATAGTCCGGTGGCTTAATGAAAACAATTGTGACACGCTGGATTAAAGCACCAAACTTTGCACACTTGTTTTAGGGGTCCCATAGAAGCATATTAGACGGGGGTGCCCAGTCTGTCATCTCCAGGTCAGTAAACTAAAGGGATCAACTTTTTCCACATAGCTCTGCCTGAGTGTCTGAAATAGAAGCTGCATGGTCATTTGTTATAAGTTTTAATGATATGCGGAAGCAGCCCTCTATTGGTGAAAAGTTGATAGGCAGTATTATAATACCACATGAATTTTGACCTCAGCCTGACCTTGACCTATGTCAGCCAAACCGGGCACCCCCCTCTAGAATGATTCTATGGGACTTATAGAATAACTGTACAAAATGTGATGCTTGAATCCAGCGTGTCACGATTTTGCCAAAAATTTGCCCTAAGCCACCAGACTACAAGGCAGTTTACTTGTTTTAACAGTCCACCGGTCAAATGCCAGTTACAATCCCCCAAGGATATATTACATTCTGTCTAATTTAAAGAGAAGGTATGCGTTCGGTAATCACTCTTAAAACCAATGGCAATAAAAACTTGCTTGGTTAGAAGTACAGCAGCTTTCGATAGTATAAAGCATTTCGAGAATCATTTCTCTTCAAAGTTATGTGGTTATGGAAAAAGATATCGGTTTTATCCCCCAAAATTTGAATCTGAGAAACATTACTGTCAGACAACGGATTATTCTTCCAGCGTGAACATAACGGCTCCAGATTTTCGGCGATGTCTCAAAAACGCTTCTGCCAAATGCAACAAAATGTGCCAAATGACCAAATTTGGCAAAACTTGTTGTTGTTTTTTATATTCAGTAGTCAACTCAAATCACACACACTGCTGCACTGTGCTGCATTCAGCAGGGTTCTGCATGGCCTTGACATGTCCATGTGCAATCCCAGTCCCCCAACAAACTTCAAAGCATTTTGGTCCATTTAGCAGGGTTGAATGTCCACTGACAAGATTGGCATTAACCAGTTCACTTCACAATGCAATAGAATCCTCTGTTGTATTTTTTTAGCAAGGTTTTCGTTTCAACTGTATTGCACTTTGATGCAGTTACAGGGTTTGCCCGTAAAATTTTCAGGGACTAGCCAGCAGGACCAGTTGGCTTATCATTTCACCAGTCCGCCAGCTTTTTCATTTGTCTATACTTTATATTTAATATGATGTTTTTCTAAGTGAGGTTTGTGGCAATACCATGTGAAAATCTCTTTTGAGTAGTGTAGGTTCTGAAAGAACCGGTGGTTAACGACTCAACGTTTCGATCAGTATGCTCTGATAGTCTTCAGGAGAATGCTGGACTCTGTTGCTGGATGCTGCTTAAGTACTGCCTTGTAGGGGATTAACTGGTAGCTGGGCTTGGCTCGGTTGTGCGCGAAGGCGGGAACAGCAAACACGTTTTTCAACTCTGAACTAGCCAGCCGGACCACTTGGAGTGGATTTTGACTGGTCCTTAGGTGTTTTTACTGGCATTTGGCCAGCGGACCGATGTTGAGGCAGAATGCTGATTTAGCAGGGTGCCTAGTAAACACCTGAGAGTCTTAACGGTTAACGAGTAATTTGACTTTCTTATGCAGGCAAAGAAAGTTGAGGATTTGGGACCTGTTGATATGGAGGTCGTCATCAAGAACAAACATCAGATGGTTCACGTCCCTCACTGGTTCTCAGTTGACCTTAAAATAGGAGTAAGTATAGAGTAGAAGTATTTGTTTTGTATTGATTCTGATTGTGAAGCCAAGGATTCTCAGAAAAGTGATTTTAATCACTGTACTAACCAAGAATCTCATGAAGACAACGAATGAAGTTTCATTATTTTTTAGATGTGAGAGGAAAATCCCAGAGAATTGTTTCAGAAAAATCTTTAAGTTTCACATTAAGCAGATGCAACTTTTGATTTTTTTAAAATGGGAAACTGAGCGGGTAATAGGGAGAATGCCAACATTAGGGCTAGATAGCTCAGTTGGTATAGAACCGGCATGTTAATCCGGTTGCAGTTTTAAATCACACTCTAGTCAACTTTTCTGGCTCCTTGGCATTTACAGGTTGAATGGCTCCTGACTGGCACCCCCCAGCTAAGATATTGACTAATAGGGAGACCGCCAACATTAGGGCTAGATAGCTCAGTTGGTAGAGTACCGGCACGCTAATCCGGTTGCAGTTTCAAATCCCACTCTAGTCAACTTTTCTTTGTTCAACCCATGATCAACCCAAAATTAATTAAAATGTACCCAATCAATTTCCCTTGTGGTTTATTGCTTGTTCTTTGAAATAAAAAGTGGCATCCCCTTAAGGTGATTCCCTCTGCTGCCGCTTCCAAGGTTGTATCGTCAACTTGGGTGTGATCTCTGGCTACACGGCAGTTACAGGTTGAATGGCTTCTGACTGGCACCCCCCAACTAAGATATTGACTGATAGGGAGACCACCAACATTAGGGCTACATAGCTCAGTTAGTAGAACACCGGCATTTTAATCTGGAGCTTGCAGGTTCAAGTCCCACTCTAGTAAATTTTTCTCTGTTCAAACCCAGAATAAATTACTTTGATTATGACAATGAAGGCTACAATCTTGTAAAATTATTAACACCCAACAGTAACAGGTGCAATCAATCTTTTATAAAACAGATGCTGTGTATACATGTAGATGAGAGTGACTGCTTTGCTGCATGGGTATCGTCTAAAGATGTCGGTTTGGGGCCGGTGGATGGACCAGAAACAAAAGGTAAACAGGCGTGTGATTTCTCTGGATTGGTCCTGTTTTCAAGATTTACTTCAAACCTCCACGAGGATTAGGAAAAAGGTTTTGGGAGAAAGAAATAGCCCACATTGTGTCTGAACCCGTAGTTTTGTATCTCTGGTGGTGCAAAATTTCCGTAAACCTGAACTGTAACATCGAGGAGGTTCAGGGACTGGAGTAGGAATGGAACCCAGGCCCACCCGCCATTTTTCAGGAACGTTAATGTTCAAATCCCATCCATGGATAAAACCAAGAGTACTGTCTAATAAGGTTTGTGGTGACACTGTGTACTTAAAAATTAGCCTAAACATTCACAGCCTTGTTAGTTTATATATAATAATAACAATAGTGCAATTTATAGAGTGCCTTATATAGAAAATGTCCGGCTGGATGTTAACGTCAGCTGTCCGGCTGTCAGGAAAAAAAAATTGAGGTCCCTCTGAAGTTGTTCTGGCCGTAATAAACTGTCTGCTGTATGTAGATTAGTCCAGAAAAAAATTACCGTGTGTACTAAAAGTCACGTGAAGTGGTTGAGCATCACGAAAGAAAAAAAACTGTATAAAAGTTTTATGTTTGTACCCAAAACATAAGTGACAATTTTATTGCAAATGTCAAGAACTCATGTATGGTATTTTGTCTTGTGTTGTATTTTCCACAGATGTTGGTCTGTCTCATTCATTATTTAATAACTTTTTCTCCCTCTTCCCACCCTTGATTTTGACTTTGGTGTTTCCAGCCTCTTGTGGTCAAACCAGCCCCCTCCCCTCTACCCCCGACTTTGTCTCCTTTTTATTGCTCATCCCTTGCTTCTTATGTGCACTTTCTGCCTCTCTCTTTTCATTTCTTTCCACTGCTTCTGTTACACCAGTATACCTGTTTATGTGTGTTGTGTTGTCATTTATCCTTCGAGGAAGACTCGGCTAGGGCTGAAACGTCAGCCCATTAACCATTTTTTGCATTTGTTCTATTTTTTAGTGAACTTTGGTGGGTTATTGCTTCAGGCTCTTTTGGAACATTGGCCTCGGACTCACAGCCTGGAGCCAGAAGAAATCAATGGACATGGTAAGGGTAGAGAATCTGGAGAAATTATGCTGTCTTACCTTAAAGGTAGGGTCAAAGGTTGGTAAATACTCGAAAAATTAATGGCCACGAAAACTTACTTGGTGAGATGCACTGCAGCTGTTGAAAGTATTAATCTATTTTGAGAATGGATTGCCTTCGAGGTAATATGGCTTTGATAATTTTTCACCCCAAAGCATTCAAATTTGAGAAACGATTCATGCATGAATCGTTCTCAGATTTCTTAGGGTTGGTGTTCATTCGTGAATGCTGCTGCCAGAGATGCGGTTGGTACCCAGTGTCGTCTCATTAAACATGGATGGGTTTGACGCTCGTGTTGAACTACCCTGACAGCTTGTGCTGTTTTCTCAGCAAGTAGACACTGTATTTCAGCTGAAACTTTCAAATTGTGACTTTTATTGTATCTTTCTGTACAATTTTGTCTATAAATCAGCATTAATGACAAAAACCAATTTACGACCATACCTTTAAGAGGAATGATACATTGTTGGTTTGGGGAAGAATAAGTTTATTCCTATCTTCTTGTCTTCAATTAACACCCCATGCAACATACCTGTCAAAAATGTAATCAAATCAGGTGGTCAAATAATGTGTTATATTATTGTATCTTTCTTGTAGTAAGACCAAGAAACCCTAAAAAATGTCTTGTAACCTATAGGCCTAGAGGTACATGTGAAGAGAAGATGATGAAGAAATGTCAGTTCTAGAAGTGGGAGGGGAAACCCCAACAGGGGGAAACCTGCAAACACGATCAGTTAGAACTGTCTGAAAACCAAATCTACATGCAGAGGTGAAAGACAGGGAAGAAAAACACCAAGTCAAATAGTTTAGTCAGGGAGTTTTGTGCATGTTCAAAAGTGCTTATTTGAATTAGACAAATTGAAATAATGAACCAAACATTGGAGGAAATCTTTGCTCACTTCGTATAGTTTTTGTTGTTGGTATTATTGCTAAGTATCTTGGGTTGAACAAAGAAATGTTGACTAGAGGGGGACTTGAACCCGCTCTCCTGGACTTACCTGCTGGTGCTCTACCAACTGAGCTATCCAGCTCTAATGCTGGGTGTCTAAATATCTTTGTACGGAGGTGCCAGTCAGTTCAACCTGTAACTGCCATGTTGCCAGGGATCAAACCCAAGTGTACGATAGAACCTGTGAAGTGGCAGCAGAGGGATGGATGGCTTCTGACTGGCACCCTGGAACAAAGATATTGAAAAAATAGGGTGACTACCAGCATAACGGCTAGACAGCTCAGTTGGTAGAGTGCAGGCATGTTAATCCGGAGGCCGCAGGTTCAAGTCCCGCTATAATTGATTTTTCTTTGTTCAAACCTAAGAAATTCAAAAATTTACTCAGACAGTTTATCTTGTGGTTTATTACTTCATACTTGAAAGGAAAAGTTGCATCCCCTTAAGGTGATCCCTCTGCTGCCGCTTCCCAGGTTGTATCGTAAACTTGGGTGTGATCCCTGGCTCTACGGCGTTTATCCATTTTTCTTTGTTCAATTCAAAATTATTTAAAATTTACCCCATCAGTTTCACTTGTGGGTTTATTACTTGCCAAGTATTTTCTGGACTGAACTCTAGGAGATAACTTCCTTTAATTGATGACATTTTTCTTGCAGTCAATGGTCATAACATAAGTTCCGACGACGTAAATCTGGCAATGGATCCTGTCCACCAAGGAACTATCCTCAGGAAAGGCAACAGTTACTTCAGCGTACCGCCCCACACCCCGGTCATATTCAGCGAGGTCGGAGGTCGTACACTGTTCAGGTTTTTGTGTCGAGACGCCGGTGGAGATTCAGAGAGATCGTTATTGAGTGAGACAGTACCACAGTGGGTTGTGGATATTACAGTAGAGGTACGTACAATAAGGCATCAAAATTTACCCGGCACCGCAGGCCCGAGGCCAGTGAGTTTAGCATCGGGCCAGTAAATTCATGACTGGACAAGTCCATCGGTCTTTGTGTTTTTGTAATTGAATAGGTTGTATCGTAAACTTGGGTGTGATCTCTGGCTACACGGCAGCTAACGGTTGAATGGCTTCTGACTGGCACCCCCGAACAAAGATATTGACAAAATAGGGAGACTGCCAACATAGGGCTGGATAGCTCAGTTGGTAGAGCGCCCGTACGTTAATCCGGAGGTCGTTGGTTCAAGTCCCGCTCCAGTCAATTTGTCTTTGTTCAAAACCCAAATTATTTCAAAATTTACCCAGTCAGTTTCCCCTGTGGTTTATTACTTGATATGAATAATATTACCTCACTGTTAAATATATTTAACCCCAAAAATTGATTTTCACATGTTGACCTTGAATCTGATAAATATCTTTCGATTCTGTTGAGCTTCGACGTATACTTACCAGTATGAGACAAATGAGATAAATCTTGTCTTAGTATTTGCCCAAATCAAAATAGAAGAAGTTATACTGATTCAACTGTTGTTTGTATTAATTGTAAGTATTGTGATTTACTAATTAGTTGTTTTCATTTTTTGCAACAGAAAAATCAGCCAAAGTTCAACAAGATTTCCTTCTTCTTGCAACCACACTCTAGCTCAGGCGCAAAAACTCTCAAGAAGTAAGTTTTCAAAGAACCGTTTCCTTTTTCAAAGAATATGTAATGAAAACATGAAATTTTCTGAAAACTTTATTTGTTTTGCACTGCGTCTACACAACTGAACCAAGAAACTGAAATTTTCATTCATATCCTGACCTCCGACCCCCCTTGGTTATGTGGTTTGATAGTTTTGCTGCACACACATGTACAGTGAGTGGGTTGGTTGCAGTGCACATCAGAAAAACTTAAGTATGACACTTTTAGTATTGCTTGGCTTGAAGTCGTGGTACATCTTGGCTGAGTGGTTAAGAGCACTTGACTCAAGCTCTAGTGTTTCTGATCAGCAGAGTGTGGGTTCGAGTCCCAGTCGTTGCACTTGTGTCCTTGAGCAAGACACTTTACCATAGTTGCTTTGTCCTTTGGATTAGACATTAAGCCGTAGGTCCCGTGTACTAGATTTGGTAGTGCACGTAAAAGAACCCAGATCACTTATCATGGAAGAGTAGGGGTTAACCCCTGTGTTTGTGGTTCACATAGCAAGCACCCTTGTTTACAAGTTTCCTCAGGCTTGTGAGCTATAATGATCAGGGATGTGATTTCTCCGTTTTTAACCGGAATTCCAGGTATATTTAAAAAAAAATTTAAAGATCAAATTCATAAAAAAATGAAGATAAAACCATATAATAATGCCCAGATTGCAGAGTAGGGCTTTTAAAACCAAAGATAAATGTTAATATTGGGCTTCATGCTCGCAAGTTTTCAAGCTCGCATGCTTTCGCTCTTTGCGCTCAGAGTTCAGGTTTTTTTCTCAACAGCCTATCACATCCCTGAATGATTAAGTTCACTTAGGAGGCATCCTTGATTTCATTACCAGAAATATATACTATTTGTAAACCACACTACACACAGACCTGGGATATTCTCCAATTGGCTCATGGAGTGTTTAGGCTGCTTGACCTTGAAATACAGTTTACACAAAACAAAATGGAACATTTCAGTGATCTTTGCCAAGAAAATTTCATTATACAAACTGGGACTTTGCTACCCTTAAACAGCTACTTCAGCGAAAAATTGTTAACGGGAATGCAATTTAATTTTAAACTTGTTTATAATGTGTTTGTTTGTCATTTAATCATAATTTTGTTGTTTTTACTCTTCTGAATTTTTCGTAATTATCCATCAAAAAATTAGGCTTAAACTTCTGCTATTGACATCACTTGTGGGATGTTCCTTTGTTGTATATCCATGTTGCAACAAAGCGGCAATACAAAATGAAGCTCCAACAAATGACATAAAATGGGTGATGACGTTACGGGGCCTTTCACAAATCTTTCTGAAAAGCAACGGAGAAGGGTGTTCAAAATTATTATTTTGTTCTTTTTTTTACAATTAAAATCTGTTTACTCTCACGTGAATTGAATTTTCTTGTTTATTGAAAACATTTTAAATGAATTTTAGCAATATATTTCATATATCAAGTGATGGTCATTAAAATTATAAAATAATTTCTAAAATCTTAAATCTATTACAGAGACAGACTGTCTGCCAGTGACATGTTACAGGTACGTAAAGTCTTGGAGCATGTTTATGAGAAAGTGATGGGTGCTGATGGAGGTTCAACGATGAACGGAAAGGGGCCCTGCGAAGGAGACGAGGAGTTGTCGAGTATCTCAGAAGATAAGGTGGAGTTATTGTGCCAGGATCAGGTAAGTCACAATAATTACAGTATGCAGTTCTTTATATAGCGCTTTATCACACCCGGCAGGCATCTCAAATCTCTAACTTTTTCTTATGGGTCTGACGTGCTGTGTTTGAATTATGAGACCCTATTTGAACAGCACCTTCTAAGGGTTTACAAGGTGATGCAATGCAATCAAGTAAATGAGTGTGTAAATATTGCATATAGTTCAGTAAACTCAATAAAAAATGGTTTAACAGTGTATAAAGAAACACATTTTGATCAGTGTCACGCTGGGCAGAAACGTTGAGTTTCACAAAAAATCCCATAGCACTCCACCGTGACTCAAACCCACATCCTGATGACTTGGCCACCAGAAGTTGAGTCCATCGCACTAAACAGCTCGCCCACAACACACTAACTGTACAGCCACAGGCCTGCTTCAGGGTTTGCCTTGAACTTTGTCAGTGAGTAGCCAGCAGGACCAGTTAGCTTGTTATTTCACTTGTCCACCAGCTTTTTCACTAATCCACCAGCTTTTTCACTTGTCCACTAGCTTTTTCACTAGTCCACCAGCTTTTTTACTAGTCTAACAGCTTTTCACTAGTCGACCAGCTTTCTCACTAGTCCAACAGCTTTTTCACTAGTCCACCAGCTTTTTCACTAGTCCACCAGCTTTTCCACTTGTCCACTAGCTTTTTCACTAGTCCCCCAGCTTTTTCACTAGTCTACACTTTAAATATATGAATGCTTTTCAACACTGAACTTGCCAGCCGGACTACATAGAGTGAATTTTGACCGGTCCTCTGGGGTTTTAACTGGTATTTGGCCAGCGGACCACTGTTAAGGAAGAATGCTGCTGGTAGGATCATAACGACAGTCCCCCTGCAATGTACTTGGGAACCTCCAAAAATGTGCGAATACATGCAATAATTACACAGTCTGCTGACTAAGAAAGGTGCAGGGATGTGATTTCTCCATTTTTAATCGGAATTCTGGGGGGGTTTTTTGCCCTAAAAAAAAAAGAAATTCCGTTTTTTTTTGTTTCCCCCAAAAAATATAATATACTTAATCCTTTGCTCCTCTTTTACCTGTAAATGGATATGTTTGTGTTTGTTCTTATTATGCCTCTGACGAAGGTCCGGTTTGGATCGAAAGCTAAGGCCATCTCCCCTACTAATTTTATATATATATATATATTTTTTTTAAAGATCAAATTCATAAAAAAATGAAGATAAAACCATATAATAGCACCCCAGATTGCAGAGTAGGGCTTTTAAAACCAAAGATAAATGTTAATATTGGGCTTCATGCTCGCAAGTTTTCGAGCTCGCATGCTTTTGCTCTTTGCGCTCAGAGTTCAGGTTCTTTTTCTCAACAGCCTATCACATCCCTGACGGTGTATTAATTTCATATGTTTTTATCCGATGGTGTGTTTTTTTTCTCCCAGGTTCTAGATGCCAACATGGACCTCAGAACTGTCAAGCACTTCATCTGGAAGAGCGGTGGGGATCTAACGCTACACTTCCGCAACAAGCAGCACTGACCGACAACTTCACTGCTCCTGCCAATTGTAACATTTTTGTCATATATTTTGATAAAGAAACTAATGTATAATATTTAAATGAAATCACTTATATTTATCTGTACTGCAAGATATTCCAATCGAATGATTTAGGTAATCAGTTGTGTTGGTAAGAAATGTAAAGATCCAAATGGGATTGATTAGTAGATTACATTTTTCTTTATCCAGCGACATGCAATTTCAAAAGCTAATGCCTGAAATTAAGTAAAGTGTCATAATTTTATTTTTTTTTAAATTGTTGAATATCACTGAACTTTATACTAAGTTTCAGAGGGAAAGACTCTTTGTGGAGAGAATTTTGTCAAAACTATATCCCGATCATATAGACCCGTTGTGTATGACGTCACAAGCTGGAACAGCGCCCCCACTGAGGTCAAAGGAAAACTGATCATTGGCTGAGAGTTGTGCGTGGTGCGTATTCGCTTGAACGTTTCCATTGTTTGACCTCAGCGATAGCGGCCCATGGTGTAATCAGAGATGTGATTTCTCCATTTTTAACCGGAAATCCCTTTCCCCCCCCCCAAAAAAAATAAAAATAAACAACAAAAAACAAAAAACAAAAACAAACAATTGCCCAACAGTTTTAAAATATCCTTTGGAGAATTCTGCGGGGAAACAAAGAATGTGCTTACTACATATACATGTACATGTAACTTTATTCCTACACTAGTTTTGTACGCTGGGCATTCATTTCATGCTGCCTCAATCATTGTATGAAAACAAAGTTGACTTAAAAAAACATGTAGGAACTACCCCCCAAAATTGATCAAAACATACCACAAGAAGCCCTAAAGTGCATCACAGAGCATGTACTTTGCACTCAAAGTTCAGGGTTTTTTTTCAACAGCCAATCACATCCCTGTATAATCCTGTTGGCTCACCCTTAACACTAGCCTCTACGTACCGTGTCTAGTAAAAACTGCTCAAGGCTAGTAAACACTACTTCTGAGAACGTAACAAATATGCTTCTGGCAGTGGTGAGGACAATATATCCTTAGAATTTGTATGTTCAAATTAATTTTTTTTAGTGTTTTTGCTGTTGGTATGCGCGCATGCGCACCACACTTGGCAAATGGGAACGCCCTACGAATCTATGACCGGCAGTCAACGTGTTAACTTGCCATGTAGGTCACTAAAAAATGTGCAACCTACTTGTTTAAAATCATCATATTTCTTCCTTTTCCGATGTGAATTACAGATTTTTTTAAATGTGTTAATTTGTTTTTGAATTTAATGAATTTAACCCCATTTGACCAGTGCGTGACGTGTTGTGACCAAGTGGTCTAGTTCACCAGACCCAAGCCCTGGTGTTGTCAGCAGCAGAGTGTGGGTTCGAATCCCGGTCATGACACTTGTGCCCTTGAGCAAGGCACTTAACCATAATTACTATGTAAAAAGATGGGAAGGTAGTGCACTCTGCTCTGCCAACCAGGCTCCTAGTGGATGATACCCATGCCTTTATCCTTACAGCCCATGAAGGGGGTAACCAGGAGTTGGGGCAATGTGCCCCTGGTGACAGTTGATTTGGGTCGACAGCCCAAATCGGTTAAGTGTAGTTCTCACCTTGAAGTGGCCGTCCGGCCATGTGATGTTAGGTGATATTTCAAAAATCATATAAATATTTTTTAAAATTAAACTGGTTGTGGTCGCTACCACATGGGAAAGATTCATTCATGACAGCTAAAGAATACATTTTGAATGGTACAACTTTGGAACCGCATGTAGCCAAAGTGGGTGTATTTCTGATGCGTTGATTTACCAATTAGATTGTGGTACTTTTAAAGTTTTCTCAAGTTTTCTGTTGTTCTGAACTCAATATCCTGTTTATAAATCCCTGGCACAGATTTTCATCTATGCCCCGCTCAGATCACACTAACTGCAGTAGCACCGGTTGTTCTATGGTTAAAACTATGACTCCTGAGGTGATCCTCAGTGCGTTATATTCCCCAAGGCAAAGCCGGGTGGAAATAGAATGCTCTGGGGATCACCGAGGGAGTCGTAGTTTAACCATAGCACGAGTAAAAGCAGTCATTATTTGTTTTATAACGCCCCATACAAATATTGTACCTGAACATCTAGGTCTCAAGAAACTGCCGTTGCTATGGGTATAGTACATTGGTTGCTATGGGGTAGTACATTGGTCGCTGTGGGCATAGTACATTGTTTGCTGTATGTATAGTGCGTCGCATTCATGAGAAGACATACCATGTGACGCACTCCAAACCAATCAAGCCCATACGAACTGCATTGAGCTACATGTAGGTTCGTGTTTGTCGGGATTTATGTATGAACATAAGTTTGTTGGGCTTGACTTTATCGTTTTGCAAAAGCTCAAGGTCCTCTCAGTTTGTGTCATAAGAAATTCCTGAATGATGAAATGAGTGATTTTTGGTGAAATACACACAAGCGTTTGGGGCCGGCAGATGCAAAAGCCTTGTGTGTATTGAAGATGCGCGCATGTGTAATGCAATGTCTTACCAATAGCGTTGGGAATCAAGTTTCTGTGACCTACTCGGTGAGTAAATGTTGGTTGCGGACTTAGGAACCTAGTGACAATCTACTTAACTATGTTTTTCAGTCTCACTCTTCGACTCTTTATGTAAATATGTTTTTATGTTTGAAATTATTTAAAGACATGAAGTTGATATTCATAAAGCTTTACTAATGACGTCACAATCATGGCATCTACCTGTACAACAATGTAAACAATTTGTCGGAACTTAAACTTTTTGCAGCACATGTTGCTCACAGCCAACAATTCAAATTTATTTATTTATTACATCACAATATACAAGAAGTGAAAATTGTCTCTGCGGTGTGCACATAAAATCCAAAACAATTAGACAAGAATTGAATGAGTGTAAAATTACAACAAATGAATAAAACACTAGAAAGCGTTAATAACCACAAGAATTCATCGGTAAAAACAAACAACTGTACTAAAAATTACCTTTAAAAAAAAAACCCCAAAAGTTTAAAAAGGAGTTGTGCATTTATTGCTTTGTACTTGGTGGTAAAATTTTTACTTGTATCAATTATTCACAGAAATATTTGCTGACATTTTCCGGCATACTTTGTAACCGCCTGCTCTTATTTGGATTGAAGGTAAAGGATCCCAAAATGTAACTTTAAAATTCAAATACTTACTTTAATGAACTTTCTATATTGACGCGGTTGAGATAAATCACTTTACAAACACACTACTTAAATAGATTATTTTGTTTTTTTACTGTACACCACACCGACGTGTCATACGCACTGTATTCTCAGTGCTATCCCGAGTCCTGCAGGAAAAAATCCACAGGTATACTACTCAAACCCACGATTTTGGCTTTCCAGAGCAGGTAACTAAGCTGCTAGGCATGCCCGGTGACGGGAGGTTGGTTGGAATCCTTAAACCAGGGCTGGGAAATTTCAGACTTTTGTCTGATGTCAGACATTTTATGTCTGCCTGGTGAAAAGAAAAGAAATCTAGTCTTGATTGGCGACATTCACGTTTTGTTAACGTATTGCCCGTATCGCAACACAAATTACTGGGGAAGAGATATCTGTATCACGCAAACATCTGGCTGCTTTGATCCAGATTGGTAGACTTGCACAGTCACTCCGAGCTTGTGTTGATGTTGCGCCTCTACCGGTGACTAATTGGGTTTTTTTTTTTTTTTTTTTTTTTTTTTTTTTTTTTTTTTGGGGGGGGGGGAATGTGGATTTGTGGGGTAGGATATAATATGAAATATTGATCCACGAACCTGTTTACATTTGTGAGGCGAATTGTGACAATGTTAAGCCGTCGGGCAGATTTTGTTGTATAAAAACTCACATGTTACATGATGGTTGGACAACCATCACTACAAAATGATATAAAAGTGCAAGTTTCTTTGAAATTCAATAAACACTTGGGGAAATGCTTTCACTGTATACTTGGGAACAGTATGTATTTTCAGTCAAGTAAATAGAGAATACATTACTAAGTAAGGCTTGCGGTAACACCATGTGGAAATCTCTTTTGAGTAGTGTAGGTTCTGAAAAGAACCGGTGGTTAACGACTCAACGTTTCGATCAGTATGCGTCTTCTCCTGAAGATGATCAGAGCATACTGATCGAAATGTTGAGTCGTTAACCACCGGTTCTTTTCAGAACCTACACTACTCAAAAGAGATTTCCACATGGTGTTACTGCAAGCCTTACTTAGTTATACTTCCACCATGCAAAGTTTAAAATCTGTACAAAATATTTGATTTTCCATTGGTGTTAAAAGCAAATGCACAAATAAAGTATTTACAGTCTGGTAAAAAACCTTAGACATTATCTTTATATATTTTTTTTTAAAACAATGTTTGCTTAAATAGTGTCTTTATATTGTAAGAGCTTTCTTTTTCCCATAGGTTAAGAAGGGTAAAAATCAAGTGTACATTTTCTATCTATACTTTTTAAGTAACTTGTCTCTTTGTATATCTATTTTGCATCAATCTTTTCATTTTTAAGATTTAGTATGGGAACTTAATAAATTGTTAGTCAATCGGGAGTTAAAACGTGCCATCTTTGTTGACCATTGCGTTGGACATGAATGTACAAGCAATTGTATTGTTACTTATTGTGAATTGACATTGTTCGAGTTTGTTGTTCTAGAAAAACTACTTGATTGTTGCTACACCCGGGCCCAATTTCATGGCTCTGCTTACTGGCGAATTCTGCACTTGCGATCACCATTCTCCGCTTACTGTGTAAGCGCCGAATTTCTGCGCTAGCTGTGTAGTAAGCGAAGAATGCCTAGTAACGTGGAGTACGCATGCGCACAAGCAAAAATTCTCGGCTAACCCGTGAAATACACTTGACGTGAGCAAATAGTTCCCTGATTATTTGCTTGCGGTAAGCAGAGCCAAGAAATTGGGCCCAGATCTCTTGACCAACACTCACTTGGGTAATTCTTGCATTTGTAACAATCTTCAACACTGCTCCAACCAAAATGATCACCGAAGAAACATTGACAGGCTCTGATGGTTTTGCACCCAGACCTACAGCACACACATGTAGCCCTCGAACTGCCATACACATAAAATAGCTATCCAGGTTTCAGAAAGAAGATGGAGTCCATTCTATCCAATGCTAAAAACTTTGAAATGAACATTGTATAGTTTATCTGTGCTAAAGGAAATGTTTTTCTGTTCCCTTTACTCGTGGTATTCAGGGATTGAAGATTAAGGAACATTCTAAGATAACTCAAGGTTTTTTTTTACACTTATGGACCTGTATTTGTTTATACTCAGAAGAAAGTTATAGATAAAAGGAATTCACAAATGTTTAATCCCAATAGAATACAATACAATAACTGCATTATAGAGCGCTCTAAGGCCTACTCATTGAAGACAGTTACACAGTGCTGAACAGCGTCTAAAAAAATTAACCCAAGAAGAACCATGCAGGTCATTGTTAAAATAGATGAGTTTTCAGAGCCTTCTTAAAAGCATCAAAGAAAGGGAAGTAAAGTTGTATTTGTTTTAATTGGGTTTTCCCTAAACACCCCCCCCCCTTAGATGGTTACTGGACAGTTTAAGGACTTGTCATTTTTAACAAGACACCTTGACTCAAATCACATTGATATTAAAAAATAGCAAATTCCAGTCGTGTGAAAGCTTTCTTGTTAAAACAATAACCAAGGACCCTTGTTATTTTTAACAGATTCAGCCCTCCCCCAAAAGTGCAAATATGTTCAAATCACCACAATATGAAGGGTGGAAACGATTACTGTGCCACAACCAAGGACCCTTGCTATGGCGATATAATTATTCTTATGCACAGAACGTGTCATTAGAAGAAAAAAGTGAGTGAACAATCGTGACCTTTACCCCCCCCCCCCCCAAGAGACGTTGGTAATTGTGTTAAGAAGTCATATGAGGCCTTTAGTCCACCACAAAACACTCCATATCTCAAATACTTCTACAACTGCATTGCTTATGGTCAGGTGTTCCTGGGGGTTCCACATGGCATTCAGTGCCCAATTTCATGGCTCTGCTTACCGTAAGCAAATAATTGGTTGTCCATTAGGGGCCACTGGTATGAATCTGAAGTACTGGTATTCCACTACTTCTCGGGCCAATTCTTCCTGTTTAAAAAAAGTTTGTTCAAATTTTGTATAAGATCCTCTGAATTACTGCAAAAGTATAACAAATAAAAAAGGATAATTTCAAAACAACTTGAGAGCGTTTAATCAACCATTCCAAAAATTAAAGTAATTTAATATACACTTAATGAAATGAATAGAAATTCATATTTAACAAACAGTTGCCATGGTAACAGCTGAGCCCCCCCCCCCCCCATAACAATTTTTTTCCCACAATATATTACCTTAAATACTGGGGAAAGTCAGAAAATTTGGTGGTGATCAGATGCAGCGTTAAATAGTTATGGGAATTAATAATACAGGGAGGGGGGCCTCATTGTGCCAACACCCCCCCCCCCCAACCCCGGTGATGCGACTTTTTTTATCACTTGATATTGAGATAAAAAGTCACAAACTTTTCAGTGTACCACAAATACTCAACAACCCCGTGGCAAACATGATATCGGACTATTTTTCAACAATACAATAGTTACAAATCCATGTCCTCCCTTGTCCCCGCCCCCTTTTTGCTTCTTGAAGAAGCTAAAGCTTCTGTGTGTATTTGCATAGGAATGCTTACGCGTCACGTGATCCGCTGACTACTTGCGCTGGTGTTGTTTGCGAACTTCTTATGGCCGACTAAATACCCTCTTTCTTTGCGAAGCAATTCTGTGATTAAACATATCTGGAGTGGGCCATACAAAGCAAATGAATGTCTGATAGAGTGGATACAGCGTTGCTTTATTGACAGAGAGTAAACAACTGGACTGAAAAGGTAGTGAGGGGAACAGTTTGGGGGAAGATTTCTAAGATATTGAGTAGAGAAAGTCCTCTGGAACCGAACTTATTGTCTTTGTAGCGTAGAGAGTTCTGTGTGGCTGTCTATGTGCAGTTTCCATTATGAAACGACTGTAATACCGACACCCTACTTGTCACTGCTGGCTGCAAAAAAAGTACGTCAAAAGAGCTGGAAGTACCTAGGTAACGTAACGTTTTCTCTGACTTGTATTTGCATTGGGAACTTGAAAACCCGATCCTCAAGTATTTTACGAACTAGGTATCCATACAAACATTAAAAGAATGTCAACTTTTTAACTGAGCTGAGTGCCCTTGGTTTTATTTTGTTTACAAACTTACTAAAAGTTAAAGAAATACTAATCTACTAAGTAACTAACTAAGACAAACTTTTTGTTTTCAAACTTCATAGCCTTCTTTGGTACAATGAGCTATGGAATGTACACTTTAATTGCCCTTCTATTCTCCAACCCACCCGAATTAATTGAAGTCTGATCATTAATGATAAATAATAATGCTGTTATCCGACATTATCACTATCACTATCAGTATCACTGCGCCTCCACCCTGTTCAAAAAGGTGCTCTAAAAATTGTACATTCTATTCTATAGTTAATTTCCATCCTTGTCTTCTCTCCATCGATTAATAATAAATGAAATGAAACCAAATACAACTTACAAACTACCACAAATACCAGGTTGATGATTGATATGCCGAGTGGTAGATCCCCTGTACTCCTAGAACTACGAGGTTCGTTCGTGGAGACGATAGCGGAACGAACCTCGAAGTTCTAGGAGGAGATCCCCTGAGCCATCAGCAGCACCTCAGCAGGTTAACAAAAAGTCACATTTCAGGGAGTACCTACATTTTCTTGTCTTTCTTGAGAGGCAATATGTGGACTTTTGTGATTCTCATTGTTGCCATGCCACTTGAGGCACTTTCTGTCAAACTTTATAACTGATTTTATTTGCCCATGAGAATTAGTGTAGGCCTTTATCTCAAAATGATGTCAACATCACATCATCACATGTTGATATCCAGGCCAATGTGTTGGTTGTTTTCACTTTTTCTTTAAAGCAGGATTTTTTGTATTCAAGTGGCAGCACTACGCTTCTGTAGTGTACAAACCATGCCTGCAGAAGTCCAGGCACGATCTTTTGAAAACAAGTGCTGTCACTAAGTAGCATACACAGCAAAAAACCTTAATCTAGGCATATTCACTTTTTTTTTTTACGTGAAGGAGTTGAAAAAACTTTTTTTTTCTTTCTCATACAAGTAGACTGGATACAAAGTGTTATTGGGAAAAATTTGTAAATGTCAGTAATGTCCCACGTTGTCAAACAACCACTTGAAAAAGGCATTTTTTGGCATTTTTACAGGTGGACCCATATTCAGACCCCTGCCAAGTACCCATCAAAGGCGTGATTGGTCTATCCTCATATCAGGTCACACATATGCACCTAGTTTATAACCAAATGTAATGTAAAAGCAATCGGACATTTCATTTGGGCTCTAGGGGGTTTCAAAATTGATGAAAAGTCATCACGCAGGCTAAAATGTCTGTTTTTGAAGACCTACACCGTGATATACAAATGACCTGTGCTACTTTTGACAGTATATTTTAGTTGATGGGATACCAGATATCCTTCAAATTAATTTGTAGCTATTTAAAAAAAATATATCTTAATCTCCATTTGTAGAGAAATACAGACCTCTAAAAAAAGTCAATTTGAAGGGGCGGGCTTAATTTTTTAGGATTGAGTAGGATTCTAAAATTTTGCATGTGTTCATGGCACCCATAGAGGATAGTTTAAACAAATTTTGTGCAAAATCTGAGACGGAGCCTGCCAACCCATCAGGTGAGTTGGCACGGAATGACCCAACTGAGCTATCTAGCCCTACATGTTGGCGGTCCCCTATTTTGTCAAAATCTTTGTTCAGTGGGTGCCAGTCAGAAGCCATACAACAGTTAGCTGCCGCGTAGCCAGGGATCACACCCAAGTTAACGATTTAACCTGTGAAGCAGCAGTCAGGGGATGCAACTTTTTTTTTTTACGTTAAATGTTAAATATCAAGTAGTAACAATAATTTGTTTTCAACTTTTGTTTTTCTCCATCAGGATGTCCTCACTTGATCTACATGTACTCTACAATACTTCTGTAACGCTGCTATAACTCCACACATTGGCCAATAAACACATTTATAATGTTGAAACGACAGAGTAGTAGTTGAGCCTGCACATTGTTCTTGAGTCTCATAAAAGAATGGTTTAAATACAAATCTAATAGAAAGCTTATTGCTGAAACAAGAGCAGGAGGCTGTTTTTAGCAAGAAGCTATAGTTAATGGAGGGAAACAAATTCATTTAAAACAATTGGGAAAGTTCTTGATTGTCCCGCCCAAGTAGTAGAAGTGTTCTGAGTTTAATGAAAACTGAACATTGAATAATGGCTGGACTGCCGAAGACATGCACACTGTCTGTCCTTTGTTTGATGGTAACACAAGCACTAGCCGTAAACGTGACTATCTTTGACACAGTCGTGCCACAGTGCAAGAAGGCATCCACATGCGTTCCAGTTGTAAACAGTACATGTCTGGGGTCAGCTACCGATCATTCGTTTACTTCATTGGACCTCGCCAATGATTCCGTGACGCCGGATGACATTCTAGCCAATCTACGCATGTGGGAAGGTCTACAACTCGTTCCAAAATGTTGGGAAGTGATCCAGCCACTGATCTGCGCTATCTACCTGCCGAAGTGTGAGAATGGACTGGTGGAGTTACCGAGTTACGATATGTGCTCCGTGACCAGGGGACCATGCAGGATTGTGGAGATAGAACACGGGTGGCCAGACTTTGTTACTTGTGATGAAAGCCGTTTCCCACCAGACTGTGATGTAAGTTTTACTCAGAGATGGGAAATTAAAATCTTCAATCTGAACGCAGACCTTTTTTATATCTGCAGAGCTGCCCACTCTGCCATGTATTGATTTGTTTGCATTGTCTCTGCTTCTCTGCGCCTTGAACATCTCTTTAGATTGATTTGGCGCATTACAAATGCCTATTATTATTATTATTATTATTGTTATTATTATTATTATTATTATTATTAACTCTCCTTGATTCTGCAGAAAGTTCCCTGAAAATAAGCTAATCTCTCCAGGGCTCGAATTTGACACTGGACCGCAGACCCGAGGCCAGTGATTTTAGCGTTGGGCCAGTAAACTTATGACCGTACAAGTCCGGCGGTCTTGTGTTTTTGAATAATAACACGTCACTGTATTTTTAAATTAAACTGATCAATTGAGTATTGAAGTACTACCCACAAGAAAAACTTGATAAATCTTCTCTTAGTGCTTGGTACAAAAAACAGCCCAAATGTGAAACTGTGTAGTGCTCTTCTCATTTTGATTCCGGTCTTGTAACAAATTTTCTGGTCCAGTAAAAGTTTTGAGCTACAAGCCCTGCAGTCTTGTGGATTGTTTCCCCAAATTCGAGCCCTGCTCTCCATGTTCTGAGGAACAAATTTAAAAATCTCCCTGATAATGGAAACATTTTCCCTGTTAAGTTGAATGTGATTTTAATATCTCCCTGATTGTTGTGGAAAATCTCCCTTATTACAAGATGCAAATGTTGGCAGCTCTGTATCTGCTTGGTGAAAAAAAAACAGTTTTCTGTTTTGTTTTGTTTTTGCAGATACAAAGTAATAACGTTCACTGATGTACTTTTCTAGTGCTGAGGATGCTGTTCCAAAAAGCTCCTTGAAATATATAAGGCATTCCAAAAATATCTACAGGGGTTACCAAAAAGTGGGAATGTACAAACAGAAGAAACCCTAACTAGCAACCATACAATCAAGTAATATTTACTAACAGAACAGTAACAGAAAAGCAAGAAGAACTATTGGACAAGACAAACTCATTCTAAAATTGCCAGGATTAAATGGAACCAAATGACGGAGACTCAAATTTACATTAATCCAATCTCAAAATGTGAAAAGAATCCAAAACAAATAAATCAAAAATGGTATCAACATTGAGTGGGGGAACGGGGGAGGGTAATGTGTATTGTCAGGTGACCCAAGCATTTTGGCCGGGACTGTTGCCTAGAATAGTATTTTGTGGAAGTCTGTGGTACCAGTGTATATTGGGGTAAAATTACACGGTACGATACATGGTAAACATTGTGTACATCGTTAATCTCCTTATTGTTCTTCAACAGAATGTTTACAAGACGATCACCTTCAATACGACCGGTGAATGTGAACCACCGCTGGTTGTGACGGACAACGAGAAGAGCTGGTATGAGAACGTAGAAGGCTGCGGTATTCAGTGTCGTAATCCACTCTATACAGACGATGAACACGGCCAAGTTCACACCTTCATCGCTATCTTTGCAAGCATCTGCGTTGTCTGCACATTCTTTACACTGGTGAGTTTGCAAAAATAAATCGGAGATGCAGCTTTTTAAAATTTTGTTACTCCTCAAAAGTTAACCCCCAAAATGTGGATTTTATTTTACCTAATTACAAATGAATTAATGTGACCTAAAAAATCTGTTTTAATCTGGCAAATTCAGAAAATGCCCTTGTTTAAGAAAAATCGAGCACAATTTTAACCTCATAATCCAGCCATTAGTGCTCTTTTTGGGGGGTAAAAGTACATTATCTAGCTAAGATTATTAGCACAAATTTAGGTAGGGTCATCGTTTGGTTTTTGTCAACCTAATCCTCGGCGCCAGGAGTATCATTTATGACAGACACGGCGCATTAGAAATGTAGACTATTATAATTTGTAGGACAAATTATCAAGAAAGACACAATAAAAGTGACGCTGTGAAAGTTTCAGCTGAATACTGTGTTTACTTGCTGAGAAAACAGCGAAAAACTCATGGTATTTTCACAAGACTGTTGAACCCACCACATATATAGTGAGGTGACAGCAGGTACCAACCGCATCTCCGGCCGCAGCATTCGCGAATGAACACCAAACCTTCAGAAATCTGAGAAACGATTTGTGCATGAATCATTTCTCAGATTCAGATGTTTTCTTGTTTTCTAACCAAGGGGGCGTTTCAGACAAAATAATTTCGCAGGATGCTTACTACCATTACCATCCTTATAACAAGTAAAATTTCGGATAGAAGTTACACTATTTTTGCTCGGGGTCGTTACTAAAGTATGACTCTAACTTCAGCAGTTGGTCTGCTGGCCAAATGCCAGTTAAAACATCGTGAGGACTGAGTCAAAATTGTCTCCAAGTAGTCAGGCTGGCTAGTTAAGTGTTGAAAAGCATCCCTTTTTTATATGAACTATGGACTTGAAGTAAAAAAGCCGGCGGACATGTACCGTATGTAATAAAAAGCTAACTGGTCCTTATTATTCGTCAAGTTTATGTAAAACTTTTGATTTCTAATCTCAGGTTACATTCTGTGCGGATTGGAAGAACTCCAGTAAATACCCAGCACTGATTCTGTTTTACATGAACGGATGCTTTTTTGCGGGGGCCATTGGGTTTTTGGCCCAGTTTCCCAGTGGAGCCAGGGAGGACATCATATGCCGGAAAGACGGGACCATGCGCCTCGCTGAACCGAGGTAGCAATTTTAATAATATTTACCTTTATACAGGTTGGAAGCTCAATCTTATACATTGTAGGACTTATGAAAATAGAAAATGAGATTGAGCCAGATTGCCCAAGAGAGACTGAGGCTGTGTCGGAGTAAGCTGCTGTCGCTGCGGCTGTGGCTTCATTGTCAAGTGAACATGTGTTTGAAGTATGGGATGCCCATAGCAATGCTCTTAGCAACAGCCACAGCCATAGCCGCAGCCACCAATTTGGAAACGGCCAAACTTTCTCTACAGCATGCCATTATCTCTTGCTTTCTTTATAATAGGATGGCATGTAAAAGCTGGCCCCTGAACCATGAAGCAAATCTTTCAATACTGCGTTTATAATTCTTTGTTGATGTACTCTATTCTACTGTTATAGCGAAGGAGAGAATCTGTCCTGCACCATCATCTTCATCTTGGTCTACTACTTCATCATGGCTGGTGTCATCTGGTTCGTCTGCCTATCATACTCCTGGCATCTCTCTTTCCGCTGCCTGGGAACGCCCCGCCAAGCCCTGGTCGGCAAGACCAGCTACTTTCATCTCTTAGCTTGGAGTCTGCCGTTTGCTCTTGTCGTCATTATTCTGGCGTTGAATCAGGTAAGTTTGCTGCTCGCCATTTAGTTCCTGACTCAGCCATGTCCAGGACCTTGACTTGTAAGTTTTATATCGAGTTGAAATGTCTCGTTAGAGCGCCTCCTATTTGGAGTGCTGGAATTGGAAAAGCATTTATAATTGGACGATAGTACAATCATCGTCATGACATTGTGAGTTGAAATGTGAAGAGCAGGAATAGTCTGCACAATTCGTTCACTGAGTATAGGATTTTACATCTATTCAAGTTGGTCCCTTTCAAAAAATCATTTACAAAGTCAACCAATCTTCAATCGATTTAGTAACTGCCAAAAATTAGTTAGTGGCCTGACGTTTCGACCCTAGCAGAGTCTTTCTCGAAGGCTAAATAACAACACAATACACGTCATACTGGTGTAACAAAAGTAGTCAAGTGGAAATAGACGATTGAGATGAAAGCACACACACAGAAAGCAGGGAATGAACAAGGGAGGGTACCCCCAAAAAAGGGGCGGAGGTTTGAGAAGGAGGTTGTTTGACCACAAGAGGTAGTGAACACAAAAGACAAAACCAATGATGGGAAGAGGGAGAGAAAAGTAATCAGTTTGTGAATGAGGCAGACTAAAGGGGGGATATCTGTGGTAAAAAGGGGAAGGCAAAGACAAAAAGTTATTAGTGATTTCCTTCTTGGATGTTCAGACCTTTTTGGTTTAGTAACTGATCAGTGTTTTTAGTGATCCCATGCTTTACCAATGGCCTTGAAAGAGCCTGTAAACAACACTTTTTTAAATTGCCCTGGATGTCCAAACGATTGCTTGTGGGAAACTCTTTCACCTGAATCTTGAATATTTATGTATAACTCATTCACATATCATGATAAATTTCAGTAGTAATTCAAATTTTGTGTAGGTACTGATACCTCTGAAGTTTGTCATTAATTTTCGCAGAATATAATCAGTCGGTGAAATTTTGCTTTTTCCATTTCACTCAGCTTCTTCTCGTAAGCATCCAATATTTGTATAAAGCCAGTCACATTATAATACAAAATAAATTGTCCTAAGTACCGATAATATACTCTATCTTTAACCCTCTTGCTACAGGTTGATGGCGATTCAGTCTCGGGTATTTGCTTTGTGGGTTACCAGAATCATTATTACCGTGCAGGATTCGTCTTGATTCCCATCGGTATCATGCTGGCTGTTGCCGGTTTCTTCCTCATGAGTGGTGAGTAGACAGTCAACTTTAATCCTCCTGCCTTTTGTATTGTAAAGATACAGCCCTCTTGTGTGAGTGATAGAAATATTCTTCTTGCGAAGGGAAAGTGGTTTGTCAGTTGAGGTAGAGATACTGTAGCGGTGATGTCGATCGGCCAGCAGAGGGCACCAGCATGGCTCAGCGGTTGGAGCCTCTGCTGGAGACCCCTGCTGAGAGATTGGGCTTCCGCTTGTTGAGTATGTCTGTTTTTTTTATCTAAGCAAGATTTTTATGTGGTTAGCATGTTTTTGTTCCCACAAGGTTTATTACATTGGCACCAGGTACAGCAGACCTAATGTAATGCATTGATGTCATCCAGTCACAATCTTTGAGGCTAACTGATGATGAGCCAATGGAAATGCACAGATTTGTACGTGGGCGTTCAGGATTGGCAAATGAGCAATCTTCTTTTGAACTCTAAACGAGGGCGCCCTACTCCAGCAACACCATGTGCTTTGTATTGAGACAACTTGCGATTAGAAGGCATTTTGGACCCCCAAGACCACGTATGTGCGCACAGACTAAGCTGCACATTGGGTTGTGCTACATTTGGACCCAAAAATTGCGTCCAGCAACCACGTGACCAAAGAAAACAGGTTCCTCCATGTTGCAAATCTCTCAGTACACAGCTCTGGTGACCTCATGTGCATAAGGTCTATTACAAGCTTAAAGATCACCATGGTAATATGATAATTTTGATTTCAATGCAGGTCTTAAAACACTGTGTACAATTGACAGAGACAACCCAGGGTTGCTAAGCGACAAGGCTGCTCATCGAATCAAGGGAACAATCATTCGAATTGGTGAGGTCAACATTATTTCTATCTGTATTTCAATTTATTATAACACCATAGAATGTCAAGTTTTGTTTTTACAAAAGTAATTTTTGGGGTTTGGTTTTCTGTGACGGTCAGTGGGAAATTTTGGAACGCTAGGTGGCAGCAGACTTACCAGGTAAATTTCCATTGTTTATGTAGTTCTGAGTGTGTGCCCATTACCGAGAACAATGTATTTTTTTTACCTGGTTAGTCTGCTGCCACCTAGCGTCCCAAAAGTTCCCATTGAAAAGCAACAATAATCTCTTTTAGCCCATTATAAAACCATTGAAGGTCAAGTTTTAGTTTGTGTGATTTGGGGGTTTTGGTCAACACTCTCTTTTTCCTCAACGGTTATGGAAATGTTGGCCCCTTTTACTCTCCCATGAACCATTGCAAAAACAATATCTTTTTATTTCCCATTACATGCAGGAAGTTTTCCTCTTTTACCCTCCTAAATTAAAAAAAAGCGAATTGTCAAATGAATAATTTTTACCTTATTTTGAAATAAAAATTTACTACAGCGGAACCTGCGACCTAAACAGGAGGTTGTAGTTTCAAGTCCCGTTCTAGTAAATTTTTCCTTAAACATGTATAACCCCAAATTGTTAAAAATTTACCCAGTCAGTTTCCCTTGTGGGTTTATTACTTTGATAGGGGGCCTAATTAAAATAAAAAGTCCCATCCCCTTGAGGTGATCTCTCTGCTGCCGCCGCCTAGGTTGTATTGTATACTTGGGTGAATCCTGGCTATTTTTTTATTTTTCTATTTCTCTGGTTTTGGTTTGTCATCAGTGCCATTGAACATTTTCACAAAAACGTACAAAGTTTTGCTGTGCCGGCACTTTATTTCACATGGTTTGCCCTTTCACCTGAGGATGGGTCACTTGTCATGTGTTCACACAGTGCAGTTGGTTGTTTGGGTGGTGTGGTAACTTGCAACTGCACTTGAATGACTTAGTCTTTTTATCACAGCGTTCACTTTAAATTAATCGATGAAGGAATATGTGTACAAAGACATCAATAAATCAGTGTGTCATGACTGAGCGAGTCTATAGTGTATTCAACTGAATACGAGTCCCGGTCATGACACTGGTGTCCTTTGCGACACACCAGGCATGAGGTTTGCCAGGATTTTTTTCCTGATTTTAGGATTTTCAAAACTTCTCCCAGCTCCCTCAGATTTTCTTGACAGAGGCGAAATTGCCATCACAGAGATGAATGACTCTGCCCCTGTCATGTCCAAACCTTCAGACATCTAATTGAACTGACGTGGAGAGTTTGTACACTTCTACAATGTAGCAACCTGTCAATTCAGGGCTTTTATCTCCAAACCAAGAAGAAACTGTTCTTCAATTTACAGGATTGTTTTGCTTTTATACAATTTCACCTCTGGACACACTTGACTATAATTGTTTCTCATCACCCAGGAGTAAAATTGTGTTTCATCTCTGTCACTGTTTGGTTTCAGGTGTTTTTGCCAGTCTGGCTTTCCTGTTTGTCTTCATCACGTTTGCCTGTCATCTTTACGATTTCACTAACCAAGAATCATGGAGAAAGGGCTTCCAGGACTATCTTGTGTAAGAATGCCATCTCTTTGATATAAAGTGGGCGTTATGCGTTACGTTACAAGAATACTTGTAGCTTAACGACGAGCTCTCAAGTCAAATTCAGTTTTGTGATGCACTTGCTTTCTTATAAGTCCATGAAACTTGGTCCATGCCTTGCACAGTCTTATCACAAGTTGTTAACCCAAATCTGTATCAATGGGATTTCTTGTTGAACACGAATCTGATCAATTTAGGTTTTACCAAATGATGTTAAAGGGACAAACTGCCCTTCAGATTGGGCACTTTGGGCTATGAGAAGAGTTTGTTATGAAATGATTTTGGTTGGAAAGATGTTTTTAAAGTAAAATATAATGATTCACACAAATATCCCTCAGAATTGTGTGGTTTTCCTTTTACTTCGTGGACTAACATGGTCCGCCATTTTGTAGAACCAAATTTTCGACCCAACAAATCATCTTTCCAATTCATTTCATAACAAACGCTTTTATAGTCCAAAGCGCTCAATCCAAAAGCAATTTGTCCCTTTAATTCCTTTCACAAACCTTATTTCATATTTCAAGGAACACATTATCCGACTAGTATGTGAAAAATGTGATCGAATTGCGAGGTCATGTTTTCAGTAAAAAGGATAAAAATTGGTTTTATTTTTTTGTGATGGGAGTTGCTTGAAATGAGTTTCGGGTTGGTTCTTTCCTAGGCCGCGGGGGGTTATTCACCAGGCGCTCTGGTTGTCCCTCCCTCTGGAGAACTCAAACTTTTTTGATCTCTGGCTGTGCTCTGTGATCATATGGGTCAATGTGGCTGACTGCCAAAGGCGCCCTCGCATGCCTGCAGCTCGAACACGTTGTAGCTGGGTCCTTCGCAAATCTGCTTCTCAGCTGCATGTCAGGATGATAAGCCTCCGAAATTATTTACTATACTTTTTCATTTTTTTTTTTTTTTTCAATTAGGTGTGAAGCCAACGTGACGTTTTTGAGTGGTCTGTCCAAGAAACCAGTGGAGGCATGCTCACTCAACTCTCGTCCTCATATCAGTGTGATTATGGTACATCTGTTCTCTATGTTTGGGGCTGGGATAGCAATGAGTATGTGGGTGTGGACGCCGTCATCACTCGCCATCTGGAAACGGACATGGAGAAAGTGAGTCTCAATTGTAATTGATAAACATTGTTATTAGTTTAATTGATATATAGGATTCAAACTGCCCTGCTAAATAATCAGCGAAAATGGGGCCATGCATCTTTAACTGTAAAATTCAGGGCGCAATTTGGTAATAATATAATTAAACATTAATTGCGCACATATCTGTCCAAGGAAATTGAAGGCTCACAGACTAAAAATGGAAAAAAAGCATTAGATGCAAGGCTTAGGCCATATGTGAGTAGAGTTGTGCGTTGGTTCTCTTCAATGCCGCGAGGGTCTTTCTCTGGGCCCTTCGGTTTTCCTCCCTCAGAAAAAATCAAACAGTTTCAATCTCTGGCTGAGCTCTCTGGTCATATGTGGGTCAATGCGGCTGGATGCCAAAGGCGCCCTTGCATGGATGCGGCTTGAACAACGCTGTAGCCACGTCCTTCGCAATTCAGCTTCTCAGGTGCGAGTAAAGGATGATCAGCCTCCCAAATTATGTCTGAGCTTACAACAAATTTGGTAACCATGGATTTTCCTCTCTGAATATTCTCTTTGCTTCAGGATCACACGCCAAGCCATCAACGAGCCTCAGAAATTGAAGAAGAGTCGAATGATCGCCAAGGCCTTCGCTAAGAAGCTGGAGAAAAAGATGGGCGATAACGACGATGCGTTATCCGTCAGCTTTGAGTCTGCCTCTCATGATGATGCCATCGGTAAGAATCGGAGAGTGTCTTTGATTTTGTCGTCATGTTGTTGCTCGTGCAAGAGATGCTTCCATGCTAAAACTGTATCTCGGAGCAGTTGGGTTTTCCTTCTTACCTGGGATAGTCTACGGCTGTGCCCGAATTGGCAGCTACGGCTACAGCTATGGCTACGGCTAGATTTCCGCGTCCTCATCCATTGAAATATAGAACGTCTTGAGCAACACCCTTAGCAACAGTCATAGCCGTAATCGTAGCCACCATTTCGAATGCAGCCTAATAGTGAAACATCTTGGCCCAATTTCATAGAGCTGCAAGTACAAAAATTTGCTTAGCATGAAATTTCTTCCTTGATAAAAACAAGATTACCAACCAAATTTCCATGTGTTGCATATTGCTTGTTACTGGTAGTCAGCTGTTGTTTGCTTATCCTGAAAATCACGTGGAAATTTGGTTGGTAATCCTGTTTTTATCGAGGAAGAAATTTCATGCTAAGCAAATTTTTGTGCTTAGCAGCTCTATGAAATTGGGCCCTGGATGAAGAGTGTTCTATTCTTTTGGTTGTACCTTTCACCAATGATATGTAATAAGTATTATATGTTCAGTGCTGTCCAAGTCCAGTGCAGTGGGAAACAAAATTCCACAGACATACTACTAAGATGGGATTCAAACCCACGACCCCCGCCATTCCAGAGCTGGGGTCAATTTTATGGCACTGCTTAGGTAAGAATTCCAGCAAGCCTTGGCCGATTATCGGCCAAGGTTTTTTCGATTCACGGTGAACAAAAGCCACATTTTCTTGAAGAAAACGAAATGGTTATATGGGAACTGTTTAGAGAAAATTGATTGTGTTTACTTGGTTTAACCGTGGTTTCATTGTGACATTGATATTCCCTCACAAAACATATTTTGAACATTTAGTGTAGTTTAGGAAATCCCTGCAGTAGTTTTTAAAACATTTATATTACATATATGCAAGTGCATACCAAACAAGGGCTAAATGCCACTCATGGTAAGGGGCTACAAGAATTACATATTAAAGATGCAAATAGCTCAAGGGAGCTGAAGGTAGGAATTGATATTCCTCTAAAAACAGTCTAGATTGTAGGATGGAGGGAAACATGCATCAGGCAAGGAGTTCCAAAGAGACGCAGAACGTGGAATAAAGCTGTCGGAATGGCTCTTTGTTCTACATCTCAGCAAAGCGAGAGTGTATGGGTGAGAAGAAGCTGGCAATTGTAGTCCATTTGAGAAGACTTGTATCAAGTCTCTAAGTTATCGTTGTGTGATTGATTAAAACAGGTATGAAGCTGGATCTACCTAAGTCCAGTGCAACGGAAGATTCTTCCTCTGTTTGGGGAGGGGGGAACAATGTCCCAGCCAGGATGTTGATGAGGCGAGGGGGCGGAGCTTTACCCCTCCCAGTCTTTGCAACCAACTCCAGCTCCCCAAGGCACACGCCAGGTAAGAAGAAGGCAGGGTGTACGTTATCCCTTCACAATCCTTGTCTTGGTTTTGTATGATTTTGAAGGATTTGGTCCAGTTTCTCCTAATGAGTTGCTCTTAGCTTTTGGCTGGAGTACTCCTTATATCAGAGGCCAAACATTTGGGTGTTGAGTTACCATAGAGTGGATTATTATGATGGATTTGGTACTGCACCCGAACCACCCACACTTTTAGCATGAGGCCAGGCATGCCAATCTTTTCAAAGTCTAAACATGTAGGTGTTAAGTTAGTTTCGTATTGTGTATGATGTGGGGGGTAGGGGAGTGTCTCTAGGGGGTAGAGTTTTAAAGACTGGCATTGTGCAATACTCAAAGATAAAACACATGAATAGTAATTCATAATAAAATTGATTAGTTTCACTTTGAAGACCCAAATTTACAATGGCTTATTTTTATTTTTGCTATTGAAACAAGAACTTATATATATATTTTTTTATGTGCAGAAAGTCCCTTAAAAACTATAAACGATGTTGCATTAAAGATAAATCTGAATACTTGATGAAAGCAAGCCTAGTGATTCGGCAAACATGGTATTAATCAATTTAAACTAAGCCCTTAATTTTTCAGATTCTCAAGTTGGAAGTCGACCACCTACTGCTGCTAACCGTAACCTTGTAAGAGCAGACGTCGTCATCGAACCCCCACCACCTAACATGCGCAAACAACGACGCAAACGAAAAGACCGCGCTCACAAAACTAATCTCAACCTTCGTCGTCCCAGCGGACTTGAAACACCAATGGATGATCATTTTCTGGACAACGACGACGACGAGAATTATACAGACGCCTTAAATTACGGACGACGGAAAGGCAGGAACTCAATCCCGGGTAAGATCTGCGATTTCGGAGAAGTGCCACCTCTAAAATCTAGCGTTCCGAAGCTCCCAGCGATTAAAAAGAAACGACAAGTGACTATCATGGCTCGCCCAGTGGAGTACGACATCCCAGGGCCAAGTACAATCTCTCTGGATTCCGTCGTTTGATCACCAGATGAATTGTCGCATCAAGTGCCTCGAATGTCACTTTCTTTCAGTCTGTTCATAAGGTTTGATTGATTGGTGTTTCGCACAGGGAACTCAATAGAAAGCAAATCTCTGTATAACAAACATAGGTGTTGAAGGTTCTATCCCATCGAACTTTCTTGAAGAAGTCATTGATCCAATTCTCACCTTTGACCTCTGCAGCCAAAGTGGTCGAAGGCCCTGTCCATTTATTTAGGCTCCGTCTTGGGTTACATCAGCCATTTTGGAAATGTATCCTTTCAGTGGACGGTGCCTTAGCCAGAGCCTAAGCGACGCAGTTTTGAAAATGGCCCAAGAACAAATGCACAACTCATCAAGCTCATTATTTATACACACAGTTCAAAGGTCAAGGGTGAAGGTTCAATCCATTGTATTGTTCAGGTATGGCACCTCTGTTTGTCAGGGTAATAGGATTCACAAATCAATCAGTAAAAGATTTTAGGGGATGCTAGGTGGCAGCTCTTGTCAGGTAAATTCATTGTTCAATTTACCCAGTATGTGTACTGCCGCCTAAGCCTCAAAGTCTCCCAATTGTGGATTAGAATTCTAGATGGGAATACCTACCTCAGCATTAAGAAAAAAGGCATCTCAAAGTCTCCCAATTGTGGGTCAGTAACTAGATGAGAATTCCTACTTCAGTATTAAGAAAAAGGCATCTCAAAGTCTCCCAATTGTGGGTCAGTAACTAGATGAGAATTCCTACTCCAGTATCAAGAAAAAAGGCATCTCAAAGTCTCCCAATTGTGGGTCAGTAACTAGATGAGAATTCCTACTTCAGTATTAAGAAAAAGGCATCTCAAAGTCTCCCAATTGTGGTTCAGTAACTAGATGAGAATTCCTACTTCAGTATCAAGAAAAAAGGCATCTCAAAGTCTCCCAATTGTGGATCAGTAACTAGATGAGAATTCCTACTTCAGTATTAAGAAAAAAGGCATCTCAAAGTCTCCCAATTGTGGTTCAGTAACTAGATGGGAATACCTACTTCAGTATTAAGAAAAAGGCATCTCAAAGTCTCCCAATTGTGGATCAGTAACTAGGTGGGAATACCTACTCCAGTATTAAGAAAAAAGGCATCTCAAAGTCTCCCAATTGTGGATCAGTAACTAGATGGGAATACCTACTCCAGTATTAAGAAAAAAGGCATCTCAAAGTCTCCCAATTGTGGAACAGTAACTAGGTGGGAATACCTACTCCAGTATTAAGAAAAAATGCATCTCAAAGTCTCCCAATTGTGGATCAGCAGCTAGTATAGGAATACCTACTCCAGCATTTTCATTTTGCAAAAGGCACTTCAATTGTAAAAATCTTAAAAGTCTGTGGGAAACTTTTGAAGGGGCACCAAGGCCAAGACGGGGCAACAGAGGCCGTGGCCGCTATGTAATAATGAAACAAGCAGAAAACAACTTGCAAATGGTGCTTATGGCATGGTATTTGGGCTGGTACCCTTTTCTGGTATTAAGCACAATTGTGCTTACCTCGTTTTTGTGCTTAAGCTGCTTTGTAAAAATGGGCCCTAGAATGTTCATGCGACTCGTTACAAAACCAAAGCAACTTGTGAATGACTACATGTACATACTTGTTGGTTATTACAGTCCACATGACTGAGGAATCTCTAAATTTTTAAGTTTGGCTTGTGAAAAAGGTGCTATTATTTTCTCCAGATAAAAAAAAGTCATAAATTTCAAACTACTTCTATAGTTTTAAAAATTCCGTTCCCAGAAGTTCCAGGGGTTAAAAAATAATGAAATGCCATCATTTGTTTTGCTTCGCAAGATCTGGATCCAAGTTTAAGACCTTTTTGTCAGCAATGGCACTCATCCCTTACATGTAGTTCAGTTCTTGTGCCTTAACCCAAAGAATTTGTTATCTTTAACTAAATGATAACAGCTCAAATTATTTATAGCATTCGTGTATTCTAACTTTATGATTCAACATTGATGCTTTATACATCTTAGAACCCAGTGTGCTGGAATTGTTAGATTTTTTAAAAGTATAGTGACTTCAAAATAGAATGACTTCCCAAAGAGTATGAGTTTGTGACTTCAAATTCAAGTTGAAATACAATGTAGGCTGCAATCCCGCATTTTGATAAAGTTGGTAGTTTTTATTCACTGAAGGTTTCATTGGACAAATAAATTGTTTAAATTTTAACTTAATATAGGACTTGGAGAAAAGTTGTTTAACAGCAGCATTTAGATATAGTGGTTTTTTTTATGAAACCAAACATTGCAAAAGCTTTTCCATATTCCATGTCTTGAAATATTTATTATTATGGTTTTGGGGATTTTTTTTTTTTTTACAAATTGATGATTGGTGGTTGGTTTCATGCCAGAACACTGAAGAGTGTTACTTCATATTTTGAATCCCTATTCATGTTTTTACTCGCAAACAATATATTTTATATATTTTTTTAGTCTAAATAGAATTTCAGGGTCAGTTGTGTATCCAGACATTTTCATTTGGGGGGGGGGGGGGCAAGCAGGGGCAATGACATAATTTTGGGACGACCCTCTGGGGGATGGTTGGGGGGGGGGGCTCTCTCCTGGTTATGCCACTGTTCAGAGTTTAAGTTAAATGAACTATGCAAACGAAAAGTATTTTTACTCTAATCCCACAGAGGTGTATAATGGTATTATACATCCATTAGATTTTAATAAAGTATGTTCAATCTCAACCTATAGATCAATCCATTGAGTATGTCCTGCACATAGCGTAAGGCGCAGGCTTTAACTCGTGCTATGCCAGCGTTTTTGTGTAGTTGCATAATTTATGGGCGCATTTGCATTATAGTGATGCCAGAAAACACTGTATGGGACATCCCTAGCGGATTTTTCTGTCGGCCACCTTGGGAGTCAAATTGTAAATAAAGATATTTACCCCCAAAATGGTGGAAACGATGGATGCACATCGTGAAAGTGTGTTCAGTGCCTGTAAGTGGTCAATACCAACCTGTGAAAATATGAGGCTTTCAAGAAAACGCAAAAAAAAAAGGGGGTTTTTTTTATGGGATTTTTTTATTTTTTATATTTGAAGCATTTCAGATGGAAATATTTATCTGGACAATTGGTACTGGTATAAAATTTCATGTAAAAAAAACAAACACTTAATCTACTATTTATTAAAATGAAGGTGTTTTTTTTTTTAACACAAGGTATTCTGACTGAAAATTGGATACACGTAAATCAATTTTGAGTGTGTGGAACAGAGACAATTTGACTAGAGTTGGACTTGAACCTCCATCCTCAAGATTTAAGTGCCCGTAAAAAAAAATTCTCTGTTCGCACAAAAAATTACTGAATTTAATTGATCAGTACCAATCATGCTTTACATTTTCTCCTGCAAATTTTCCTTTCACACTAGTTAAAATAAATTGAATTGTAAAAAAAGAACAGAAGCACTTTCAAATTTTGTTGCCAAAAGAAGTTTGTAGAGAGACAGAATAATCCATGAAGGCTGCCAAAGTTACCTCGTATTCCTTTTGTACATATATTTTTTGTTACATAATTATTGTTATTTGCATTTTTAATAGTTTTTTATAGACCAACTATGCAAAGTGTATTCATTCAAATGATCAGTGCTAAAATTGTTTACGTGCTCAAATTCCTCCTTTGTGTAAATTTCAAACAACTCCTCTGCATGCGGAAGTGTGATCACAGATTATAGAGTGCCGAAGGTGCAAGATGGGAAACTCCGACTGAAATGAGAAATGTGCACCGGACACCATTTGAGGAAGCCACTCTTTTGATGCAACAAGAGAGCAGTGCAGACAATGACCATTGCAATCAATGATATAACAAAACATTTTGCTTGCTGAAATCTCGCCCGTGCAAATTTGTTGTCCAGCATTAGAGCTCCAGTTCACCATCTTGCAGCACCTTCAGCACTCTATTTAGTCTTTGGGTGTGATGCAGTTAACACGAGTAACTCAATCCAGTCCCTCGTGAATACATGTAGCTATTTTGTACAAATACAGTATTCTTTTTTTCTTTTCTTTTTTACGAGTAAGTACATTTGTAACTCATGTTTAAAAAGAAGTACTCAACAATTATTGTTATGAATTTCTGAAAATAATTTATTTTTATTGAGCCTCTTTGTATCAGCAAAGGCATTTAATAGTAAGAGCCCAGATTCATGGCTCTGCTTACCACAGAACTCTTTGCTTATGGTTACCATTCTCCACTCGCAGGGTTTGTGCCAAATGTTTGCACTTGCTGTGTCAGCGAGGAAAGCTTAATAACATGGGCCCAATTTCATGGAGCTGCTTAAGCACAACAATTTGCTCAGCACAATCAAATTTTGCTTACCAGAATAAGGTTACCAGCCAAACTACCATCTCACGTGTACAATTTGTGACTGGTATCCTGCTCATCAGCTTAGCAGGAAATTGTTAAGCATTATATTCTGCTTAAGCAGCTCTATGAAATTGGGCCCTGAAGTATACAGGGGGCATATATATATACAAGCAAAAATTCCTTGCTTACAAAAATGCTTACTTTAAGCATGAATTTTTCTGTAAGCACTAATGTTTTTGCAGAAGCAAGCAGAGCAATGAATTTTGGAGTGTTCTTAAGGATGCAGTATTGGAGGTCTTAGTCTCGGTCTTTATTGTAATATTTTGTGTATATAAATGTATATAGAAACCATTGTAACCTTTTAGTTTAAAGGTGCTATCTTGCTGCCCTCTCTCTGAACTGTGCCTTTCATGTTGGCCCAATTTCATAGAGCTGCTTAATGGCGGATTCTGTGCTTACTGCGCAATTTTCCATTCCATAGCGCTCCCATCTGCAATCACTGGAAAAGGCAAGCTCACCTTGTGGCGCTTACTGTAAGCAAATCATTTACGTAACATGTCAAATCTATGGTGAATGTTGAAGCTGGTCGTCTATTAGTCTTGCTTACCTGTGAGATATGCTTACACTTAAGAGATTCTTTCTGCCGTAGTTAAGCACGAAAGTTTTGTTACCGTTGAGCAGTGTTATGAAATTGGCTTGCAATGGAAGGCTGAGCCAATTTCACAAAGCCTGTAAGCAAGTGTTTTCTGGTTATGGAGCATCCCTTATCACAGACATACACAAGTGCCAAGATCGGGACTAGAAACCCATACTCTGCTGACCAGAAACACCAGGGCCCAATTTCATGGAGCTGCTTTGAAGAAGAAAATATTGCTTAACAATTGTCTGCTGAGCAGAAATGAGCAGGATACCAGTCACAAATGGTACATGTGACATGGTAGCTTGGTTGGTAACCTTATTCTGGTAAGCATAGTCTTGTTAAGCAGCTCTTTGAAATTGGGCCCAGAGCTTGAGTCCAGTGCGCTTGACCGCTCAACCACAGCAATGCAAATTCATGGTGAATCCGCACACATACTGCCAAACCTTTTTCATTGCTATAGAAAATGCTTTTTCTTGATTATAAAATTTGCATGTAAGGAATTTGCATAGTACTTATTTATACAGGTATGGGTCAAAGGTTAGAATTCAATGCACAGATTGTTCAGTGAAGAGCAACACGACGGCACCTTTAACACAATTCAAGTAGGCCTTAAAATTAGTATGAGTTTCAAGTACATATATTTATGTGTAGTCAGTTTTAAAGAAAAGGGTTTTATCTCAACATTGTATAAACATTGTTTAAATGTTAAAGGTAGTTTCACTCTTTGGTCATGATCCCGAAAAAAAAAAAACTGTCATTTTTACCCAAAAGCCTACTGGTTATAAAGATGGTAATGTTTGTAAGGCATCCTGCGACATTGTTCCATCTGAGGTGCCCCATTGATTATAAATCAATAAAAGTATGTCAAAAAATTTGTATCTGAGAAACGATTCATGTATGAACCGTTACTCAGATTTCTGTAAACAGGTGTCCATTCGCAAAGGCTGCAGCCAGAGCTGTGCATTTAGAGAGTTGCAACACAGAGGGACCAGTATTTCTTCCGTCACGTGGTTGCTGGATGTCATTTTCGGTCCGAATGCAGCACAACCCAATGGGCAGACTAGTCTGGCACCCTGTATTTGCCCATGCATTTTTTGGGGACACAAAATGGCTTCTAATCCCAAGTTGTCGCAACTCTCTCAATACACACTGCGGCCAGAGATGTGGTTGGTACCCACTGACACCTCGCTAAATTTGTATGCGTTCAATATTGTTGATAGTAAAACCGGGAAAGTTTTGGGTTGTTTTCTCAACAAGTGGACACTGTATTCAGCTGAAACTTTCACAAGTGAGTTGACCTTAGTGGCCTTGTGGTATGCCTTGTCCAAGCAGTCTATCACATCAAACTTTGTAGGCTTAGCCATTGGAGTGTGGGTTCGAATCCTGGTGGTGGTTCTTGGGCAGGACACTTGACTATAATTGCTTTTCAGCACCCAGGAGTAAATCGGTACCTGCAAGTTTAGAGAGTATCAGTGAGAGTAAGTAAGTAACCTGCGTGCCCATTTGGTTACCAGTGCTGCATACTCCTAAGGAGTTGAGATGGATTCTGGATATACTTAGGGACCGATGAACAAGGGTAATTGCAAGGCACTTTGAGAGGTCTATTTGGCTTGAAAGGCATGTGAAAAATACACGAGGTATCTGTGGTATTACAATGCTACAATGATGGCTGGTGTTTTTTTTGTTTTTTTTTTTTGGGGGGGGGGTAGTAGACAAGATGGACGTTTGCTTTAATTTTAACCAACAAATTCTTTGAATTTATATGTGCTATTGTCAACCAGTATTAAGCAGTTTTTAATCTATGCAAAAAATATTTCATTCTATGCAAAGTATAATTCATTCTATGCAAGGTATATTTCTATTAGTGAACATTTAATAAAATTTTGTTTTAATGTTGATATGTTTTATTTACGCTTCATTTTAAAATGTTGTATTCATCAAAACACCGTCCATGATATTTTTAACAAAGTTAGTAATATTTTTTAGACCTCTTATGAACCAATCTGGTAAACACAATGACAAAGTCAGTAATAGCAACTTCGAAGCAAAACTATTGTTAATTTTTTTGTAACTAATACAAAGTCCACAAAATACTAGTAGTAGTATTAAAATATGACCAAGATAATTGTAACTTTTGTATGTTTATTTCTTACTTTTCGAGCCAAGTTTCATAGAAGCTGAGCCGCCTGTAGGAAAAATTAGTTTAGCCTTATTGAAACAATTTCTGCTAAGGCAGTTTGAAGAAGGTGGCCAATCACAAAAAATGGTGTGATACTTTGATTGTGAAATTTTCTGGTAAGCGAACATGTTTTGTGCTATAGTAACAGCTTTATTCCAAGTACCGCATCTCTTTGGAACTCCTTGCCTGGCACATGTTTCCGTCCATCCTATTATCTAGACTGTTTTAAGAGGAATATCAATTCCTACCTATAGACCTTCAGCTCTCCTGAGTTTTGTTTCTTCTCCTTAAATGTTTTGTTCTTGAAGCCTCTTGTAATACCATGAGTGGCTTTTAACTTTGTTTGGTGCTAACTTTCATACAATCAAATTAAGAAAGATAACTGTTTTGCTAAAAACTGCTCTATGAATTTTGGATCAGAAGATACCTTTTATAGAGCAACTCAACGCTCAATTTATTTGTTTGTTTATTTATTTTATTTCTTATTTTTTGCCGTTCTCCTGATTAATTAAAGTCAATAGAGGGCGCTGTTAAAATTGTTCTCCTTTCCATTCCCTAGACTGGTCCCCTGTCTTCATCCGCAAGCCTCGAAGTGTGACGTCAGATGTTCGGGCTACTTTCCCTCTTTCTTTTTGTTATACTAACTTTTAAATGCTCCCTGCCCCTATCGCAAACAGTGTGGTGTGAAGTTTCTACCATTATGTACATTGTGCATGTACGTGGGCGTTTTAATTTCCACAGTAACTTAATTTCTTAACTCCTTGGACCAAGTCACCGACAAACTTGGTTTAGTCCATTTTTTTCTTCCGGGGGAGTGTTTCTCAGAAATTATTCCGTTTTAGAACACCAATGCCCCAGAACTTCGTTAAAGGTTAAACAAACAAGAGTATTCTTTGGCTTTGAAGGAGATTTAGAGATATCAGACAAATAATTTGATATTAAGCACAATAAAACAAATATGTATTGTGCAATATGTAGTAATCCCCCACTTGGACAATGACTCTTCCCAGAAGATTTGGGTGACATGTGTATGACTATGAGCATGGCGTCAAAGCGAGGGCTTTGTTATGCAGATTAGTCTAGAGTTGGTTATGTGTAGTGCGTTAACATTAATGTGTGTGTTACACTGTGAGAACAAAATGGTTCCTCACCGTCTTCTCGCAAAACACCAAGTTTTCACTACATATCTGGGTTTAAGGTTACTACAAAAACTCAAGGGTAAGTCAAAGACATTCTTTGTTATTTATTATCCTGGTAATAATTGAAAATATTATCTGAAAGTGCGGTATTAACCTGGAACAAGGCGCGGAGTTTGGAAGATAGCCCCAATCCACGTGTATGACACAGGACATGTAGGCCTGTTAATGCATACGGCATTATTTATTATTTAGTGATATAGTTGGCGCTCAATTTTTTTTACAACACTGGACATGGCTGACTTGATTCAAGTCATAAAAATACGCGTCTTGGTTGAAGAGGAGCGTGTTTTCTTCTTTCTTTCTTTTTGCCCAAATTAATAAAGGCGTTTTTCATAGAATGTGATAGTATACAAACAGAACGAGTTTTCGTGACCCGGTCGCCGTTTGGAGGTCAGAGACAACCTGCATCTGTCAATTACAAGATGAACTGTGCAAGATGTCTGGCATAAAACGTAAGCCACGCCGCCTAAATTCTTACTTTTGCTGAATTTATTTACGGGTTCAAGTCGAAAACCACCTCAGAATCACAATGTTTTACATGTTTGCAATGCTTAAATGAGGTAAATTACTCTTCAATATTTACTCCATCTATTTGTAAGAAATAACCATTCATACAGAAAGTTTTTACCTGAAATTTGTACCACGAGTAAGTTTATTCACGAACGTAAACAAAGCTAATATTTGATAAAAGATGTGTGACGTCACCTAATTAGTATGCACCACTCTGTTGATAAGCAGACAATACCGCAATAACTCCATCATTTTTCCATCTAATTTTTTACTCGGAAAATTTCATTCCATTGAGCATCAAAAGATTAAAAGTTTTTTAAATTATAAAATAATGTAAATTTACAATCACAAATGAAGGCGTTTTTGTTGGTCACAAACTAGAAATTAATCTATTAAGATCAATCATAGTAAACAACGGAGGACGCCATCTTGGATATTAATAATAGACGGTGCCTGCGGGTTTGATTGACGAAAAGAGGGATTAAATGGTGGCATTTTCGTTGCACAGTGATGGAAGTAAACAGGAAGTTGGTAACCCTGTTTGTTTGTTTGTTTGTTTGTTTGTTGGGGTGTTGGGGTGTTTGTTTGTTTCTTTGTTTGTTTTGCCCCCTCCCATGGGCCAAGTTCCATTCATAGAGCTGCGTATAAGCAAAACATGCTTCTTACCAATTTTATTCTTAGCATAAATGAGCAAAATACCAGTCATTATGGTGCATGACATATTGTATTTTAGGCGGTAATCTTATTATGGTATTAAAGCGGTGATGTTTTGCTTTGCTACTTTTTTGTGCACAAGCATTTTTATGAAATTGGGCCCTGCAGATTCCGGCTAACTATACCACGGCCGCTATGGGGCAGAGGTTACCCCCCCCCCTCCCAATGTTCCCATACTGAACACACAATTTTCTTCTTGTACAGAAGTATCCCCCCCCCCTAAAAATCTTCAAAAGAATACCTGAGATTCCAAGCTCACAATGAAGACAACGGCGGGCCGGGGTTCGGGTACCCCACGCCCCATATCGAACGCCAATTGTAACTAACAGTGTAACACCATACTCACATTATGAGAAACGAAGTCGAACCGATAAACATTCCAAAATTTGAATATCACAGAACAACATACTTGTCCACTGGGTTCAATGGTAATTTAACTTTGTACAAGAGTGTGCTAATGAGATTTAGTTTAGTTTGTGGTGGTATCTTTCACTGCTCTTGCTGAATTGGCGTTCGGTGACATATGACACCATAAGTGGAGTGCACCATTAAAATAAATGTCTAGAAATAGTGGATTTCGTTTCTACATGGTGTAAGGTGCCACTAACATAGTTTGTTTCACCATTACATAATATTTTTGATTAAACGTGTAGTTAGTGCTAATTAAATGACTTAAACTTAGCAATGTTAATGTTTTTCTTAAGTTTAAAATGCTCATGCAGCGAACCATATCTTTTCAATCCCTGAAGAAATTTTTGTTGCAATCCAGATTTTGATCAAAAGAATTTTTTTTAACTCGCACTTTTGACCTGTGACCCTTTCGCAAAGATGGCACCACTTAAAATTTTCTTAAGTAGTTGATTTTCAGTTAGCACAGTGTAAGGTAGGCCTACATATTGACACTTGTTTCATTCTTCAAAAGTTTGATTGAACGTGTAATTAGTGCTAATTAAGGGCCTTCTTAATTGGACTTTGCACCAATATTGATTTTATTAAATATTAAAATCTTAGTCAGTGGACCATAGCCTTTCCATCTATGAAGAAGTTTGCTTGCACTGCTAACATTTTGATTAAATCGCATTTTGACCTATGTTGACCTTTGACCCTTTGATTTTGTCAATCAGCTTGTCTCTAACAAAAAGAAAAACTTTGGAAAACAAATAATGCAATACTTCAACAGAGGTTTCAAGGCACCCTCTTCTGCATCCACCCTGTATAATACTATTAATACTATTCTACATCCACACTTTAATTATTATATAAAAATGATTACCCTACTGGGTAGATTTTCGCAAATATTCACTTTATACCAGGTCTGTCGAAACTAGTATCATAGCATTCAAATTTGTATCTTTATTGTTCTGTCTTTTCAAATACTTGTGGCAGGATTCCGTTTTAGGCCAATACTTGAGATAAAGATACTTACGGTGAAAGATCATTATGACGAAAATCCATTAATTAGTGTCATCGCAAGTACAAAGTGTTTTTTTGCTTTACTTGCAAAAACAAGGTCAAAAACGTTCTTGCAAAAAGCTTTTTTAAACTTGCGATGGCACTGATGGGTTTTCGTATAATTATTATCCCCTAAAAACAAAAAGTGGCGAGTACGTCCAAATAAGGACATAAAATAATTTGGAAGGTCAGCGGGCAGAGTAAAGTGCGCCCTCAACATGTGCAAATCCTCCAATGTAGTCGGGTTGAGGGCGAGAGGACTGATTTCCTGTCTGCATGACATCAAATTGCTAATATAGGGGAAAAGCACCAGACTATACTAGGCAAACTGCATAAAATAAATACAGCTAATGTCAAAATAGTGCAAGGTTTGGTTGTTATTTTTGTCAGTTTTAGGTTTTTTTTAAGCGTGGCCTCTATTACGGTGAGTAACTTGTCTTTTTTTTTGTTTACCAAGTATAAATACCTTGTTTAGTTTTTACATTTTAGACGTGTTTGTAAAGTATAACTTTTTACTTTAGATAAAACATACAGTTTGTATTTGTATGTAACTAACTCTAATTGAGGCAGTGGATATTTTAATTTTTAGCTGGCACCTACGGCTAAAAATTCTGCATCCAGCCACCACTTTATACATGTATCTCTTTTTTAGTTTTTTATTTTAGGTCAAATTATATCCTCTTCACCTCCTGTTTTCAGCATGTTCAAAAGGGTCAAAATAATGTATACGGAGAAGCACACACACTGTAAACTAGTATTATTACAAAGTTTCTAAATCATGAAAAAAACAAAAACCTTTACGGTTCGGTTTATGTTGGTCTTGACAATGCTGCTCGCTACCCTCCATTTTAGTTCCTTTTTGGGCTAGCCCCATAAAATAAGGCCAATCCACTTGGTTGGTATCCTTGGCCCCAGCACCATTGCAGTCCTATTTTTGATCCCGCTAACATTTCTTACTTGCTCGAAAACCATGCTTTGTCGGGTTCCCTCAACAGCTTGACAACAATGATACAATCAACTGCTGCAATCTAATATGAGGACCAGACTGATCTACTCAACATGCTCATTTATTACATCTCTTTGCACACAGGCGGTCGTGAGATGGGCACCACATTATCATGTAAATTACTTCACAAGACAAAACCTTGATTGCGCTCGTTGCGCTGAGTAAATCTGCTACCAATTTTGCCCATGAATGTTCACTCACAAATTTGTATAGTTGTGGTACATAGTAATAATTGTCCAAGTGAGGTTTTTTCATGTACATGTAGCCTATCTTATGGAGAATTTGGAAGTCAATGCTGACGTATTTTGAACAACCCTGCCTAAGTTTTAGCCACAATGTTTACTGCATTTTTACAATACTACTAGCGTAATATGTGAAAGCGCTATTATTCCCAATGTTTGCAAACTATGAAATTAAATCCATGAATGCAAAGAACTTGAATTTTTACAATAATTTCAGAAAGCTCACTCCTCTCATCTCACAACACCATCAAGTCTTTGACGTCCTCCTTGACTATTGACATCTGGAATGTAGATCACGTTTATTTTCTCGGCGATTGCAAGAGAACTGCCATAAATCATGCCAGTTGTAGAATTTCAACGTTTGCCACCAGAGAGTGATGATGGGGAGGCAAGTAGCCAAGGTATAGTAAATCTTTTCACACCCGTTTCCTTCTCGTTCAAATATGAAAACTTTCTGCGTAAATCAGATTGTTTTGAGGCAAATTTTTCTAATGATGGGAACATTTTCCATTAGGCAGGGATGTGATTTCTCCGTTTTTTCCCGGAAATCCATTTCCCCCCCCCCCCCTGAAAAAAATACATGAAGATAAAACCAAATAGAATGTCCCAGAGTGCAGATTAGGGCTTTTAAAACAAAAGATAAATGTATGTAAGTAGGCTTCGAGCTCGCAAGTTTTGCCCTCGCAATCTTTCGCGCTTTGCGCTCACAGTTCAGTTTTTTTTTCAACAGCTTATCACATCCCTGATCATGGTGACCAACCATTTGAGACTATTCTAGTTGTTCAGGTTGTGTGTGATGGAATGAACTGTGAACCAGACTGTGCACTTTTTGTGCAGTTGTATGGTCTGTGTTAATGCATTCATCTCATGATATCGTCGTGTGCCCGGTAAAAGGACGTAACGAAAAGTTCCCGTTAAAAGGACGTAAGCAATTAATGTGCAAAATTGTGTTTCAAGAAAACTGAGTGCGAAAGTTTGATCGGTTTTCTGCCATTCATAAATAAATATAGGAAGGTTAAATTCTGTATGGGAATGAGAAAACATGTCTTTGGGGTAATTCTAGCAACAAAAATGTAACATTTATACCATATTTTTTTGTCAGAGGAGCCATTTTGTTGCTTATGCCCTTTCATTACTGACAACAGTACTTTGTGTGCCCGGTAGAAGGGCGTTAGGACTTACGCCCTTCTACCGGGCACACGACGATATCATGTATTGCAGGTTTGCATAGTTCAATCTATCATTCATAATATCTGGGACAGTTTTTCCATTCTGAGCTGGTCGAAAGGAAATACTCTAGTAAACTCTACATTGCTATCATAATTTTCCACATTAACATGGTTAAATCAAATTTGAAAGTGTAAAAATGTTTTTATGTTTCCACTTGTTGGTATTCTGAGAAACTGTTCATGTTCACCCGCAGTTTTACAAACTTGTTTGAGCTTCTTCAGTCATCAGTAATTGTTTTCCTTTGAAAATACGGTTTCCACAATGAAACCCTGACTTGACAAAGAACAAAATGATAAACAATGATGGCAGCCTGTCCATTCTTCAGGGCTCACCCTTAACACTAGCCCGGCGTACATTGTCTAGTAAAAATTTCTATGGGCTAGTACATTGTAAACTCCACTTCTCAACTTGCCCTGTGGGCTACTGAAACCTGTGCAACCAACTTGCTTAAAATGCTCACATTTCTTCCTTTTCAGGTGTGAATAATAAACTTTTAAAATGTGTTTATACTTAATTTTTGAGTGTGTGAATGAAATTGGTCATGAATATCATTAATACATCAGAAAGATACATACATACATGTACATGTTTAAAATCTGGGCTACTAAAACTTCTTGGGGGCAAGTAAAATGTACAGTTTACTAGCCCGGTGGGCTACTTTACAAAAAGTTTAAGAGCAAGGCCTGATTCTTGTACGCCACATTTGTACAACAACCCAGACCAAGGTCTGGAATCATTCAGGGTTTACACAATAAACCCTGGAAAGAGATTGCAAGACATGATTTTCAACTCCTGGTGTCCCTCTTTGTATTGATGAAACATAGACTAGCATATGAGGCGCATGCCTTTGCACGCTGCACAATGGCAAAGTCAGGGTGAATATTTTCTGTTAGCTGTCCGGCTACCAGCCAAAATTTTGAAGGTGCTCCATGCTCTGAGTTGTTCCGTTCGTGAAAAAACCATCTGCCGTAAGTCAGTCCAGAAAAATTTGGCATGCGTAGACGTTATTCGATGTGAAGTAGTTAATAGCTTAATATAAAAAAATACAAAAAAATTTAAGAAAAGAAAAAAAAAACCTAACGGATCAATTTTCTAATTGCCATTATTGCTCAGGTGATTTTTTCACCGTGGCCGTGAGCACCGCCATCACAGAGAACCCAAACTACAGCGCAAGAACAGCCAAGTGGCTTGGCATCCTCCAGCTAATCATAGCCTTCTGTTGTGTCATTGATGGAATCGTCACAGAGTCATTGGGCTACTGTAGCATCTCATCGTGGGCCACACCAATCTGGAGTGGCTTCCCGGTAAGCTTCAGATACTTTCAGTCACAGCTGTGTTTAGGAAGAGTTGCAACATACACATGACATAGAGGGACCTGGTTTCTTCGGTCACGTGGTTGCTGGATGCTATTTTTGATCCAAATGCGGCACAACCCAATGTGCAGTCTGGTCTGGCACCCATTATGTGCGCTCATCCATTTTTTGTTTTACCAAAGTTGTCGCAACTTTCTCAAAACTCGGCTCTGCTTACAGTGTTATTTATCACATACAGGGCCCAATTTCATAGAGCTGCTTAAGCACAAAAATTTGCTAAGCACATTAAAATTTTGCTTACCAGAATAAGGTTACCAGCCAAACTACCATGTCCTGTGTACAATTTATGACTGGTATCCTGCTCATTTCTGCTTAGCAGGAAATTGTTAAGCATTATTTTCTGCTTAAAAGCAGCTCTATGAAATTAGGCCCTGGGGAGGGCTTACAATACCCATTTGAACCACTTGACATTTTAGAATTGAAGCAGTAACCTTACATCCCCCTAAGACCATGTAACCTCTGTGTACATACAGAGTGACCTTTTACATTCCAGGACCCTTCTGGCAGGCAAGATACTGCACTCGTCAATGACGATGACAGGTACATTGTACCAGGGCTATAAATGCCCACAGAACTGCTGGCTGAGCCAAGCAATTTTGACTCAAGGCCAGTAACCCCACAACTTAAAAAGTCTAGCGTTGTATTGTTTTTTGATTCACATACCTCGTACTTTTTAATAGGCTTAGTACTGTAACTGTTTTTGTGGCATGTTGTGGCCAAGTGGTCAGGTGCACCGGACTTAAGCTGCGGTGTTTCTGATCAGAACAGTGTGGGTTCGAGTCCCGGTCTTGACACTTGTGTTATTAAATAAGCAAGACACTTGAAACCATTATTGCTTGGTCCTTCTGATGAGGCATAAAGCAGTAGGTCCTGTGAGTTGTGTAATGCACAAAAAAGAACCCAGTTACACTTAGCGCTCAGAGAAGGGTTTTGCCCTGGTGCTTCAGGCATTGGCTGCTGAAAGCCCCACAGCACCTTGTAAACTATTAACATTTTACATTTTGATATGCCCCTGGGAGTGTGATAAAGTGCTATATACAATATAAGAGCCCAGTATTATTACATGTAGTAGTAGTATTATTATTATGCATTATTGATTCATGTTCACACCTCCTCTTGAAAGTTGAGCAAATATTAAGAAACTTGTGGTCTAGTAAATGTGTTTTGGTCCGGTGAAAGTTCTGAGGCGAGCTACAAAACCCTTAGCTAGAAACAGTGAACTGAAAGTTTTTTTTCAAATTTTACTTCTTAAATTATCCCCATGCAGTGTTTCTTCTTTGCTGGTCTTCTTGCACTGTTATCAAGAAACAAGAAAACAAGCACGGTGAGTTGCATACAAGATTGAGATTACACGACTGTACATGTACATTTTTAACTTCTTATCTAATCTACAAAATTTATCTCTATGTGTTTTATTTTGTAAGATGCACAATGGAAAGCAATTTTCATGTTTTTTTAAAATGGCGTTTATAGTAAATTGAAATTGAATTGAATTGAATTGAATCGAAATTGAAATTGATTGTGTTCTGCTGATTGTTAAATGTGTATTTTGTACTATTGCTTGAATCCTGCCAGAAATTAGTAGAATCTTGATTTTGTTTTCTCATGCACATTTGATGTTCTGTCAATAACTAAGGTCACCATTTCTTTTGCAAGTTTCCTTAGTCACTGACTTAATTTTGTGCTCCATATAATATATGTATATGTATTTATGTATATTATTTCATGACTTTCCACAAGTTTGTAATGCCAGAGTTAAGATGTTCCATCCACTTCCTTACATGCCAACGTTTTTATTGTATGTTTGCATTTCGACCAAATACTCTTTTTTGAATACGCTTAAAAAAAAAACGTTTTCATTTAATGCAAGTTCACCCCATACAAGTCTAAAAGCCACTCTTGGTAAGGGGCTACAAGAAAACATTTAAGATGAAAACTTGTGAAATAGACCCCTTGCATATGACGTTACAAGTCTCAAGAGCGCCCTCATTGAAGTCAAAGGATGACCTAGAATCGTTGGCTGCCTGGTGTGTGTGGCGCGTATGTGCTGGCACATTTTTCATTGTTTGGCCTCAAACAATTTTCTGTAGAAGATACCTAGATCTCATTCTTAAAAATGTTTTTTTTCGCTCAGCTGCTTTTTGTGATACAATGGGTCTATAGAACCCAATATAAGTATGGATGGAACATCTTTACTCTGGCACTGCAAACTCGTTAATCCTTGCTCTATTCAGTGTACGTTTCCTCAAGAAGAGTGCTTAGATAACAAGAGTGTCTTGTAGGGTAGTTTCATGAGGCACCAACCCCACTACCACTGGCTGTTGCCAAACAACCACCAGGGTCAAATTTTATAGAGGTGCAGTGCTTAAGCAATGGAAATTGCTTAAACATTTTCTGCTATTAAGCAAAACTAAGCAGGAAACCAGTCAAAGACAGTACACGTGTGATGCAGTATTTTGGCCGGTAACTTTATTCTGGCAGGCAAAATTGTTTTGTGCTTAGCTACTTAAGCAGCTCTATGGAATTGTGCCCAGGAATGGTGGTCAACTTAATTGTGGCCCAACCAGTACCTGACTTCCTGAGAGGTTTACATAAACTGTTTCTTTTCCCTTTGTTATTTACTGACGGTATGTATTTATTAAAAGCAAAAATATTCCTATTGAGAGATTTTGATTGTTGTACATGTATTTGTATATTGTCTATTTGCTCTGTTTAAGTGATATTTTCATTCGGCATGTAACTTTGTCATGACGCTTTTGTCATTCTCAGGGCCCCAGGGGAGACCACGTTGTATGTGAACAGGTTACCATGATGAAAGATCAGAAATAAATACAGGGGCAGCACACTTGTAAAGTGCTGGTTATGTTTATAGGCCTGCAGACTCTAGCACTAGCAGTATGCATTTTGTGGAGTTGAAATTTTACAGTCATCATTTGGCTTTTAAAGAAGTTACATAAAATAACAAAATAAAGAATAAGAAGCAGGCATTAGGGTTTAAGTCTTTGAAAGGTGCTTTAATTGATGAAAAGACTGGTGAAACTTAACAGTGCTGAAAATACAATTGTTTGTACTTCGTTATCTAAAGTCTCTCTGCTGAAATGTTGTCTTAAAAAAAACTTTTAACTTGTCTGGCTTTAGATTATTGTGTTCATGGTGTGTTCGACCATCGCCATGCTTGCTGCAGTAACCATGGTGGGCTTCATGCTGGTTAGTGGCGTTACAGATTACCACCAAGGGTACCCCTTCAGTTACGTCCGCTATAACGTTGCAGCAAAACTGGTAAGTAGCATAAGTCTTACCCATTGCACTAAAGCATGCCATCAGTTGTAGTATCCCCCACCCCCGATGACCAGTTTTGCTCTGGCATTACAGGTGTTTGAGCAAAACACTGTCTTTTTGGTGTTTGAGCAGTATAATCTCATAATGATGTGTGTTGTTAGGAGCAGCTGGGGAAAACCAAAGAGAATTTTTCCAGGGAAACTCACTCAATCAGGTAGGGACTGAACACCCAATCCACATAGTGCCCCCAGAGGATTTGATCCTGGGTACTAGAGTAAGAAGGCAAAGAAAGAAGCCACCTTGACAGCCTGACTACTCCTCTGATGTATGTCAGGGTTGCGTTGGTTTGGTGTGCTTGGTGCGTGCACATGTGTGGTCATCTAAAGCCCGACTCTCCTTTCATGCATTTAGCCCATTTTATCTTTCTTTTGAGCTCTTCTTTTGGCCTTTTTGCATCTTCTTCTCATCATCGGAATCATCGGCTGTTACGTTAGCCTCGCATTCCGCCACTGTCCTACATGCCAACTCTAAGCTGTCTGCCAGTTTAACTAGTTGCTGGTGGTGCTCTAATTGTTGCACACCTTCAGTTATCATCTCCTGAGCCTTGGTTCAGACAGGCGCTCTAAGAGAGGCACTGAACCGAATTATTGAATTTAAGTTCATGAAAAGTTGGACGTCTGAAACAGTTAGGAGCGACTGAATGCGCTGGAAGTCGAAAGGTCAACTGTTGCAGTCAGGGGGAATGACTCAGGAGCATCTTGGTTTTAGACGCCGATGTTGTCAAGAGCCAAAACCTAATGTAAATGTTGTGTTAAGTTCGCCTGTCTGAAACCAAAATTTATTTGGGTCGACCTAGACTCGCTCCTAATCTATTTTGTTTGGCGCGACGCTGGAGCGCATGTCTGAACTGGGTCTAAGCTTCTCATGCATTTTCTTGGTACTGCTCTTCATTGTATTTGTTGATTTGCTCAATTTTAGCATGTTGGACTTCAGTAAGCTTTCTTTGGTTCTTGTTAATTTATTGATTAAAAACATTAACCTTTGAGGAAAGAAGATCGCCCATGTTGCCTAAAATTTGGTTCTGAAACTCTTGTCTCTTGCTCTGATTTAACAGTGTTTAAGGCTGAAATGTCTGTAGGTGTAGGGTCCATGATGGAAGGAAAGTTGAGCGTCCTTGCTGCGATGGTGGTTCAGGCTAGAGTGACCCAACACATACGCCTTATGCATATCATTCGTACAAAGCATGGGGGCAGCATTCTCATGCGCACACATCCTTCTCCGACACCATGACCTTCCGGTCAAATTAGGTCATGCTTTTGCATCAAGCGTTCAGGCTTTTCTGGGCACATACAGACAAACATTTCCTGCTTTGCTGTGTACTGCAGGAAAAATATATTTCCCAGGGTCCTATTTAAACTGAATGAAACGAAACTGGCAATATTTTCTTTGAAGGGAAAGAAGTTAGGGAGAGAAAAAAAAAATTACTGGTACCTTCAAGTTGCTGCGGGCCCAGACCCTTGGTGTTAAATATTCCAATTGGTCTAGAATTAATAGTATTATAGCCATTAACCTCGCTATTTTTAACCTCAGGGTGTCTGTTTTGGCTTTGACATCTTCGGCATCATTCTGGGTTTCATAGAAGTGTTTGCTGCCCTCACTGGCATCATGATCGGCAGTGACAGGAATCGTCAGCTAACATCAGCACACAGTATGGGCTGTCGTGTCATGGGTGATGTCCTGTGAGAATGGAGAGAGTGAAACGGTATCCTCGGATTGTAAAACGAAGGACCAAGTTCAAAGAACCCCCCAAAATGCATGTATACATTCTATTTTCTTGGGAGGGTGGGTTTGGGGGGTGGGGCTGGGCTGGTCGGGAAGTGGGAGTTGACTTAGTTTCTGGGTCTCACATACATTTTATCATTCATCTACATTTTAATTGATAATGTCATTTGTTGAATTGTACACGTACAGACACTAGTAATTTTGTGGTAAAATGTACATGTCTCTGTGTGGTATATGTAAAGTGTACATGTACTGGTGATGGTAAAGTGTACATGTACATTTACTGGGTAGTTTCGTGGTAAACTGTTGTGTACAGTATCATGGTAAACTGTACATGTACTGGTTAGTAACATGGTAAACTGTACATGTACAGTATCATGATAAACTGTACATGTACTGGTTAGTAACATGGTAAACTGTACATGTACAGTATCATGATAAACTGTACATGTACTGAGTAGTATCATGGTAAACTGTACATGTACAGTATCATGATAAACTGTACATGTACTGAGTAGTATCATGGTAAACTGTACATGTACAGTATCATGATAAACTGTACATGTACTGAGTAGTATCATGGTAAACGGTACATGTACTGGGTAGTATCATGGTAAACTGTACATGTACAGTATCATGATAAACTGTACATGTACTGAGTAGTATCATGGTAAACTGTACATGTACAGTATCATGATAAACTGTACATGTACTGAGTAGTATCATGGTAAACTGTACATGTACTGGGTAGTATCATGGTAAACTGTACATGTACAGTATCATGATAAACTGTACATGTACTGGGTAGAACATGTGTCATGGTAAACTGTACATGCACTGGGTAGTATCATGGTAAACGGTACACGACTGGGTAGAACATGTATCATGGTAAACTGTACATCATGGTAAACTGTACATGTACAGTATCATGGTAAACTGTACATGTACTGGGTAGTATCATGGTAAACTGTACAAGGTTAACAATATGTACCTGGTAGTATCATGGTAAACTACTTTTACTGGGTACTCGTACTTGTACTATGGTAAACTCTACATAAAATGGGTAATATGGTAAGACCTACCTGTACAGATATTAGTTTACTTTGTAGTAAGTTGAAAATGTACTGGGTATATTTGCTGACTCACACACTATGATATTGTGTGTTGGGATATGTCAGCGTCATGGTAACATGGTGGTGTGTTGGAATATGATTTTCATACTTCTCTAGAATATCATGTTTTCAGGCTCTAAAACTTGTATTTAAGACAATTGAGCCGCAACCAGGCTATAGCTTGGACTTCAATCAGTTTTTATAAAAGTGTCTCTTGATACTAGATCAAGTGAAATGTGTGCAGTAGATTGTCTCCTTCGAAGGCCCCCATGCATGCAACCGGTCTTCACCTGCAATCGGGGACCTCCTATTGTCCCTCTTTGGTTTTTGGCAACAGCTCCCATTGGTTTTGTACATACTTTCCAACTGGGGGGGGGGGGGGGACCTTCAACAGCGTTCTCCCTTAACAGTGGTCCGCTGGCCAAATGCCAGTTAAAACACCTGAGGACCAGTCAAGCTTCACTTTAAGTGGTCCAGCTGGAAATTATACATGTACATCTGAAATATATATTTTGTTTTGTTGTCTCTGAAATTGAAAACAATCGTGAAATTAAACCTTTCCTGAGATTGTTCTGTGATGAGGGTAACAGCGATACAACACTTCTGTCTTAAACTGAGGGGACAGAATGTCATAAGGTCATAAGTTCTGGCTATTCTTCAAGTGGTTTACAAGTACTGAAATAATATTAAAAGAATCAATTGGTCACTGTTCTATTAAAAACTAATGATGCCATTTTGTTCTCATCCTAGTTTTTAAATAATTTTTCTTGATTCATTTCTTTAATTTTATACTTCCTTTTGTTATGTCCTTTTATATCATCATAATTTGGGGAAAGATCATCTGAGAAAGTTTGCAACAGAAAGGAGGGAAATGTGTTGATTCATTTTAAATTTTTGTTTCAAAGTTTAAAAAATATATAAATATTTTGCTAATCGGCAGTTTATTTGAATCGATTTAGTCTTAAACCTAGTCTATTGATTTATGCATGTATTTATTTATTAATGTTAAATTTAAAGCAATGCACCATACAAGTTTGTGATGAGTTTTACAGTTGAAATGAGCTTTAACAACAGTACTTTATTTTATCTTGAAATATTTAAACAATTTATACATTTTGTGGTTTCATTCGTTCAATCCTTAATTCATTTGATTGGATGTGATTTGTCTTCAATCTTGAAACGATGCACACAAACATCATACATAAAGTTAAAGCAAATTTGAAACAGTATTCTTTGATCTATTCAAATACTGTCATTTTTGATCGACTTTTAGTTTGAGTTTTATCCATTTTTTCCACCATTCATTTATAATTGTAAATGTATTTTAAGAATGCGCTGAGGACACGATCATCTGAAAAGACTGTAAATCATCACAGTGCTTTGTTTTATTTAATTTTACGTTACATTTTCTCCTAAACAGTTTTATCTTCTCACTGGATTTTTTTTCATTCAAGATAAGACATGAACTTCATGTCATTCGATTATTATTAGGGTTTGTTCTGTTATTTTAAGTGATGTACTAAAAAGCTTTGCTAGCGGTAACACCTTGCTCATTCCAATTATGCTTCATTTTGACATGAGTTTTTGTTTTATTTTCTGCATTTATTTTGCCTATCAATCTTTGGTAATTTTAATTTAACTTTGTCATCAAGTTTGTGTTTGTCTTCAATTTTGTTTTGTATTTATGTATTTATTTTTGTATTTATGTCTTTATTTATTTTGTTTATTAATTGTTTATTACTTTATTTATTAATTTGTTGATTTTTGAGATATATTTATTTATTTTATTTATTATCATTATTATTATTTTTTATTCGTGCACTATTCAGTCACTTTAATTGATGATAATGTTTTAACAATTATTTTCATATTTTCATTTATGTACAACCGAAGCAGAGTATTCTTTTTAATCCAAACTGGCAAGTACATTTCATTGGAATTTTTGAGATATTTTTGTGCAATATTTTTTCCTTTCTTATTTATTGATTTGTTTTTATTGATAGCATGCAATACTTATTGCTAATCCAAACCAAGGTTTGTATTAGTTATATTTGAGGGAAAAAAGGTATTTATTTGGCTTTGTAGCCGAAACGCCTTTTGTTTTTGTTGATATTTTGTTGATATTTTGTATTATTTTATATAATATTGTTATTATTAACGGCCAAATCCCATAGGTTTTTGACACTGAGTTTTGTTATGGGATAGTCATATATTTAACAAGTTACATACCCAAATTGGAGCTTATATCTTAACTTAGTTGCTTGCCAATACGACGTCAGTGTTACCTGTTTTATAGATGTTTCTAATTTGTGGCAAGCTGCTTTTCGTCGTCTTTTGACTCCCATTGAGGGCGCTTCAGCTTATGATGTGTATAGCAATGGGATTGATAACTTCGGTTACTCTTTGAGCTCTGCTTCAAGCGGTTAACATTATAATACCACGTGGCATAGAAACAAAGATTGCGTTTTGATACGTGCGTTTTCATTATGAACACGATTTCATCCATCGCTGGGGTGTGCAGGTCATTTTTCATCTTTAAGAAATCATTGCCTCCTGAAAAATCATTTGTAACTTGTCATTTAGAAAAGTCTTTCTAGCCGTGTGTTCGTTTGGAGTTTTCAATTGTATGAACTACATGTATGTGCAATATTGTATTAATTAGTTAGGGGAAAAAAGAAAAAGAAAACAAAAAAAACCTAAACATTTTACTTGTCCTAACTGGATATTTTGTATTCAGTACCCAAGTATGTATTGTTAGATAGACATGATAGAGACAATCGTATTTTGATTATAAACAGTTTCATGCTCTTGTAACTACCAAGCTCGTGACTTCCCAGGATTTTTCCTGGTTTTAGAATATTTTTCTTCTTCAAAATCTCTTTGAGCCTTCAAACGTTCTTGAAAAGAAGCAGTCACAGATGAGAGAAAGAAATACACGGCTTCCACATTTTGTCAAAACCCGTAGTATTGTATTTCTGGTCGTGCACGGAGTCTGTAAACCTCACGATCTTTCTGGTCGTGCACAGAGTCTGTAACAATTTTAACATCCAGGAGGTTCTGGGTCTAGAATAAGTGGGGAACCCAGGCCAGCAAGCCATTTTCAGGAATTTTCATATTTGTTAAGTCTCATCCCTTAACTAACTACACACTAACATGTACTGCGGGAGCAAATATATAATTAGGCCTCTGTAAGTCATGTTGTATACTTGTTGGGTGTCAAATAACTATGGTCTATATTTTTTACATGTAAGATACATATTTATTTTCGGAGAAGTGCAGTCATTTCATCGCCTCGTTTACATTGAGCAAATTGTCAAACGAAAATAAGAATAATGTTGATTTTATAAAGGTCAAGAATGTACCGATTCATCGAGGAGCAAGACAACAGCGGCCGTTGGTAGGCACACCACGCAGGCATGGGATTTCTCGGGATTTTATTCCTGATATCAGGATTTCGTTACATTTCAACCAGACTGCTTTTTGCAAGACCAGAATCAAAAATGAGGAAAAACTTCCCGCCAGAGTTTAGCATGCATTTAACTGTTTTTATTTGAGCCAGCACCGAGAGGTGCAAACAAATATTTATCTCGTACGTCTGAACTGAATTGACTAGGTATTTTTTATCAGACTCAAAGTCAACGTTTATATACCCAATTTAGTTTTTATCAGAGATGTTTATAGTGAATGTATTATTATTCATTATAAGTCAAATTAAAAAAAACCCCAAGATAGCCTGACTTGTTCGGTCTTGAGTTTACTGGCCCGACACTAAAACTACTGGTCTCGGGCCCGCGGTTCTGTGTAAATTTCGAGCCCTCTAATTTTTAGGTTGTGTGTTGTGCAGCCGAATTGTCGCACCGGCTATACGAAAAAAAAAAGAGTTCAAAAACGATTCTCGCTCGAGCAATTCCGAGATTGCAGTAACGTGGTCGAGAAGTTGACATGCGCGTGATCGCTCGTTAAAAATATTTTTGTTTAACCAGTACTGTACATGCATTTCTTTCAGCCGTGTCAACTTGAATAGCCGTCCGTAGTTGGCATGCTCTCTTAGCCAAGATGTATGGAAGTAATCCGCCTTACAGTTCATAATATATTTAATATGATTTAATATTTAAAATAATATTAAAGACGCGTTTATCGGTACTTGTATAATGTTTCGTATGTATCAAGTGTGTTTTACTGGTCATTCATTTATGAGAAAAGTAATTAATTATCTCCACAAAATGTTATTGTATTATAAAAAATGAAATAAAATATTGACGTTTTTTTAATAGAGTGGATTGTTATCACTTTTAAATCTTATATGTTATTTATTAAAAATATATCAACTTCGCTGCAGTGTCATTGGTGTGCTACTTTACCATTTGCTTGAAATAAATTTCAAAAAATAGACAAACATTTTCGCTGATTACACATTGTTTCATTTATAACAAAGGGTAAACTTTTGTTTCAGTTGTTTTTTAAATATTTTTTTAAAACATTGAACCAATTCAGCGCAATACGTGTACATGTATATGAAGTTATACAGTTTCCTCAACGACAGACCAATACATAGACTGGTCCCCTGTCTTTATCCGCAAGGATAAAGACAGGTACTGGTCTTAAGGCCCAATGATTTCATTGGATACATCACGTAGCGTTGTTTTGTTCTGCGAGTGTCCGTGTGAAATGAATGCAAGGTCAAAGGTACGTTTGCTAACATCCGGAGTCGATTTCACAAAGCACTAAGACTCATCTTAAGATGAGTTGTCAGTATTACCATAGTGATTTGTATTGTGACATCACACTTTGCTTAGCAATTAAGATGGCTTTGCGTTTAAGATCAATCTTAACTCTTTGTGAAATCGAGCCCTGGTCTGGCAGGTATCTGGCGTTATTCACGAGCCTCGAAGTGTGACGTCAGATGTTCGGGCTAACCAATACACAGCTCTGCGGCTGGGGTGGTATAGCGCCACCCAAAAAAAAGAAGAAAAAAAAGGTTAACCCATTTTTTGAATCCATTTCTGTTGAAGCCTTCACTTTTTATTATGTTACCAATACTCCGGAGGTTTTCTTTTTTTTAAAGAAATGAATTGTGTCTTCTGGTGGACCCAGAACTGGAGAGAGTGCCAAATCCAAGTCTCACTATCCATTTTTAGGTCCCCTGTAACCTTTTTAAAACTGAACCAAAATTATACATAAATTCGCGCGTTTTTGCCTGTTTGATTGCTGTGTTTCGAATTGAATTCGAAATTCAATTCAAGCATTCATGAATGTGAAATCATTATTATGTAATTCTTAATTTTAGTCTTCGTTCTTTTTAGAAAGATTTTTTTTTGCATTTCCCCTTATAAAATAAGTCAACAAGATTAATCTGTGCAAGTCATTTTCTTATACTTTTTAAGCATCGAATCAGATCTGATATACGGTGGTGTACAATCCGACTTAATTAAAAAATAGTTGAATGGGTTATGTTGATTACAAGTTTGATAAGTGGTGTGTGTGTGTTGGGGGGGGGGGGTCGCAATTTGATTCGCCTGATTGTGGGTGAAAGCTTGTTGGAATCGTATTAAAACTTTATTGCGTTTTCTGCTGCCGGTTGAAATGATATATTCAGTTTTTAAAAATATTTCCTTTTCTCCTTTCTTTTTTTTTGGTGAGGGAGAATTTCAATCACTCTCGGAGCATGATTATGACCGTTAATTAAACTAAGGACTGCTCACATTATTTGTCTCCTAATCGACCCTTTTCTCAATACATCTCGGAGGGTTGTCATTGGAGAATGAACTCACAAGGTGCGTTCTTTGAATAACAAATAATTGTATTTAGTAGTGGAGTTACGCTGACCATGAAATAATTAGAAATGTCTACGTCAAGAAAACAATTTACAAATTTGATTGGGTCCTGGAACACTGCTGAAGTTTAGCGTCAGGACGTGAACCATGAAATCTTATGTTCAATTTGATTTTGAAAGCCACAAGAAATTATTGTATATCTTTCAGGGGAAAAAGGTATTGAAAAAAAACAAAACAAAAAAAAACCAAACAAACAAACCATAAAAAAAACCAAGACAAACGTGGACAACGATTTTAGAAATAAAAAGTACAAACCAAAAACGGAAACGCGTAAGAGGATTTTGAGTTTGTTCGCTTCTTACAAAGCAACGAACGGTTGGAGTTTTTAAATTAACGACAATTGAACTTCATTTAGTGCGGGAGGATATTGTCGTCTGAATGTAATTTCAATTTAATATCAATGGTTCTATTTCAAAAAAAAAAAAATACTAATAACAACTAGCTAGGGAAATCGCGGGTAATTGATTAATGACCATCCATAGGGATGATGTAAAGAACCAATTGACTGCCTTTTGCAGATCTCTCAAGTCAGGACGTATACTGACGTATTACTCTCTTTGTGACTTTGCAATCGGCGTAGAGACGATATTTAACAAGCAATCAGAGCTATACGGAGCTTGTTTGTCTGTCGTAGTCAGTGGCTTAACTTAGAATGGGGAGGGGGTACGTGCCCCCCCCCCCCCCCCGCTTGATGTCTGTGCCGCCCGGGTGCCCGCCCCATTTGAATTCTGGACTTTTTGGATCGGACATTTCCAGAGTTTTAATGTGATAATGTTGATGTTTTTAAAACTATTTTCCATTTACACGCAGGCAAGTTTTTTTACACTAACACCAGACTATCTTATAAAAAATAGTAAATTACATTAAAAATTACATTAAAACCGCTTTATTTTCTTGCTAACCTTTGAAATACGCTTATGTTTAAGCTAAATAGATTTTTTTTTACACACTGGATATGTTTTTAGGTTTACTTTTTAAAAACTACCTTGTTGTCTGTGGGGTTAAAAAAAAAACAATTTTGTTTTGTGTAACTCGGAATATGTGCTACAGTTTTGTATTACGATCGATTTTACATACAATCAATTCGCCGCTTGAAAATGTTATGTAATTTGGCAGTCCGTTTCTGTAAAAACAGGAAAAAACCCTGTATTTTGTAACGGATTTTTGGCACAACTTTAAAGGCATACATGCTTGGAAGCGACACCTCTGGAAAAAGCTACTGGGATTGTTGACGTCAATGGCAATTAGTGTATTTTGTGTTTAGTGCAGTGAGCTACTTGTAAAGCGACAGGCGAAGACGCATCTGTTTCTACATAAAGGAGCACTTTTGCAGTGAAGTTTAGACTAATGGAAGAAATAATTGAGCATGTTGGCGACAGTGGCTGTGTGCTTTTATTTCTACAAGAACCATTTCTGGATTAATTGAAGAACGACTAATGATAGGTGTTGCATGACTCGGACGAGCAGATCTTCGACAGACCTGTCATTCTTAACGATTGTCCATGAAATAATTGACCATCATCATAATGTGTACTAACACGTATCTTGTAAATTTCAGCACGCCGGTTGAAATACAATGTAGCCTATTATGGAAAGGTTTCGGCCCTTTCGGCTCCCTTTACGTAGGATAAAACACAGACCGTCTTAGTCCAGCCGATGCATCGTCCACCTTTTCCCTTTTGGTCCGTTGAACCATCCCGATGAAACCAAGAGTAAATTTTAAAGCAATCTCTTTTTTATAAGATTTGACACAGAACCGGTGAAATTTAGCTGTTCTTTCTAGGCCTTATAGCTAGTGGTTAATTAGATTTGACCGGCTGGCCCTTCACTAACGAAGCTCTTCCACATTTTGGACAAACCAACCGTTCATTTGATTTCGTGAAAACGTGCTCTTGAATCGAAAACAAATGAAAGATTGTTCCGTTGGAAAAGTCGTTCGTCGCTTCCAATCAGGATACATTGTTTGCAGGTCTACATTATAAGTTCTCGGATGAAAAAAGAAGAAAAAAACTTATTGTGTTAAGTTTTCGGTTGATAACAACTGACATAATTCTGTGTATTCGTTACCGCAAATGAATAACAGCAGCTAATTAAATTGCCATTTTAAGTTCATTAAAAAAAAAAACGAACAGTGGCATGCACTCTCAACAATTTCAAGAGTTGTTTTTGTCCTCTTTTTTCTCTCTCTCTTTCTCTTTTCCCTTTCTTTTTACTTAAATGTTTAGAGTTACGCCTGTACAGAGCCCTAAGAGGACAGATTATAAAGGGGAAATGGAACAGGGAAACAAACATTTGTGTCTATATGCCGTTCCCTCGAGATATTATTGCGTTCCGTCGGGAGTATTTATTCGTTCCCGGGAATTATGTCATTGCCTCAAATTATTAGTTCGTTTTCCCCTCGAAATTTTGTTGTCGTCTTCCCCTCGAAACAACGTTTCGTTTTTTCCTCGAAATGTTATTTAGTTCGCTCGAAATGTTTGTTTAGTTTCCTCGAAGTTATTTTATTCCCTCAAAATGTTATATTCCATCGAAATACTATTTCGAGGCAACGTTCGGAGGAACGAAACAATATTTCGAAGTAACGAAATATTGCATCGGGGAAAAAAGCACATATCCTTGTCTTATTTTTAAAAAATAAAAAAATTTAGCCGTCCCGTCAGGGGATCCTAGCTTTCTCTCCGTCAAACACAATTTCTCAAGTGTGCACTTGATGTGACAGACAAGTAGAGATTAAAGGTTTTTTTGTCACCGTAATGCATGATTTACAGGCAAAATTGTAAAGAAAGGCAATAAAAGTCGCAAGTGAAAGTTTCAGCTGAATGCAGTGTCTATTGTTGAGAAAAAAAGCACACCCCCCCCCAAAACCCCCCCCGTCGAATCCATCCACGTTTAGCGAGGTGACAGCAGGAACCAACCGCACCAGCTGGCTGCAGCAATAGCGAACGGACACCAACCCTCACAAATCTGCAGAAGAAAAAAAATCACCCAAACGATTTATGCATGAATCGTTTCTTAAGATTTAATTGTTTTGGGGTGAAATATCACCCAAGCCATTATATACTTCTTCGTATGGGAACCTTTCTAAAAATAATCTGTACTGACAACACCTGCATTTAGTGTTTCTCACCAAGTAAGTCTTTATGGTCATTAAATTTTGAAATATTTACCAATCTTATGACACTACCTGTAATTCACTCATTAGCATCAAGGATATTGTGGCTTCCTTGCCCCACGGAGCCGCAAACTTCAGAAACCAGTAAACAATTATGTTATAAAGCTTCGAGCTGCCCAACATTCATATGAGGCTTCCGATGAACGGGTTCGTTCCTACCAAATGAGTGAGGTACTTGTTAAATTATTCGGAACACAGGATTTGAAGAACTGGTAATTTAAATTCGATTACATTTATTACGATTGTTGTTTGTGTGTTTTGTTTGGGCCTTTCTTCTTCCTTTTTCCGCCTTTTTCTGGATGGTTTGCTGTTAAAGATTATTTAATTTTTATACGGCTGTCCGCATAATTATTCGCACCATGGTTTGAACGGATTGAAACACAGGTGTGTGAAATACATCTGTGTTAACGCAAATGTCTCGCGTTTGCGTTCGCAAAACTGCACACATTACATGCCTCCTGTATTATAGGCATTTTATATACTGCTGATCTCTTTTATACGGAGTTCTGGAAGTGCCATCCAACTTGGTATTAGATCCTGAGATAATTCACTGCGGGATGATGACATCATCAACGCAAGATGACGGCATGCTGAGATGATTTATCTCATGATGACGACATTCTAAAGTAAGATGTCGTCTTCCCGATATAATTTATCTCCCTTGATTATTTTGGTGACCCCTTTGTGTGCGTTTTCTCTTTGCCTAGTAAATTTTTTATCGCAAGTATTATCTTGTATTTACAAGTCTTTCTGTTTATTGGGGTGAGCGGTATTTATATTTTATATATTTTTTATCATTTTACTAAATTGTATTTTTTTTATAAATTCTGATATGCCCGAATAAAGTATTATTGTTATTGTTAAGAGAATGTGGAAGAAAAACTTTGCGAGAACCATAAGCTAGACAATATTCTACTATAATCGGTTCCAGTTAATGGACAGAAATGCATAATATTTTGTCACAGTACCACTAAACCCTAAAAACGTCCGTGTCAAAAATTGACTCGTAACCGGGTCCCGTAGGGCAAGACCCATGTCTTGGTCAGGAAAATGACCGGGTATTTGTAAAGAAGAATACAAATACACAAAAAGGGGTCAAAATGCGGCGGAATCTGAGTTATAATTCCATTTTTAAAAACAACTTTCCGGAGTCAACCTGACCCGGAAACGGATTAGGCCCCACTGGGACCCGTCACGCAAAATAAGCTGTTGTAACGAAGCGCTTACCTCGTTTTAAAAAGACCTGACCTCGGTTTGTTAGTGCAGGCAAACATTATTAAACAACATCAACACCGACAAAAAACAAGACCAAAATCAACTTGGTGAAACCGCACCCGGCAAGAGGGAAGGATATCTCGTACGGAAACGTAATTGACGGTTATCCTTGCAGAAAATCTACCAACCTTTTTCCCAAACCTCGGAAGGGTAGCACTGAAAAACAACATTGCAACAAAAGCAACTCAATGAAACCCTGGCTAGCAAGAGGGAAGGCTAACTCATTGTATGGAAACATAATTGCCATTTATCCTTCTGGAAAATCTATCAGCCTTTTTTTCCCAGACCGTAGTTGCATCCTAACAGGGAAGGGATGTTGCTGCTGGAGATGTTTTAGAACCCTGTGGCGAACGCATGGAGTTGGCAGATTAGGATCTGAAAGTTAGAAATTAATTAGTGTTGGGTTTCGGTGTTTTTTTTTCTTTCGTTGTTTTCAAGTCATGTATATATGGCGTACTTTGATAACAAAAATAACATTTATGTTGAATTTTTTTAACAAGAAATAAAATATAATCGGTGTCGTTCCTTAGTATTTATGTTGCGAATGTGTGTTTGCTTGCTTGTTTGTTTGTTTGGTTTGTGTGTGTGTGTGTATTTGAACATGTCTACGCATTAAAACCGAGGACTTTAGCAATAGGCATCCGGGAAAATGACATATCGGGGACAGTCCTCGGTTTGTTTCGTGTACAAAACCAATGGGAACGTCGCTAAAAAAACAAGTCCAAACAATGGGATGTCCTCGGTTTACACCATTTACAAACATGTTTGGGCTCATATTTGGTACCTTATGGAGACCAAGGACAAAACAAAAATGGGAAAACAAAAGGTCTCCACATGGAAATTCTAAAGACTGGGGTGTTCCACAAGGAAATTTGTGTACAAAGTCTATGGGAAACTGTTAAGTGCAGGGACAAAGGAAAGAACAAAAGAATCCTCCACAAGGATGCATTTTTGAGAATGTGTGTGTTTGTTTTTGTTTGGGGGGGGGGGGGGGGGGGGTTAATATCCAATACATGTCCTACAGATGTTCTACCTGCGCTCTGCATATAGGTGGCGCTGGCAATATAACCGAGTGGGTGAAATGTTTTATACACAGTGGCTCTTGATTTGGAACAAAACGCACGTGGTAGCAAAGGAAATCCGAGATTTGTCATAGGATTTAGGTTTTGCTGAGTAGGATAACGATCTTTGTCAGATTTCCAGCTGTTTGCGAGGAATGCTTTCTTTAGCTTCCAAGTATAGCACAATGACCTAAGAGTCTCCAGTTACCGTGGTTTTAAGAGCTTATTATTGCACTGCGGATCAGAGCACTGGACCACTCAAAAAGCTACAATTGAGCGTCATCTATTACCAAGGACAGCTTTAGAGCTAAGCAAAAAAAAAAAAAAAAAAAAAGAGAGCAGGAAACCAGTCACATACAGTAAATGTAGAATGGTATTTTGGCTGGTAACATTATTCTGGTAATCAAAATTATTTTGTGCTTAGCTTGTGTGTGTGGGAGCTGTATGGAACTGCGCCCTGGTGATACAGCTATTATAGCAAACTCATGGTCTGTGGGCAAATGCCAATCCAATATTGGTCGCTGCAATCAACGCGGCCATGGCTCTGCTAAAGGATATACCGTTGGTAATTGCTCCAAAAATTAATGGGCACAAAATCTTACTTGGTAAAGAGCACTGGAGAGCTGTTGATATTATAAAACATTGTTAGAAACGACCCCGGTTGAAGTGATTTAGTTTTCGAGTAAGATGTAAAATTTTCACCCAATTTGAATCTGAGAAATTGGCTTCAGGCATCTGAAAGCACACACATCTATACAAAGATAGTGTTTTTTCTTTCAATATTTTCTTGCAACTTCGTTGACCAATTGAGCCCAAATTGTCACAGTTTTTTGTTATCTTCTGCATATTTTGGGGCACACCAAGTGAGGATAATGGTCTTCGACATTTTACCAAAAAAGAGTATACCATGCTTTTAAATATTGACGTTACCCTTTGCTAAGTGGTACAGCTCTATGTCAGATTGGTATCGGTCAGGCTGTCCCACTGACAAAATAATCAAACAATTTTGCACCAGGGTATAGGGACAATTAAGAGGCCATACGACCTTGATCAGCGGAGAGGCAACAACACACAAACACAAAACGTCTCTATTGGTTGTTTCCCATTCCCGCCAATTTCAATCACTGATTTAATTGATGTTTACACCGGAGCTGTCGAGCAAAATCTTGAAGTAAAGTAGGAGATTATTCCCAGATTGTCATTCCTCATCTGCGACTCCCCTTCCTCCTATAAAAATAAATAAATACAAAGCAAACAAACAAACAAACAAAGATAACGAACTAGAAATACGAACGAAAATCAAATGAAGTCGATAAAAAGAGATAGAAAGTGAAGGTGTACCATCGTACTAAAATAAATTAATTAACTGTTAGCTTTTGAGAAAGCTTCCGTATGCTTAGGGTAAAAAGTGATTTAAAAAATAAATAAAATAATGTTTGCAGTTAGCCCTGAGGCCATTTTGGTTAGAGAGCAGTGTTTTAAAAACAACTTAAAATTGTTACTTGTTGTTTTCGAAAAAAATAAAACAAAATAATAAATAAATAATTAAATGAATACAAAAAGATACAAATAATAGATATAAATAAATAAATAAATTACTACAAATAAACCAATAGAAAAGGTGTCTACAGTATTTCTTCTTATCGCCACACATCGGCACCCTACACTCTGAAAACTCCTCGGTCAGCATTTACCCGGATTCTTGACCCGTTTCTGGGTCTGGTTGACTCAGGAAATTGCTAGGTTTAAGTAAGTGGAATTCATATTGATCCCCGCGTCAGTTTGACTCACTTCTGGGTCATTTTGACACAGATTCCGGATCAACCCAGAAATGGATCGGGCCTAATGGGACCTTGGATCCGGGTCAGCTGACCCGGAAGTTGTTAAAGCGTAGCTGTTATTGACCCCGAATACATCGCTAATAAGTTAATAACTATCATTTTACCTTTCAATCAAACATTTTCATTTTGTTGCAAACTGACAGGACAAATGTCACTTTGTCTGAGAAGCTTTGTTCAGCCTGTTCAGCTATGTAATTATTAATGACCCCAATAACCTTGGTTTACAACACCCCCGAGAGTCGTCCACTGTAACAAACAGCTCTCCTCCTGAGTCCGAAGTTTCAAGGAGCCCATGAGACATTCATTTTCTGTACATGTACGTTCGCATTCCCAGTAAAGTAAACATGGTGTTTACTCCCGATTGCCCGGGATTGACGTGAGTCTGTGGGGCCGTCTCCATCGTAACCGAGGTTGATTAAAAGTCAAAGTACTAATCACTTCATCAGCTGCCATAGCTAGATAATAATGATGTAAACTTGTTTTGAGTGGTCTCGGCCTTGTAAAAAAAAAAGAAGAGAAAAAAACCACAATAAAACACATGCACATTTTGTTTTCGTCCAGTAGGGGTTTCGGCCGTACAGCAAAAACTATTTTCATCAATATTAAAATGTGTTATTCACGAACTGCAAATACCCTCCCCCTTCTGTAGCAGATTGTTAATTCCTAAAATTTGCGAATCCGTAATAATGGACTGTGAATCCGTATTATGGATTGCGATTCCGTAATAATGGACTGTAATACTCAATTGCGGATTTCGAATCCGTAATAGTGGACTGTAAAGCCGTATACGTAATAATGGACTGTGGATCCGCAGATACGGATTTTCAATCCGTAATAATGGACTGTGGATCCGTAGATACGGATTTTCAATCCGTAATAATGGACTGTGGATCCGTAGAAACGGATGTTCAATCCGTAATAATGGACTGTGAATATGTAGATACGGATTTTTTAATCCGTAATAATGGACTGTGGATCCATAAATACGGATTTTCAATCGGTAACACTGGACTGTGAATCCGTAGATACGGATTTACAATCCGTAACAATAGACTGTGAATCCGTTGGGGGGGGGGGGATACGGATTTCAATCCGTAATAATAGACTGTGGATCCGTAGATACGGATTTTCAATCTGTAAGCCGGATTTTCAATCCGTAATAATAGACTGTGAATCCGTAGATACGGATTTTCAATTCGTAATAATAGACTGTGAATCCATAGATACGGATTTTCAATTCGTAATAATGGACTGTGGATCCGTAGATACGGATTTTCGATCCGTAATAATGGACTGTGGATCCGTAGATATGGATTTTCGATCCGTAATAATGGACTGTGAACGGTAATTTACGGATTTTTAACCCGTAGTAATGGACTGTGAATCCGTAGATACGGATTTTCAATCTGTAAGCCGGATTTTCAATCCGTAATAATAGACTGTGAATCCGTAGATACGGATTTTCAATTCGTAATAATAGACTGTGAATCCATAGATACGGATTTTCAATTCGTAATAATGGACTGTGGATCCGTAGATACGGATTTTCGATCCGTAATAATGGACTGTGGATCCGTAGATATGGATTTTCGATCCGTAATAATGGACTGTGAACGGTAATTTACGGATTTTTAACCCGTAGTAATGGACTGTGAATCCGTAATTACAGATTGTGAATGCGTAATAATAGCTGGTTAAAAAAACAACAACCTAAAAACGGATCCGATTTTATTTATTGTTTTTATTGGCGACATTGGGCTTTTGATCTCTCCTACTATCTCATGATTATCTCACTATCCAAGAGAAAAGTTATGACATCTGCACACAGCAGTCACCACAAAATCAATCAACTCTAACCCGCCCACCGCAAGATAACCAATAACAAAAGCTCTCTGATCGAGCAATCTCTGGATCCCGTGTGACCATTCCATTTAGTTTGATTATTTCAGTACCGTTTTTATTCACAATGGCTTTCTCAGGCGTGTGTTAATCCTGCGCATGTATCCAGAAAAGGCCACTGTGAAATTTGTCGTTATGTTAACAGACGCGTAATCTCCGAGTTGCCCTCACAAATTCCTGAGACACATTTGCGAGAGGTTCTTCAGTCCTTTCGATTGAAGAATGCGGTTTTTCGATTGGGCGGTATGCGTGGTGTGCTTCACCACCACGGCCATCAGCTCGTGTGATGGCAACAACAACATCACCAAGTTGCACCTTCTTGGGCTGTTCCCGATGACCGGGTCGTGGCCCGGGGGCCTTGCCATGTCTCTCGCCACCCAGCTTGCCGTCCAAGATATAAATGACAACCCCGATATCTTGCCAGGCTACGAGATCGTCCTGATTCCACAGGACACCGCGGTAAGGAATTCCTCTCTCTCTGTCGTAAAACCTTTAGATTCAATGTGTGATTAAACCCACTCTTGGTGCGCCAAATTCATTCTTACTTTGGAGGCTGGTTGAAATCATAATCTTTGTCAAAAACCTCAAACCTCGCTTGATTGAAATCAATATTAATCGTTAACAATCTGATTCAGTGTGGTAAGCAACTGCTCTAGCAATGTAAAGGTCGTGGGTTAGAATTCCACCTGAGTAATTTGCCTGTGGAATTTTTTTCACACAACGTAATTATGTGTTAAAAATCTGCATGAGCTGTTGTTCATTTTGTTACCGTGTTTTTGTTTTTGCGTCCTGTGATGGTTGTTGTTGTCGTTGTTGTTGTTGTTGTTGTTGTTTTCGCTTAAATCACTGTCTTAAATCCACTTCATTTTCATTACGAAACGGTTTATTGTTGAAGGTTCAAATGGCTTGACAAATGTGAAATAAAAACATCTTACTAAATTGAAATAATAATATTTGCCTCGATCGCGAGTAGGTTTATTGACGTGATATTGTCTCACTCAACCTGATGCATGGTTATAAATATTGTATACAGAATACTTTTTCAAACCAAATTGTTTGTTTGCCTTCATCTGTACCCTGTCCATATACGTTTTACTTGAGTTTGCTGTCTTCCATTTTCCATACACATTTTTTTACGAGATTGGCCTGTGAATGATGTCATACAAACGGCGCCATTTTGAGCGAGAAAGGATAGTTTAGACATAATGCTCGGTTAAAAATAATTGAATCTCAAAACAAAAAGAAATGAGAAACAACCACATTTATTTATGACAACTTCAAAACACAGTTTGCATATTTATAGGTTGCGTGTGCTTTCCCGATGTCTCTAGTTTGTTCTTTCCCAAGCATTATACATATCCCGCATCTTGTTTCATCACCACTTTACGATAAAGCATTCCCACTATTTGCCTCGACATCCGCTTTACATTAGTTTTGATTAACTTAACCTGGCGGATGCGCGCACGACAGCGGCTATGATTAGTCTTATCTGTTGTCATTAGTTCTAAAGAGTCTGTTTAACAAGTCCGCGCTGTCATCATTGAACCAAACGGGAAAAAACTATTTAAAAAAACCTAGCATTACAATAGGAAGAAGACATTCAGAATTCACTAAGAGACAAAATTGAATTAGCAAAAAATGAATCAAAGCACGGCGACATCGGAAATTCAAACTTAAGTTGTTTATCCACGGCCACGTAAAATCGCAAAATGCCCAATTACGCATGGAATGAAAACTGATCTGCGTCTCGGTGCGAATTATCGCTTGAGTTTACGTTGGATTGTACTTGTGTAGAATAATGTTGAAGACATCAGATGAGAATGTCATTTTGGACACTTTCTGCTCGTGTCTTTTTTTTCATTGTGCAGTATCCCATGCTACTCATACTTTGGAATGCAAATACAGAATTTACTTTGGTAGGAATCACCCGGTACATTTGCACTAGAGGAACACATATGGATACAGCCGGGTGTACATGGAGAGTACAAATTAGTCTTAAATATAAACCAATTTTCTTTTTATAAGTATTTTGTTTTCCCATCTATTCAAAACAGCTGTGCACAAATTGTTTTGGGACATCCATTCATTGGGTTCCTTTTGAAACCCGCACAGAGAGATAAAAGAAACTCGCTAAAATGAAGGATGTCCCAAAACAGTTGTAGTGGTTTGTGACGTTAATTGACGGGAACTCGGTTTAATTAATTTTTTACAAATCACAATTGATTTCAGTTGTTATCTAACAAGTTAATGACTTACATATCCCTTACATTTGCTCAAGAATATTTGCTGTATATATACTTGGGACGAAAACTTGTAACTTTATGCTAAATAGATTTTGCAAGTCTCGTGCGTGGAGAGGATAGACTTTTCAAGTCTCGTGTGTCGAGAGTATATTCTTTTTTCTCGAGCGTAGAGTGAATAGATCTCGCAAGTCTTGAGCTTGAGAGTGGAAGTCTTAAGCGTAGAAAGGATACGCTTTGCAAGTCTCGAGTGTGGAGAGAATATACATTTTTGCAAGTTGTGCGCAGAGAGGATAGACTTTTCAATTCTCGTGCGCAAAGAGGATAGACTTTTCAATTCTCGTGCGCAGAGAGGATCGATATTAGAGAGTCGAGTACAATTCCCCACAATGTGAGAATGAACGATTCTGAAAGCAACAGTTGAGTCAGTCAGAGTATTAAAGTCAAACAAAGTTATTTTCAGATTACGCCCCCCCCAAAAAAAAAAAAAAAAAAAATAAATAAAAAGAAAAAGAAAAAAAGAGGGGAAAAAACAAATAAATGCAATCAAAAATCTGATCACTTTTAACACCCTGGGTTCATGATGAAAAGACCAGCTAAACTTGAATGGAATAATCCACCACGAGGGAAGGAAAACACATTGAGAGAGACACAATATTCACTGACCAGCACTGACATTAACCACTTCGCTTTCAGTTACAGATTGAAACAGCTAAAAAATTAAGAGGTGTTAATTGAAACACAATTAGTGAATCTTAAGTGGCCCATCAAGGCCTATACGTTTAATGTCTACCTCCATGAGGTAACACTGTTTGCTTAATTTGTATAGTTCACCCCGTACACACAGTAGTGTGGAGGTAGAAATGTTAATTTCGACTTCCATGCACACACAATGACGCAGGTCCGGCGCAACGCGTTGCTTTGCGTGGATACAGTCATGGAACCAATAGACGATACGTTCGGATCGATCAAAGAATGCTGTTCGTCTGGTGTTTAAATATTGTCACAGAGTTGGTCATTAAGAGGGAGCTTACATTTTCGGTTGGACAGCTCATTAATCTAAAAGTATCTACCAGAACCAATTATCAATTTATAATATTGTCGAAACCAATATGTTGCAAAGACCCCCCGCATCGCCCTTGCTTATTTTGATTCATCTTCATTATTGTCATCATCATTATCAGGCTGTATTCATCCCTTGTTGGATCAATTTCTCCTCCAGTTTCCATTCCCTTCTGTCACTTGTCATTCTACTCCACGTCGCCATCTTCGTAAAAAGTGGTGATTTCATCTCTCCATCTCCTGTTTTTGCCCTTCTCGTTTTCTCCTGCCTGTCCTTGGTTGCCATTACATTAGTCTCTCGATCAATATAGTTATGTTGTCTTGTTTTACTTGCTAAGTTCCCTGCCCATCTGCAGTTCATTTTCTTATTTTTTTCAATTTGTTTGATCCGTTTTGGTCGCGTATGCTTGCGTCTGACATTGTCCCATTCGGATACAGTGATGCATTGAGCATTCGATTGCCGTAGTACTGAAAATCAGCGGTCGTTTTGGATGGAACGGATGCTTTTATTGAAAACTAGAAGAGTGACTTGAATGTATTACTCTCCGGTAAAACACTCATTTCTCTTGTTAGACCAGTACGAAACAATTTGAAACAGCTTCCCAAGCAGCAAATATTGCTTAACGGTTTTTCTGCATATTAAAAATAAGCAGAAAACCAGTCACAGATGGTACATGTGGAATAGTATTTTGGCTGGTAACCTTATTCTGGTAAGCATAGTTTTATTGTACTTTTAGGGCCATGTTGTTTATCCACTAGGGAAAATTCCTCAATTCTTGGGTTACAGAGGATCAGACTGAAAGTAGGATTCGTTGACAGCTTGCAATGAGTTTCATTCTGTCAGACTGGAGATGCAACGTTCCAATAGACTTTTGTCATGCTGCCACCATCTTGGTCATGTTCCCTGTATCCACAGTAACAGTACTGAATGCCAGTATTTATTGTGCAAAAGGGAACCAGACTATTTGCCCATACAACCTCGGTTGGGTACATTGATTTGAGTGGGGGAAGACAGCTTCACTATATGGTAATATTTCATCTCTCCATCTCCTGTTTTTGCCCTTCTCGTTTTCTCCTGCCTGTCCTTGGTTGCCATTACATTAGTCTCTCGATCAATATAATTATGTTGTCTTGTTTTACTTGCTAAGTTCCCTGCCCATCTGCAGCTCATTTTCTGATTTGTTTTCAATTTATTTGATCCTTTTTGGTCGCGTATGCTTGCGTCTGACATCCCATTCGGATACAGTGATGCATTGAGCATTCGATTGCCGTAGTACTGAAAATCAGCGGTCGTTTTGGATGGAACGGATGCTTTTATTGAAAACTAGAAGAGTGACTTGAATGTATTACTCTCCGGTAAAACACTAATATCTCTTGTTAGACCAGTACGAAACAATTTTAAACAGCTTCCCAAGCAGCAAATATTGCTTTACGGTTTTTCTGCATATTAAAAATAAGCAGAAAACCAGTCACAGATGGTACATGTGGAATAGTATTTTGGCTGGTAACCTTATTCTGGTAAGCATAGTTTTATTGTGCTTTTAGGGCCATGTTGTTTATCCACTAGGGACAATTCCTCAATTCTTGGGTTACAGGATCAGACTGAAAGTAGGATTCGTTGACAGCTTGCAATGAGTTTAATTCTGTCAGACTAGAGATGCAACGTTCCAATAGACTTTTGTCATGCTGCCACCATCTTGGTCATGTTCCCTGTATCCAATAACAGTACTGGATGCCAGTATTTATTGTGCAAAAGGGAACCAGACTATTTGCCCATTCAACCTCGGTTTGGGTACATTGATTTGAGTGGGGGGGGGGGGGGGGGGAAGACAGCTTCACTATGGTAAAGGTCTATACCGACAGTAGTAGTGCGGTTGTGTTTTGGAATCTACGAAACTGTTGCGCAGTGACTGTTAGCCTTTATTGCCCAAACCAAAACCGCTGTGGAAGTTTTTAAAGGTATGTTTTTTTTTTACAGGATTGGTGGAGCCGGAAAAAAAGAATAGAAACAAACCCTGCGCTTTGAAATGGGGATTAAACGTTTTATTGACAAAGACAAAATATTGGTCCTCCCTGGCGTGTAGTGTAGTCCATAAACGGTTGCGGGCCTCATTCATCACAAAACACCGAAGTTTGTGTCAATTTAACGTCACAACATGGGCCCAGAATAATGTTCTGATTAAGATTTGTGCAAATATTAATTCTGCTCGTAAACTCATCCGGACTCGTATAGTCATAAAGGCGACTTTAAGTCCAAAAGCTTTTAAATACCGGGAAAGATTACTGTATTGCTACTCATGATCTTTTAAAAACAAATATTTTGTCACCAAGGGATTGGTGTATAGTTGTGAAACAGTGTGCTTAAATGTAGGGCGTCTAGGATTGATTGGTAAATAGCCAAAAATCAATGACCATAAAAACTTTCTTGGTGAGAAGCACAGCAGCTGTTGATGTAGACTATAAATTTGGGAAAGGATTTTCTTCTAAGTGATATGGTTTAGATAACTGTTCACCCCAAACATTTTAACCCGAGAAACGATTTATCCGTTCGCGCGATGCTGCGGCCAGAGTTGCGGTTGGTATCCGCTGTCCTCGCTAAAAAAAGGATGGATTGGATGTTTTTGTGAAAATACCCTGACAGTGTTGTTATGTTATATCAGCATGCAGACACTATATTCAGCAGATCTTTCACAAGTTACTTTCATTGTATAAGATCAATATATGATCCCACCACCTTTAATGATCTTGTTAAAATAGGTTAATGTTGTTGTTTTTTGTTGCATTAAAAGACCAAGGGACGGCGTTTAAGGGAAAACAGTCTGCAGTAATTAATTGATCTATGGGAGGGGGAATGGCAGTTGGCCTGAAAAAAACAACAACAAATAGGCACAAAACCAGTTAAAAAAAACGTGGCCTTTTATTTGTATTTATTTCTTTCTTTCTTTATTTTCTTTTGACAAAATGGGCTTTTTATGCAAAGGTTTTTGATGTATTTTTTCCTAAATGTTGATGACGTTGACACTGCTGGTTTTGCTCATTTTCTTAAGTTTAACAAATATATATTTCACATCTTGTTGAATCGTCGCTATTATCATTGTAATTAAGGTAACGAAGACATGATATGTTTTCCCTCTACATATCATTGACGCACCTATATTGGATTGATCGTTGAAGGGTGCTCGGTATAATAAAAAAACCCCCAAAAACCCACAAAACATCTGCCTCGATAAGCTAGGATTAACTAGGATTCAGCAACAGTTTTACCCCTTTTGGGGTCAGTTTGGTAAAGGGTCAGGGCCCATAGCAGCTGGTTTCGGGTCAGTTCCGACCCACGAGTTTTAAGAGTGTATGAAGGAGAAGTAGCTAAAGGACGTCAGATATCCGGTGCACCGACGGTCTCATACAACTATATACGGCTCTGAAAGTCAGAGCTCGCGGTCAATCCTGTCCTCTCCTCTAAATTGTCAACTTTACCTTCCACTGTTTGTCGTGAGTGAACGAACCAAGGATTATAAATTTGCTGTTTAAGTTGGTAGTTCTGCTATCTGCATTGTAATCACATTGTTAGTCGTTCATTTTTATTTTTTGTATTAAACTTATGGCACGGCCACAGTCCTTTCCTTCGTGCTTGTGGTTCAGTAATAAGTATTTAGTTAGCGGTCATCAAAATGCAGGCATCATCCCATAAATCAGAGATCCTTCATATCATCCTACGCAAGGCTTTGGAGCTCACTATACCTGCTTCTGTCGTTGTAGCTCAGTCAGGCCAGTCTTTTAAATCCAGGGTTCATAATATACTCATAAAAATGCCCCCTGATCACAATAACTCTAACTTAAGTAGGGGAAGAAAAAAAAAGAAGTTTTGCTCCAAATGTTGTATGGATTGTAAATTAGGCAACGACACCGACGATTACTTTTGTTTGTGTGTGTGACGGCTGACTCACCGGAAAAATTTACAAAATATTAAGGTAACTACACCTGCTCGATTCATCTTTATTGTGAATACTTAAATAAATACACAAATAAATAAATAAAATTAACAAAACTCAATTCAATTTTAGAAGTCCTACTCTACTATGGGTATTCAATTATAAACTCAATATTACATTGACAATTGTGTTGTTGTTGGTCAGAACAATAATGGACAATGTCATAGACCTTTTTTTTTCTTCCTCTGTCTGTTTTGTTTGTTAGTACTCACCGGAATAACCAAAGTTAATAAACTCAATCTAATTTAAGAAATCACATCCCCACGCACTTACTAATGGTATTCAACGATCAATTCAATCTAACGTAAAAAGTAAATCAAAATCATAATGGGACATTGATGGCAACCACCTCTATTTGTGAGATGGTTAGCACTTGCCGAAATTAATTGGTAAAATTTAAGACTTTAGGATAAACCCACCTGCTCGACTCATCTTTGTTCTGACTCTTTGAGTAAAATTATTTAAACTCAATGCAATTTTAGGAATCCTCCTCTACTAAGGATATTCACGTCAATTTTAAGTCAATTACAACAACAACAACAAAAAACCCATAATAACATGGAGCACAGACGCCGATAATTTTCTTTTCTTTTCGCGAGATGGCTTTTTACTCACCGGGCTAATTGGCAAGACTGTGAGGCAACCACACACCTGCCCAATTCACCTTTGCCACGATTGTTGAACTATAATCAATATACTGAATCCAATTTCAGGAGTCCCCTTCCCCAACACATGACATTCATGGATTAATTCAATATTACATAACAAAAATCTTCACAATTATAACTAGACAATGGCGCAAGTATAGGCACCGGAATAATTCGCAAGTTTTTAAGATAAACACACCTGCCCAATTAATCTTCGTTCGGAATGTTTGAGTTATATATATCCAATCCAATTTCAGGAGCCCCTCTCTACGAATTATATTCAAGGATTACTTCAATAGAACGGAGAATAAATTACCGAAGTCTTAATTGGGCAATGACACCGACCATTGTCGGTGAAGTGGCAATATCCACTAGCGTAAAAACGTCAAATGATCAATCTGAATACCAAAAAAAATATCCACTTTGTAACGTAGAAAATGGTTTTGGTGTAATGAGTCTACCGGTTTATTCAAGTACGGTCACATTCGAGTTTAGAAAGTGCACACTATAAAATGGGTGCAATTAGTATGTTTTGCTTGCACACGCACGCCTTTTGTGTTGTGTTGTTTTGTTTTTTTCTGATTTATTTTCTGTGCAAGAGTGATTTTTAGGACTTTGTAGAGCGTCCCTGTCGTTTTCCGCCAACTCAAACTAATAAATAAAATTAACATAACAAGGGCAAGTCGTGATGCCTGCAGCTTACGAGTGTCACGACGTTTTATGCCATCCGTTTTTGTTTAGACTTCTAACTGCGTAACTGCCAAAGATGACACTAATTGTTTACTGAATTTATGGCTCCCTTTTCGAAGGTGGCAACTTGGTACATGGGATCATATAATGACCAAAACGCTATCAAAATTAAAAGGCCTAGTTACATCTGCGCATGGTCAGAACTACATGCACATTGGAAATTTACATGATACGTCTGCTGAAACTTAAACGTTCAAAAGTCCTCCATTCTCAAATTTGGCATCCAAAGACGCAAACACACATTTCACTGTGTGAAAGCGATCGCTAGCAGGCTTCTTCTCAGAGTTAATACGCGCCATATCCAAGTGTGTGCCAAAGACGTACCGTTTCCAATGCGTTGATGCGTGGTTCACTCTTAAAAAACAACTCCCATTCCCGGGTCAGGCTGACGCAGAATATGTTAACCAAAGATTCTAACACAGCTTCTGTGTCATTTTGACCAATTTCTGGGTCATTTTGACCAACTTCTCGGTCAATTTGTGAAATATTCTGGATCAGATTGACCAGAAAGGGGTCATGCCCAACGGTCAATTCTGACCCAGTAGTTTTTTAAAGTGTTAATAGTTCCCACTGAGGCTTACTAATAAAGAAAGGAAAAATCATAATAAAGAAAACCTTACGTCACTTTTCGGTCACATGGTGACTTTAAGAAATCATACTCAAGCACTGCATAAACCCGTTTTTGATAGCAGAATGTTATCTTGTTTTGTATTGAATCGATTGTTTATACCCTTTTTTACTTTTCGGGAGTCTCCAGTTTGAACTCGGTGGTCCGTAACAAATTCAATGTGAATGTGACAAGCAGTCGTCTCAAAAGTCCTTGGCCGTTCACTATACCTGGGCAAAGTTGTGGGTAACTGCACTATACAGTAGCGGGCCGAAACACAAACATCGGTTTCCCCGGCTAATTTAAAGCAAAAAAATGCATTCAATTTCATTAACACGCATTCAAATTCACGCATTTCCCCCAATCCAATCAAACTAGATTTTGTTTTTGGTAGCTATAAATAAATGCATTCAATTTCGTTTTCGTGCACACATGATTTTGTTTGTTCTCACTCAGGTTCGTTTCAGTCATTGTATTTCATTTTAGGCAATTCAAGACTAGACTTTAACCAGTAGTTAGTTGAATTTCTAATACCTGTTTGTAATCGATGGAATCAATTAAGACTCGACGAAGTGCAAATGAATTTGCTTTCTCTATGGGCAATGAATTTCAAGCTGTGTGCACTCAAATTAATCATAAGTTAAGGCTTTCCGAGTAAGCTGACAACAGCTGTATTACTGGCACTTCAAATAACAAATAACAAGAGGCGTTTCCGTGTTATTGCATCTCCCTTAGATTCTGTGTCTTGTTTTAATTGTAATATTGTTCCTTTTGCTTTGTTACTCTCAAAGTTAAAGCATGTATCGATAAGTTTGAAACTAAATCTTTTGCTATAGCCTTGAGATTGTTTGCCCTGGTATTTATGTTGATGTCTTTATTTCTGCTTATGTTCGGACCATGTCAAGTTAGAAGTAAACAAATAATTTAAAAGAAACAGAAGCTTTAACATTTGAGGAGTCGTTAAAATTAAAAAAAAAAAAAATTATTGTTGTATTCCGGTGTTATTTATTTTTTGCTTTTTCCCCAGGTCTTTTTTTCTGGTTATTCATCTCTTCTATTCGTTTATTTATATTGATTTATATATCTGAAGTTGGTTTCTTTAAACTTCAATGTTCTGACGTGTATAGTAATCCCGGCGTGTAATGTAAGTTTGGTTGTGATTATAGGCCTACTAGTGTAGAAAATGAATTCTCCTCAAAATATCCGCCTTTCTAATAGGCAAGTACGAATCAGAAAGCACATAAAATAGAATTTGAATTTGAATGCAAACACTTTGGAGAATGTTTGCTCGCTGATGAAATTGAATGGTTGGACCAGCTCTTGCTGCTGCTGGCTTATACGAAATTGAAAGAGTCTAGCGGCCTAATGAAATTGAATGATCTTATTTGAATGCTAAACTGGTGGAATTGAATTACTCCGTTTGACTATCGAATGCTGATTCAAAGGAGCATTCATTTTCACACGAAACTGAATGAGCCGGGTTTAAAAAGAAAAAAAATCGCTTTTGTTGACATTGTCCGGGAAAACGTTTATAAACATTAATCAAACGACTACAACAGTCACTGAAGTGAGGTTTGCGGAAAGACACACAGGATAATACATCTCTCTCATGAGCTGTGGTGTTTCTGAGAGCTCGACGTTTCGATCGGTGTGCTCCGAAGTGAGTTTTATTACACGGTGTCTACACAAACCCCACTTGATGGTATTACTTCACCATGCAAAGTTTCAATTCCTACTTTCCTACATCCAGCAGTTTATTGTTCTTCATAGAGGGATTGATGTCTGTTTTATTTTAGTATTCCAGCAGAAGCAAGACAACAGGTTGTTGACAACATGACTGGCAATTTGCACGCCAACGTGTGTGCCTTTAGGGCATCATTTAATCGTGCTTTGTGCTGTTTAGTACAGTGGTCGTCACGCAACACGCAAGCAAAAAATATAGTAACCCTAACCCCCATTAGGGTCTCTCTACAAAGCCTGCCAAATACAACAGAATGCAACACAGTTGAAATGAGAACCATGCCAAATGCAACAAAATGCAACAAGGGATATTGTTGCATTGTGCAGGCATGCTGTTTGAGAAAGGACTGAGCAAGGGTGTTTGCCCTGCTAAATGCAACAGTATGCACATAAGTGTAATGTTTAACTGTTATTATACAGTCTTTTGAATATGATTTGAATTATGATTCTTACCTAATATTACATCATACTTCTCAATACTTTTCCCATAAAAAATATTTTGAAATACCCATTATAAGTTGTTCATATACAATAGAAGCACCCAAACCTATATGAAGTCACTTCACTGCTGAATGCTACAAATTCAGTCAAAAAATGACATCTGAGTTGACTGCCAAATGCAACAGATCACAACAACTATTACCATTTGGTGCATATTGTTGCATTTAGCATGGTTAGGGGTAATACAAAACACACAAAACAAACAAACAAACAAACAAAAGTAATTTATATTTAGGCCTAGTCTTTAATAGCATTCGTGTCTTGTATTTGTTTCTGTATAGTGCGACGGTGGCAAAGCAACGGATTCAATGTACAGAGAGTTATACAACAGGACGACCACCAAGATGATGATCGTTGGAGGCGGGTGTTCCATTTCCACGGAACCAACTGCGCAGGCGTCGCACCATTGGAATCTCATACAGGTATTGGACATTTGCCAACATTTGCATTTGCACCGAGTTAATTAAGTTTCGCTTGTAAACCGAAAAAACACCTGAAGAATCCGTAGTTTAATTAGAGAGTAATGAATATTGCCCCAATCCGTCTTATCTTTAATACGGAAGACTCAAAGAGACATTCCGAGAAGAAAAAAGAAAGAAAGAATGTAATAATTATGACTTATATCTCATACTTATGTCATCAAAGTACAAGTCATAGTTGTGACTTACGAGATACCTTTATAAATAGGAATTGTATATGTCATAAACAATATGACATCGCCACAAATCATAATTATGACTTATGATAACTCACATTAACGGGATGTGGGCCTAAGTCATTCTCCTTACCACTTTCTTACCATTAATAGGCCTACAGAGACCCACCGGATGTGACACAATGCGGTAATTAGTATTCGTTTAGAAGCAGAATATTGACGGTTTTAATTTACGACTCCCGAGGTGATCCCGTGGCGTTATATGCTTCAAGATCACTGAGGGGAGGCCCGTGTTGTTTTAACGATAGCACGAGAGTAAAACCACTCAATTGTTGATTTATGACACCCATACATGTTGTGTGCCGAGACTTCTGGTACAAAGAAGCCGCAGCTGTTGCTACTGGTTTAGTACACGGGCTGCCATGTGTTTCGTACATGTACATTGGTGGTTGCAACTGGTGTAGGGCGTTGCGTCCGAGCGTCTCTGTAGTAATAACAAGACAAATCATGTGACGCGCTCTCAACCAATCAAATTGCAGAATCTTTGGAAAAACACTGCACATTTAAATGGGCTGAGTCGTCATGATCAAGACAAGACAGGCTCGTGGCTGTACGAGCAATTTTTAACTCTCGCCCATACATCACGTCACACGCGCTTTCTATAGATACATGATACAAAGGGCAGGCGCGCGCAGTTATTGGGCGAGCGAGAGTTCATATTTCCCATGTACAGCCTCGGGCCTGCTTTGAGCATGACGACACAGCCCCCTTTAAGAGCCGTATGACGTCCCCAATCCAAAGGGATTATGTATTAATGAGATTCTATTGTATTTTGAAACTAACGAAATTCATATTGCAGAAAACCTTTCTATTTTCCTGTATTTTGTCTAGGCCTATATCATTTTCATTCTCAACGGAATAAATTTATTGTCCCAGTATCAGGTAAAAACATAACGTATTTGCAATTACACAATCAAATTAAGTCCAAATGAGGAAGAATAAAGAAGATAACTAAAAAAAAAATGCTTTGAAGAAAAAAATTGATTGAATCCACATTTGAAACAGATATCAATAGCGGCCTCACCACTGCTGTCAAACCGTGACCTGTTCCCCCGGACGTTCCGGCTGTTGCCTCCCGAGTCTATGTTTAACGTCGCCAAGCTCGCTATGTTTCGGGAGTTTAACTGGGAGAAAGTGGCCACCCTGCACCAGTCTGTTCCGTTGTTTTCCCTGGTAAGTAACAAACATGCGTAAAGACCCCTCTTGCATAATGACGTTATAAGCCCAAAACAGCGCCCTCACTGAGGTCAATTTAAGACCTGTCATTGGCTGAGAGTAATTTTGTGCACGGCGCGTCGCGCGTACACGTTTTCATAGTTTTGTCCTGAGGGATGGCGGCCAATGCTAGGGGACTGTATATTTTTGTTTGATAGCATAAATCATTTAGGGTGGCTGTCGGACTGATTGAAATAAGTTTTATCGATGATTTTTTTGGATAAATTAATAGGCCTACTTTATATTATTAGGGGCCTAAGAGTTTTGATATGTAGAGTAGGTCTATACAGGGTGTGAATGTGTGGGAAAAATGCAGTTGTAATCCGTCTGCTCGGCAGAAATCTTGCAGAAGTCTCTGAACCCGCACTCACACTGTCTCTTCGACGATTCATTTGATTATGGGGGTTGAATTTCTTCGCAGTCGAAGTCGGCCAAATTTTTCGGCCAAGAGTTTTTTCAGTTCATCCCTGAATTCCGATGGTATCTAATCAGAGCGGCATTCAATTTGACCTTTTGGGGAAATGGCATTGAAATTACTCATGGGGAATTCATATACCCATTTGTTTTTGATTTCCGATGACGTCATGTTTCACATTTCGCTCTGAAAGAGTTCTAATAAAATGACATAAGTTATAAAGTTGTAACTTTCCCCACTTTCAAGAGGACTCTACCCATTGAGAAGACAAAGTGCATCACAAAACTTAACTTGACCTCGAACCCTCTCAAAGATTCTTCGCTTCACGTTTATTTTGTTTTATGTTTTAAATGACAACTTAGTGTGAAGCTGTTACCGTTAAACATCTACCTGACAACTATCTCCACTTAAGTCTGAATGTCTGTCATCTTGGGGTGAAGTTTATTCGATTCTGTCATTCGATGAAAGGTTCCGCGGGTAAATGTGATGGTGTGATATTTTTTGTTAAAGGTGAAGGGTTCAAATAAGTGGATGGATCCGTAAAAAATCAATGCAGTCTCAAATGTGTGAGGTTGTTGTTGTGTTGTTGTTTCTTATGGAAAACTGCATGGGCAAAACTCTCAGATGTGGAAACAACTTTGTTCGGTTTTATTTACCTACCATTTATGTTGTCGCAATATCTGCAAGCAAAAGGTTTACCAAATTCCGTAAAATAATAATAATAATAGTGTTGAAAAATACAAACAACAAAATAAAAGACTTTAAAAATAAAATTATAATTATTTTATCCTAAAGGATACAAACAAGAGGCTAACCCGTTTGTTAAACGAAATATATTCTGTTAAGAAAATAATTTCAAAACATACTTTTTACTAACAAGATAAGATAAAGAGAGTAACAATAGAAAAGCATTAAACAAATGCATGTTGGCAGTAATTTTAGAGTGGATTCCACCATTGTCAATGGCGTAGATTAATGCAAACACTTTTTTTCGAGAATTCCCCGCATAATTGTTTGATTGTCTTTTTTTAAATTGATTTTGTTGCTCAACAAGGAAATACTTAGCCATTGTGTGAACAACATTTCTGTAATTGAACCGTAACACATATATAAGTGATAATATGAATGAAAACTCGAAGATTATTTTGATATACTGCTTCAATGTTTTTTCCGGACGCTTTGAGTGCTTAAGTACAGAAGCGAGTTGCAAAGAATCAATTAGTAACCGTCGAATGAAGAAAAACTCTACCCATTTCCTTGCTCCCCATCACAAAATAACATATACACATATACAATGCGTACTTCACACTGAAGCAACCACACTAACAGGTGGATACAGCCGTTGTTACGAGCGTGACCGTCCTTCCAACCTTTCAACCATTTCGACCCTTTGCTTTAACGCAATCAATCACGCAGATTACACACGCACTTTCGACGTGTATTCTTATTTACGGCTGACTGCCTAAAATCCAATATTGATTCGAACACTTTTTTGATCAAGAGAGCTGAATCTGATTTGGCGGGTCGCAATTACTCCGCAGTTACATCATTTTGAAAAACAGCGTTAACAAGATTTCACTTCCGTGGTTATTCAACTCTGATTTCCGTTTTTGTATCTCTCAGGTCGGAATTATAATCTGATGGATTAGGCTTGTGGCAGTTGTTGACATAATAGAAGAGCAAAACAACATTCTTCTTGCTTTTATTTGCTTTGTTTTGCTCTAAAATATTCTCCTTCTCCCTCTCCTTCTTCTTTTGTTTTCACTCATTTCTTTCTTTTTTTCCTTTTATCAAAAAAGAAGACAGACTAAATTATTTTTTCTAGGCGGTATTTTTTTCCTCGAAAGGTTCTAAAAATCGCGTGTTGTTGTTGTTTTGGTTGTTGTTGTTGATGTTGTTGTGGTTGTCGCTTGATTTTAGGCAGAGGATGGCAACAATCAAATCGACAATCAGCAATTGACAATTAAACGACTGTTAATTCGTCAAGGAAAACTTGAGATAACTCAGAATAAAATGATTGATGAAAGGTAGAAAAACCAGAATAAAAATAAAACCAGAAAACAAATTAAGAATAATTACAAATAATTACAAAAAACACGAATGTCGGACGAGTCAGCCAAAGCTTTTTGGTGTGGGTTTTTGAAACATTGATCATATTCAAAGTTCTTCTGTACATTTGGAAGGGTTCTTTGGATGAAATCTTTAAAACCTTCGAACACTTTGTTTCCTAATTTTCCGTTTTGTCCCCGGAGAAAATAGTAGTAACTTGTTCAAAACGTGTGAGTAGAGATACACCCCTCAAATCTACGTATCTAACAGAAATGCATTGTCAACGCAATTCGTTGCTTGCTGGTATCACCAATGCTTAACTGAACCTATTGCAGAGCATCCAAAATAAAGCTGCGTGGCTGATTGTGGTGCACAGACCGAGACGCGAGCGTATTCTACCTGACCAGTCTCAGACAATTCCTTCTCTGTTACAGGGGTTGCGTTTGTGGAACGCTCTTACCACTACCTTAAGAGAAGCACCATCTTTCATCATCTTCAAGACATCGTTAAAAACTCATCTTTTTGCTTAACCGAATGTTATGTTGTTGTTTTTTGTGTCAAGTATTGCCTTTCTTCGTACATTTGTTTCGTAAAGAGCTTAGATTTGTGAATAAGCGATATATTAAATAGTAGTATGTTCGTACATTTGTTACAGTCAATGGCTGACTTTCATCGTGATGCTAAGGACATTGGGATTGAGATAATAACCGCAGAGACGTTCGTGAATAATCCCAAGGTACCGGTGGAACATATAAAGGTAAACACAACAAATCGAGATCTTATGATTAAGGAATAACGTATGCCGAATAGCAGTTTATTTTCAGATCACCAAGGGAACGGAAGGCAAACCAAACGCAGGAGTTTTTGACCAAAAATAATTGTCCTTGGCGAAATTGTAAACTCGTAACCATAAGTTGCCAATATGGTTTCAATATACACAATACAAAATCTTGAATGGACAGTCAATATTAAAATTTGTATCACAAACCATCCACGCCAGTAGTATTTTAATATTTGGATTCTATACCCTTACACCCTAGGTGCATGTAGACACAAATAATATTCTGTATTCCCAATGCAATAACAATAATTATTTGCTAATATCACAATCTTATTAATTGTATCTTTTAAGGTATTATACGGGATTGGTAGAGCTGGCAAAATGGTCGCAGACAGTGTTCAGGTTTTGTGTGGTCAACCATTATACATGAAATAACAAACCTGTTAAAATTTGGGCTTAATCCATTGTGAGAGTCGGGAGAAAATTTAGAAAAACAGGGCATTTTTATTTTACAAAGTGAACATATTGTCCTTAACTTTGGCCGTAACAACCAAAATCACCTGTTGCATTTAGGATGACTTCATTCCTCCAAAGGGAAGTATTTTATGAACTTCATAATCAATAAGCTTTCAGACAAAAAATCACCAATAATAGCTTTTAACCTTACCAATCCTGTACAAAACCTTTAACTAGTCTTAACATTTTTACCGAACCATATCGATTGCTGTTTACAGAGTTCGGGAGCCCGGATAATAGTGGCAGGTCTTTACGGGAACATGGCGAGGAAGGTGTTTTGTGAAGCCTACCACCAGAACTTGTATGGAGCCAAGTATGTATGGATCATTACAGGTACAGAGTGATGTCCAAAGACCCCTTGCATTTGGCCGCCTATGAGCAAGTTCGGGCGCAAACCTTTTAGTCAATATTGCCATTTAATCACGTATGCGTGGTCTGTGGTTCACTCGAGCGCATCAGTCGACTGATTCGTCAAATATGGCAACTCATATATTGGCTCATAAAACAATTACTAGCAAAATACAGTGCGATAATAATTATTATCTTAATATTTGACATATCTTTTTTTTCAAAAACCTACCATTTATCGTTAAACCAACTTTTTTGTGTTTTTGCAAAAGTTTACAAAACGTTCTCCACCACGAAACCAAACCGCCATCTCGACAAAGTGACGTAACTTTGTTAGTTGACTAGAGAAACAGTGCTCCGGAGCTAGTAGGTTGATCCAGTTGGACTACCTAGCTCAACCATGCAGCGTACGAGTGACATCTAGATCGACTATGGTTAAGTCTAGTCGACTCTAGTCAGCCAGCTGAACTTGCTAATTGCTGAGGCCAAACAATGAAGGCGTGCACGTGCGTACGCGCCGCGCACAACTCTCAGCCAATGATTGGTCTTCATTGACCTCAGTGGGGGCGCTGTTTGGGCTTGTAACGGCATAAGCAGGGGGGGGGGGGGGTCTATCGGGCATTTAAAATCCGTTTCAGATACTGACACTGGTGTTGTCATGAACAAGTTGTTGATCTTATGTTGTGCTTTATTGTCGATGCCCTATTCGTAAGTCTACGTAAATACCGTGGAAGAGTAGGGGTTAACCCCAGTGTTTATGGTTCACATAGCAAGCACCCTTGTTTACATGTTTCCTCAGGCTTGTGAGCTACAGTGATTAAGTTCATTTATGAAGCATTCGTGGGTTCATTACCAGAAATATGTAATAATAATAATACTTCTGGCTTTATACACTGGTCCCACTTAATGGCTTCTGACTACTTCCAACATCATGTTGGTGTAAAACAATTGAATCTAAATTTCCGTGTTTTCGTAACAAACCTTAAAAATAATAACACGACCGAAGTCAAGTGTACGTCATGTTTTCTGCGCAATGCGTAGTGCACAATCCTTGAAAACAAAAATATACGCCAAGCAATTTGCACATAATTTGTATACGGACAACGTCAATTGCAAACTAAGTTTTGCAAAGTTTTGCGTAAACATTCAGAGAGGGAAGTGGCTCATTGCTCTTCCCGTGGACGTTTGCAAATCACTGGATCCAAACTGTGTAAACTGGGCGTGGTTTGCGTGACAACCGCCTCAAACCGCTGGAACCTACCAACAGTCTATTAACTGGTTCTAATAAAGGGATGAACACTCCATTATGTTCAAAACGGGAGAAATACTCAAACAACCGGGACAAATCATGCCAAACTTGTGGCAGAGGGAGTCACCCATCACCGAAACTGAGTTCATTCTCTAACCCACTCTTCTCCTTTCGGCAAAAGTACAACCCCCTAAAAACATCTCAAGAACCCTTGAGATTCCCACTGCATAATGAACACAAGGTACATGAGGTGTGGATGGGCAGATTTCACCATGCCACATATCGAGCACCATACATGTTTTAAAAAATTGCATTCTCGCAAACCTCTGAAATTCGCAACCGAGCATCGATAACACGATTAGAGTTCTGAAGACGTCACCTAATGCATGGCTTTGAGTTTTGCCTCATAAAAGAGCACATTTCCCACCGTCACTTATCCTTCCTATGGGTCTCACCACCATAACTATAATCCTGAAGCTAGTGACTTGTCACCTGATTTATTCAGTTCATTACACATCCAACAGCGCAAGCGCCAACAACAGGATGGTGAATAGAAAAAGAAAACAAATAAGAACAAGGTTAAGACTTTACATGTGGGAGGAAAACCTCAAAGGGGGGAAAACCCACGCAGTCAAGGCCCCAAAATCATGGCTTTGCTTATCGTAAACAAAGTCGGCGCTTATGGAAGCAGGGACTTCTTCTCTTACGTCAAGCGTATTTCAAGGGCTAGCAGGGAAATAATGTTTTGCTTGTAAAATGTACGTGTGCATATTCCACGTTAACGAGGCATTGTTCGCTAACACAGCTAGTGCAGAAATTTTGCGCTTGCCCAGTTAGCAAAGAATGTTGATCGCAAGAGCAGAATTCGGCGGTAAGCACAGTCGTAAAACGAGGCCCGGGCATGCAGGAACTAAAACCCAATCCATACGGGAGGTTTTGGGTCTGATGTGGGATTCGAACATGGGTCCACAGAGGTGAAAGGCAGGGAAAGAAACCACAATTACGCTTAACCCGGACGGGTACCTTTTTCTTTGAGTTAATTTTCCCTGATGAGTCGTAGATAGATGTTTCCCTTAAATTGTTTCATTCTTAAAATGATCGGCTGAGGGTAAAGTATTATCTATCCAATGGTATTATTAATAGACACACCATATAACCATCTAACCCTTAAAATTGATACGAAATAAGGTAACCTCGTTTTAGTAAAAACAATGAAAAAAGCGCTATGCGTGATTTTTGTTCTGGTTTTTGTTCATGTTCGTTCTTATTTCTACTGTCGTGTTCCAAATAAACACATGCAATTTTCGGGGTATTCAAATGCTGTTTTCTTCTCAGCATTGACAATACTTTTATTTTTTGAAATTTTTATTTTTGTTGCCCTCTGAAAGGTCAGCAAAAACGTTTAAAGCACGCAAAGTTATATACAAGCTTAGACCACAAAGATGTAGACCAGCCATTGTACTACTTTGTCCTACCTTCTTTCATATGACCAAAAATCATGGCTGCTAAGCCTACAAAATTACCCCCCCCAAAATAAAAAAAATAAAAAAACCCAAAAAACACACAATCATCAAATTGTTAACTATTTTTCCCAATTAGGTTGGCTGGAGTCAAACTGGTGGCGGGTACCAGATGAGTCAATTGACTGCACACTGGAGCAGATGGACGAGGTAACAGCCAATCAGTTCGCCGTGTACATCAATAATCTCCCGCCTGACGAAACCAGGACACCGTCGATATCTGGGCTGGTAAGAAACCTGGGGTCGGTTTTGCAAAAATTGATCTTAAGCTGTGTATCAAACTTAATTGCCAAGCAAAGTGTGATGTCACAATACAAATCACTATGGTGATATCGACAACTCATCTTAAGATAAATCTGAGTGCTTTGTGAAATCGAGCACAGCATCGTGAATGTCAAGTCTTTTTCCTAGGCAGAACAAGCTCTCTTATAGATTGACAAAAAAGTACGAACCTCTCCAAGAATAAGTTTACATTAAATTACTCTTTGGGTATAAAACAGTTGATTTTTTGTTCCTTACGGCGGTATCCTGAGATACTTACATCATCTTGACACATTGAAACATGTTAAACCAAAGTTCCCGATAGGTATGCTTGGATCTTCCCCATCAGCCCAATGGATAAAAGTTCTGTTGTCAAGTCCATCAAGGCGCGGCAAAACCTGACGGGCTAAACAGCACGTTCTTAGATGACTTAAGTTTGACTGAAACTCACCCCAAAATTGTCTTGAACTTTGCTACGTTTATTAAATAATGGTTGATATATAATGAGTGTTGATATAATAATGGTGGATTTAATAATCGTGGGCTTAGTATAAATGGTGGGTTTAGTAATCGTGGGTTTAGTAATCGTGGGTTTAGTAACCGTGGAGTTAGTAGTTGTGGGTTTAGTAAACGTGGGTTTAGTAATCGTGAGTTTAGTGATTGTGGGTTTAGTAATCGTGGGTTAAGTAATCGTGGGTTTAGTAATCGTGGGTTTAGTAATCGTTGGTTTGGTGATTGTGGGTTTAGTAATTATGGGTTTAGTAATCGTGAGTTTAGTAATTGTGGGTTTGGTAATCGTGGGTTTAGTAATCGTGAGTTTATTAATTGGGGGTTTAGTAACTACTCTTTAGGCCTTTTACTGTTCGGCTTTGTTATTCGGCTAGTGCCCGTGGTAGATCTTGTAAGTTTGATTAAAGGATGCTCATCAGAGGGCCTGGGAGGCAGTGCTCTTTGACTCGAATCCTAACTCAAGACCCATTTTTCATGTGGTGTGACTGGAGTTAAAAACTCAAGGATCCACTTTTCCAGTTTAAATCTCTTCATACTGGTTATGTTTCTGTCTCTTGATTATTAAAGGTTTGCCCGGCCAATTTCAACAAATATTCATCCATTTTTCACCCGGCTCATTCAATTTCGTTTGAGAAAGAATGCTCCGTTGCATGAACATCTAACAGTAAAAAGGTGTAATTCAATTACTGTTCAGTTCACCGGACCCAAGGTCTGGTGTTTTCAACAGCAGTAGCAGTTTGGGTTCAAATCCCGGTCATGACACTAGTGCCCTTGAGCAAGGCACTTAACCATAATTGCTTCGTAAAAAGTTGGGAAGGTAGTGCATTCTTCTCTACCAGCCAGGCTCATAGTGAATGATACCTATGCCTACATCCTTATCGGACTGTGAAGGGGTTAACCCTGTTTCAGCCCCAGGAGTAGGTAGCAACGTGCCCCTGGTGCCAGCTGACTTTGGTCGACAGCTGCTTTGGGTCGACAGTTAAGTGTAACCCTCACCTTGAAGTGGCTAAAATCACCTTAAAAAGATCGATGGAAATGTCAACAACAACTATAACAATATTTGTGTTTATTGTACAGACAACCAGTGAGTTCTTGAGGAGATTTCAGGTCATTTCAGGCTTGGATAATCCTGAGAGTATGGCAGGCTATCTTGACATCAGCCTCGTGTATGACACCGTGTGGACGGAGGCCCTCGCAATGCATGAAGCAGAGGCAAGACTAATGGAACTCGGTGAATATTGTCGGCCTAGCTTTATCGATCTTTAAAACAAGGGTTGGAAAGAAAGGAGTTTGACTTTTTATGGGTGACAGCTTCGCACATCTTGTGGGATAGAAATTGTGGTTTTACTGAGAGGGCTTCACTCAAAAAAAAAAATTAAAATACCGGGTCAGTTGACCAGCATTCCAGGTCCTTGGGGGGCCTGACATACTTCCGGGTCAGGCTGACCCGGAAGTGGGTCATACCCCACGAGACTAGGATCCGGGTAAATACTAACCCTGAATTATATATAGTACATGGTTATAAAATTGCACAAAACAAAGTACACACTTATAGAGACAAAGTATGTACTGATTCTCAAAACAATAAGGGGAATGGTAAATGCTGAAAGTGTAAATTAAAAATGGGAAGTTATTACTCGAGGATAAAGTACAGAAGAGCACAAGCACAAGTTTTGTGAGGTGCACTTACCTTAAAGGTGAAGTTTTGTGCTACCGTAAGCACAGATTTGACGCTTAGCAGGAATAAGAACACACAAATAAGTGCACTGCTTCAGCTCTCTGATTGCTGAGGTCAATGGTACAGTCCAAGTCCTCAACGACCCAGTCGACAAACTTGCGTGTGTTATTACCTTTTATATGATGCAGTTATTGTTTATATAACGGGAAACCCCAAGGAAAACAAACAAGCAAACAAACACCCAAACAAACAAACAAACAAACAAACAAACAAACACCCCAACAAACAAACAATCAAACACCCCAACAACCCAACAAACACCCCAACAAACTAACAAACAAACAAACAGACCAGCAAACAATTAAACAAACTCAAACAAACAAAGAAAAAACCCCAAAACAAACAAGCAAACACCCCAAGAAACAAACACAAAATCCAAATACCTCCAGAAGAAGCAAAAACCAAACACTCCAACCACCCAAAACAAGACAAAAACAATAACAACAACACTGATCAGCACAACTTACGCATACACCGACTACAAAATTGATTAACTTCTGAAAATGAATTTTCCTTTTCAAAACCCCTTTTTTATCCGCTCGATGGTTAAAAACTATGTTAACCACAATGTAGCTATTAGATATAAAATGCATGATATTCTTAAGACGGATTGGCTGGCTGATCCCATAAGTGAAGATACAATCCTGACTAATCCGACTATTTCAGACCCTCCCAGGACCGTGGCTGATTTCGACTACGATGAGGTCACCGTGCAGATTTTCTTCGAAATTATCAGCAATATGACATTCGAAGGGGTATCGGTGAGTACTCGATATTTTTTATTTATTTTTGTTATTTTATTTTTTTATTTATTTAATAGATGTTGAGGTTGCGTCGGAGATGTTTTCTTGTTTCTGTATCCCCGATGCAAATTTAACGTCTATTTATATTGTTGCGGTACCCGCTGCTAAAATATGGGATTCGAGCTGCCTCTAGCGACCGGGCAATCTCGGTGGTCTAGTTGGTATGACATCTGCAGATTGGCAAAGGTCAATGGTTCGAATCCCAACCGAGTTATATGCCTGTCGTTTTTTCCACAGAACTCTAGAAATTATACAGAGTATACAGTGTTAACACACATACAGTATAGGGCCTAAGGTCAAAGGGTAAAATTAAACAATACAAAAATAAAAACATGTTTTCTAATATGTTTTCACCATAGCATGTTGTCAATTGTTTCTAACACAACTGCCAATTCTACTTATCCTGTTATAAACCTTTTACTGTTTTAATGTTATTGTAAAAGTTGGTTTATTTTAACTGAATAATTTCAGGGGCCGGTGAAGTTCAACTACTTTGGCGACAGACTTGGAGTGCTTGATATTCTTCAGTCACAAGGTTAATTAAAACACAGTTGTTTATATCAATAAACTAATTGTTTGCATCTAAGAGTCACTGAAAACTCTGAACTCCAGTTTAATCAGTAGAAAAAAAGAGAGAAAAAGAAGGGTTTTCCAGTAAATTTCAGCAAAAACTAATTTAGTTATATTGCCACGTATTGATTTCACGCATGTTTCCCTAATTCATTCAAACTATTGTTTCTTTTTTAGCCACTATTGCATTCAATTTCATTTTCGTGCACCCATGATTTTGTTGTTCTCATTCAGGTTCGTTTTTTGTAAATTTATTTCACTTATAGACATTCAAGACTATAGTTTTATCATTCTTCAAATGCATTTCCACAGTTGATGAAATTAATCAGTTGACCAGCTCCTTGCTGTTGGAGTTGGATTTGCAAAATTGAATGGTCTTTTCGACTCAATGAGTTTGAATGATCTTATTTGACCTATGAATGCCAAATTTTTGAGTTACTCTCTTTGAATGTTGAACCATGATGCAATGGAGCCTTCATTTTTAAACAAAGTTTGATGAGCCGGGTGTTAAACTGAATGAAATTGTGTTAAAATTGCCCGGGAAAATCTATACGTCAACAGTTTGATCACGTTGGATATTCATACTGCTAGCACTAACATTGCACTATGCTCACGCCATTAGAAGCATGGTGAAGATGACACTGTTGTCTAGTTCCTTATTCGACTATATGATCATACTGTGGATTCACTATGTAAAAGCACTGAGACATTTTTCTAAAGCGTGAAAATATGAATATTTGTTTGATTTATGGTTCATCGAAAACATTTTGTCATAATACCAAAATCCACGAAAAGCAGTGCAATAAAACGAAAACTAGCAACTTATTCCAAATGTGCTTTGCACCATTGCGGTCCACTTGGACAAATTGATGCTCCAAAAGGCAAGATAAACCGAACATTTTGCAGTCTGGATTTTCGTCATAACTTCCACTACTATTCTATTATTTATTTGTTCATTAGGGGCCTACAATTATGTTTTTTTTTAAAATAAATTCGTTTAGATGGCAGTTTTGTTTCCGTCGGAGTTCTGGAAGCAACGGGAGCGGCTGGAGAGGGTATCATGTGGGATGAGAATCGGTCAGTTATCTGGGGAGGTTTGTGGATGCTTTATATTTTATGAATTTGTTCTGCTTACGCATAAATGCATAAATTATCAATCTCGAAGGTAAACAATTACTAGAGTTACTAACTGCAGCTCAGTTTTTCGTTTAGATTCACGAAGAACACCCTTTGCGCCATAGCGGTCACCCTTCAACATTTTATTTCATTTCAATTCAATTATATTTACCGAAACAAAATGCACATGATTTAACAACTATTTGATTAAAAAAATAATGACAATTGCGTTATTACTCTAAGAAGCCTGTTACCAATATATGACATATCATGCCCTTCACAGATTAACATCGACACTTTGCTCTTTATATGGAACGTTTCAGGTGGGGCGCCCCCTATTGACTTTATAATTGAGCTCGACGATCGACAGACAATTCACCTCCCAGTGTTCATCACGGGCGTCATTTTCGCCCTCTTTGGAGTAGCACTTGCCTGCTGTTTCCTATCATTCAACATTTACTTCAGGAAACTGCGGTAAATATAGTGTTTTTCCGATTATTGCCTATTGGTGCCTATACCCCACGTGATCATTTCCTTGAGGATTTCCGAGGTAAAATTCATTTTTGTGGTGCCCTCATTTCCCAATAGATAGAGCTCTCATGAAGTTTAAAGGTGCAAGTTAGAATGGTTTAAAGTACCTTTGTAATTGATGATCTCAGACCGAAATTTGAAACATGACGTCATCGGACGTCAGCACAAACAAACGGGTCTGTAACACTCAAAAGAGAAATTTCTGCACCAGCTCGAATTCAATGCTGTCTTCATTGAATACCATCAGAATTCAGGAAGGAACTGAACATTCTCTGTTAACAATTGTACAGACCGTATATATTGGGGCGTCATTGAATGTTTTTTACAACAATTTCACTTGAAGGGTATCAAACAGTGGCATTTTAATCTATTTAAAGATAAGGACCCAAAACTGAATTTGATCTTAAAGCCCCTCTTTTAACCTAACCGTGAATCTTATCTTTTAATTGTGCCGAATAGCTGTATTCATATTGTATAATTATTGTTGCCTTTTGGAAATTTTACATAATTCAAATTTGGGTTGCTACTGACTTATTGAATTAATTATTTCATGTTTTATTTTAAATGGTTAACTCAATGGCTGAATACTGCATTTTACAAATAATCACAAATAATATATTCTAACCGGTAATATATGGCGAGTTAATTTGTATAATAGATTCAACGTCTCTGTCAAATTATAGAGTGATCAAGATGTCGAGCCCAAACATTAACAACTTGATGCTGATTGGTGGAATACTCGCCTACGTGTCGATCATCTTCCTCGGTGTCGACACAAACGTCACTTCCAAGGATACGTTTATCTGGATGTGCAAGGTGATCAGCGTTCGATTTCACTAAACAATACGATTCATATTAGGCCTATGGGGTAACACGTACTGTTGCTGTATCGGTAAAACCACTAATTAAAATATACACTTTTAAAAACTACAAATTTACCCCATCCTTCCAGATGGTCCTACTCCATTGCATTTTGCATTAGTTTTAAAGGATCAACAACTTAGAAAACACTACTCCCAAGTTTTGTTAGCCAACATACTACATGGTATGTAATCTGTTGGAATCTGTGTATATAGCCAAACGCAAAAAAAAAAAAAATATATATATATATTGTTCGGGTTTGAACAAAGAAAAATTGACTGGAGCGGGACTTGAACCAACGACCTCCGGATTAACGTACCGGCGCTCTACCAACTGAGCTATCCAGCCCTATGTTGGCGGTCTCCCTATTAGTCAATATCTTTGTTCGGGGTGCCAGTCAGAAGCCATACAACTGTTAACTGCCGTGTAGCCAGGGATCACACCCACGTTTACGATTCAACCTGGGAAGCGGCAGCCACGGGATCACCTTAAGGGGATGCGACTTTTTAATATTAAATATCTAGTCATGAACCACAAGGGAAACTGACTGGGAAATTTTATTTAAATAGTTCGGGTTTGAACAAAGAAAAATTGACTGGAGCGGGACTTGAACCAACGACCTCCGGATTAACGTACCGGCGCTCTACCAACTGAGCTATCCAGCCCTATGTTGGCGGTCTCCCTATTAGTCAATATCTTTGTTCGGGGTGCCAGTCAGAAGCCATACAACTGTTAACTGCCGTGTAGCCAGGGATCACACCCACGTTTACGATTCAACCTGGGAAGCGGCAGCCACGGGATCACCTTAAGGGGATGCGACTTTTTAATATTAAATATCTAGTCATGAACCACAAGGGAAACTGACTGGGAAATTTTATTTAAATAGTTCGGGTTTGAACAAAGAAAAATTGACTGGAGCGGGACTTGAACCAACGACCTCCGGATTAACGTACCGGCGCTCTACCAACTGAGCTATCCAGCCCTATGTTGGCGGTCTCCCTATTAGTCAATATCTTTGTTCGGGGTGCCAGTCAGAAGCCATACAACTGTTAATATATATATATATAGTAACTCCAATCTGCCGATTTGAGTAGATTAAAATATTGATAGACCTGGGCCCAATTTCATAAAGTCTGTAAGCACAAAAACCTGCTAAGCACAGAAAAATATTGCAGAAACAGGTTACCAGCCAACATTCCATAAAGTTAACATTGCTGCCACTGGTCCCCTGCTCATTTTTTGCTAAGTAAAGAAATTTGCTACGCAGATTTTTCTGCTTAACAGCTTTATGAAACCTGAACGTTGGAATACCCCACATGGACATTTAGAAACGTTGTCAAACAGCTGCAAGCCCAATAAAAGTCAGCTTCGAACAATGTTTATATAAATGTAAAAATAAAGTGATTGTTACTTCACTACAGAACACGTTTTCCTACGTAGGATTCTGATTGAACCTGTCCCCGGAGAGTGAAGATGATTTTTCAATAATATTGACAGAGTGGTTCGAAATCACATTTTGCTTAGCAATTAAGATTGATATCTACTATAAGATCAATCTTAGCTCTTTGTAAAACCGTGAGAGTTCCTTGCACTAATCAGCGACAATGTTTCCACCCTTTCAGTTTGTATTTTCACTCATACATATGCAATGTTTGGTTGCAGGCTAAGACATGGTGCCTTTCCATTGGATTCTCCCTAGCCTTCGGTTCAATGTTCAGCAAGACGTGGCGTGTACATAAAATCTTCACCAATAAAACTGCCATGAGAATGGTAAGCGTAACATTATTTGAGTGACAGTTTTCACCGATTTCCATTCTAAATTCATCATGTTTTAACCATTCCAGTGACATTTTAATCAAATTGGCAGTCAAAATGTTCTCAAAAATAATCCCATCTCAAAGGTATTAAACACAGGATCTGCGGTGATGTGAGGTGAGAAAAGTGTGCGGCTCATGGGATGAGAGACGGAGTCACATAGGGGTTGTTGTCTCCCGGTGTGTGTGTCTCCCATTGCGGTAAATTAAGATGGGCTGAAGAACGAAGTTGAGTCAAAAGAGGGCGCTATCAGAATACATTTCTATTAAATTTGCCGTATTTAAGGGGGACAGAGTCTCCGGGGGGAGGGGAGGTTGGACCACAGAATATCCCGCCTCACCGGCATTCAACAATAGTCGACATATTTGTAGGCATTTATACAATTAAAGGAGACATTTCGTTGATCATTTGCAAGGAAGGTGGTAGGTCATAGACAGGTACCTTGCGGTACACCCGGGTGAAGAGCGGAAAATCCGACCCGGAGGTGTTAATACGTACTTGTTTTTGCTGACGTGATGTGAGAAAGTCTGCAGCCCCTGGAATGACAGACGTTGTCATGTTGGATTTTTGTGCCCCGGTGTGTGTGCTAAATACTAGGCATATTCAGACACATGTTTATTTTCACGATGAAGTTGTTGACAAATTGAGGATTCGAATACAAGTACTCGCTAAAAAACCCCAAAGATGTAACACCATTTGAACATTTCCACATGTTTATTTTTTACATCAATATTTTAAAAGTGTCACTTCTACTTTTAGGTGGTTAAAGATTCCCGGCTTTTCAGCTGCGTGGCGATCCTGGTTGTTTTCGACGCCATCCTGTTGATACTGTGGGAATTACTTGATCCTCTCGAAGTCAAAGAGAAGCTTGGAGCTAAAGTGGTAAGAATTTGTTTAAGTTTCCACAAATAATTAACACTTTTCTCAGCACAGGTTTCTATTAGACTTAATGGAGTATTTCCATCTATGGTGACGAATTATTACGTCTGACATGATCATTGCTATGTCTGTTTCTGCCGAAACTGAGGGAGGCATGCCAATAGTGCAATACCTTGCCTCATCAATGAAAACTGTGAACTATTTTACATTGCTGCATATGTTTTATATACAATGTACTGTTGTTATGTATAATGTGGGCATACACCTGTTTACTAGTTTTCATTGTTTCTTGTTTTTCTAGAAATTTATTTGTATAAATTATGTGGACATACGTGTTTACAAGCTGTTTTAAGCCCCTTTCACACGAGTGCAACTTAGCAAGGGTCTCTTGCTAAATTGCAGCATGGTTGTAACATTTTACTAAATGTACCCCGTGTGAGAGGACAACAATGTTTGTCCTCTTCAGGGTCCCTTGTAAAATCTTGTCAAACATTGCTACATTTTGTCGGAGGTCCGGACCTACGACAAAATCGTCCACATAGCGCACAATGGTTGCTAGTTATTTTTGTTTGGCCGTGTGAAAGCTTCCAAAATCAGTCATGCACGGTAACAACAAATAAACAATCAACGCTGGTAGAATTCGTCGCAAGTGACCATAGTGATTTATGTGTCGTGTGAAAAGGGCTTTGATCTGAATGTTCATCTTTGTAGATGTGGGTTTACACTTGGCTCCTTGTGAGCGTTGTTTGATGTTTTTTTGATGTTATTTTGTAACTGTAAATTCAATGAAATATTTTCTTTGGTAACCAAGATGAATGTTTTTAATAAACCATGCAAAGTTAAAATGATAATAGAAATGGTTTGTCAGACACAATGGGTCGCGCATGTACACGTTTGTCGGAAACAATGATTCCTACAAAAAAATGGCTTGTCGAATTCATTCTCCGTGAAACAGATGTACACGTACATAACCATTTTTACACTGGCCTGGTTTTACCCGATTGCAGTTAAAACAGCCGGTTTAGGGATAGGCTACCTTACAGTCGCTAACAATGTAAATTAATACGGTGCAATAAACACTCTATAAGTATATGGATATTATTAATTAACTGTAATATGAGGCAGAAGGCACTCCCCATGTTCCCACGCTTTAATACACACTACTTTCCTCTTGCTGAAGTATTCCATTTAAAACCCTCTTAAGAATTCCTGAGATTTCAAGCACACAATGAAGACACAATAGAGGGGGATGGGGGAGGGGGTGTACCACCGTGCCCTATATTGATCACCAAATGTTATTGACAGTCAGACTCAGTCGGGAACTTCTAACACATTTAATTCAAGAGCCCCACTTCCAGTGAATACCCAACGATAGATCAGTTCTCACCGAATTTTCTGCATTAAAAATTGGCCGTGACAGCTTTTCTTGTTTTGGGGGGTTATTTAGATCGACAAAGACAATGATGACATCGTATACACACCAATCGTCATGATGTGCCAGTCGGCCAATCAGATCTACTGGATAGGAGCTTTCTACGTCATCAATGGCCTACTTCTAGTATTCGGAGCGTTCTTGGCCTGGGAGACCCGGAAAGTATCCATCCCTGCACTCAATGATTCCAAGTATATTGGTAAGATGTAGTTCATTGGTAATTAGTTGGTACCCGCTGTCACCTCGCTAAACGTGGATTGATTCAACGTTCTTGTGAAAATACCGTGACAGGTGTTTTTTTGTTGCTGTCTCAGCAAGTAGACACTGTTTTCAGCTTAAACTTTCACATGTGACTTTTATTGTATCTTCTTTATAATTTTGAGTTGACAAAAACCTATTGGCCTAAATGACCCTATTTTGAAGAAACCATCTACAGTATTTATAATCTGCCTCTTTTTCAGTTGATTTTTGCCGATTTATATATCCTTTTGTGAGAGTTTGCCATTTTATTTATTTTCTATTTCAATGCATTTTTTACCCCATAAATATATTTTGTTTTTAAGGTCAGTCTATGAAACTCAAATGGGCTTTTTCTCATATTATGCTTACTATACATGTAATTGTTTTTGAAACAAAGACACAATTACTGTAATTGTCATAAATATTAATTTTATTTCACAATTTGTTAGTCTTTTATTTATTGTTATTATATAATCTTTAAAAAAAAAGGTATAGGGTCATACTTTGGTAAGTACTCCAATAGTGAATGACTGTAAAATCTTACTTTTAAGGAGAACTGCAGCTGTTGCCAATATAAAGTATTTTGAGAAAAGTATTCCCTTCGAAGAAATATGGTTTGGATACTTTTTCAAACCCAAACATTTGAATTTGAGTGATTATTCATGCATGATTGTTTCTAAAATGTCTGAGTGCTGGTGTCCGTTTGCGAACGCTGAAGCCAGAGATGCGGTTGGTACCCGCTATCACCTCGCTAAACGAGGATTGATTCAACGTTCTAAGATCTTGTGAAAATACCGTGACAGGTTGTTGTTTGCTGTTGTCTCAGCAAGTAGACACTGTAAATCAGCTTAAGCTTTCACATGTGACTATTATCGATCTCCTCTACAATTTTGTCTTGACAAAAACCTACCTATGACCCTATGACACACACCCGAAATAAAGAGAAGTTAACAGATATAATAAATTGCGAAAAGGCCCAATTACTAACGTTTGAGTGTGATGTTGTCTTCCCAGGTATCTGCCTGTATAACATCATGATTCTGTCATTCCTTGGAGCACCAGTTTCCTTCGTCTTAGAGGAGAGAAATTCTCACTACATACTAGTCTCGGCAGTGATCTGGCTGGCAACGACACTTACACTATGCGTATTGTTCGTTCCTAAGGTATGGAGTAAATGTATTTTAAGACATGTGAAAAAAAACTATTTCGTACGTACAAATGAGTAATTCGTACGTAAGAAGCATCTATATCAGACTTCACCTATGCACCCTGGACCCTCAGAATTTCGGGTGGGAGTATCAACTATTCGAGTGGAAAAATTAAAAAAATACATTGTCAACTGAATGTCAAAGAAACAGTGCTCTGAATCGTCGCTAAAAAAAATGGCAACATTGTACACTCTAAAACTCCTGGGTCAAAATTTTACCAGATTCTGAGGGGCCTGACCCATTTTGGGTCGAGCTGACGCAGAAATTGGTTAAACACGGGATTTTTATTCGGATTATGTGTCATGTTGACCCTTTTCTGGGTAATTTGAACACAGACTACGGGTCATACTGACCCAGAGCTGGGGTCAGGCCCCACGGGACCCGGATCCGAGTCAAGTCTGACCCGGAAGTGTTCAAGCACAAATGGTATCCATTATGCCACTCTATCAACAGGGATATTGACATTAAATTATTACCATTACACTACAGATAAAAACACGACATGAAGTCCAGCCAGCTCAGAACACGAATGTAACAGCAATCACAGTGCAAAACATGCCAAGTACCAGTACCACTGAAACGAAAAACGAAGTTCTGCGCCTGCGCAAGGAAGTCGGTCTGTTGCGAAGGAGAATTAAGGACTGCACATGTTCGGTGGTAAGTAATGGGCGCGCAGGGGAGGGGGGGGGGGCACACTTATTTTAATTGTTCAATTTGCTTATGTTGAACAAATTTGGTAAACATTTCTTCCGTGCCGAGACTTGGACAGGTTCCTTTTGTTTTTGTACGTCGGGATACGTGACCAAGTTTTTAAAGTTAGCTGCAGTAACGTAGATTGTGCAGAATTATACAATATGTTACGACTTGGGAGGCTGATGTATCAGGGAACTGTACCTGCGAATTGTTACTGTTGGCCACACCCTTTCGGTGAATGTAGAAACAACGGTCTAGTCAGGTTGAAATTATAGCGTATGCACTTAAACGAGACGAACCAGCAAGCGAAGCGTATACAGCCTTTACGGTGTCCGGGACCTGGCCCGCTTCATGGCCCCGTGAAAATTACTTTAACATTAGGCACTCTTTGGTGCAATCTATGGGACATTTTAGAGGTTTTTTTTTTACACAATATGCTTACCCATTTTGAAATATGCTTGACAAGAAGTTGCCTTTTAACATATGTTTTGTTGGAGTATTTTTATGTTGTTTTTGGGTTGAAAATACCGATTGAAGACAAGCAGCGGCCTGCTGTCTCAATGGGAGACTTTGGAACGTTAGGTGGCAGCAGACTTACAGGTAAATTTCCACTGTTTATTTAGTTTTGAGCAAGCGCACATTACCGATACCAATGGATTTACCTGGTAAGTCTGCTGCCACCTAGCGTCCCAAAAGTTCCCCGTTGGAACAGACTTTGTGGCATAAGTCATAACTATTACGCACACGGTTGTTGTACAGCAATTTGTTATTGCAAAATGTTACTTCACCCTCCCCCCTCGCTTCACTCTCCTCTCTTTCTCCCCTTTGTTTATTTCTTCATTTATTTCTTCCTCTCCTACTTTTCTTTAAAAAATTATTAAATTTTGCTAGGGAGCACGTGCCCCCGTGGTCCCATCGATCCGCGTTTGCCTATTAAATTGACAATTATTTTAAACCTATTTTGAAACTCGTTTATTCAACATCGTGCAGTACAAAGTTCTTTATAAACTTGTGGCTCGTAAGACATCGTAACAAAACCTTCGTGTTGAGTTTGTTTTGTAGTAAAATGATACCAATATGACCGATTTGACGTCCTTGGTATTTGTCCGGGCCTTCTGCTGAGTGGTGATAAATATTCATTTGGAATTATTCATCGAAAATGACCGCATTTGATTGGTTAAAATTCTTTGCCATTGATAAACTACGCTACATAATAAAAAAAAACTGCGTCCAGGGGTCGGTTTCACAAAGCACTAAGATTCATCTTAAGATGAGTTGCCAGTATTACCATAATGATTTGTATTGTGATATCACACTTTGCTTAGCAAGTAAGAGTGATTTGCCGTTAAGATAGATCTTAGCTGTTTGTGAAATCGAGCTCAGGCCTTACTTAAGTACGAAGTCGGGGCTACATTTAGGTACAAGGTTGACGCTCATTCTGGTCCGGTTTACATTTTGGGCTATTAGGGGTTACACGGGCATCAATGGATGAGAGGACGTTGTTCACTTTGGTGTCATGTTGTTTCTGTGTGGTTTATTTGAAGCCGCTTACTTCTTGACAAAAACAATGTTGACAAGTTTACAAGGTGATAACAAAATATACAATGCTACATTCAACAGATGTGATTTGTAAACAGCTATCAAGAAACATTTGACATTATTGTGTATGTGTTAACAATGTGGTAACATTTCAGTGATAAAACGTCACTCTAGAGAAAATTATAATGAAAAAGAAAAATAACATTCATTTATAATGTAACACTTTTAATCGATAATAGTCCTATTTTCAGATTTAACTTAAGTTTTCTATTCAACAAAATGACAATGTATGAGCATGGAATTTGTACGGTATAAAAACATATATATTCCACAATGCTTTTGAAACTTGAAATTGCACCTGTTTCTCTCAAACACTGACAAGTAGTTATTTATGTGTTTATTTATTGATTGATTTGTTGGTTAGTCGATTGGTTGGTTGATTGATTGATTTGATTGAAATCTAACTTGTGCTTTCGTTCATAGGAGACTGCTGAAAGGAAATAACAACAGATGATTTGTTATGAATGCTACACTCCGAAACGGCTTGCTTTCCAGTAGCAAAGTAGAATGACGATTCAAGCAAATATCCCTCCAAAATGTGTGGTTCTCCTTTTAATTTGTGAACTAACACGGACTGTAATCTTGTGTGGAGTCAAAACGTTGGTTCTGCAAAGAGGCGTGGATCTGGAGGCAGAGAAACGCAATGGAATTTTCAACAATGCATACGGGTTTATCAATAAAGGGTTAAACAACAAAGCTTTACCAGATTACACTGCCATAACGGCAACTCAACAGTGTTAATTTTGCTTGGTTTGGTGTGACCAAATAAGACTTAGGATTTTCCAAAGAATATGATGTGATTTACTTTACAGAAGCACAATATAAATAATATAACTAATTGTAATATAAGAAGTGGGTAATAATTTTAAAATTGTATTTCGGTTAGCGTGGTTCAATACAAGTTATTAATACATGTATAAAATAAAAATTACGTGGTTTTTTGGTTCCCCTTCTCAAATCCAACATAATTTTTTGAATCCAGAGTCATAGTTGGAAAGTGTTTCAATTCTTATGAACATGATTAAGACGTTTTACAGATGGCAAGAAACAGTATAGAGGCTGTTTTATTATTATTTCGTTGAAGAAGAACATTCGCAATGAAGATCGGTCGAGAACTTCTGTTTAAAAAATTGCGTGTTGGAAAATGTATTTACTTATTTTTTAAGAAATACATTTTCTGAAAGTCAATAAAAGTATATATTTTTAAATAAGTAAATAAAAAGATGAAGGGATGGGTTGATGACTAAATTTGTACTGAAATTTTGAACTGCGACAATAAGCCATTTCGGTGCACTGTAAAACAAGTCTGGTCTGTGTGATGGTCTTAAGTTTTTTCTGACCTGGTGAGTTTTCGATCTTGTGCGGTCAACCGAAGCAAGTTCGTCTTGGAGCCGGCTTATCACTTTCTTTCCGCTACTCTGTGAATTACGAAACGATTTTCGGTCAAACCGAATTAAAAATAAATAAATAAATAATGGGCGTACTATTGAGTCGACCTCGGACCCATACTGATGTTGTCTTCTCTGAACTAAAATGGGTCTCCATCGAAGAAAGGTGGAAGCTTAATAAAATCATGCTCCTATAATGTTGTTGATGTGAGTTCCATCAGCTATGGTCGTGTGACCGATTTACACAAATGGCAACACATAGTTTTCGAACCAGAAACGCAAAATGTACTGGGTTGTGCGTCCCTAAAAGTTTGGGCTGAGAAAGGTAAAAGAAACATTGAAAGCCCCTGTTTATGGCAAAGCTTGCCAAAAAGATTGAGAACTGCGCCAACATTAGAATGTCGTATTGCCATGTATTTCCTTTATTGACCTCTTGAACAACGCGGAACCCACCTCCGCGCAATGCGCGTCTACCATGTCCACCATTTTGGAAGTCACCCTTGTGTACGTTTTAACTCCCAAAATGAAGGACGGAATAGGCGCGTGTGAGAGCGCTGCGCGTTGTGCAAGGGATCAAGATAGACTATGATTTCCTTTGATTGATTCCTTCTTACTATTCTCAAACAAAGGTATTGTTTTTGTTTTAGTTCCAACTTAACATTTTAGCATGATTACACTCACAATCATAGGGTATTTATATTTATTGTCAAAATCGTTCCTTTTTGTGTCATGATACTCAATATGTTTTGCTGTTTGATAGGTTTTGCATTTTCGTGGCTCTTATTTGAAGGTTTGTTGTGTTTGATTTAATGTAACATTCCCCCAAATCGCAGACTGGTAGGTTTATTCTACATGAAGAACACTTAATAACAACGACAATAATAATAACATTAGTATGAATAACACTACCAATAGCCTATTAACAATATCAGTAAGAATAGGGCTAATTGATACCATACAAATCGACATTTAGATTTTGTTCAAGAAAAAACAAACAAACCGAAAACCCCAAAACAACAATGCTGTTTTGATACATTTTAAATCGAGTGTCTTTGTTATTTGTGATAACCGAACATTTTTGTCTGACCATTTGGAGTTCTTCCGTCGTACGTATACTAATTAGAAACTAGCTAGCCCATACCCTAAAAACTTCCCGGTCAAAATTGGCTCAGATTCTGGTTCCTGTGGGGCCTGACCCATTTGTGGGTCAGTAATACCCATGATCTGTTTCAAAGTGACACAGAAATGGGTTAAACTGAGTTGAAATTCCATTTGTAAAGACCAATTAGCGGGTCAGCTTGACCCAGTTATTGGTCAGGCGCACTGGGACCCAGAAGCTGGATCAACTTGTTCCCGGAAGTTTTTAAAGTGCAGGAGTAGTCACTCGTGCACACAATCTATATACTAATGCAAGTAACGTGTCTGTTTGTGTAAGAAAAACTCCCAGGTGCCTGTATAGATCGGGCTGCAAATTTTCGTACGGCCTTTTTTCGGTCCGGTGATCATACTAAGGGGGTACGATTTTTTTTAAATTTTCTTCGTATTTCAAAATTTGATTTATTTCACATATTTCTTTTGAAAAGAGGATGAACGAACGCAAGGTATGAAAGCGCGGCTGATGATTTACGAAAACATGCCCAACGAAAACAACGTTGACGTGCGGCACAAATCACGTGCGGCACCAAAACCTGGCCCGCAACCCACCCGCAAACCCGGCCGCTCTCCCATTTGGGTCAAGTTCGCACATGGACCATTCATTATGCATAAATTATTATTACGCCGATTTCAAATGGTACAACATCTGGGCCCAATTTTATTATTTCCTGCCGACACGTCTGTGTGTGTGTATCTCTCTGTGTACTATAGAAAATACATTTCCATTATCATTTTAATTTTCTGAATCGACCAAACAATTACCTCGACCAATCACCACAGGAAACTAACAGCCTCGCGAAAGGCCGCCGAAGGCGGCCTTTTTGCGAGTGTACATAAAGAAAATTGCTATTTATTAAGTTGCTATTTATTAAACTGGAATTTTCGAACCAACATTTGTGTTAAGTGCCTCAGTATGTTAGAGTATGTATTTTGTTGGTGCACTGTACCAAGTTGTTCATACACTGTATACAAGTATCTTTCTATTTCCAGTCTTAGTTATGGTGCTCCGTACAGAGCACAGCGTGCGTCTTGGTTGTGGATTGCTCCGTCGGAGTTTGAGTTGTCCGTCTGTGCGGCACCTAAATGTAGCCCGAGCCCTTAATGTCGCCCGACCTAAATGTAGCCCCAAAGTTGTACCTAGATGTCGCCCGGGCGACATCTAGGTACAACTTTGGGGCTACATTTAGGTCGGGGCGACATCTAGGTACAACTTTGGGGCTACATTTAGGTCGGGGCGACATCTAGGTACAACTTTTGGGGCTACATTTAGGTCGGGGCGACATCCAGGTACACTTTTGGGGCTACATTTAGGTCGGGCGACATCTAGGTACAACTTTGGGGCTACATTTAGGTCGGGGCGACATTAAGGGCTCGGGCTACATTTAGGTGCCGCACATCCGTCAGAGTCGTGAGCTGACAGTCGAAGTCGTGAGAAGGTCCGTCGGAGTGGTAGAGATTGTTCAGTCGGAGATGTGAGTTTGCCGTCGAATTTTGTAAGAAGTTGCGTCAGAGCGGGTTTTTCCGTCGGGGTTGAGAGTTCGCGGCTGTCGGAGTTGTGTGTCGGCCAATCGTATTTGGCTCACATTTCTGACGGCCAACTCACTCAATTGGGGCAATCTACAACCACGACGGAGGCTGTCCTCTTCGGAATTTATTGTAAATAGACCCCTTGCATTGGCCGCCATTGTTGAGGTCAAACAAAGGAAATGTGTACGTGCGTAGGCACCACTGATCTCTATTATACTGAGTATACTCAGTATAATAGAGATCAGTGGTAGGCACCCTGCACAACGCTCAGCCAACATTTGACCATAGTGACGGCTCTGTTTGGGCTTGTGGGATGGGGTCTATTGTTTTTCTAGCTAGAAGTACAGTGTGTTACGAGCTGTATGGATGACTTTTTGAGGAGGCATCATTTGTGACGAAGTAACTTCTTCGTTGCTGTTGAATAATAAGATCACCGACTATGCTGCTGCAAACGAGTGTTGTCAATAAAAATGCGGTCCTGCCCAGAACATTTTTTAACGAAAATAAAATAGATTAAACATTCTCAAAAATCATGCCAATTTAAGGAAACTTTAGTGGATTAAAGAAAACAGTGAATGTGTGTAGGTTAGGCCTAGATATCTTCAAAATAACACGTAATCGAATAGGAGCTGAAAACCCAAGAAAGGGATCCACAGAGCTAAAAGTCAGGGCATGGTGTCACTAGGGCAGTCTGGTGAACAACATATTTCTTTATCCTTTACTGTCTTGCATTTGCGTACATGGCGGGCTGTGATCTTTGTAGTGTAGAATTCCTGAAACATCAACGTATTAGTCAGTTAAAGGGAAGGCTGTGCTAAGCTCTTGTCCGCATCGCTTGTTTCGCTAATCGCCTATTCGGGGAAGAAGAAGAAGAAGAAGAAAAGGATTTATTATTAATGGTTACAGGAGGGTCTTTAAGTAATACAGCATCTTTTTACGTGTTTTATGCAATATTTTACTGGTAGAAGACTATTTTTCACCCACAAATTTAATGAAAACAGAATTAAAACATGCACCCAGTAAGTTTCACATGAGATGAAAGAAGTTGAACCAAAGAGGGCGCTGTCAAAATAATTTCTTGAACAATTGACCGTGTTGGGGGGGGGGGTGGGTTCGGAGGACACTTTCTCCAGGGGGACAGAATCTCCTGGCTCACCGGCACGTCAATCCGGAAGTCGCCGTTTCAAATCCTGTTTTGTGTCAATTTGTAATACTGTATATAGAACAAGTTATAAGGAATGATGGGTATCTACATCATAATTACCGGACATTTGCAGGAATTCTTAAACCTGAATACTTCTCGCCGGAGGAGCTGTACTTCCCTCTGCAAGTCCATTGAGTTAATACCATGCTGTGTCAGGTTCGTGTTCTTAGCCGGGGCGACATCATTCCTTGTCTTTATCTTTGGAAGATTAACAAGCCGATCATGCGTCAATTAAAAAGGCATTGCATCTTGTCTTTACTTGAGCGAGAAACGACCAAACAGTGCTTAAAACTATACAATATGTTTGTCCTTATATTATAAGGACGGGGAAATAAACCGCCCGTCCGTGCTGGTCAGCAGTGTAACGAAACGCTTGGAAACTTATTAAACAACATTTTTGAAGAGCACATTTTTGACTCCACAAAGTTACGGACCTTGTTAGTTCAAGAAATACAAGGTAAACCACACAATTTCGAGGGATAATTGTGTGAATCATTGTGTTGTACTTTAGAGAATTCTTTCCAACCTTATTCATTTCATAACAAACGCTTTTATCGCCAAAGCGCCCAAATCCGACCACATTGTGTCCCTTTTAAGTAATTCAGTACCTGATGTTCTCAAAGATAGTTATTTATTTATTATGACTTGGTTTATTTCAGAAACACAGCCTTAAGGAGAGTGAAAAGAGGTTTTTTCCCCCACTATTAGGAATATTTTAAAATAAAAACATAAACATAGGCAAAAGCCAGAGAACTATACATTGTTGACCAAAAACACATAAATGAGTAAAGTATATCATTATCCGCACACAAATTTTGTGGAGAAAAAACCTATTAGATTTGGTTGGAAAGAACATGTTAAAAACTGGATTGCAAAGGTCACCGTGGTTTTGGCTCAGGGTCGAATCTCCCTGAGAGGTTCAAGCCAAAAATTTGACCTCAAGCCTTACCACGATCAGTTGTGTTTTTAGGACGATTTATTTATTTATTTATTTATTTATTTATATATATTTTTGTGTATTATTATTATTATTATTTATTTTTTATTTATTTATTTATTTATTTATTTTTTTTTGGGGGGGAGCATCATTAAAACACAAGTAAACGCTAACCTTTGGAACAAATACAATACTTAGTGTAATTGTAGTTGATAGCCAAATCAGTGCACCGAGCAAGGCGTAGTGCGTGTTCCTATTTTCGACCACAAACGACACCATGGCCCCCACGAAGGACAAGATTAAGACATTGTAGATACACACACCTGCAAAATTTAGCCACAAAACATAACATGTAACAATTTTTCGTCAAAAAAGAAATTTGATAAAGGGTTCTGTCAGTTGGATAACACATTTGTAGACGTGCGAACCTGAAACTCATAAGATTAAAGGCAATACAGTCTATTAAAGTAAATCCCGTATAATTGCTAAGCAGTTGATGTTGATTTGCTCTTAAGATCAATCTTAGCTCTTTGTGAAATCATGCCCAGCTGGAATTTAGACCCGTCTCAGATGAGATCACTATTTTGACGGTCGCCATGCATGCTGGAGTATTTAAACGCGCACGTCACGCACACACGCGCGCGCAACCTTACGGATCCGATTTGTGGTGTCCGGCTTTTGTTGGTCTACTATTCGCTTTTCTAAAGAATTCTCTAGTGGGGTCCAGGTTGAACAAAGAATTACCTTGTGGGGTCCAGGTTAAACAAAGAACTTCCTTGTGGGGTCCATTGTTCCATTGTTGAAAATACCCCACACGGGCGCTCCCGTAAGCCCATTAAAAAAAACAAAAAAACTGCATGAACATGTGCTACCTAGCGCAACGCTGGACGGCACCATACGCGTACATGTTCATAGTCACGCATGGCAGACCTCCCACGTTGGTGGCGTCAGTGAGAAGGCTCTATTCCTCTCACGCACACCTAAAGGAAATAGAATCGAAAAAACAAAAAAACAAAACAAAATTCACCTTAAGTATTACCTTACCAATGTACTTGGAGTCGTTGAGTGCCGGGATTGTTACTTTGCGGGTCTCCCAGGCCAAGAAAGCTCCAAATATCAACAGCAAGCCGTTAATGATGTAGAAGACACCGATAAAATAGATCTGATGAACTGATTCACACATCATGCGGATAGGTATATGAACGATGTCGTCATTTTCCGCATCAATCTAGGTTTAAAAAGGGAAGATCAGAACAGTTGGTTTTATCAACAATAAATTGATAAGGTCCTTTACACTTGGTGAACATCGGCGAATAGCCGGGGGGGGGGGGGCTGGGGGCACGTGCCCTCCACAGATTTCCAGTGCCTCCCCGGTGGCGAATTTTGTTGTCTCATCTTTGCTTTCTCTTATACGTAATAACACAGAGACACGTATTGTGTTAAGGAGAATAGCGAAGCACTTGAGTGACACGTGCCAGACGCCCTTTATTTACATAAATAAATCCGTTTGTATCCGAACAAAAATTACTTGAAAAACTGCAAGTAGAGTTTAACAATACTCTTACCATTGCAATAGCTACAATATACTGGTCGTATACGACCTGGTAACTAAGGGCTAACTGCCCCTATGGTATCACATCACAGGAGAACCCGACGTCCAGGAAAAAACATAGATAATTTTTAAATGCTCTGAAAACCTGTGCCCAAAAACATTCAGTGCTCTCCTCCGTGAGGGTGTTGGACCTCACCCTATTCAATAGCTATTTTATCCACACACCAAAAAAAAATACGAAAATTAAAGTATGAGTCCTCTGTATGTGTGTGCAAAGCTAGAACTAACTCTATTCACAATTTCTCCTCTATTTAAACCTCCCGCTGCCACACCACGATTACGTAATCAACATTATTGTACCACAGTGTGTTCCACGCATTTCTAAGACAACTATTTCCTGCTATTCTATGAAACGCTGGAAATGTATATTCCTGAACCTTTCGGGCAGTACAGTGTACATTTGTACGTGGGCCATTGACCAATTAGAAAGCGGTATTGTGTGACGCCCTCGCTCTGATTGGCTTAAACTCCACGTAGGCCTACACTGCCAGAAAGGTTCAGGAAAAAAAATTCGCTCCCCGGTGCCCCCCCCCCCCAAAAAAATCGCGATTGTGCTCACATAACAATTTTTTTTTAAGTTAAAAAGAAGAGAGAGAGAAAAAAAACCGTGTTTGTATATGTCAAAATGTAGTGAACAATCGCAATCGGGATCGCTATCGCGCCCACAAAATGGCTATGCAGCGCCCCCTGCAGCGTCCCCTTCCTAAATAAAACCATGATACCCCCCGACAAACCCATTCTCCCTGCCCCCCACACTTAAAAGCAATGCCCCCCCTTGCCCCCACCGAAAGAGTCCTGCCTACGCCGCTGTTGGTGAAGTACCAATTTTGAGATGAAGTTTTAAAGATATTACACAGGATTGGTTGAGCTGACAACATAGTCGCAGTGTGTTCATGTTTTGTGTGATAAACCATATACATGAAATAACAAACCAGTGAAACTTTGGGCTCAGTCCGTTGAGTTCTTTCTTTTGGTTGCAACAACCGAAGTCAGCTGTTGCGTTTGTTTTAAGGATTTCAGATACAGTTGACATAGTTTCAGCGGGAAATATTTCACAAGGAAAAAATAGTTGTTGTATGACAAAAAATTAAACAATTATTTTGTATCCCCTACCACTACTGTATAATACCTTTAAATTATTCATCTTCAAATTTCCTTACCTCAGAAGTTCTGAGAAACAAGTAATTGTATGTGTATTTCTTTTTTACTGTTTGTGTACAAACCCGTTTTGTGCAAAACAAGGATCGTGGAGAAGATTCCGGCACTAATTATTCATGAACCCTGACCAATCACGTTTCGAGTTGGTTGTTCAGTCACGCGTTGGGCTCGAACAGGTGTTTTAGGGCGGTGCCAGTCAATATCGGGGTTTCTTACCAATGGGGAGTTACGTAATCAGTCGATCAGAGGAGAAGATTTTGGTGTGGTTTATAGGAGACCATGGGTAAGAGCTGTTCATGGGAGCTGGTCAAGCTAGTCAAGCTGGTCAAGCTGGTCTCGCCTTCACTCTACATTCACCTTGGTTTTGCGTTAAAAGGTAAGGGCTGTTTTTAACCGAGTTTCAAGAATGCTTACCCAAAATATACACACAAGAGCATTCACAAGTCATAATGTTGCTATTGCTAAAGTCATTTTGAGTTTAAACCGTGGTAGTTGTAAATAGCACCAGGCCAACCACTGTGTACCTTACGGCGTTTGATGTGTTGTATTTACATACAGCACAACTGCCGTTTGCCTCAACATCGTATCAAATATGTGTACTTTTCAAGAACCAAACGTTCCTTGCACCAGGTAGTTGATACCTAGCGATGAAATCTCGCCATGAAATATGTAAGCGTACCTCCGTTCCCAGATACTTGTAACCAATCAATAAGGTCGCCCAAATGACGTTTATGTTATCTTTCATGTAATGGTCGCACAAGTTCGGGCGTGATTGTCAAATGGGGTTAAAAAAAAAAAAAAAAAAAAAAGCATCTTCGTCCCAAGTTACACTGTTAATTTTAACAAAGAATTTGGACTAATAAATAATAATAATTGATATTATATTTATAAAAAATTGCTGTGGGTATTTGTTATTTTCACAAATTTCGTATAATAAACATAATTAAAAAAAAAGATTTGGTTTCATAGTATAGTCTTCATTCGAGTAGTTTTCTCATTTTCGATTCGCGCGAGACTAGCGCAGTCTATTGATGACACATTTTTGGACGTGAGAGCCCATTCGTTATGTTGATTACATTTCTGCTTTCCGTACGCCAACCCAAAAATATCGGTATTTGGCGAGAACTTTATAATACAAGTTTGGCAATTACAGTTAAACTGTGACGAAAAACAACTATATCAGGTGTTTAAAGTGTCACTTCATTCTGAGTCCAAGTATAAGTATGGTTTTTGGAACACTGTAACTTTTTTGTCATATTTAGGTAAAAACCTAGACTAATAATGATTAACCTTATTCATGCATATCACAATACATACACCCCAAATACATATAGTTTAAAAAAAAGAAAAAATCTATAGACACCCATTAAACAGTAACGAAATGTAGACTGATATGATGTAAAAATACATGCGATTTAACGGTTAAGATGAGTATTCACGAGTTTGAATAAAATGTTGTTGTTTTAATTATTCTATTACTTTTATCCGAAAAGTTAAATTTCAGCCTCTGACCATCAGCTCTTATACTCTACTTCAAGTCACATCTTTTTAATGAATTAAACATAATGTACATCTTCCCGACACTTACAGCTGTAAAGCGCGTGTGCCTTGACCTTTGACCGCTTCTGTTTTTCGATCATTTCTCATTAATTACGTAACATTTCGATTACTCTTTTAAATAAAAACCTTCGGAAAACTATTGTCTATGACTCTACATTTTGAATTACACATGCAGTTAACCGGTAAGCTCCTTAAGCTTCGCAAAACTGTATAAGTATCATTTACATCACTGATTTGTTTTGCTTCCATTTAGTGGAAGTTACTAAATAAAAATATGTTAAAACTGTGATTAAGTCAAATTTACGAGATGCTTCCTTACCACTTCAGTTCCACGTTGCCTATTTATGGACACTGGATCAATAATTTCCCATATTATCAGTATAACAGTATCGATTACAATCAGTGTTATAATCATTCCAAACAACCAGGAGTCCTTCACAACCTGGAGAAAATAGTATGCAAATGAGAAACAATGTTTAGATTTGGGAAAAGTCTTAGTATTTTCAATTTAATAGTAAACCCACACTGTGACCACAGATAATGATACTTGTGTGTGACAAAAAAGAAAAAAAGAAAAGGAAAACAAGAGGTATCCATGGGGGATTTCTAAAGACTGGTTGCTCCAAAAAGAAAGTTGTGTACAAAGTATGTGGAAAAAAATGTTCAGTGCAGGGACAAAGGAAAGAACAAAAGAATGCTCCACATGGATACAGTAATTGTGGGAATATGTGTACATGCACCCGTATTTCCATGTAAAATGGATGCAAGATTAAAGGTACATCTGGCAGGATCCGGCCAGGCGCTCAAAGCAGGTATCTGGTATTACTCACGAGCCTCGAGGTGTGACGTCAGATGTCCAGGCTTTAGACCCTCTTGCATAATGCGCAACTTGCATGCTAGATAGTACGCTGAGGTCGCGCGCACATTTTACGCACTAAGATCATCACACACTAAGATTGCCTCCATGAGTGCGCGACAATAGCCGCGTTCGCATTGGACTTAAAATGGTTAACTTACCGCCGCAAGTTGTTAACTTACCGATATTAAGTCCAAGTGCGAACAGCCGGTAAATTACCGCCACAGCGCTGTTAACTTAACATGCCGATTCGAGTCGCGGTAACTTAACAATGTTAACTTAACAGGGACAAGAAGTCCAATGCGAACGCACCAGCCAGTAACTTAACGGTTAAGGAGTGCGCCCTTTCGAAATCTAATTTGTCAACCTACGCGGCGTCCCTGGTAAGTTACCGGACACAAATTAATCCAAGTGCGAACAGCTGTTAACTTACCGGGCCGGTAAGTTAACGTACCGGCCCGGTATGTTATCAGACCCAAAAGTCCAATGCGAACGCGGCTAATGTGACGCCATAATATGCAAGGGGTCTATTAACGTACCATTTTCATTGCAGTCTTGTTCGTGAAGATTTTGTGTACCCGCCACGTCTTACTGAACATGGAACCAAATGCCATGGAGAACCCGAAGGAGAGACACCAAGTCTTGGCCTGTAGGGTGCAAATGTACATGATCATTATTAGGTTACCTTAAAAGAAAAAATGGGGGTGGGGTGTAATTTGCTTGATGCACTCTAAAGGCTTCCGGGAAAGAATTGACACAGTTCGGGGTCCTGTGGACCTTGACCCAATTCTGGATCCGTATGAACCGAAATATGTGTCAACGTGACCCAGAAAAGGGTCAAACTGACGCAGAATACGAGGTTAAATTAAATTGTTTAACCACTTTTCATGTCAGCCTGACCCGGACTAAGATCAGGCCCCCCCTAGGACCCCCAAACCGGGGTCAACTCTGGAGTTTTTATAATGTTTTGAAGTGAAACATAAACCTTTTTAAAAATCCACTATACGTTTAGCATGTTCACCTTGCACATCCAAACGAAATTCTCCGTCGAGGTGATACTTGTGTCGACACCGAGGAAGATGATCGACACGTAGGCGAGCAAGCCACCAATCAGCATCAAGTTGTTAATTTTGGGGCTCGACATCTTTATCACGCTGTTTATTAAAAAAAAAGTTTAAATGTGGAACCAGTTACTAGCAGACGAAACCAGTCAATCAGCAGACCTTTCCGCTATTGATAAACAAACCGCGCTGGTTGGCATTGACGGCCGATTGTTATCAAAACATCCAATACTGTTAACAGATATTTTGACAAAATTGTACACTTTTTGCCTACTTTCAATTAAATAAGATGAAATGTAATAATAAACAAAAACAAATACAAAATAATAAATAAATACAGCTAACTAAACAAACAAATAAACCAATACACTTTTGAGAAACCTTTGCTTGCTTTTTGTCGTTATCTCGAGATGTTTATATTTAATTCTCATTACATTGGATGACACGTAGGAAATGGCCGACTGAGCCTTACAATATATATTTCACACAAATTTCTTGATTCGCAAACATGGATAGGAATGAAAAAAAAGAAGTAATGTAGTATCAACTCACATTGTGTGAAAGACTAAGCAAGATAAAGCTGGAGGAAATGGGAAAATTTACTCAGTACACGACCAACACTCACCGTAGCTTCCTATAATGAATATTGAAAGCTAAAAAGGAAGATGCAAGAACAGTTCCGACTAGAGAAAGAACGACACCAGCCGTGAAAACAGGAATATGTATCGTCTGGTTGTCCTCGCGATAAATCATGAAATCAATAGGTGGCGCCCCACCTGTAAAACAACTTGAAATTGTCAGTAAATTTACAACAATTAAGTATCACAGACTTTAAGTCCTTTATGTGTGTGAAGAATCCGCTAAATACAGTTGACATTTCATTGTTTCGGGTGAAGAACATGTACTTTAATCATTTCAAACGCCCGGTGTTTCTGACATGGTAGGCTGCATTAAGTTTGTGCCACAGCACTTTCTAAATCGTTACAGGGTGCAAAACACATGTAAAACGGGTCTTATAATTCCAAACATCGCTCTGTATACCTGTAAAAAAAAAAAAAAAAAAAGAGCACCTTGGGTGTGTGAATTATTCATTTGACCAACACACATTCTTAGTCAAAGGTAACCTTTAGCTGTGCTTTCATTTTGCATGAAAAGCAAAATGTGTATTTCCATGTAAAGCAATATGAAGTGAGCATTGTTATTGTGAGATATTCAGCCACTGTTATAAACAATTATTTTAAAAGGTGACAAAACAAGTTTCTCACCTGGCCAAAGTATAGCTTGGTATCCATCTGTAATAATATCTTTTGTCACTGAAGTAGAGTCAACCACTCCAACGGAGACTAAAGTACCATCTATTTTAAAGAAAAAAGCTTAGCAGTTGGTGAAAATCACCCACCGTCAGTGCGTAGCGAAGAAAAAAGCTTGTCTCTAGCGCCGAAACTAGTGGTAAAAGTTTAAGGGGCAGAGTGGGTGGGTGCATATTTTTTTCTAGTTGGACTTCTTTCTTCGTAAGGGTCTGCCAAATTTGGGAATTGTAAATTTAAAGTAATTATTTTTTGCTCATACTATTTATACAAACGTATCCAGTCAATAAAGGCTTTTTTTTGCTGTTATTCTCTTCCCGAATTTTAGCAATGTAGACTTTATTTCCTTTTTTTATGGGCCTATTCTTTGAATGTATTATTATCTTATTATTGAAAACAAGGTTTGCTCGATTTAAAAAGAAAGGCTAATTTGGTAAAATTATTCACCTTGCAGCTGAAGGGCATCCACAAGTCCAAGCCTGTCACCCCTGCGGTCTAATCTCACAGGGCCCTGAAGTGAAAGCAACATTAAGTAAGTCATTAATGGAATTTCACACTTGAAGAAAAACAGATATTTAGAGAGGAGCTCCAATGTCAAGTTCAGTGATCCACTAATTTTCTTGTAGTGGAGCCCTTATAAAAATGACGTCACATATTATAAAATATACATATTATAAAATATACATATTATAAAATATACATATTATACAATATACATATTATAAAATATATGGTCTGTACATTTTTGATACAGGAATTTGTCAGTTCATTCCTGAATTTTGATGATATTCAATCAATCAGGCTTTGAATCTGGCCTTTTGACTTGCGCAGAAATTCCTCTTTGGAATGTACAGGCCCATTTGTTTTTGAATTTCGAGGACGTCATGTTTTAAATTTCACTCTAAAAGGAGTAACAGATAAATTGAGATTTCACACCAATCTAACGTGAGGTTAAAGGCTTACAATTTCTTACCCACTTTCGAGAGGACGCTGTCTATAGGAAATATTGACCTTGGAGCCCCGCTTTGACAGTGACTGTGGCACGAGGGGTTTGAACAATATATCTACACAGTGCCCACAGCTCATATTGATCACCATTCGAATTCTTCGCGCAAAGATTCCGCATTTTCCTGTAAGTTTAAAGGTAGAGTGTCGTGGCCAAGCGGATAAAGAACACCGGACCCAAACCCTGATATTTCTGATCAGCACAGTGTGGGTTTGAGTCCCGGTCGTGGCACTTGTGTGCTACAGCAAGATACTTTAATTACCATGACTGGTTTGTTTTTAAATTACTACAATTGCTTTGTCCTTCGGATGGGACATTAAACAATCGAAACAAATCACCAAGTAAACCTGAATAAGGTCGCTTGATATTTTTCCCTTTTTCAAGTCTTGTAGTTTCTGCCTCACCTTGCGAAAATAGGGGACTTCTTTTGACAACAGCATGAGTGCGTCCTTGTTGTTAATATCGAATGTTACCTAGTCAGTTTCCCTTGTGGTTTACAACTTCAACAGTTTATTTTGTTATCTAAAATTGTTCGGACATTCCCGATGTTGTTTGTCCATGGCGCCCATTATATATGATTGGTTTATTACATTCACTATTCTGACCAAAGTAAACAAACATAGCCTAAAAATACTGATCGTGTTTAAAAAGTGAAGTTTATCTGTAAGTTAGAAATGGATTGCTGATACAATTTTCCTTCGTATTATATATATGCTGAAACTTTATATACAATAATCAAAACAAGAAGATGAGCTCACCGATATGCCTTCGAACGTCAAATTGCTGATAATGTCAAACAGTACCTGAGCAGTTTGTTCATCGTAGCTAAAATCTTCCAATCTTTTCGGAGGATCTGAAATAACATAACGGCGATTTTAATGAGCAACCGGAACCCACCACACGCTGCTCTGTGTTGCATACACTCTGTGGTCATTCCTTTATTTAGTGCACTTAAAGAACAGAACATTTTCTTCAACACTGTAAAAGTAATAAAAAAAATAAAATAATAATAATAATAATAATAAAAAACACTGTGTGGACGTGATCAAGTTCACATAGTGTTTCAAGTCCGTGCAATGTGTGGACCTCTTTTATCTTAGGTCCAAATTTCGTATGTAACGCCTCAACACCATACGAAGTGGACTTTAAGAAAAGATATAACAATAATTTGTGTTATCTTTGAAGTTTATGAATCATTAGCTTGACGGGAAAAAAAAACCAATAACGAAAATGTATATATATATATTTTTTTATTGAAAAACAGTAAATAATCGTAATGTTTATGTTCATAATTGTTTGATTCAGTGCATCAAAATGAGGCAATACAAAATATTACAATAGTTGACAAAAATATAAAATCATCGAAAAACATGATATACTTTTAAATGCAAGAATGTCCAGGTCAGAACTGTATGACCCAGATCTGGGTCCCTAGGGGCTTGACCCATTTCTGGGTCATTATGGCCAGGAATCTATGTCAAAATGACCCCAACATGGTTCAAACCGACGCAGAGTTCGATCTATAAACTACTTTGGCGGGTCAGCCTGACCAAGCAATGGGGTTGGCTCCCCTACGGACCCGGAGCCAGGTCACTTGGTCACTGGTGAGTTTTCAGAATGTATTCAAATGATGCGATAGCAGCGAGCCTGTTATGAAAATGCGCTGAATTCCCAAACCGAACATAAACCGGCGTTTTTCATTATACTGTCCACTCAAAATCAGATCACCGAATGAAGCTGGTGAAGCTTTCAGTGATCGCAGAACTTTAGTTTAAAATCTTGAGACTGTGGAACTACAGCAATATGCTAAGAGCACGGACAGACAGCATTATAGACTCGGTTCGAAAAGTGATTTAGTTGAAGTCTTGCTTGCTTGTAAAGGCCTTGCACTTCATGAACAGAAATTAACTTCAAGGTCTTCATTCCGCAGAATGAACAAAGACAACCACATACAGCCAGAATACAACCAAGCGTCAATTGATCATACTTTACTTAAACGATTTTAGATGTTAGTTGACATTCGATGTCTTGTCTTTCTTTATATGAATCAAAGTTCAAAGACACCTTTCTAGCAATCGCGTGCGTTCACTCATGTTCTCGCAAGGCGAACGTGTGAGTTACACGCTACGTAAAGCGTAAATTTGTTTTCTGCTACGGTAAGCGGAACCATAAGATTGTCGTAATGTTGCGAGTAGACTGGTGCACTTTTTATGCTATGGCGAGGCATGTGAGTATCAAGTCTGCATAACCATCCAGCACAAAGTCTCGTGTAAAAAACCAGCCTAATACACACGTCAGCTCAGTCTAAAGATGACTGTATTTCCTTCGTCCGACGAAGGTCCTGCGCCACAGAGAGAAGGTTCATTCGCCATCCAAAAAAAACACAGAGTTGGCAGCAAGTCATTTTTTGTAAGTCCAAGTCGAGTCACAAGTCAATGCTAAAAGTTCCAAGTCAAGTCACAAGTCAAAAATGTAGCGAGCGACTCGAGTCAAAATCGCATCACTCGAGTCAACAACTCCGAAAAACACCACAAAGAAACAAAGTTCAACCCAAACTAATATGGTAAAACAAAAAGTAAAATGTCAATAAAAGTAAATTCAAAGACTACAAGCGTACTAAAACTACTACTACTATACTACATTACTGAACGACACTTCCAAAACTAAAAGTTAGTTGCAATAATCGTAACTCTCAACTCCTCCGATGGTCGTAGCGGTACCGGAGTGTTGCGACGGGGCACGGGTATTTTTTTTTGAGAGAAAAACATTTTTTCAGCAATTTAAATGTCCACAATTGCACCGTCATTATAACAAAAGTGGTCTTTTTCAGAATTTTTATGTATCTACAATGTAGGTCTTAATGAACTATATGGTCAAACACAAAGTGAGTGTCAAAAAAGGAGTAAATTCAAAGGCAATAAGCAAACTATAACAGTTCAGTACTAGTACTACGAGTACTAGTACTGAACTCATTTGGCGCAGTAGTTAACTTTTTTACGGCTTTGAGTAAAAGTAATTCCAGTATAATACACCGTCACACATTTTATGAGCACCTTATTTTGAACTGTACACAACGCCTTTACACGATAATCTTACCTAATCCCTCCAGAGTTGTCTGCGCCTTATTGAGCGCTAAAGCGGCTGTCCAAACCGTGTCGTATACCACGCTGATTTCCGTGTATCCCACCACGGATTCTGGACTGTCAGTGTCAGCAATAGACTTAAACTTGTCCAAGAAACCACTTGTTGTCTGAAAGGCAAACCAATTTTAAAACAGTGGGGATTTGTTTTAAATAATTAGAAAAAATAAAAGACGAGTTTCTAAACGACTGTTTTGATAACGGACCGAAGTTTTTGTTAAAAAGCATAATATAACAAAATATGTAAAACCAAGTTCTGCTTTGTAATTTTTCAATTCTTGTCACGTCCTCAGGCTCCGTTTTGTGAAGGGTCAAATTGCACGCGACGGTTGTGCGTATAAGCGCGCGTACTAATGTGTTACATACCCAGCGTTTTATATACTTGATCCTGCCCTGAGCACCCTTGCTGGAGCTGATCCTCTTTGATCCCCTCTGCCGGTGTGGCAGGAGATTCTGTCCCCCTAGAGTTTATGTCCCCCCTTACGACAAACTGTGTCCAAACTTCTTCTGAGAGTGCCCTCTTTTGAATCAACCTCCTCCAGCCCAAGTTATTTTCCCATACGGGGGACAGAATCTCCGGCGGACATTTTATTTCCCTATGACACTGGATCAGTGTAAACGCGGTAATAGACCCCCAGCACACAGGGCTGCTGGTACGCTGAGGTAACGCGCACGTTTTTATACACCGAGAACAGCTATCGTCCAATGATCTGCCTCCTTTGCCTTAGTGAGGGTGCTGTTCGAGAGTGTGACGTCATGTGCAAGGTGTCTATTGAATACCCACTGAAACAAAGTTCACGAAATAAAGTAATTTCTTACAAGCCCGGATAGTGAAGGCTTCCTATTCTGATCAGACGGGAAGTTGTTGATGTACATCCCAAACTGATTGGCCGTTGCTTTGTCCATCTGGTCTGGTGTACAGTCGATCGAATCACTTGGTTGCCGCCACCAATTAAACTCAAGCCAACCTTAGATATTATAGATAGTGATTACACTGCATTAAAGCTAACAACAAACTATTATTAAGTGGTAATTAGCATTTCGTATTTTTATTTCTCGTTTTTTTTAGTGTGTAGACTACAACTTGACAACTTGGAAATATGTATATTGACATCAAGACCCTCAAATTGGTTTCCACTTTTACAAGGCGTCCATTGACATAATGTTGGCGTGCACCCGGAGGTCCAAGGTAAAGAATAATGCAGGCCCTATTGGGGGACAGCAACACGAACCAGCAGCATAACCAGAGAGGGGTAGGGCAGGGTGAGCCCCTCCCAACTCGCTGCCCTCAAATCTTTCCCCTGGGGATCGGGGAAAATGCACAACAAATGAATCGTTCGGTACATGATTTACCCCCACCCCCGAAAAATGAAATGTCTCTCCACCCCAACGAAACTGCATTGTTGTGCCACTGGCATGATACCTATGACATCACCCTGGGCCGAAAATGGGTATGATGAGTCATATCGGGGTAAGCTCTGACTGGGAATTAGTATTAGGATTAGTAATATTTAACATCGTTATTTTTTCGGCATCTTTGACATGAAATAAACAACTTACCTTTACAACATAAATTTGCATAAAAAATACAAGTCACATTTGGCAGGGCAAAGTAGTAAAGAATACAAAACACTTCATAATATAAAAAAGCAAGCCTTTACTTATCACATCTAAAATTTAATAAGCTTCATTTTAACTATGAAGTGTTAAACCACAAGAGAAACTGACTTGGTTACGAACAATACAGTATTTGTCAGGACCAAACATGTTCACACAGTATAAATGCCCACAACAACTTCACTTACCTGGTACGATCCACACATACTTGGTGCCATACATTTTCTGTCGATACACTTCGCAGAAAACCTTCCTTGCCATTTCGCTGTAAACACCAACGACAATAATTCGGGCTCCTAAATTCTTGAATACAAAATAAAAACATTAATAAAATAAATAAAAACATAACAAATTACAATCGGTAAATATCTCTCTGTAAACCATATTCCCCTATAAATCAACACAATTTGCATATATAAAGATATTTGGATCTTTTTTCCAATCATCAATCTCAGCAGAGCAGCTGACAATCACTGGAATACAGGTTCCCGTGATAAAATAAATGTGTTTTTATACCACAGATCTCTGTCATGTGATTAGTGGAGCACGCGTCACGTGACATACGTTACCTTGTCGTGTACTAACCCGCGATGCTCCATGTTTTAATAATAGAGTCCAATATGGATAAATATTGGAAGCTGCGAAGCGTGCAATAGTTATCCACAATTGGACAGGCACCTTGAGCGACCAATGTCACGTGACCTACAGTGGGTGTAAACCATCAACAAACGCGGCGTAGCGCCCTTCATAGGAAAGTGCAGTTGTAATTACGTGATGATTGTTGCATTTGATCGAGAGATTTTTTTTTCTGTTTTGAAATATCGGTATGTGAAGAATATTATAGAGTCTGTATCACATTGGAGTGGCTGAAAAAAGTCAGAAGAACATGGGTTCCAGCAAGTCTTGTAAATTATACAAGGAAGGAACGTTTAGGGCATACGTTCACCATGTGGTGCTTACACGGACGACCGCGATCACGTACTTTTTTGTAATAGAATGTCACAATATTTTCAGGCTAAAATCATCCAAAAGAAAAGGCTTTCCAAAACTGTATGATTCCTTTGTCTATTTGAAATTCCTCAATGCTAAACTCTCACCTTTCCACCGCTCTCCTTTTACTGCGGTATAGCGGTGGCTATACCGCAGTTTGGACTCCTCCGTTGCATACAGGGGCGGGGTGGCTTGAATGCCGGTAATTTATGAAACAGTAGCGGGATTCATGTCAATGTCACAACATCCAACTTTAATATAGGGGCTTAGCAACTGTGTTATTGTTTACTACAAACAAAAATAAAGCTGACTTGCGGTGTATGGATGGGTCGCAGCTTGTCTTTGCACGTCTTTGCCACCAACTGCAATGACGTAGTACCCACCACGTGACGCATGGTCCACCAATCAAATGACAGAGTGTACACATTGACTAGACGAACTGAAATAATATGATTATTGTTTAAAAAAATAATAAGAAACATAACATCACTTCAACCCCTGGATGTATTTGTTGCCCACAACCCGTGACTATTTGAATGATAACATTGTGTAAGAAACACAAACGAGATTAAAATAAGTATCATTGCAGTTTCTTAATGCCAGCCATACCTTGATATTCTCTATTGAAACCCCTGGGCTGTCCACGAAGCTCTCTGCTGCGATGATTTCAATACCCAGCTGGGTAGCGTCCCTGTGTAAGTCTGCCATTGACTGAAACATTTGAAAACAACGGGAAATAAAATCTGCTGTAACATGAATAATACCGATGGGCATTTTAAGACATTTTGATTGCTTACTACATTTTATTTTTCAAGTGGCTGGTTTCATACAAGTACAGGAGAAATATCTCCATCTGAAATACTATCCAAGTCGATGAAACGTTATTGGAAGATCTCCACGATTCACTGTTGCATATTTTGATTGCTGCAATGGAAATAAGCCAGATGTACACGTGCAACCCCCTCCCAACCTGACCATCGAAATTGAATAGATTTGTATAGCCTCGTAGTATTGTGAGTCTGTTGAAGAACAATCCATTTACGTCTTTAAGGAACAAACATAACACCAAGTGTGTTTTTTGTTATTACTGATGCATTAAAAAAAAAAAAAGTTATTTAAGAGCAAATGTGTACAATAGCCAAATTAGAAAATGACCAAAAGGTAAATCAACTGGTACACTGCTGTTCAGCGTAGAACAGTAATGTTCCTAGGTAGTATACCACGTATGCGCGGGAAGAATATAAATTGATGAACTTGGCGGAAGTTAACTATAGGCCTATATACAAGAAATACACGAATTACAACACCATGAATGAGCGCTTATGAACTCAAATACAAGTCATGAAGAAATTCAATTTATTTCACATCAATGGAAACATCAAATTTATAATTTATAGTCACATTGCACTGGAATAAATTAAGGAACCGACGCATCATACAGCCAATCGGGGAGAAATAACTTAATTTATCCAATCATTACTTTATTCCATTCACAATGCCTCCATACGATGTCTGTCTCTATTAACTAATCAAGTTGTTTATTTAGATTTTTACGTATGGAAATAAATGTTGATGGTTGGACTGATTGGAATGATTGATTGATTGATTGATTGATTGATTGATTGATTGATCGATCGATTGATTGATTGATTGATTGATTGATTGATTGATTGATTGGTTGATTTGTTGATTGATTGGTTGATTTGTTGATTGATTGATTGATTGATTTACTTTTTTAGACTTTTCATAGCAAATAGCAAAATTTATTCACTCAAAAATATACAGAATTTACAAAAACAACTTTAAAATCCCCCACTAATATACAATAAGTGTCTGTTACAAAATGCAGGTCGGTAGCTGGAAATTACATCCAAATTAACACATGAGAAATTTCATTAGACGTACGGCATGGTAGAAAAGAATGAAACCACAGAGACCCGATTTCTCGAGGAAAATGGGAACACTGTTCTAGAGCTGGTAGTAGCGGTACTCTATAAAAGATTTTTAATACTCTTTAATACGATATTTCCAGGCCTTCTAAGCAGTCTTTGAAGTTCGAGTGCACTATAACCAGTACACACCAGCTTTGAAGCTGACCATTAAATAGTTTGCTAAGTCAACGTTTTCTCTCGGTCGGCCCCTGCTGTGGTGGATCAGGCACCAGTACATTTCAAAAGTTAGTGTCAGTTCAGGAAGTAAATGTCTGAGGCACTGATGTAGTAGGTTCAGTGCTGGTTGAATCGATGGGCAATGGAAGAAGAGATGTAGTAGGGTTCCTTTTTCTGACGGTCCACACCATCCGCAAGTCTTTGGTAGAGTACGGTCGATGTAGTGCAGAACTTCCTGCGATGGTAAGATCGTATGTAATAACCGGTACTTTAAGTCACCCTCTTTCTTAGAAATGGGTGGTCTGTAGACGTTTTTCCACGGTATTGTAGTGTTCATTTGAAGGATGTCCCTGTGCCGAGGGGTTCGGGGACTGTCCGGCAAGGTATGGAGTTCTTTGTTGAAGACAGTGTACAGGTGTTCGGAAGGAATGTTGGCTTCGCTGTTGTTGTCGTTGAGTTGGATATCTGGTGTTGGGTAGTTCGAATGGAGGAAAAACTTTGTTCCTTCGTCTGGTGGTTTGGTTGCACCCCTTATGTTGAAGCATTTTTGGATGGTTTTACTCAAGGTTCGTCTTATGTGAGACAGCTCTGCTTCAAGTGTTCTGGAAAATAGCGGGCGTAGTCCCATCCGATGTTGTGTTTGTATTTCGTCAGCTGAGATCCACGTTCAATCCTTGCTGAGTAGTTGTCTGACTAGTGTGACACCACATGACAGGAGCCGACCAGAGAGAGAAAAACGTTGTTATCATGACAACAAAGACAAACTATTAGTAGTTAGGTTCACTACGAAGTTTACAGGATAAGGTGGTACGCTCGTGGTGGCTTTCGTTGTGATCCAAGCTTTGAAAATGTCTGCTTTGAAAACGGGTAGGCTGTTGAGGTATTTCGTTTCAAGGTTGGTGTAAACAAGTTTGAAAGTCGTGACCTAGATTACGATACATTATGACAATAGTGAATGAGAAAAAAAGGCAGGGTATTTATTTTTTACATAACAACCGCTGGAGTAAAGAAAATCTGTATGTCAAAACACGGGCTTTAAGACAGACAAGACCTAGTCCTCCCTTCTCTGGGAACTGGAGAAGCATTTTTCTATTGAGCAAATGACGTTTTTGAGACCCTACAAAATTGATAAGAGTTTCCTGGAGTTCATCTAGAGCTTGTTCTGGTAAAGGGAGAACAGCAAGGAAATGCAGCAATTTAGATGCAGTTATCTAGTTGGCTATAAGACTTTTGCCTTTGAAAGACATGGTCCTTGCTAGACCACTCCACCTCGAAGTGCGTTATTTAGTTTTTCTTTGCACAATTTCCAGTTTTTTTGTCTGGATGTTTCTGTGCTTCCAAGATGAACTGCAAGAAATCTAACAACTCTGTTGTCCCAGAGAAAATTGAGTGGTTGGTCATGTTTGTCTGTCCATGCTCCGACCCAAAACCTTTACATTTATTTAGATTCAGGCATGCAGATGACGCCCTGCTGTAAATGGTGTAAATACCGTTCAATACTTGAAATCCTTGGTTGGATGAAATAAATACGGTGACGTCATCTGCATGTGCAGAAACAGTCAGGACCCTATCGGAACCTGGTAATTTCATACCATATTTATGCAAATTACGTCTGTTGGTATGTAGAAGGGGTTCGATAACGATGGAATATAACAGCCCTGAGAGGGGAGGGTGGCTGTTAACGTGGACTGAACTTTGACAGTGCTTTGAACATTCGTGTATAAAAGACGGATGAGGGAAACAAAATGTTCACCGAAACCCATTGTTTGCAGCGTCTTGAATAAATAGTCATGGTCTATGCTATCGAATGCCTTCTTTTGGTCTAAAATTGATTGATTGGAATTACATAGGAAATAACGAATCATACGGCCAATTATAAGCGAATGACTTTATCCCAACAACACTTAGTCGGTAGAATCTACAATGAACACAGACAAAAGAAAATGAAAAGACGGGCCGCTATAATCAAATACATTATTCACCTTGATTCAAATTGGTGAGAAATGAACGCTTTTAATACAAAAATACCATACGAACTTACTATAGGTCGCTGATTTTATTTACTTAATTTTTTTTTTTTTTTTTGGCGTTTTCAAGTTATAGGCTTTATATTATTTTTTTCTTCAAATGTTTTATTTGTCTTTGTAGACTCGAGGCACAGACCTTCCTCTTTCACACGATATATCCTTCATTCTCACACGTTTACTTCGACTAAATGAACACCCTTAAGCTAGCTAAACTATGCTTTTTAATTTAGATTTTTCGAAGGTTTTAATCTCGTGCACTAGTAGATTATGAAATGATTGTCCGTTTGTAATCAGGGAAGCACACACAGCAACGTCCCTCAAAGGGAAATCTCGCATCCCAGGAGATGTCATTAGAGAACTAAGACATCTGCCGAGAACTTATTAAAACCCGTATTTAGCATTGAGAAAAAAACGGCCCAACGTCAGATATACACGAGTTGTCCTCGTTTTTTTTTCTTTTCTAAATTAGCCAGCTGTACACACCTATGGTGCGTTTGACCTCACCTAATGGTGCGTTTCCGCGGTCGTAGTCAATGTTTTTTGGCTGATTTGGCCACTGGCCAATGACCGAAACATATATTGTTACGGACGTAAAAACGCACCCGTGGTGGCCTGTGCAAGGGCTGTATCGTGCCCGGTGTACCACGATAATGCGAATTACACGATTCAAGTTTGAGTATCAAACTATAATGCAAAAGGGGCTCATCGGTGCTCGGTGCAGCCAAACCAAAGAGGACTTTAAAAAAATGGAAATGGTTGAAGTATTTTACTTATTTACGTATATTTCTTGTTTGTACAGCAGGGCATTGAGGGATAGCGGTGATAGCTTGGTGATAACGGTACCCTTTCTAAATAAATTAATAGATAAACAAAAGTATTTCATGTTGTTGCTGTCTAAAATGTCGGCGTTTCACTATACGCGATCATGAGTGTGGGTCTGATGAGGCTCAGAATGTTTTCCAGACGTAAGGACATTTTGACAGTGAATTTGACTTCAGTGGTTGGCAGGCCCGTGTTCCTTGTCACTGACAGGTCGAAACAACACGTCATTCAATACTAAACGACTACTACAGAGTTACAATCGAGATTTACAGAATGTCTATGTCACATGTAACTTAAGTGTTACATTTCATACATCTAAACCTATCCTTCAGGCGTTGCCTGGGCACTTCACCTGTGAGGTTTTCACCATCCTGTTTCCGCTGTACCATCACAAATTGCCGCGAGGCTAACATTAACGTGCAGAGTCACAGTCACTTATGAACATTTCAGAATGGAAAAGTTACATTTCGCAGATTTGTAACATATATTTTTCGAGAGTGCATTCTAAATTGGCATAGCCTTATTATTTTCCCTCCAATCTAGCCCTGAAACTTCTACTGTTGAACTCGAAGCTACATCCTTCCTCTTTCTTCCGAACAACCTCAATTAGCTTAAGTAAGAATTAAAATATTTGTATGGGATTTGGACCTTTTGGCAAACGAGAAGGTAATTTGGAGATGCACGTCCGGTTAAAATGACAAAAAAAACACCACCCCACATAAACAAAAATATGATTCGATTTTCGAACCAGCGAGAGGAAACGAACGCTCAACTGAGTGCCGGAACCCAAGCCCAATACACTGTGTTCGTAAGTTCTACATGCAGGAAAGTGCAGTAAAATTGTATTCAGTGAGCAAAAAGCACAGCTTTGTTTTTCGAGCTTGTTTTCCCTCAGTGTCCGTAGTTTTTTTTCTTTAAATAAATGATTGAATCAGGCAATGATTGTTTTCCTGTAATTATGGTGACTGAAACGGACTCCGGAGGCGTTGGCGTTGATGCAATAATAAAAGTGTTGAAAAAGACAAAACGCCAAATTACGAAATAAACTCTTTGGACGGAAAACCTTTTGCGTATATCTAGCAATCTATTATTCCCCCAACCTCGCCAATTTGAGCGAATGCTTTATCTAATAAAGCTACTGAATTTTCTAAAAAAAATGTGCACGGTTTGTTTAACATTGGAACGAGAAGTCGCTTATATTTAGCAGCATTACTGAGCGCCTCGATCACTAAAGCCCTCGACAAATAACACGTTGAAAGGGTCAGGGTTGGACGATTTGTGTCGTTGAATCTTTATCCGGTTTAACATTTTCTGACAGCGCCTCCTTTTGTAGTAATGATGAAAGGCTTTTTAAAAAGACGCACTAATCATGGGGACGAAAAAGAATACCACAGAAAGAGGTTATAATGTAATTTCAAACGTCATGTCATTGTCTTACTTTTCCCCAAAGGGAAATAAAATCGTAATAATTAGTTTTTAAAAATGTGAAAAAATAAAAAACCTGTGAAAATATTAACAAAAACTAACTCTACTGATATTGCAGTGTATTGCTTGAATCGACCTAATTTTAGCCCACAATGTAATTCGAGAATCTGTTTTCCATAATCGATTTGAGGTCGATACTTTGAGATCCACTTTTCTTTAAATTTTGCCACTAGACAGTCTGGCAGGGTTGCCCGGGGCAAGGAGCAATAGATCGCTATGGTCGGAAGTTTGAGCACAAACGAAGTGTATGTTCATTTGCCTATGTGGAGATAATGTGTTCTGTTTAGACTTTATTTGAGCCCACATTGTCATTCGAGAATTTAAGATCTTGCCGAACCGTTAAAACGTTTACGAATATACCAGGTAAACTACAACAGTAATAATGCGTGTTCTTTGCATCATTCGTTTAATGTGTAGTAATAATTGTCTGCCGGGAAGAAACTGAGTTTCAAATCGTCCAGTGTAGCACTGACAGGGAGTGGACCGGTACAATACTGCAGATAGCACGGTTGGCATATAAGTAAAACAATAAAATGTAATACTCATTTGCAACTATTGTCAGAAAGCATAGTTACAAATTTGTAGAAATAAATAACAAACAATAATAATAAACAGTGATAACAATATCATAAGGCAAGGTGTACTTTTGGTAATTACTCCGAAAGTTAAGGACCATAAAAAACTTACTTGGTCAAGAGCACTGGAGAGCTGTTGATTTTATAAAACAGTGTTAATAACGATCACCTTTGAAGTAATGTAGTGTTAGAAAAAGAGGTAAAATGTTCACCCACAGGTCAGGAAGCCTTTCTCAGGCATCTGAAAGCACACATTTCTATGCAAAAAGGGTGTATGTTTCTTTCCTTATTTTCTTGCAACTACGATGACCAAATGGGCACAAATTTTTCACAGGTTTGCTAATGCATATGTTGGAGTACACCCAGTGAGGATGCTGGTCTCTGACAATTTTCCAAAAGTATACCCTGCCTTGAGAAACTTACCAGTGAGAACAGAGGGACGGATTGATACAGTGTGGCCACCTTCTTCCAACCGTACTTCTTAAACAAGGCGAGCTTCGCGATGTTAAAGTTAGACTCTGGGGGCATCAGACGAAACGACAGCGGGAACATGGCCCGGTTGGACAGTAACGGAGAGGACGAAATAGACATCTATTTGGAAAAAAGAAAAGTAAAAAAAAAGTAAAATAAAATAAATAAATAATAACATAAATAGTAAATTTTACTCATCCACGGATGCTCGGATTTTTTGTTGAACAGCCATATTAGGAAAATATACAGGGGGACAAAACATTTTATTTTAAGGTGGGGTCACCGGTAATGACCTCCAGATACATACTTAAGAAAGTAATAATCATTAGTAAATGTAAATGAATAGTAGCCTTAATAAATCAAAATACAATATAAATACAAAAAATACATCAGGAAAAAAAGAAAAATAATTTTAAACAATACCTGTTCCGACTGTAGGTCGGAACAGCTAAAAAATATTTAAAAAGTAACAATAAAACGCATTAATTAATAAATGAAAGAAAACTGCTTGATGGGTGATTTTAATCCGAAAGCCTACTTGTTATAAAGACGGTATTGTTAGTAATCATCTTGAAAAGTTGTGTCGTCTGAAATGACACCCCTCCCCCCGTTAATTGTAAGCAAGTAAAAGTATGTCGAAGGATTTGAATCTCCAAAAATCGCCCATAGGTAAATTTCCGTGGTACCCGTTTATGAATGCTGCTGTCACCTCGCTAAACGATTCGACGTTTTTGATCAAAATACCGTGGCAGTTTTTGCTGTTTTCTCATACTAAACACTATTTCCAGCTGTTTGCATGTGACTTTTTATGTATCTTTCTTAATATTGTTTTGCCTATAAATCAGCATTGTTTTGAGCTTGTAAACTTGAAAGATCAAAACTAATTGTTTCACTAATTTCTTAACAACCTACAGCATTTCAAGCAAAAGTACTAAACGAGGTTTTCCACTATCCCACTTTGTACTATGGAAGTTAATTGCAAATTCATATTTCAATATTTCCAATCTTAGCCAAAGTTTTGCACACTGATTAAATACGCGATTGACTGCAATATACCTGGATGAGATTCCAGTGGTGTGACGCCTGCGCAGTAGGCTCCGTTGCGATAGAACAACCAGCTCCAATGATCATCATTTTAGTGGTTGAACGGTTGTACAGTTCCTCGAATAGAGCATTCGTTGCTGTTCCCCCGTCACACTGTAACGTCAATACAACACAATATTTTTATCAATGTTATCTGCTATGATGATGTTGTTGTTGTCTAATTGCCTTTGAACATCATTGTTTTTATTCGGTTACTGCAATTTGAATTGTTTTGTTGATTGATTGATTGGTCAACTGAAATTACTTGGATAATTCTTTTATTCTGACTCGTAAATATATATTTTTTCATAACATGTGTTTTATTTATGTTCCGTAAAGCTTATAAGAACTACAACAAAAGAAACACCCTACACCCCAAACAAACAAACAAACAAACAAACAAACAAACTGGGGTGGTGGGGTGTTTTTTGAAAATTAATTCCCGTCTTCTGGTTTTCAATGAACAGATCACAAACTCCGTCCAATGAAAATTTCACGTTTGGTTTTTACGTCTTAGTGAAAAAGGTTTTACATTTAACACTGCCAAATTTTCTGTTGCAAATTCCCACCAATTTGTTTTAGTAGTTTTCTTATTATAATTTTTTTTATTGTGGCAATCAAAGCAAGCATTTGCTATTTGTTGGGTGCCCAGAGAAGCTGTTTTCCGAACTGCTACAATATTTTAGATATAAATATTAATCTTTTTGATTGGTAAGAAATTTATACCGACTAAGCTTTCAGGCCGACTTTCTTTGATGTTAATTAACGTTTCGGTACAATTACGCGTTTTGTTTTTTAAAGGTCGAATTTAAGTGCATTCTTTCAAAATTAATTTTATTGTGCGTGTTTTAGGAGGTCGTGCAACATAACAAAAAATCGCACTGATAAAAACAAAAATGCCTATACCTGTGTTTTATTATGTTGAGTGTTTCTTAATGCTTTCATTCGGGTTGGATAATGTACTTACAACAGTTGCGCAAAAACCTTTCGGTTTTTTTCTCTGATGAAGGCTTACTTCAAAAAGACACTCACTGCACAGGCCCTCATTTTGTGACTTCACGACTTCGTATAATCACATACTGATTTTGGATCACCACATTTATTATTATTACACATTTATACATAAATACAACACAAGTGAAGCATGAAGTCAAGGCTCTACACGCACATGGCGGATCCCTGCAAGATAGCGAATGAGTGGGAAATGAGAGGATCACGAAACTGAATTTGACCTTGGTGCCCCTGTCTGCGACTATTTTGTCAGCTCCACCAATCATGTAGGGCTATGGTGTCTTTCAATTCAATTCAATTCAATTCAGATTTACATTTATTTCCATACTTCGATGAAAAATAACGTACATGTAACATGTATGGAGTAAATCAAAAATAACATTAAGTAGCAGTAAGCAGGATAAATGTAACAAATAGAGTATGGGGCTGTTTTGATAAGCAGAAGCTTGTAAAAAACAGCCAGACATACAAACAAACAGATAATTAAACAAACAAAACAAACAGACAGACACGCAAACAAAAGGACAGACGAACATAAGACATGACAGCTTCTCTGACACAAGATACATAGGCCCTAATATAGATCAGAGATGATCCAACGAATTTGACAAACTGCTAAATATAAAATGTCAGCTTTTTAAAATGTCAGCTCCGACAATCAATATTAGGGCTACAGTGTCTTTGACAAATTGCTAAAACAGTAGAATCAATCAGATCTACTGACTCTCTGAATATCTGCAGATAATTGTACTACCGCTGAGGGTCCCTGATGCACTGTGAGAGTACGAGATTTCCAACTATCTAGTAGAACATTGATTTAATTTGAATTTGATTATAAATCGACATACAAAACTGAATTGAATCTCGATGCGATGTACAGTAATGAAAGAACAAACAAACAAACAAACAACACCCCAACACCCCAACAAACAAACAAAAGACACAGGTTTGGTCATAAGAGACGTGAACAACATTCAGAAAGATTGGTAAAGATAAAAACATGATGTTTTTTTGTCTGAAAGCTTACTGATTATGAAATTCATACTAAAACCTTGTTTGTCCTGTGGAACATTTCCTTCTGAAACGGAGTCATACTCCGCAAGCTGTTTCTGAAAATCTAAAATACCGCAACAGCTGATTTCGGTTGTGACAACCCAAATTATTGACAATGTGTTTACATGCAAAAAGTTGTGTATGGTTTTTCACTTTTGTCTGCCGACTCATACAATGAATTAAACCAAATGTTCTCAGGTTAGTTAGTTCATGTAAACGGTTGATCACACAAAACCCGAACACCGTGTGCGACTACTTTGTCAGTTCCAATCCTGTACAATGCCTTAGAGAACGGAAGTCAGAGCTTTCCGGAATTATTTTGAAGCATTGCGTGAGAAGGCTTTCGAGCCGTAACATTTCTTTCTTTCTTTATGTTAATACAGGATTAAGAAGACGCTGGCAGGATGAGCAAAGAAATCGAGGGGATGATATATTATGGCAGATGGAGCATCGCCGTGCAAGGTTTTGAAGGTCAGAAGAAGAAATACAGTTCATTCAGAGAAACACATCCGTCTGAATTACTATAGGAATAGAATTTGAAGACCGCAAAGAATATAATCGCTGTTTCTAAACCGATCTATGCAACTAATGCATTTTGAATGATGCTTATTTGAAGAAAAAAACACAACAAAAAACAGTGGCGTAATTTAAGGGGGGGGGCACGTGCGGGGAAGAATTTGCGCACGTGCTTCCCCTCCAAGTTATGTCCGTATGTCCTTATGTCCCCCATTTGAAATCTGGATTTTTGAAAATAAAAAAATAAAATGTTACATTTTATAAGCTACAATGTAATAAAATCTGTGTTTTCAAAACCATGTTTTCATTTACACGCAGACAATGTATTTGTTTTATGACTCATGTCAGATCATCTTATTATAAAATATAGTACATGACATTACAAAAGTGCTTAAAAGGGGCTTGTTTGAGAGGAATGCGAACGGGAACCAACGTTTTAATTGGCCAGTAGACCCCCCCCCCCTCAGAAAATACAAGAAACGGTGCACCCTTTGTGCCCCGTGTAATGTTACCCATAATTTCGGTGCTGTGTATAAACCATTTTCTTTTTCTCTTTCTCTTTAAAGGCGTAACCGCTGATTGTGATTAAAAGTCAAAAGGTTGTTGCAGGAAGGTATGCATTTCTTTAATTAAACAAATACAATAATAATCGTAATAACATTAGTAGATACTATTTCCTTAAACTACAGATTGAAATGTATTTCGCTAAACAGACAGGGTGATAAGAACAGAAATTGTATTGTTCAGGACAAAGGCACATCGTCGGTGCAATTGTAATGTATTGTCAAATAGACACACTTCAAAAACTGGGGGTGTTACACATGGGAGAATACAAATTAACACCACAGGGTGTTAAAATAACACCAATGCATCTGTGTGGGCAAAATGTGATGTTATTTTAACACCCTATGTTGTAAATTTTGTATTTTTGTTTGGTTTGTGACAACATGCATGGTGTCGATTTCAACATCCCAATTATTGCAGTATACCCTCTTGATCAAATTCCTACACCGAATCCGATTTCACAACCAACTTAAATCTGTGACACTAAAAATGTCATAAACATATTCTGCAATTGCCTCAATGTTGAGTGACCGCTTAGAAAAAAAAAGGCCATACAACTTTCATTCCAGTTTTTCCAATTACGACACTTGGCAGCTCAATGATCGGAAATGGCGTATCATTACTAAAGGCAGTGACACATTTATTAAAAGCACGAACAGTATTAAGCTCAGTTGAATTTGACATTTGAATGCAAACTAACGATATTGCAAAAACAAACAAAACAAACAAACATTCCTGTGTTTTTTTTATGAGGAAGAGTTCAATTTCGACATTTTGCATTTTTAAGTTCAGATCAGATACCCCTTTAAAACCAGACGTTGACAATAACTGTACATTTGTCTATTTTGATTTTGGCTTAAAAACGGGGTTAACCAGTAAACGCTTTTACATGGCTTTGTGCCTAGGCCTATTCCTTTCAACTCGAACGATTTACGCAGTTTTTCTCGTGTAGAGGAAATTATGTTCAAGACATTTACACAAGAAACCATAAAATAATAGCCTTGCCCTACATTCTCCACCGTCAAGTTGCATACAATTAAACTGCCCTTGGTGATAAAATAAGCATCAATCAGAAACACTTACCGCAGTATCCTTGGGTATTAAAGCAACCTCGTACCCAGAGAGTACACCAGCATCGTCGTTGATGTCGCGTAAGGCCAACTGAGTTGCGTAGGACATGGCCGGGCCACCGGCCCACACCCCCGTCATCGGAAACAATCCCAGCAAATGAAGCTTCGTTAAGTTGCTAGCACTGCGGCACAAGCAAACACACCACAGCACACAGGAGACTGACATCCATGACTTCAACATTGTGGTGTCTCCGCGAGCCACGACTCGAATGATCGCGCCGTTGAAGTTGCCTTGCGTGTTATTTATGTTTATCTGTGAACCGCTTAGACTCTTTATGCAAGCCTGTTCGGTAAAGGTGATCTGGTGAAATTAAATTTGACAATGGATTGGCAACTACAGTAAATTGTACATTATCATAAATTCTCTCGACGTGGATCGATTTTACCCCAAAAGTACTATTGCACGGTGCGTAAAACATCACTGCGTGCGCGTGTCTTTGGTAATGCAGCAGTGTTACTGATCTACTTCGATGTTATATAAAACAAATAATGAATGTTTTTCATTCGTGCAACAGTGCGAATAAAAAATTATTTGCATTCGTTGAAAGATAGAATGTTCCATTCAAATGTGCGTGTGAGCAGATCAGCATTGCAGTATGGAAAAACCAAGACCAAACAACATGCTGTATAATGCGTAAACGCTGAAGGAAACTGGGGGAAATAGCAGTCTAAGACCCACAAGTCATTATTGCTTATTTCGATTGCCTGAAACATAATGTTCAAATCCCTGCCAACCGGTTTTGTAATCGCTTTTGGGTATGGATCCTAACTGAAAGAGTAATCAAAACTGAACTGAACTTTTCACGAGTGCATCCCCTCTTTTCTTCTTCTTTATTGTCTGTTCTTAGGTTCATACTGTTATTATTTGTTTATTATTAATATTTTCTTATTTTACTTCCTTTTTAATTTTTTTATGTTCTTCCCAATCTCTTCCAACACTGGGCAAAGTGCACTCCAAAAGGTTTGCAGATGCTAAAACATGTTGTGCATTGGATTGTGCATTCACCTGAAGTTGAGGTAATAAATCAACACAGAAGAAAAATCAACAAAAGTTGTTTTTCTTGACGGAACTGCTATCAGGAGCTGATTTTCATAATATCAATAAGGAAGGCTGTAATAGAAGGCTAGGTAATAGTTTACCCCAAGGGCCCAATCAATACATTCCTCATTGATGATGACGTATTCCCAGTCGGCAAAAGCACTTGGCTTTTAATCACTTCATTTCTGAAAAGAACTTTGATATTACATGAAAAGAAAAATAGTCGGCACTCATCCCTACCCCCCCCCTCTCTCTCTTAAGTAGTAATGGAGAAACACAAGGTAGACAAAACAAAATGTACTCAAGCAGGCTTGGCCAAAGCATCAGAAGACAGTTAAAGGCAAAGTGCTGACGAATGCCGTCATGCAACCCACCCAGCAGGGAGTATGTACAGTATGATTACTTCCCTGTTTGGTAATGATTGGGTATCCGTATGTCTACGGCATTATAGGGAGGGGTAAGAGGGGTAAGAAGAAGAAGGGGTAAAACTGGACAGGAGGGGGTGGAGAGAGGTAAGAGAGGTAGGAAGGAGGTAGGATGGGTATGAAGGGACAGGAGCCGAAGAGACTGGGCGGGTAGATTCTTGGGGTAAGCGGGGGAGGTGTGACGTGCGGCGTGCAGGATAGCAAGGGAGGGGTAGAGAGGGGGGAGCGATGAGAACGAAGTTGTAATAAATGCCATGCAGACCGTTGGGAGTACACAAGTGACTTCTGATTTGGTAATGATTTGAGATTAGTGTGTCTACGGCAATGATTCCGGGGAAGGTGAGGCCGTAGGAGGAGGGATTAGGGGAGTAGGGGGCGGGGAAGGGGATAAGGTAAGGGATAAGGTAAGGGAAGGGAGAAATGGGGTAGGAAGAGATAGGGACATACCTTCTATCAAAACTTCATCAGATTAATGTAAATGTAAATAGATAATAATGAATAAAAAGTAAAAGAAACACAAATGTATCAATACATAAATGACTAAACCATCTAAATAAATATATCAATAAATAAAATATCAATAAATAACACAAGCATAAAATATATAAACCCGGCGTGCTTTAGAACAACACTGGACAGTTCCCCTCTCCTTGCTAGGAGTATGTTATTACACATCCATCATCCACGTAGTCACGTCACATAGCGTCCTCTAGAAGAGTGTACAGTTTTACGGCTGTATTGATTTTATTGACTTTGATTATTACCTGAAAAAGGAGAGTTTAAGTAGAATCAACTGAATCAGAAGCGACAGAGGTTTTTTGACAACGTTTATTTACGTAATGTAATTTTCTTTCGTGAATGAATGTAATTCGTCAATTTAGTTGTGTGGCACACTACCTTGACATTATGTATGTTTGTTTAAAAAAAAAATTTTAAAGATGAAAATTTAAAAGATGAAAATTGTAAAACTGTTTAATATTTATATTATACATATACATAAAAAGGGGGGCCTACGTAAAAGTTTGCGGTAAGGGCCCCAGTTGCGAGTATTTAGGAATAGTTTCCGTAAAACAAAATCACGGCAACCCAGGTAGCCCTGTTTTGGTAAGATGATGGGTATTTTAGAAGAGTGGGTTTTATGATTGAATTCATTTGCCTCTTTATTTTGGATAACGAGATTGTGAATTTCTTTTGATTTGGGTGCTTGTTTATTTTGTTTACTTAATCAACCACGGGAAAATGGTTTCAATGTTGTGTTTGTTTGTTGTTGTTTTTTCAATTTGTGAACATTATTGAAGAAAATGTGACAATACATTCGAAGATTCATCATTTTACTTAGACAATACAGAAATTCTAAGTTCTAATTCTAGCCGATGCATTTAATAGTATTGTAGCGGGACTAGCCCAATCCGAGGCTACTAGAATCCCTCTTGGACCCGCTATCCAGCGGCCGGGAATGTAGGTCCGTTTGGATGGAGATATACCGCCCTATACGCGTAGCCACATTCACCCACGCCTACTAAACCTCTGGGACGACAAGGACATACAATAAATCACGCAAGAGATTGATCTGAGTTGGCAATTAATTTATTGTGATGAACTCATTCTTTATTGGACCCTGATTAGTTATTGGTAGCCTCCCTGATTAATTATTGTTAGCCTCCCTACTTCATTTAGTTCCCTGCAATCAGTTGCCTATAGGTAGCCTCCCTGATTATATATTATTATTGTTAGCCTCCCTACTCCATTTAGTTCCGTGCAATCAGTTGCCTATAGGTAGCCTCCCTGATTAATTATTGTTAGCCTCCCTACTCCATTTAGTTCCCTGCAATCAGTTGCCTATAGGTAGCCTCGCACTAGGCGCTACACGTACTGCAAGGCAGTGCTGGGCGGCGCGGTAATGCCTGGATGGGGGTCAGCCTCAGGGTATCCGTGATGCCGTACGCCTCTGGCTGGCGTCCTTGCGCGTATCCCTCCTCCTCGAATCCCGCCCTCTATCGTCCTGAGTACTCCCAGAGTCTCCCTCGTAGAGGCGGCAGGTATGCGAGCGCGCACACTCCCCGGCTCCGTTCCGCTACAACGGCCTATTCTGTTCGTCGCTACGCCTCCAGTAGCCTCCCCGGACCCTGCGACCTGACCCCAGCCCGACTTCACCGTCCGTCCAGCACGCCGTCAGCCCCGCTGGTGCCTACCTACTGACTCCTGCTCCAGTCGTGACTGCACTGTTCCGTCCTTACTGCTACTAACTAACCCTGCACAGCACTGCCTTGGCCGCCGTGCCTGCAGCTCTTTTATAGGAGCCCGCTGCTGCTCGCGCGCCCTCTATGTTGAGTCATTTGCGCCACAGTATACTCAAAAACGTTTGGGATGGTGAATGTCAGCGAGATCACACCACTTTCTTCCCAGCTTAGAAAAAAAGTACAGTGTGACATGCTTCGTTTTTGTAACTAAAGTCACAAACTCTGTAATTTCGAGGCTAACATACAGACTGTATCTCCAGAACGGGCAATGCCTGGTGTTGATCGAGAGGTTGAAAATCAAAAATAGCGCCGGCCTCGCTTTAAAAAGTAACCGCCCAAGACCTTTCTATGGTGACGAACAAACGGCGCTGGTTGAAATGGAGGGCCGAATGTTACCAAGAGGTTAAGTCATGTTGTGACCAAAAGCAGCATTTTGCTTTCAGTTAAAAAAAAGGTATACATCCCATGATTTGTTGCTTTGTTTTCAATAATTTCAACACTAGTTTTGGATATTTGTGTCACATTATTACAAACTGTGGTTATATGTTTTTGCTTTGCATTTTTGGCTTGCCGTAGTTTTTCAGCCTTGGTTGTAAAACCCGTGGCTGTGACGTTGCAATAGAAAGGTCATTCGAGCACGCAGTTTTATTCTACTGGCACGTCACCTCGTGGTATCTCACAGTCATGTTCGTCGTACCTTCCCACTAAAATGCCTGTCATTGCGTCGTCTTGTCGAAGGAAACCCCGGTAAATATAGTTGTACTTCCTATTTTAGTTTTTATTTTCCACCCAAATGACCACAAATGTTTTGTACAGGTGGAGAGAGAGAGGCCCTGTTTGTGAAATTTGTTGTCGTTAACTTTAACTTCGACGACCTTGCTGAGGCCTGGTCATATTGCATGCCGGCTGTGTGTGGTGCAGCCAAAACTGTGCAGAGTCGTTTGGAAGACCGTCACCATGGAGGGAAAACTGTACAAATGGAGACTTAATAATTAAAGTGACCCATAACTCTCCTTTTCAGTTGACATTAATCCTTAAACAACTGAAACATACTGTACGGTTTTTGTCAAACATTATTTTAGTACTTGACTAAGCCTTGCTTAGTAATAGTATGGCTGTGGGCTTTTTATTGACTGATTAATAAATAGCTAGTTCAGTTATAACAGTTGCTGTGCCTATTATGGACCACTTTCACTTCAAAGCACTACACTAGTACTTAGGCCTATCTTTTCCATATCCGTCCATTTTGTATTTACTTCTCCTGTTCTCCATTCTCTCTGGATCAATTGTTTACACTGTTGTGTTTGGATTTGGAAATAAAATTCAGTTAATAAATATTGGGGCTCCTCCCTCTGACTCTGACTGAGTCAATCCTTGGGTCATTCTAATACTCAACGACATCTTAAGTAGTAAAGTACTCCATGTCACAGTTCCTCACAGTTCCCAGCACCACAACCTATCGCCCCCATCTTCATAGTCCATGAACACATCAAGAACACATGTTGTTCCGCTGCCTCTGGAATCCACAATATCAGAAAGCTGAGATTGAGACGCTACTTAGACCAAAGTATCACTGAACGCCTGGTCCATGCATTCACTACTTCTCACCTTGATTACTGTACCAGTCCTTACATCAACCTTCCTTAATCCCACATTGCTCCCCTCTAATATCGCAAAGGATCCAATTTAAAGTTCTCACTCTTGCATACAAAGTTAAATATGGCCTAGCCCCTAATTCACAATTGCTTACTCCCGAAAAGAAACCATTGTCTCACTTTGTGTTCTTCGATCATTGTCTACCGCCTGCCTTGCTTATTCCCAAAAAGAAACCATTGACTCACTTTGTGTTCTTCGATCATTGTCTACCGCCCGCCTTGCTTATTCCCAAAAAGAAACCATTGTCTCACTTTGTGTTCTTCGATTATTGTCTACCCCCTGCCTTGCTTATTCCCAAAAAGAAACCATTGTCTCACTTTGTGTTCTTCGATCATAGTCTACCGCCCACCAAGAATTCAACATTGGTCCTATGCCCCGCACTCGCTACGGAAAACGTGCCTTCTCAATTGCCACACCCACTCTCTGGAACAACCTTCCCGTCCACATCCGTGCCTCCACTACACTGGACTCATTTAAGACTGAACTCAAAACCCACTTATTCAGATAAATCTAAGCATTTTTACAGTATAAGAACAAGTAACATTTTTTTGAAGGAAATTATCCTTTTAGATATCTTGACTAAAATAATCCCATCAATGACCTCCCCTGGGGTTGTATACAAATCTCCTGGCTGTAATCAAGGTCATGTCTTTGCCAGATGGCTTCCTGATTGCTTGATGGGTTCAAAATTATTTTATTGAGTGTACAGGCTCTTATCTGATGTTTCAGACCGATTGAAATGGATTTTGTTCACCCCCATTAAAAAAAACCTAAAAACAAATCTTGCTAATTGTAGTGGTACTCTTGAAAATAGTACGATGGTGTAATTAAGCATGTAAGTTTATTCTGATAGTGTTATGTTATATTAAAAAAATACTAATATGAGTAACAATTTAGGAAGTGGGTTAGCATAAGTCACGATAAATTAATTATTAGTATTTACTTCAACAACAACAGAAGAAAATACATGTATATAAACTGCCATGGTCTGTCAAAAGAAGGTGCTCTTTTGATTGTGGAACCGTACTCTACGTAATGGTGCAGTCCATGTGCACTGCGCTTGTCGTAATTCTAGGGATGTGAACAAAAATTGATAATTACCATTATGTGTTCACTCTTTTGTTTTTATTGTTCACAGCCACCTTTATTACATTGTAAATGTTCCCAAGAAGAAGAGGTTCTTGGTAAATTGGCTCGAGTATTCTTGAGTTGTCTTGAGTTGTCCTGAGTTGTCCTGAGTTTTCTTGAGTTTTCTTGAGTCTTAAAGTGTCTTGAGTTGTCTTGAGATGTCTCGAGTTGTCTTGAGTTGTCTTGAGATGTCTCGAGTTGTCTTTTGTTGTCTTGAGTTGTCTTAATGTTTTCCTCAAGATCACTCAACACAACTTGAGTTGTCGGTGAAAAGTATGAACCCAATCCTCAAAGTGATGATGTATTAGAGCCGAAAATGCAATGCAAACAAATGGTATATGTATACATACCTGCTAGAAAATTTGTTAACTCCACATCCAGCTCCAAAACAGTACAGACCCTAGCACGGTAATATGCTCCATCTTGCTCACACTCGGGGGCAAAAATACTGATTTTGAACACTCACTACTTTCTGTGACTCGGCGCTCGAAATTCCCACGCTCTCCAGATGCATGAAGTCTAAGCAGTGCCATGTCATTGGGCCAAGGTTTTCAGAGTAGCTTCTCTGTTTTTTCCTGGAGAGCAAGTTTTCCTTGCTTATCAAATGATAGAGCATCCATTCAAACAACCGAGGCGGATTTAGACTGGGATATTTAGAACGATTTCATGAGCATTTTATAGGTGTTGCAGTAATGCTTGTAAGCGTTACTTATAAGTGAGGGTGGCTAATCAAATCAAGTAGTTTCTTTTTGCTTTTTTTTTTATTGACACTAATGGAAATGAATGTACCACTGAAATGAATTTCCAACTCTGTTATGATACTCTTTTCTCAATAGCTATTGTGGTGTTACAAGGTGCTAGAGTACAGGATCTGAAGCATGCTATTCAACATTACGTCACATTGAAAGAGGAGAGGAAATTAAAGGAATGCAGACCAGTATCAGTTGGTAAGTGCTTGATTTTATACAGAGCTACTTCAAGGGGCTGTGTCGTCATGATCAAAGCAGGCCTGTGGTTGTACCGGGTCCATGGAATTAAGAACTACATGTATCACCCCCAGTTACTGCACTCGTGTGCCCTCCCTCTGTATCATATCTATTATCTATGTGGATGGACATGAATGGTGTGCTGTAACTGGGTGAGAGTTTGTTCAGCCAAAGGTGTACTTTGATCATGACGACACAGTCCCTCTAAAATGTTCCAAGATTTTTCTTTGTTCAAACCCCCAAAATATGAAAATTAACCCAGGCAGTTTCCTTTGTGGTTTATCACTTGATATATAATATTAAAAAGTCGCATCCCCTAAAGGTGATCCCTTGGCTGCCACTTCCCAGGTTGTACCGTAAACTTGGGTGTGATCACTGGCTACACTGCAGCTTACGGTTGTATGGCTTCTGACTGGCACCCCCAAACAAAGATATTGACTAATAGGGAGACTGCCAACATAGGGCTGGATAACGCAGTTGGTAGAGGGTTGGTACGTTTATCCGGAGGTCGTTGGTTCAAGTCCCGCTCCAGTCAAATTTTCTTTGTTCAAAGCAACAAAATATAAAATTTACCCAGTCAGTTTCCGTTGTGGTTTGTTACTTGATAAGATTAACTAATATCAACAATTATCTTTTATGTCAAGAACTGTCCTTTTCCACTGATCTAATAAGCCACAAGAGAAACTGACTGGGTTATATTGAAATTGTTCTTGGGTTGAATAAATAAAAATTTACTGGAGCAGGATTTGAACCTGTGACCTACGGATTAATGTGCTGGCACTCTACCAACTGACTTCTTAAAGCCCTAATGTTGGTACATGTAGCCTTGCTCAAAGTTGTCACGGTTTTCATTCCAATGGCGTCACGGTTTTCACTCCAATGGCGTAACTCAACTTGCATGCATACGTAACGCCCGTACTACGAGACCGTAGGTCATGCACACTCGTTACGCCTGTACTTGTAACTAATTTGAAGGGATACATTTTTTTGGTTATAGGGCTTATCAGGAGATTGATATTACATAACAGTAAAGCTCTGGAGAGTCTGGTGACTATAGTGTACATTTTATTACCTTGGTGGCAGGTGTTATTCGAAAAATAAGAGTAATAATAGACCAATAATACAAATTGGAATCCTCCATATTAATAACTTCTGCCATTACAATATTTTTCTTTTTGTAATCAGTGTTTCTCAAAACCAAATAAAAAGCTTCATACACACATATTTCACTGTGGGTCTCTGTAAATAGACTTCAAACTAGACTTCAAACATGACATTGCTCTTTTTCCAGTGGCCTAACCAGGTATTTCATTTGGGCGAGGGGGCAAGGGGCAGCAAAGACATTTTAGGGGGCTTTTTTTTTAAACAAATCTTTTGTGCATGTTTTCGATCTCATGTTGGATGGGGCAAGGGGGGAGAATTCTGAGGGGTAGGGGGGTCCAGGATTCCAAGTCCCATTTCTGGCCCATTTCTGGATAAGGCTGACACGTAAACTGGTAAAAAAAAAATCGGTTTTCGGATCCTGCGTCAGTTGGACCAATTTGTTGCTCTTTTTGATACAAATTCTGGGAATTCATGCCATTTTTGACCCAGGAATTTATATAGTGACGTATGAATAATCACAAACAAAGCAGCTTAAAGCACTTACCTAATTATTTTTTTAGCTTGAAAATATTTTTTAACAAAAACTCCAGGCCCACAAACAATAATAATTATTCTTTCTAATCAACTACCGTTTCTAGCTGTGTTAAAAGATGCATCATGTTGTTATCAAGACATCAAAACTTGTAATAAACTACCAAAATTGAAATTCAAACAAATATTAGTATCGGTGTACCATCAAAAAACATGTCAGTACACATTCCACACACATAGTTGATTGATACATTTAAATATGTAACTTAACCCTAACTCCCAAAGCGTTTTTACTAGAATCAATCCCTAATCTAACATATTCCAACAGTTAATACTACCATGCAATGAGAACTGTACCCAATCAAACAAAATGAAACAGTCTGCTTAGGGGGGAGGATACACAACCTAACAAACTCCAACAGGCCTTTTTTGTTTGATTTTGTTGTAGTGTGTACACTTGGTATTAGCAAAATTTGATCAGTGAAATCACACAGTACCTAATCTAACAAAATCAAACAATTATCTTTACACTACATTTTTATGTGGGACAAAATGTTGTTTGGTCTCAGTTCATTTGAAGCACAATGGGTTTCACACTGTTGGCTCCATAGATCATCATTGCCCTTTTTCCCCCTATTTTTCATCCTTCTTCTTTTTTTTTTTTTTTTTTTTGGGGCTTCCTTTTTTGGGTGGGGAGGGGCGATCCAGTAGACATAAGACCTATGGCATGAAAAAAGGACAAGCACATAAATCTTGTGCTACCCTGGTCACCCTAATCACTTGTTTATGCTACAAGCCACACACCACCCTCACACATACATGTACCCTAAAGCTAATGCTGCCAACCTTCCCCACTAAAACAAAATCACACACCATTAGACCATGGAGAGAGGAGCAATGCCAGACATACATACACATTTCACACATCCACCATACACACTCAATCAAATTCCAACACCATTGCTTAAAAGCAAGGATACACAATCCCACAGAATCAAACATCCAATCCTCACTTCACTGTACTTAATCTAACAAAATTAAACACTTTGCCCTGTTTGAATTCGTAGGGTTAGGGATTGTTAGGGTTAATAATTTGTGCGTGCATTTAAATCATTTAAATAATCATAACTAAAGTGCTTCACTCGTGGTTAACGAAGTGTCGGCTCAGTGCTATGCGGTCCAATTGCAATTTCATAATCTGTAATGATCCAAGGGGCAGTAAGGGGAAAGTGCATAAATTAAAAAAAGTTAAATCAAAATCCACAAATAATTGTGGTGTTTTTTAGATAATGAAGGTTTCTTTTTGCCAATACATGTAGATACTTTTGGGGACCACTTCCTGTTAACAAAGTGTTCCGAAATGTGCAAAAATTTGATGAAATCCATACAAACTACACTAACAACCTTAGCCTGTAGTCCTGAGCTGACGATATTTGCATTTAGTTGATACTTTTTCTAGAATGAGACAGTATTTTCACTGTAAGAAGTGTAAAATGCTCAAGTTCCCAAATAAAAAGTTAAAAAAACAAGTACTATATTGATGATTATATTCTTTTGACCCTCAGCAATACACACCAATGATGGGATTGACTTTACTGTCAAAGATAATTACAGACTTGAGAAAACCAAAAACTCTGATTGATTTGCATCCAGCTAGTTGTAGCGGTACATTGATGGTCCTAATTGTGTATTTGACACAATGATCCAATCGTTTGTATCTTAGCTTAGCCTTACTGAGGTGTGAACTCTGGATTGAAATCAGTAATGCATGGCTCAGTAAAACTCAATTCAACCTCAGTATTTGTGTCAGTATAAAAACTAACAAACCAGCTGGGCTGCAGGGGAGATGTGCCGTCGTAGGTCAGGGTGAAATCTGGCACTCCTTGTACTGCCACCACAAAGCGACTGTTATTGTATGTGACCATGACTGGTACTCCGATGTAGTTTAGGCCATACTTAGACTGAACAGTTTTCCACTCTTTAGAGGACCCCTGTTTCCTGATTTCAGCAGAATTAGTTCTCAGATCTGCATACAAGTAATTAAAAGTAATCACAATATCATGAACAATGTCATCATTTTTTAAAACATTGTTCAACAAATATCAAAAGAAAATTAATAAAGTTATTAAAATTATGCTTACGCCTTTCAGTTAACCCAAACCAAACCCAATCTGTTGGGAGTGCACTGGTAAACTCAGTGTGCTTTACATGGGTAGGGTCGGGCATACCACCATGATCAGAGTCCAGCAGATACAATAAGGGCACTGGATTTTGTTAGAATGGTTGGGGATCCCACTCAATAGAGTTTTGGTTAATGCAAACATCATCCCATAGTACAGTAGTATAGTATGATTAATTTGTGTATCTATTTTGATTTGTTCGGAGCTTTTAAAGGGACATGCGTGAAAAAAAACTTTGGAAAAAAATTTGCGTGCGAACGAAAAAAATTTGCGTGCGAACGAATACAATTTACGTGCGAACGAAAACAATTTGCGTGCGAACGAATAAAATTTACGTGCGAACGAAAAAAATTTACGTGCGAACGAAATTTGTTTTCGTGGAACGAATAAAATTTACGTGCGAACGAAAAAAAATATGCGTGCGAACGAATAAAATCTGCGTGCGAACGAAAACAAGCGAACCTGTGGCTCTTTTGTAAACAAGTGCTGTCACTAAATAGCATACACAGCAAATACGTTAATCTAGGCATATTCACTATTTTTTTTTACGTGAAGGAGTTGAAAAACCATTTTTTTTTCTCACACAAGTAGACTGGATACAAAGTGTTATTGGGAAAAATTTGTAAATATGTCAGTAATGTCCCACGTTGTCAAATAACCACTTGAAAAAGGCATTTTTTGGCATTTTTACAGGTGGACCCATATTCAGACCCCTGCCAAGTACCCATGAAAGGCGTGATTGGTCCATTCTCACATCAGGTCACACATATGCACCTATTTCATAACCAAATGTTATATAAAAGCAATCGGACATTTCACTTGGGCTCTAGGGGAATTCAAAAATGACGAAAAGTCATCACGCAGGCTAAAATGTCCGTTTTAAAGACCTACACCGTGATATACAAATGACCTGTGCTACTTTTGACAGTATAATTTAGTTGATGTGATACCAGATACCCTTCAAATTAATTTGTAGCTATATATCCTATCTCCATTTGTAGATACAGACCACTAAAAATGCCGAAAACACAAAAAGTCAATTTGAAGGGGCGGGGCTTAATTTTTTAGGGGGTCATATCTCAAAAATTATGAGGAGTAGGATTCTAAAATTTTGCGTGTGTTCATGGCACCCATAGAGGATTGTTTAAAAAAAAATTAGCAAAATCTGAGACGGAGCCTGCCGACCCATCAGGTGAGTTGGCACGGAATGACCCACTGAGTAAGTTGTGACATCATTATGACGTCATCAGTTGTTGAAATACATTAAATCAAAGTTGATTATTTAAACAAATCATAGTTCAAGAGGTACAGAAGCTTTTTGAATTTATACATCATCAGAGAGGTCTACATAAATGTACCAGAAGTTACACAGAGGTTCCCATTTTGACCTTGTCTTCCGGTTCAAACCGCAAGTTAAAATGTTTTTAAAGATTCAACAATTCTTATCTAAAGAACTACTCATACTTGAGGCAGATTGTTTACATCAGGTAAGAGGTCTTTAAGCCTTCTTAAAGTTTCCACAGAGATGTTACTAATTTGACCTTAACTTCTGGTAAAAAATCCTGCACAAGAAAAGAACTGCACTTAATGGAAACACAAACTGTATCTAACCCAGTGGCACGGTGGCTGGCTGTTGCGCTCTATTGACCACAAGGGTGCACCCCACTAAATAAGGAGAAAATGGAGCGTCAGCCTCATTAATATTTTGTAGGCCCTCAAAATATTCTCTATTAGACAGATTTGAGAGCCCAATAAAAGGGAAACAGTGTAAAAATTGTGCCCAGTTGTGACCCTGGAGTTGTTGAATTCTAACTTGAGGTATTTTGGATGACATAGGCCCTGAAATAAATGGTCCTATTTGCTGAGAGGTGTAGGGACAGTTTTCAAGATTGATGCTGAGACGTTTGTAAAATTACACTGGTGTAGGGGTGTTTTTATTTGGAGGGGGAATAATTTGACGGGTCCAGGGACTCCCCATATTAAATTGAGCAGAGGATAAAAGTTCAAGAGTCAATGGACTTACAACACGAGTTGTAAGTTGTAAGTTTTCCAGCAAACATTTACATATTTTGTGGACAGATTTCCGTCAATATAATTATTCCAGACGGCATGCTTACTGGAGTGTTTGCTTGGTATTGATTTATTATCCCTGATTTAGACTTATCGGGGTGGGTTCGAAACAAGAGTACTTAGATCCAGGTATGTTTTATTCACTTAACCGTGGCTCTAAGATAACATCACTTACTGTTGGAAATGTTAAATTGACTGAGCCAATGGGAATTTCAATTTATATATCTTACCCACTTCGTAAAACGTGTCAATATAAGGATCCTCGGGTGAAAAGCTCACACACACAGAATCACCCATGTTGGCTGTGAACTGTAGTTGCAATGGTGATGTCATCGCCAGCTGAAGTTAGCTCGTGAACCCCCAAGTATTTTGATAACACCCTGAAGTATCCTCAAATGCTGCTGGCTCTGAAATGAGTGGAGTGAAGGACGTGGGGTTGGATTTCAAATAGAGCTAATTAGATTGATGTTATCGGTGAGCCAATCTTATCCGCTAAGCAAAGTGTGATGTCACAATTAATACAAATCACTATGGTAAAATTCAGCTTTGTGAAATCGAGCCCAAAAAGAGCTAAAAAGGAAAGTGCATTTACTTGTTCTCAAGTCAACTTGTCATCAAAGTCGGTCAAATTGTTGTGAAAAAAAAGTGTTGTTCTGATATTTTATTTCATATAGGCCGTATTTATTACATTTAATACATTGTGTTAATGTATTGGTATTATTTTTCGTCATCGTTTCAGTCAATCATGGAGAAAAACTTATATCTGTCTATTCAGCTAAATTCCTAATTTATTTTTACACAATCTTTAAACAATCCCCCCTTAAGATAACAACTGGTTCCTACCACTCTGATCCTCTCTGCAGTCAGGTGACTGTATAATCTGCCCCTGTTCATTGACAGACACGCGATTGTCTTCACCAACCTTCACTTCGTGTAGCTTTATTTGAGGCTTCATGTTCACTCCTCCCAGATGAAACTCAGTGCATTCACACGGTCTCTGCTCGGCTAGTGACCAGCCGTATCCTTTACCAGTAGCTCCGTCTAGTTCCTGACCCACGTAACAGACGCATCCATAAACTGCAATCAAGTCAAATAAAATAATAGGCAGGATTGTTTTGTGCAACAAAGCAATTAAAAAAACAAACTAATAAAAACTTCATTATAATCCATTTTCTAATCGTTCACTCTAAAAAGTCCCAGGTCAGAAGACCCAGATTCCCAGTTACTTTTCTGGCCAGAATCAGTGTTAAAAAATGACCAAGAATTTGGTCAAACTAACACACGATCCAAGTGAAAAATCCCATTTTTAGTCAGCTTTACACATGTATGGGTTGACCAGTCTGACCCAGAAACGGGTCTCATCAGGCCCTATAATACCTAGAAGCAAGGCGTTTTTAGAGTGTTAAACCTTTTTTCAGAGGCCAAAAGCTGTCTGTTGCTCTTAAATAAAAGTTTATTTTAAATACCAAAGCGTTACTGAGAATTTTTTTCCTTTTCTTGAGCCTTCAATGTGATGATATAATACGTATTTGTCAATAACACATATAGGTATATAAATGTAAATTTGTGTCATTTCAAAAACATGTTTATTCTTTGCGATGCTTAAATTTTCTTCCCCTACATAAAGCTAGTGTTTTGAATTCTTGATTAGTTCTTTTTTTTACCATAGAGATATAGTCATATTAATTTTTTGGTTTTTACCCTACACCGATGTGTGTTAGCACTGTATACTCAGTACTTTCCCGAGTTCTTTGAAAAAAATCACAGGCATATTACTCAGGTGGGAATCGAACCCACGACCTTTTGCATCGTTCAAAATTAACATCTATTAAATTGTTGCGGTACCCGCTGCTAAAATATAGGATTCGAACTGCCTCTAGCTACCAGGCAATCTCGGTGGTCTAGTTGGTAAGACACTGCTCTAGAATTGCAAAGGTCGTGGGTTCGAATCCCACCCGAGTAATATGCCTATGATTTTTTTTCTGAGTACTGAGTATACAGTGCTAACACACATCGGTGTAGGGTAAAAACCAAAATTAATATTTCTTTATCCCGACGCAAAATTAACATCTATTAAATATCGTCATAACTATTTGTACATATAGCGTGGAAAATCAGAAAGGAGTCTTAACTGAATGGTTTTTTTTTATGAGCACACATTTTCAACAAAGATGATTTTGATAACACTAAAACTACTTAAAATGAGAGGTACCTGTGCTGTGTGGCTGTTGCCAACCTGAATGATTCCATTCATTTTTAGCAAAATGCTTTGTTATGGAATGACAAAGGAAACCATAAGAGGCTTGCCTTGGGTATCATGCGTTAAATGCCGAGCAAAACACAGAATTGCTACTGGAAACGTCATTTTTCAATCCAACAAAACTACTGGATGTCCATGTGCATGTCATAATGCACATTCTCAAAGCCATGTCACCATTAAAAAATACTGACAATACAAAAAAAACCCAAACAGCTTTAATTGGTAAAGCGTTGTTGTTTTTTGTCAGTATGTACACAGGCTGAGATTTAAGGGTGGGCACAGCCCCCCCCCCCCATGATTGCCGACTAGAACAAACAAATTTTTTGAAAGGCAAAGAAAGCAAATTTCTCTTTCTGAAGTGGGTAAAACGTAATGTCTTAAGCACTTTTGAAATGTCCTCAATTCCAAAAGAGACAATGTAGTGTTTAAAATCTGTTCCAGAGGTCCGGAGAAAAAAAAAATACATGTACCACGACAAAACACTTAGTTAACTTACTATTAACTAGTCACTACCACAGCAGAATCTCTTGGTCGCCACTGAATCACTGACTATTACCACATAGTCTTGTTGGAGATTTTTTTGAAAATTATAATTTACAATCAGATTACCAATACCAAGTCATGTATTGACAAATTAATGCAGAAATGTTTTAAAAGGCCTAGAAAGTAATTTTTTTTTATAACATGGGCAAAACAGAATCTGTCACAGCCAAACCCATGGAAGGTAATTAAAATTGTTATTTTGTATTGTCTGTCCAGACAACTGAAAGGCCATGATTCCCTAATTTTGTTATGCAATTGCTAGTGTGAGTTACCACTGTCATGAATGTGCAGCAGCTGCTGTGTTGGAAATAGTTTAGGCAGGTGAGCAAGTGCTACTGTGCAGCAGCAGTTATTGTTGTATATAAAGGCATTGCTAGGGTCTGTTTCTTTTGTTCTGTGGGCGTAGTCCCTCAGGAATGTCTTGGGAATGTCACTGGTGTGCGTGAGAAAACAGAGTGGTAGTGCGGGATATAAAGTGGAGAAAGTAAAAGAATGTTCAGAATACCAGTTATTTAGTCGGGTATGTGAGGTGTGTGAAGTTAGATACAGGCAGCCAAAGGTCTCCCATGCATGCTGCCGCACAAATGTACTGGGTCTGTGGACAGACAGAGAATAGTTGAGCTTGGCAAATAATTGTAAGTTCTAACCCTAAAGATGTATCGACTTGAAACTTATAACTCATAAGTACGACAATTGATGGTTCCATATGAATAGGCTAAAACAAAACATTGAATGTTCATAACTCTATATAGCAATGATGTAATGGCATTAAACTTCCAGTTGAGCGAGCTAGAACAATGAATGTTCAGTTTGAGTGGCCATAACTCCTTCACTGTTTCCAGTTGACTGAGCTAAGACAAACAAAATTGTAAACAAGGTTTTAGAATATGGACCATTCCAAAAGTGCAAATTTATAAGTATCTTTGTGTTTTTATCTTTGAAAAAATCTCAGGAAAATCACCCCATTGCCCCCCCCCTCGCATGACTATTTGTTGTTCCCAGTTGGTCCGTACCCATCTTGATCCCCTCTGTCACCCCCATTTTAAACCAATTGACAGCTCGCTTTGGCAGCTTCGCTGTACTACATGTACTAATTTTAGGGATGTGATTTCTCCGTTTTTAACCGAAAATCCATGGTTTTTTTTACCCCCCCCCCAAAAAAATAGTTTTTTAATTTTTTAACTTTTTTAATTTACTTTTTTAAATAATTAAAACCATAAAAAAACATGAAGAAAAAACAAATAAAATGCCCCAGAGTGCAGATTAGAGCTTCTAAAACAAAAGATAAATGCATGTAAGTAGGCTTCGAGCTCGCTTGTATTTTAAAAGTGTATAAATTTGTTTGGAAAATAATTCTTTCTCCAATTATTAAACAAATTGACCATATCGGCATTGCAAATGCTTTTCCTTTTTAAACAAAATTTAAAATCAAAGACCTCACTGTGATATGAGCTAAAAAAGAATGGTTTTTATTATTGTTAACAAGTCAATTGCATGCAATCAAATGAACAGGCACCTCTACCGACGCCAACAATCACCACTACAACTCAGCTTCTGGGTTACTTTTAGAAATATTTGAGTTTTTGGGCCCAACTGATGATGACAAGAGCAGAAACAAAAGATTATCAATATTTCCTCTGCTACTGTGACACAGTATCGGCACAAAATGATAAATGTTTTCCTGTGTATAGTGAATTTCCCGGTCAACTCAATAGTGTGGTCAATAGATTTCACTCTATCATTTGAAACCATCAACTCGCATTAAAGTTGAGACCTCAAACTTAAAAGATTGACCATTCTGATGGCAGGGTGATTTTTTTTCATTTCCAAGCAAAATTGCAAAGTTGAATTTGACGCTTTCAAATGAAGTAGGTACCTTTACTAATGCATCCGATCAACACTCAAACTTGGCATTGGTGTTGCATTTAAGAATATTTTGTGGTACAATTAAGCTCCTCCCTTACAATTTAGTTCTCTACAAACTCGTCCCCCAGTCTCCCCTACAAACTTGCCCCTCTACATTCATACTCACCCCCTACAAAACTCATCCCCTATGAACTCAACCCCTACAAACTCATCCCCTACAAAACTCATCCCCTACAAAACTCATCCCCTACAAAACTCATCCCTTACAAACTCATCCCCTACAAAACACATCCCCTACAAACTCATCCCCTACAAACATAAAAATGGGATAAAGTAGGGTACAATTAATTTTTTCTCAAAAATCAATACAAACAACGAAAACAACAAGCATAAAGAAGGAAAGTATAATAAGAATGAAGTTCAGAACATTAATTCATAAATAAACAGATAAAAAATGCTACAATGCTACCACTCAACTGATGCTAAAGTTTAAAGAACATTTCTAACAAACAAACTTTAAAAAAAAATTTGTTTATGTGCTTTATTAACCACTACAATTGTGCTGATAAATTACAATTACATAGAATTTACATTGTTCAAATTGATGAATGAAAAAGACACCTCTTCATAACACCTCTTCATTTGAAATGATTATATTTTGTATTAAAATAAGATCAGGAAATCCACTGTAACTACTTAAAACACTCCGTGAAGCCATGGTACTGCAGTCAACAGTCCGTTTTTAATTAAACAATCAGTACTCCGCCATTTTTTTTTTTTTTAATCTAAAAAAATCCAAGTTCCTCATCTACACCTAGCCAAATAGCATGGAAAAAGTATTGTTCCCATCCGGGGTCTCTTTCACACACACACACAAAAAATCTATCAATGACCAGCTCTCCCGGAATTCCCATAGGAATTGTACAGCAATTATTTATCATTGGGGCTAATGGACACTGCTAAGTGAATTGAACCATATGGTTTTCAGATGGCTTCTCTATAGACTTGTACAGGGCTCAGAGCACTGCCCTGGTTGTTTGTTTGGATGATTGAGTAGAATGGTGTTTCAGGGATTAGTTAGACCATGGAGCTATATAGCTCTATGGTTAGACCCTATGAGAAGATGGTAAGAGATTATGATGTTCTTCCTATTTTGTGTAAACAAAGTGTGAAGTAAAATGGTATACAATCTACACAAAGACAAATGTGGGCTCATCTGTAAACAAAAATGGTGCTTGAATATGTTTGATTTAGTCAAAAGGGTCTATATCTAAAGGTTTGGGCCATTTGGAAGTGATTGGGTTCTCCACAAAACAAATTTACACGCAAATACAAACGGACTGTTGACTGCAGTCCGATGGCGTAAGCGTGTATACATTTTTTGATGGGGTCACGAAGGGTTTAAGTGATTGAATTGTTTGTTATTTCTGGATACACATTTAATACGTACGTGATAGACGAGATTAGAAAATCAAAGTAATTTCGTTGTTTAAGTTGAATGTCCGTGTTTTGAGCCCGGTGTGTTGGAGTTCCACCAGGTTGATATTATAATAAGTACGTTACAAGATTAACTGCTACAAAATATTTATTTTCATAACCAGAACTGAACTTTTCAATGATTGAAATTATTACCAAATAGACAATGATAGATATGAACAAACAAGTGTTTATTACAAGAGTAAAGCTATTTATCAAAAGGAACAGAAGTTCATCTTGGAAATCACACTAATCTGAAAGTTGCACCATCACAAATATTTCCAAGGGTGAATCTAGAACATTGATATACAGAACACGTCTTATACTAAGGTATAAACAGTTTCTTTAAATCTGAAATCATACTACTTACACATCGATTGCCATTCCTCCAGAAACTTTTTTTGGGGGGTAACATTATCAAAGACAAGAAAGTATGTTTTTAATGCTTTTTCAATCACTGTTGGCATGGTTTCTCCAAGTAGTTGTAAACATAAACATAATCTGATGATTAAATTGTGATCTATACTTGACAATAGCTGACTCTAACTGACAATTTCACCAGTAAAATAGGTGTCTATACTACCGACTCATCTGCAGTCAGGTTACCCATGCAGTGTATGATAATGGACAAATTCATAATCAGTGTGAATCAGCAGTACATTTGTCTTTAGAAATCCACATCAGTAACTATAGAAACTACAATTTGATTAACTGATACCCACATAAGAGGTGTTGCTTCAACCTTGAGGTACAGAACATGCAGAATGGGTTACATTAGTGTTCATCGTTTCGCTATCTTTATCAACTCATTCTCTAAAAGATGTGTTAACTAAAACATGTATACTTAGCCTACTATCTACAATATTGTAAAAGAAAAGAGTAAGAAAAAAATTAAGCAGTATTTGACAAATCATTTTCTATCGAAGTGCTTCATTTTGATATCAGGTACAGTTTGTTTATTTATTTTTTTACATTTGAATTGCATGGTATTTCCCTAAAAAGAATTATAAAAGCTTTCAAAAATTTCACCAGTAAAATAGGTGTCTATACTACCGACTCATCTGCAGTCAGGTTACCCATGCAGTGTATGATAATGGACAAATTCATAATCAGTGTGAATCAGCAGTACATTTGTCTTTAGAAATCCACATCAGTAACTATAGAAACTACAATTTGATTAACTGATACCCACATAAGAGGTGTTGCTTCAACCTTGAGGTACAGAACATGCAGAATGGGTTACATTAGTGTTCATCGTTTCGCTATCTTTATCAACTCATTCTCTAAAAGATGTGTTAACTAAAACATGTATACTTAGCCTACTATCTACAATATTGTAAAAGAAAAGAGTAAGAAAAAAATTAAGCAGTATTTGACAAATCATTTTCTATCGAAGTGCTTCATTTTGATATCAGGTACAGTTTGTTTATTTATTTTTTTACATTTGAATTGCATGGTATTTCCCTAAAAAGAATTATAAAAGGCTTGGTTTGGTCCCCCCCTCCCCAAATATAAACCAATCAATCAATCCAAATTGGTTAAAATGTAAAATAACAATAGGCACCGATGACGGGATGGACCTGACCCTAGAAAATGTACCAAGTTGGGAACAATCAAGAAGATTTGTTTAATTTAATGAAATGTTGAGGGTGCCGGGCTATGTAACTTCACACTGATGATCAGTATACTTTTAGCAAATCCTCCCCACCATTTGTATCAGAGCCTGACAGAGGTGTGAAATTTGGATTGAAATCATTAATACATGGCTCAGTAAAATTCAATTCAACCTCAGTATTCGTGTCAGCATAAAAACTAACAAACCATCTGGGCTGAGGTAGAGATGCTTCGTCGTAGGTCAGGGTAAAATCTGGCACGCCTTGGACTGCCACCTCGAAGCGACCGTTGTCGTATGTGATGATGACTGGTACCCCGATGTAGTTTTCGCCATGCTTAGACTGAACCTGTGTATACTGTTCAGAGGAGGATTCATACATGTATCTGTAGATGCCAGCATAATCAGTGCTCAGATCTGCATCCAAGTAATTAAAAGTAATCACAATATCATGAACAATGTCATCATTTATTAGTATTGTTCAGCGGATATCAAAAGCAAAAAAATCCTTCAAGTAGGATTGTGGTAATAAGTTACGGTCTGTAAATGAACTCACAATTTTGTAAGTAATTGCATAGAATTCAAAAATTATGTGAATAATATGAAATATAATTTGAATTCTATGAATAATAATGAAGTACAAGTCGAAAAGGGGTTGCATTCCTTTCCATGTGCCAGGCATGCGGTCACACACTTACTTTAAAGAAAAGTATTGTCATGGTAATAAGACCATGTGGGATGAGGTATATAAGCCCCGGTTGGAAGGAGTGAGTCATCTTTTCAAAGGAAATGGAAGAAACAATTATTGACCAAACTTTGGGTGGGAAAATCAAAAGAAAACTTTCCTGTGTAGTGCCAAACCGGGTGGGACCCTATTCGACTTGTACTTCATTATTATTCATAGAATTCAAATTATATTTGATATTATTCACATAATTTTAGAATTCTATTACATAACATTTCGTACAAGTCTTCAGAGGGGTTGCATGTTCAGAGCACTCAAAATAAGTGATGGTCAATATACTGTGTACACCAAATTGTGTTCATGAATAGGAGTACTTTTATTGTGAAGATTACATCGAGATAACCTTCCATAAGGCTAAGGGTATCTTTAATAATAACAACCTTGTATTAAGGAAAAAACATAAAATGTCCTTTTGTTTGTTAACAAACATCTTACAGAGGACACAATAATCATACGGCAACATTGTAGAATGATTATACTGAAAAAAAAGGCATCTGCCTTAGTTGGTAATCAGCTCAAATGTAGAGCAGATAAAGCAAATGTATAACATGATTATACACTGAATATAAGGCGTTTGCCAGACTGTGTGTTCAGCTCGATTGTAGGACAGAGGAAGCAAAGGTTGGTTGCTCTAAAGGTTTTTTGTAAAACTTTACAAAAGTACTGCCATTTGCCCAGTCTGCAGTATTATTAATGTCCTTTAGCAATACACCATGAGCTAAGGCTGTCGAGGTTGATGCACTTCGAAAACTATGAGCTGTATACATATCTGTCTGTGTCTGTATCTATTCCAGCAGCTTTAAGTATATTTTTCATCCATCTTGCTTAAGTTCCAGTAGTCACCTTCTTGTGTGGCTTTCGTGTGGAAATAAAAAGTTTACTTTCGCTTGAGGAGCTTTTTAACTTATCTATGCGAGAAAGATATTCTCTAAAAACTGAAAGAACTCATAATTTAGGGTTTTCCCTGAAACTTTGCAAAACTATTTTGTTGTTTATAATTCCCTTCTTAGGGCAATTTGTTTTTGAGTAGTTCCATTACCGTAATGCTGCGGTTCTCATCAGAAAAATTAAAGTAACGTAAATCTGATGCAGCGAGAGTTTGAGTTCTCTGGGCCGATACAAGTGCCAATAAGGCCAATAATTTTTTACTCAGATTGAGTAAGTACGTTCATTATTCTCTGGTAATTTCTTAATATGATCGAGGAGAGTGGATACATTCCACATTGTTGAGTATTTTGGTTTTGGTGGAGTAGAATTAAATATACCCCTAAGCAATCTAACAATAAGGGGGTGTTGACCCACTTGGTGCCCTCCTTTCGAGGGGACAGTCGATGATAAGGCTGACCTATACAAATTTGAGGTCGAGTAGGACTTTCCTAGTGAATGTTCATGTGCTAAGAAGTTAGCTATGTCGTGTATAGCCGGTGTAAATGGATCAACTTTCCTTCTACTGCACCAGCTAGCCCAACATTTCCAGGCTGATTCATATTGTTTCTCGGTGCCTTGTCGCCAAGAGTTTGAGATGAGCTTGGAAGCGTCATCCGATAGTCCCTGCAACTGCCATCGTCGCCGGAGATGATCCAGGCGGCTAGTCTGAGAGATGGGATTTGTTGAGGTTGGTTGAGGGCCCCCTGTAGTAGGAGGATTGGTCTTGCGGTGCACATTGCCAGTAGTTGTGGGAACCACGCTTGGGTTGGCCACAAGGGGGCGATTAAAATGCACCTCGGTGTGCTGTCCCTGGAAACTTTGTCCAAGATTCTGGGGAGCAAACAAAATGGAGGGAAAATATAAGGAGTCATATGTGACCATGAAATTGTAAAGGCGTCAATGGCCCATGCGTATGGGTCGTTTTTCCATGAAACATAACGACTTAATTTATGATTTGCATTGGATGCAAAGAGATCAACGTCAGGATGGAACGTGAGTTTTAAAATGTCTGTAAATATACATGAGTTGAGGTTCATTTCTTTGTTAGACTCTTTTTGTGAAAGATAGTCCGCCATTACGTTCGTTTAGCCCGGAATATGTGTTGCCGACAGGTAAATATTCCTGTGCGAACACCAACCATAAATAATGTAAGTAATATGGTTTAGGGAACGGGTGGTTCCTCCCATTTTTGAGATGTAAGACACAGCCGTGCTGTTATCTGATTTGATAAGAATGTGTCCATTCTTGAAGTTTGTACACAAACGTTTCAATGCGTTCTGTACAGCTATTAGTTCAAGAATGTTGATATGTGTTCCATTGTGGTTTTCTGACCACTTACCTTGTGCATAGGAGTTGCTCCCAACCAAAGTTACTCGCATCAGTGGAGATAACCAGATCAATGGGTGGTAATTTGATATGACTTTTGAAATCATCATGGGGAACAGAAAACCACCACTGAATTTCATCAGTAATTGATGAGTTAATTAAAAAAAAATCATCAAAATTGTCAAAGTTAGTCTGCTTCTACTTTTGCCACTTTCAAATTCCGGTAATGTAGTTTTCCTTGTGGAAATGCATCAAAGGTCGAAATAATTAACCCTATGAATTGTGCAAATTGGCGGATGGTCGTCGTTTTCGAAAACAATAGTTTGCCTGCAGATTTCATTTTGTTCACTTTGGTTCGTGGAACATGTCGTCATGTTTTCATGAAGGGACAATTTGTCCCCTGCAGCCAAAGTAGAGATCCTAAATCATACAAATCTGTTTCCATTTTTGTCCATAACGGCTTAATTAATGAGTAATTATTCAATTAACAAAAATTTTCTCTTCGTGAAAACTGTGCAAAACGTGGTCTGTGTGCAGCGCGTCGTATTTAAACAAATTGGCTGTTCGTGAAAACGCAAAAGCCGGAGCACTTACTTTTTACGCTGTGCCAGGGGAAAAAACCACGCGTTAGAGCAATACACAAATTGGCTCTTCGTGAAAAAAAAACAAACAAGTTTTGGCCGTTTGGGGCGCGCGCGTAAAACATTGTAGGTCAAAGGTTTTGGCACTTTGTGAAAACGCAAAAAGCCGGAGCACTCGTATTTGGCGCTGTGCCAGCCGTGTCTTCAACGCACAAAAAGGATTTTGGCTCTTCGTGAAAACGCAATTCCAGGTTCTTGAGGTTTTTGTCTTTCACCATCATAATTAAGAAACTAGCATAATTAAGAAACTAGACGACTTTTAGGTCTATAAATTAGTGAATTGTTAGATACCGTTAAACTAAATCGAAACCACCAAAAAAATCAAAATGAGTTTTTTATCGATTTTTCACGATATTGTCCCTTCGTGAAAACGGTGACGATGTATTGTCATTGATTTTGAGTCAAGCACAAAACCCAAGTAAGTTATACTGGTGTTTGGGATTAAACATTTTTTTACATTTATCACGCACCTCAGGTTCTGGAGAAGATTCACTATAAAGTTTGTATTGTTAAGACTCTCATCTTTGGAGGAAGACATTATTAGAATATCATCCAAATATATGACAAGGCGAATGCCTTTGCTTCTCGCCATTCCCACAACAGGTTTCATAATTTTTGTGAAAATGTGTGGGGCCGAAGATAAACCAAACGGCAGACAAGTGAAGCAGTAGTATTTTTCTGCCCAGGAGAAACAAAGATAAGGTTGATCTTGTTCACAAATGGGAATGGCGAAATAGGCGTCTTTTAGGTCAATCGATGTGAGAAAATCGTTCTCTTTAATGATGTTTTTTACAAGTTTCGTATTTTCCATCTTAAATTGCTCATGTGACACAAATCTATTTAGATTCTTTAGATTAATAACTGGTCTTAATTCACCCGTCTTCTTGGGTATTATGAAATATTGCACCCTTGTGCGGAAGTTCATCGATTTCGCTGTTAATCAAAAGAGTTTCTCGATCTGAAAACTGAATCCTCTTTGGTTTGTAGGATTGTACTGGGCATGCAAGAAAATCTATCTTCCATCCCAATATGGAATTTAAAATCCAATTGTCTGAAGTGATTTGAGACCAGTTTCTTATACACATTTTTAATCTACCAGCGTTATTTGGAATATTAAGCAGTTTTGCTTTTACATATCGGTTTTTTTTCATTCGATGGCTTGGTTGCAGTCGAAGGCTTGTTTGAAGCCCGTTGCGCCCAGGACGTTCGTCCTTGATACCAGGTTGAGTGAAAGTGTCCTCTGGAACTTCCAGAGGGATGCCAAGATCGTCTGCTTCTGTCAGTATATCCGTGGTTTGCGGTTGTACTCCTGTGCTGGTTGTAGGGCACATAACGGCGATATGGCTGATTTTTTGCCTCACCTGAAGTCAGTTTTTTACCAGCTTAATAAGCCTCTGCTACCTGTTTCATTGTAGCGTTGATATCTTTACCATACAACATTTCAGAAATAGGGGTACTGCGTGAACACAGGCCCCGGTACGTTGGGTTAAGACAATTTTTTAGTTCTTCTCTTCGCTTTATACTTAATTCAAACGAGGCGTTCCCAGCAAGGGTAATACATCCAAAGCCAAATTTTTGACTCTATCAACGTCAGTTGCACGACCAGATTTTGTGGCATCACGCAATTCTATAAGAAAGGTATTAAACCTTTGATGACGTGTTTTTGGATTTGTTGCAAAGCAACGTCCTTTGATATGGCTGTTGCGGGAATAGTTCCCCATAGGTGCTGAAACGGCTACCACGTTGGATGGTGTGTTGTATTTGTCCGCAATTTTTGTGTAAGTTTCTTTTTTGATGGGCAGAGTTACAGCTTTAACAGCTCTCTCTGCTAGGTTTGCAAACACCTCCGGGCCCTTAGCCTCGCTTTCATTGTAAATATCTCCACTCGGGAGAATATCGAAATCGGTATTCGTTTCGTTTATCGGCTGATTTTCTGCCAGAACACTGAAACTCGGTTTCAGTTGGGTCGAAAGTGGTGTTGCCAGATGAAACGAGACCAGAAAGCTCGTTCTTAAATATATCATCATACTGAGCTGTGACCTCGAGATGCGATGAGTGATCATCTTGAGTGCTTGGGCCGGCGTGCATCGCATGTCCGGTATAGTTTTCACGGGATTGTACCATGGATGTCATTATCTCTTTGATGGTGTTTATAGAGGAAGACAACTTCTTGATATCTTCAGCGTTTTCTTGAAGTCTGGAATCAAATTCCCGGCCAGGAGTTTTACCTGAAGGCTGCATTATTACAGCAATATCGTCTGAACCAGACGAGTCAGTATTCATATTTTATTTTACAACTGCAACAGTTTGAAAGTAACCGCTGTGCCTTCACACTAAGAAAAGATGACTGACTTCTTCCAACCGGGCTTATATACCTCATCCGACATGGTCTTATTACCATGACAATACTCTTCTTTAAAGTAATTGTGTGACCGCATGCCTGGCACATGGAAAGGAATGCAACCCCTCTGAAGACTTGTACGAAGTGTTATGTAATAGAATTGGTCTGGTTTGCCGGCGGAGTGATAGCTAGCATATGCAAAAAGCCTTGCGGTCACTTTTTTTTCACAAAATAAAATACTTCGGGCGGGAATTTTAAAAAAAATCCAACACAAGATTGTTTTTGTCCGCCGATTCTGTAATCCAAGTAATAAACAAAAAATGGCCTAAAAGTGCAAGGGAAAAATACTCACAACGTGAGTTGTAAGTTGTACGTTTATCCAGGGAGCAATGACATAATAACTTGTATGAACAGATTTCAGTTTAAAATATAAATATTTCAGACGGCATGGAATGTTCTGCTTGGTATTGATGTTTTATTATCCCTGATTTGGACTTAGTGGGTTGGTTTCTCTTCCCTGGCGATCTTTGTTGCACATATCCTTACATAGATCCAGGTATGTTTTATCCACTTAATTGTGGCTCTAAGATAATATAGACCTTTGTCATTGTGCGGCCATCTTGAATTTCTCTCATTCAACTCAATGTAATCAAACCGAGGCTGGAAGGAGAAACAGTCTGGTTCCGTTTTTATGCAATGAATATCAGCATTCATTACTGTTATTGGATACAGGAATGTGACCAAGATGGTGGCAGCATGGTAAAGGTCTATTACTTACTGTTGGAAATGTTAAATTGATTGAGCCAATGGGAGTTTATATATCTTACCCACTTCGTACGACATGTCAATATAAGGATCCTCGGGTGAAAAGTTCACATGCACAGATTTACCCATGTTGACTGTGAACTCTAGATGCAATGGTGATGTCATCGGCAGCTGAAGCTCAATCATTTCCATGCTCGTGAACAAAAAAGTATTTTGATGACACTTTGAAGTATTCTCAAATGCTGCTGTCTCTGAATTGAGTGAAGTAAAAAACATTACATTTTGGACGAAATATTCACTAAGAACATGGAAAGTGACATATTATTCGACCAACCTGTGATCTTTTCATCAAAGTCGGTCAAATGGTTGTGGAAAAAAATTTATTAAAATTTTATTTCAATACTTCAAGTAAAGAACCACAAGGGAAACTGACTGGGAATTTTTTTTAGGTGTTTGGCAAACAGCCGAAGACCTATTGTTATTGTTCTGGTTTTGTTTTTGTTTTTGTTCCCTCGTCTTCTTCTCAATGAAACTTCTCGAGCAATTTTGAACAAAAGTAAAGCTTGTATAAACTTGAAGCTTATCATGAAGATCAAGCTTGGTGAGTAGACAAAGCCGCAACTTGTTGGGATTGGTGACGTCATCGATGACGTAATTACTTTAAATAAATGTTAAATAATTCAAAAAAATCATACCTTGAGAACCGAAAATGCTACGTACAAGATACTTGCATAACATGAAAGCTTTTGTAATGACTTACAAATGTCGTGCAAAACGTGGCCTCATTTGACCTTTACTTACGGTTGAAACCGGAAGTTGAAAATTTCAAAAATTTTTATCTCAAGAACTTTTTGTCTTTTCTAAAATATTTAAATGTTAGTTTGAAGCTCGTTTACCCTGCTCCATTTTTTGCACAGATATGACACCAGTTTGACCTTGTCCTCTGGTCATAAAAGCGCGCGTTTGTGTTGACCTCCATTCATAGCGCGTAAAGAAAAGTCCATGTGCATGTACATTACGTGCATACATGCATAATACGATGTAGAGGGTGTGTACACGTGGCTCTGATGCTCTGCGCAGGCGGAGCATCGGGCTGTATCACTGATCTCTATTATACTGACAGTATAATAGAGATCAGTGGGCTGTATGCACCATTCCGTTTTCATTCCACTAGAATATTAAAGAACGCCATCAATATTGGAATGGTACCAATGTGTGCGACGGCATCCTTTTGTTACTAATACTAGCTTGCGCTTTTACAAACCTGCAACGGGTCACGGGATCAAACTCTCACTAAAATCGTTTGGCTTAAATCGTGTGAACGGCCATCAACAAAGAGGTTGTTCACAATGTTCTTCCTTTTAAAGCTTTTGTTTACTTACATGGAACTGCGGACACATCGAGGGATCCGCTAATATTACACTTATTTAAAACTAAGCTAGGAAATATCCAATGAGTACATTTAGAATATGGAGGTTCCCCACTATTTTGTTTAACAGCACGCCGCCGTAAAAACACTTGAGCTAACCATAGAGCTATGAACTATAATGAGTTTATTCCAGTAGCTGGGTTCCACATGAAATGACTAAGATGAACAAATCACATACAACAGAAAGACTTCACATAGTAAACTTTGGAATAACAATGATCAAAATACGTAAATTGGTATTTTAATATCATCACATCATTTTAAAGCCATTCGACGAAAGCCATTCGTCTTTGACAACATTTGACCAAATTTCACCTTACTTACGGTAAAAATCAGAAGTTGAAGTTTCAAATTTGAAAAAGTTGTAAACGAGGATTAACAAAAGCTACAATATTTGCATCTACAGCAAAGCACGAGGAAAGCAAAAACTTGTACACAGAATTTACCTTCTTTTGAATTACGTCATCAATTTACGTTCAACCGAACACCGTGAGTTTGTTCACAAACTCTATTTCTATTTTTTTTTTATGATTTTGGTTTTGAACAAAGAAAGTACTTATTACTGTAGAGACACGGGAAGGAGGCCGATCCTCCATTAAAAAAGGACGAGCGTTCACCAACATACTCTCTTAAAATTGTAGACTGAAATTTAATCTAATCCATTGAAACTAGTGACAAAATCATCTGCAGTTGTCACTAGTTTCAACCGATTAGAGTGAATTTCAGTCTAAAACTTTAAGAGAGTACTCCAAAAGCAAAAACAAGATGATGACGTCAAAAATGTAAAATATAATCTCCGGTACTGGTTTTAATCCTCCAATACACAATACAAAATGGCATTAACACAGGCTCATTAAGGGCGAAAGGTCAACACGAGGGTGGCCACACACAAGTGTACAATATCCTGATTGAACCAGCCCTAAAAATGACAGTATTCTGGAATAAACTGATGATCTGATACAAAGTAATACTTACAGAGAGCTCTGGGATATTATCCCTTCCAGATAATCAGTATTTGGAGCACGGCCACAGCCATGCTCCCTACAAAATAGACAGAAATATCTACAGAAAACAAATGTGCTCTCTCTTGCTCAAAGCTAAAGATAGAAAAGAGAATGAGCGTGCAGGTCACCACTCAGAACTTATCTTTTTATTGTAAATATTCTAATCACAAAATTGAATTAGACAGTTAAACACTGAGGGCGCATTTGGGTTCCCTACATTACATTTTACATAAACTTAACTTTTTATTGAAAATTTTCTAATCACAAAGTTGAATTAGATGGTTGAACACTGAGGGCGCACTTTGGTTCCCTACATTACATTTAAAACATTGTGTTAATGTGTTATTATTATTTAGGCCCCAAAAATAAATGTTCTGTTTCCGGTTACCCTACAGACCCTAACTTTATACTGCGACCCAAAAATGTTTATACGGCATGAAAATATGTTTTTTTATTAACAAAATATACAAATCACCAATTAAATTAGTGTACCATCAACAAAATGTATAATATTGACCAACTTAACATGTTTTAAACAAATTGAAAAACTCGGTATACAGTGCTAACACACATCGGTGTAAGGGTAAAACCAAAATTAATATTCTTTATCCCCGATGCAAAATTAACATCTATTTAATCGTTGCGGTACCCACTGCTAAAATATAGGATTCGAACTGCCTCTAGCTACCGGGCAATCTCGGTGGTCTAGTTGGTAGGACACTCATGCTCTAGAATTGCAAAGGTCGTGGGTTCGAATCCCACCCGAGTCAAATGCCTGTGATTTTTTTTCACAGAACTCGGGAAAGTACCGAGTATACAGTGCTAACACACATCGGTGTAAGGGTAAAACCAAAATTAATATTCTTTATCCCCGATGCAAAATTAACATCTATTGAATTAGACAGTTGAACACTGAGGGCGCATCTGGGTTCCCTACAATACATTTAATACATTTGTTAATGTGTTTTTATCATTTAGTTATTATTTCATTCAATCATTGAGAAAAAGTTATTTCTGTCTTTTTAGCTTAATCCTCTATTTCTTGTTATTAAATCCTTTATACTTAAATATTTTACATCAACAACTGACTCCTACCTTGCTGATCCTCTGTGCAGTCAGGTGACTTTATAATCTGCCCCTGTTCATTGACAGACACGCGATTGTCTTCACCAATCTTCACTTCGTGTAGCTTTATTTGAGGCTTCATGTTCACTCCGCCCAGATGAAACTCAGTGCATTCACACGGTCTCTGCTCGGCTAGTGACCAGCCGTATCCTTTACCAGTAGCTCTGTCTAGTTCCTGACCCACGTAACAGACGCATCCATAAACTGCAATCAATCAAATAAAATAATTGGCTGGAAAAATTTGTGCAGTGAAACTTATAAATAAAAAAACTAATGAAACATTTATTATGAATGCTTTTCTTATTGTTCACTCTAAAAAGTCTTGAGTCAGAATTGACCTTGGTTCCAAGTCTGTGTGGTTTTTTGTCTACTTGATAGGCGCCAATACAGTGTTGCCTGAAAAAGCGCCCTCTTGTGAATACCCCCCCTCCCTGACATTTTGGAATTGTTGTTCATTAGTTTGTTCACACCCTATCGCAAATTGGTTCAAAGGTGGGCAGAAAAATCTTATTCGGCAGAATTGCAAACACCTTCGATAATGATTATTCAAATTTAACCGCTTTTATTGCGTTGTATTGTACAGAAATACAGCAATGATGCACACGGATATAGTTAAACCCCTGCCGCTGCTCAGTAATTCAACTTGCAGTTTTCGAATGAATTTTTAAACAAACCGATTCTAGTTGTTAAATAAAAAATTAAAACAATAAAGGGAAATTAATCAACGATTCCATTCAAACCATAGGTAACACGTTTTTTGTCTAGGAAGACTCAGATATTTCATAATGTATTTTTCAATATTTTAAGATCTTTTTTTAAAACTGTAAATACCATACGTCCCAAGCATTTTAAAGATTTGAGTACACAGAGATTATACAGAAAATGCTGAAGTGATTGTAACCTATTGGAAATAGACGCAGCAAACAGGGGGGGGGGGTGTTCTTCTGATTGGCCATCGTTCTGGGATCAGCGTTGTTATGTAAGTTTCAGTTGAGAATAAACAATTATTCTGTATACACGAGAGGTTCAAGTCCGAGGTCGCAAGTTAGAGCGTGTGATAGCCAATCTTCGGGAGAGTTTTGCATGGCTGATGTTGATAAATAATCGTAATTGCAGACTTCAAATCAATTCTAGGTCCCATGTGGCCTGATTCATATCTGGGTCAGTATGACCCAGTATCAAAATGACCCAGAAATTGGTCAAACTGACACCAGATCCAAGTAAAAAAACAACAACAAGCTTCCGGGTCGATCAGCTTTGACCCTTAAAAGTGTCTGGTCCTCTATTGACTCAGAATCCAGGTCAATTCTGACCTGAAAGTGTCAAACATTTTTGAGAGGCAAAAATACAGACTATTGCCTTGAAATCAAAGTTTATTGCCATTGCAAAAGTGTTATTGAATATCTTTTTTTCTTTTATTTTGAGTGTTACATTGAGCATACATTGTGAGTATAAAATATTACATGTCAGTAAAACATTGAAATAAATTTTTGTAAACTTGTGTCATTTTTTAAAGCATGGTTAGTTGCATCGTTTGGAATGTTATGAAAAACCTGTTAATTTCTTTATGATGCTTAAATGATTATTTTTCCCCTTAATTAAAGCTTAAGTTTTAAAACTTGTCCTCAATTCTATTTTCTTAAAATAGGGATTTTGTCAGAACTATTTGTAAGGATATCATACCTAATGGTTTTTTTATGAGCAGTTTCAACAGAGACGGTTTGAAATACACCCAAACGTGTTTAAACAAAATGGCTGTTCACCTCTGCCGCCATCTTTGAATTAGTAATTGAGAAAAGCAATTTATAATGAGAGCATAATGACAAGATAATTAAATCCAAGTGAAATAACGTAGACTAGGCCCATGCCATTGGGTACCAGTAAAGAGTGAACTGTAAGCAGCATGCATCATACGTGCACTAAAAAAAACGAATTAACCTTGATTCTCCCGCCCATTTCAGATTTCTGCCTAAAAGTTTAGTTTTTAAAAGTAATTTTAAAGTCATTGATGGAGATAAACTTCTCTTGATATTTCATTGTATTTTCGCTCAGAAAATGAATTACCATTAAAAGGTTGTATCATTGATTGGTCTTTGTCAACGTAACGCTGATTCATAGGCAAATTTATCAAGAACGATACAAGAAAAGTCACCTGTGAAAGTTTAGCTGAATACAGTACAATACTTGCTGAGAAAACTACAAATAGCCTGTCACAGTATTTTCACCAAGAACGTCAAATCCAATATACAGGTTTAGCGATGTGACAGGGTACCAAATTCATCTACATTGGTGTATGGCTGCAGCAATTACAAATGGACACTATGGAAAGTTGAATCTCTAAAACCGGCCTAGAGGTGAGTTTTGGAGATTCAAAATTGTTGACTTATTTTTTTTGACTTGTAATCAATGGGGACATTGCAGACCAAATAATTAAGCTGGATACTAACTATTCATTACTATTTTTATATAAAATAGGCTTTCCGATAGAAATTATTACTATTTTTATTATTATTATTATTTATTTTTTTTTGGGGGGGGACCAGAGTATGACCCTACCTGGGGTGGGTAGGGCTTGGAAGTAGGGTAACTGAAATGAGAGGGGTGGTATAGGAAAGTCTCACCGCATTTGTCACACAGATAACTAAGTACTATAAAGTTAGGTTGCTTCCTACACCTTTTTTTGTGCTCTTTTTTTCTCTCAGTGGTCGTTGGAATTTTTACACGTTTTTTCTTTCGTTTGATGTAACAATGTGATTACAACTATCGATCCAAATGTTGTGAAACGTTGACAGGCAAATTTGAACAGACATATATTTTTTGTGAGTTAGAATTCTATTGAAGTAAAACTGAAATCAGAATGAACCAGGGCCCAATTTCATAGAGCTGTTTAAGCACAACAATTTGCTAAGCACAACAAAATTTTGCTTACCAAAATGAGGTTACCAGCCAAACTACCATGTCACGTGTACAATTTGTGACTGGTATCCTTCTCATTTTTGCTTAGCAGGAAATTATTAAGCATTATTTTCTGCTTAAGCAGCTCTATGAAATTGGGCCCTGATTGTTAGGGTTTTAAAACAACTTTACTTACCTTTCGGAGCGGCTGTGCAAAAAAGCACCAACAGTGCTAAAGCTGTTCGATCCGGTGCCATTATAGGTCGAATGGTGTTGGTATCAGATTGACCATTGAGTTACTACAATAATATGCATAGCTGAGTAGTGCCGCTGTAGCCTAGTTGGAGATGTCTGAAATTATAATAATTAAATCAAATTACCATGTCAAGTGTAGAAGAACTAACGCTGGTGCCAACGTAAATGATTAAACTATTTAATTGCAGCAAAATGACAAAGGAAACCATGGAAACTTTCCCTACCATGCCAGGAAGGGAGAGTAGTGGTTTAATGAACCATACAGTCTTGCTTTCTTGGCAGTAGTGTCAAGGTTGACCCATTTGTAATTGTTTGCCTAATTCATAGCTTGAAAACCTGACAGTTACCAGCAGAAACTACTAATTACGAGAGGCTTGCCTTGGGTATCACACGTTGAATGCCGAGCAAAACACAGAGTTCTATGAAAGGAAACTTCTTTGTTCAATCCAACAAAAGTGTCGGGTGCCCTTGCACATATAAAATTCCCTTTTTAAAGTGCATGTTATCATTACTAAACCCTGAAAAATACAAAGATAAGCAAACAGTTTTAATTGGTAAGCGCTGTTTAACAGTATGTACACAAGCATGGAATTAGGGGTGGGCGAAGCCCCCTTATGATTGCCGACTAGATAAAGGCAAAGAAAGCAAATTTGTCTTTTTAAAGCAGGTAAAACGTAGCGTGTAAAGTGCTTTTTAAATCTCCTGATTCCAAAAGAGATAATGTAGTGTTTAAAAACTTTTCCAGGGGGCCTAAGAAAAAAAATATACCCAAAATTATTTAAAATTTACTCAGCCAGTTTCCCTTGTGGTTTATTACTTGATATAAAAACAATATATCTTAACACCACTGATTTAGTTAAGTTACTACTCGCTAGTCACTACCACAGCAGAGTCTCTTGGTCACCACTGAAGACACTGACTTCAGTATATATGAATAACTGAGTAGTGCCACGTAGTCTGTTGGATACATAGATTTTCTGAAATTATAGTTTTACAATCAAATTACTTGCCAAGTTTTGAAGAATTTATGCAGAAATGAAAGATTAGTGTAAATTTGAAGCTTTACACTGCAATTATTTTTGGTAAATCTCTTTGCACAGCTGCGCTACCGTTCACAACGCTGACAGTTGAATGGTTTTAAATGGTTGGCTAACTTACATGTACTGGAGAATGTTACCAAGAGTATCATGGGGGGCGGGGGCGGGGATTAATTTTGAGATTTACCTTTGCAAAATATTAACTTGTCTTCAAAACCTTAATTTTCTACAGTGCAGCTCAGTTGCTATGTGTCATGGCTTACCCAAACCCTCTGCGTGAGACCCAGGAGGTAGTGATGTTCTTTGCCAATAATAATAAGATCAGCCAGACACTCGAGGAGAACCTGACAAAGATTGAGATCGTCACCCTGCGTATGGAGATGTATGAAACGCTGCAGTGTATGGTCTCCAGTGAGAAGTGCATATTGGTTAAGGTAAGGTTGGACCAGCAGTTACCTAAACATCTACTAGAAATTAACGGTATGGATGGTCTCCTCACTAGTAGTCTAAACTGTATAACTTGAAACAATAAAAGACATCATGCCGGCAAATCGACCACGTCAGCATGGTGGAATTTCTTGAATTTCCACCAAAATTTAAAATGCACAGAATAATCAATATATCTCAAACTATGACAAATTTAGCCAGTCTGCGTGAATACAATTTTGTCAGTATTCCATACTGCATCATTTCGAACCGCAAATTTCCTGAATTTTTTCGGACCAAAATTTCAAATGTAAAGAATAATCAATGTATCCTAAACTCTTGCTTTTTTACCCAGTCTGCACAAATAAAATGTCATCATTAGTCTGCTTTGTATCATTTCACACCAATAAAACCCATAACAAATGTTGACCCAGTTATTGAAAAAAGACCATGCCGGCAAGGTAGATTTTGTTAATTTTGGACCCAAATATCAAATATACAAAATAATCAACGTATCTGAAACTCTGGCTTATTTAGCCTGTCTGCACAAATAAAATGTCATCAGTAGTCTGTTCGGTATCATTTGAAACCATGAAATCTCAAAACTTCTTTTGACCCAAATGTTGAAAAATTACCATGCCAGCCATGTGGATTTTGTTGTTTTTCGATCAAAATGTCAAATGTACAAAATTATCAATGTATTTCAAATGCTGGCTTTTTAACCAGTCTGCACAAAAAGAATGCCATCAGTAGTCTGTTCTGAATCATTTGATACCATAAACTCCCCGGAAATTTTTCTGACCCAAATTTTGAAAATCCAACCATTGTGAATTTTGTTGATTTGGAACCAAATTTCAAATGCCCAAAGTAAACAATATTTCTCAAAGTATGGCGAATTTACCCTGTCCACTAAAAACAAATGCCATCAGTAGACTTTTCTGTATTATTTGAAATAATAAAATCACATATTTTTTTAATAATCCAAATAATTGATCAATTGACCATGCCTGAATGGCAGAATTTTTTTTACTTTGGACCAAAAATGTCAAATGTAGAAAATAATCAATATTTCACTATGGTGCACAAATAAAATGTCATCATTTGTCCGCACTGTATCATTTGACACCATAAAATCCCCAAATAACATTTTTGTTTGCAGGTATTTTACTGATTTAAGAGCTGTTTTCAGTTTAATCTAAACACCCCTATTAGGAGTAATTGAAGAAACTTTGAAAAACTTTATTTCCATTCCACTATCAAGTAACCCGGTAATCCCATTATGTAATTAACCATTTCTCTGAAACCTTATTCCCCATGGTGTTACTCATTAATTCTCTGTAGCGGTGTTTAGCGATGCATGCTTGATGCAGCTTTAGCCAGCTATTGCTGAAATCATGGTTGTCATGCATGTAGGGAAATGCACAAGTTTTACATCATAAAGAAACGATTCAAATTCACAATAGTTGCTAGGCGTGCGTTGTCAACAGTCCTGAACATGTGTACTACTCTTGAGTATTATAGCAAGAGAGAGATGGAGTGGTCAAATGATTTTTGCAACACAAGTGAGCTAGATGGTGTGAAACGGTGTGAAATGGTGTGAGCAGTGATCGTGCCTCTCTGTAACATCGTCACCAGGCATAGCTACATACAGGTAATAGCAGACAAAATTAAGGCAGTGATTTTTTTAAGACAACATTATTTGTCTAGTTTTTATTACTGATTATCTTCAGGGGCAGTGTTGCCACATAGAGATTAGAGACACACTGCAACATAGCAGCTGTAAGTCTTTAGCTCTTTAAGTCTATGAACCGCATGGTGCTACGGTAGAATTGAGAGTCAATGTACATGTAATAAGTATTTGGAAAAATGAGCAGGAGATTGTTTGATTTAAATGAAAGAGTTATTTCCTAGAGTTGACATATGAATAAGAATGACTTGTGCCATCGATGGTAGTTATTGTCTTATTAAAGGACACTGATGATTTGTTTGATTCGATTAGAAGACTAGAAGACTGCATGTATTACTTGAAATTGTTAATGCTGAGTTTTAAGAGAGTAATTTGAGCAAGTGCGATTGTACTTTCCTATAAACTCCTGGAATCCTTCATTGTTTCTTGTATTATAGATCGTTGTGAGCGAAGGGTTATTCCTAAACAGAGGTCCAATCCAAACACTGATCTGAGATGAAGATGAGAAGTCCCCGTCTAAGAAAAAACTGAATGTGCGGATCTGCTAGGCCGAGTTAGACGTTTGGGTGGTCGTTGGCAGCATCGACTACACCGTTCATGTTCTACACTACATTTCAGAAAAATATTGCTAAGTAAATTCACTTAGTCTTGTAAAAGTAATTGTTGTGAGAAAAATTCAGGCATGCAACTTCTTAGCTGATCAGCTTATTTTTCTTTTTTTGCTTTAATAAAAGCACCTTGGAAAACTGAGAAACACTTTAAAATGTAAAGAGTTGTTGACCTCTTTTTTTAAGGGAAATACAAAGTTGCATGTTCTTCAAACATTTTGAATGACGTCATCCAGCTAACATTTTTGAACAGGAATTTTAGTTCAACTTGTTTATGATGTGTTTCTTGATAATTGAATTGTAATTTTTGAAACGTTTACATTACTGAATATTTCATAACTTACTGTGTACAACCGTGCCACCATACACGACTTAGACAGTTGAATTACATTCAAATTGTTGGCATTCTTTCTGGAAAGTGTTACCAGGAGTAGGGCTGGGCTGGGAAGAGGGATTATAATTGAGATTTACCTTCACAAGATACTTAATTGGGGGTTTCGGCCAACCGCCGAAACCACCTTTGATTTCGTCGAGATTTTTTTTTTATATATTATTATTGGGGGTTTCGGCCATCAGCCGAAACCACCTTTGTTTTCGTCGAGATTTTTATTTTATTTCACTATTATTATTATACTTCTTTCCGAAAAAGTCTCATAGCATTTACACGTGAAATTTGTTACCGTTTGATCTCAGGAACTACAGTCTTAAAAGACACAAACAATACATCATATGAAAGCCTGTGCTCTAACTTAGATCAAGCAGCAGTTCGATCGAGGGTTTTTAATCATCTGTTGACGATATTAACGATTTAAAAACACGTATCATCAACAAAGCACGATCGTCTTGTGTGTGTACATTGCACGTAATTCATGCTGTACATCGCATACGGCCATACCCACACAGAGCCCATTGTCCACGCGCGTGGCATCGTTCGACCTTTGTACCTTTCATTTTGGTTCGCTACTTTGCTTCTACAGTTAATGGTGAACCTGTTTAGCGCCCTCTTAATCGTTTGTGGAGAGTCCTCGAACTATTAAAATACAGAAGCGTTTGGGGATATTAGTAGCGGTTTGTTCTCACGCAATTTCAATGCATTCTCCCACCACAATTTATTTCAAGGTCTGTGCAGTATAGCTTAATAATAACTTTAGCATTGGCATGGTAGTTTATTGTTTACAATTATTTATTATTTAAAACTTTATATCGTCTGAACCATATTGTAAAAGAGTTATAATTGTGTGTACCATCTTGTAACTTACGGCACATTAAACATGTTTTTCCCCTACCCGTACAAATGTTAATGCATATCACAGTTAACTATTATGTCAACATTAAGAATAAATCACTTGTTATTTTATAATCTTTAAGCTTTTTTGGAACTTAAAACACATGTAACATTAAAGTGTGTAACGTGACCGCACATCAACTTTTCCTTTTGATTCAAACAGGAAGGTTATGGTCTCTGTGTTAAAAAACCTTCAAACATAGTGCGACGCTTTGTGCTATTTTTGCATTAATTTTAACTTTATTTTCTATGTAAATTTTGGAATCTCCGCAAGACCAAAGCTTACAGCTTTCAATTACTAATTATTATGACGTCCCACATGTTACAGCGCCCTCTATGAATGTGTATACAACACACGTTGACCTTTTCTTCCAGTCCAAACAGGAAGTTCAAATTACAACAAATCACATCACCTGAACCGCTTGTCATAGAGTTATAATTTTTGCGCCGTTTTATAGCTTAATACAACATTTTATTTAGAGGTGTGACCCACTTTGACCTTTACTTCCGTTACATACAGGTAGCTCTAAACCAGGTAGCTCCTGAATTAAATGTCATGAAGACACGATGTTTGTGCCATCTTGTAAGTCTTGACACAAGTGCATCTTTTTTTTAAAACGATCAACTTTGACCTTCCTTTCAATCCAAATAAATAGTTCAAAGGGCTTACGTCCAAACTTAGCATTTTTTATATGAAACGTGATTTTGTCCATAAAGTGATGATATTTTCTCTTTTTGTTCCACCAAAGGCCGAAACCCCAGTGTTTGTTCGCTACAAACTCATTTCTAGTTGTCTTTAAAACCTTAATTTTTACAGGACAGCTGAGTTCCTACAAGTCATGACTGACCCAAAGTCTGTTCTGTGAGGCGGGGAGAACCTGACAAAGATTGAGGAGTATGAAGAGGTCATGTTAGACTTCATCAACCTGTGTATGGAGATGTATGAATTGCGACAATTGGTACTCCCTCGTATGAGAAGCATGTATTGGTTAAGGTAAGGAAGCACCAGCAGTGAAGTCCATACTCTAGCAATGAATGGGATTGATGTTCTCGAATCTAAGGTTCTCTGTATCATTTGAAACCAACAATTTGCAACAATATTTTTGACCAAAATGTGAAAAATTGACCATTCCAGCATGGTGGATTTCATTGATTTTGTAGTTAAAGCTCACAAATTTATCAGTATTTCTCAAACTATGGCTAATTTAACTGGTCCGCACAAATAAAAGATGTATCATTTGAAACATTTTTTCAAATGTACAAAATAACAAATATATATGAAACTTTGGCTTATTTAGTCAGTCTGCCCAAATAAAATATCATCAGTAGTTTGTTCTGTTTCATTTGAAACCATGAAACCCCTAAAAACAAAATTCAGAAGAACGTTGACAAATTTGCCATGCTGGCATGGTAGATTTTGTTGTTTTTCCACCAAATTTTCAAATATACACAACAATCAATATACCTGAATCTCTGGCTCATTGACCAAGTCTGCACAAATAAAATGCAAACAGTACTGTATCATTTGAAACCAAGAAATCCCAGAATGTTTGTTTACCCAAAATTTGTTTTGTCCAATTTGCTCTAAGCCGATATTGTGACATCTGTGTGAAATTTTCCAAGAGCAAATGTTTTCCAGTCCCTGAAAAACCTTCCCACCTATTAACTTTTCAACTTTTCAATTTGTTTCTAAGCCCACTCTCAAATTTTCCCTCATCACATGTTTTATACTTTTGTTGTTTCTTTTATAGATCAACATCCTTCTAGAAGACAAAATTGACAAACAGGGGTAAAGAAAATAGACCAGTTGCAGATCCAATTGACTCTGTATCCATGAATACAAGAACCATCGGATGATAGCAGACGCTGTTACAAAAACCTGGCTTATTCCATCACCCACCACACCAAATGGGTTCGTGACTTCTAGAGAACGACGTCTATCGGTGGAATAGTTGGGAAATGTATGTAGTGTTGAGTGTGCATGGTTTTATTAACTCAATGTAAGAAAGTCTTGCATCAAGATTTAAGGGTTGCAAAGTATTTTGTTGTGAGGAGAGGAATTGGGATTGAGATGAGGGTGTGTCTTGACATTTTGCTCATCTTTGTAGCACATGTTCTAAAGAATGAATTCAATTATTCTCAACCTGTGCTAATTTGTTTTGATCGATATTTTTTTTTATCACAAATTGAACACACTTGATGGTGCCATTTCGACAAGTTTCAAACATGTTTTGTCAAACAGATTTGTAGCACCAATTTTTCCTTGCAAAAAAACAAGGTCCAGTTTCACAGAGCTGCTTAAGCAGAGACTAATGCTGAGAAATACTGTTTAGCAAAAATAAGCAGGGCCCTATATTTTAAAGCATGTAAGCACAGAACAATCTTGCTTAGCAGAAACAAGTCACCAGCCAAAATTTCATAAAGTTTATATTGTTGCCCAAAACTCTTTTTTGCTTAGCAGTGAGTTCTGCTTTATGAAATTGGGCCCAGAAAAAACCCAGTTGCAAATAGAACACATATTTTGTTTGGCTGTTAACTGTATTGTGGTTAGGAACCTTGTTGTGCTTTGCTAGTTTTTTGTTTGTCTTTTGTTTTTTTGCTGAAGAAGCTCTATAATTGGGCCTAGGTTACCAGCCAAAACAGTAAGTTATGTGCATTATATACAACTGGTTCCCACGTCAAAATGATAAAAAAAAAATACAGCAAAATTAACTGCAAATATTTATAAAATTGAACAAAGTATTTTCCAGATTTGGTCTGTCGGTTCATGTTGCTATAAAACTTCAGTTCTATATTAAAAACCATACTTAAAATGAATTCAAATAAAATAAATATTTTTAAATATAAAAAAACTTTTAACACCTGTTATTCAACAAACACAAATATTCTCCAAACAAACTGAAATGAATGTATTCTTGTTATTACCCGTGGGTCTTCACATATATTTTACAATTTGCACACTTATGATACTTTTAGGAGATAATAATTTTCAAACAATTTTTCTTCATAACTGTAAGAAATAAGTATTTTTTCATGTTACTGTAACTTAAGGCAGGGTATACCTTTGGTAATTTCTACAAAAATTAATGACCCCCAAAAATGCTTGGTACATGTAGAAAGCTTGGCAGCTATCGATATTGTGTAACATTGGAGAAACCATTCCCTTCCAAGGAATGTGGTTTTAGAGAGAGGAATTCAAAAACATTTCAATCTGTGAAACGCTTCTGCATGAAACGGTTCTCAGATTGTGTGTTCCAATTACAGATTATGCTTTCTTTCTTTCTTATTCTTATCCCTTTTGAAATGAAATATTCACAAGTTAGTTTCATTAAATATATCTATAGATTCATATAGGATTAAAACAATCTAGCAGTTCCAAAAAACTAAAGGTATACTTTGCCTCTAAAAACTCATTAATGCATGTTATAATTGCAAATGGCATCATATTTGGCCCTTGGGAAGAAAAGCAGAAAAATGGTGTTGAGTACTTTGGCTGACCTACGTGTACCTGTGGTATAAGTATTGATTGGCGACATGTCTGTTTCAAACAAACATCTGGATCAAAGCATTGATTCAGATTCACTGACTTGCCAAGTGCCTCCGAGCCAGTCAATGTTGCACCCTAACTAGGCCTATTGCAACATTTTCACAGGGCCAAGAAATCTTAAATCAGACTGATGTAGGAAGATTACCAAACTGGTGTACATATATGTTTACATAAAATCTTAGGTGTACATGTACGTTATTATTTACAGATTGTCAAGTTGTTATCTTAAAACTTGTTTTAAAGTTGTTTAAAGTTGGCTTCTTTGTGAATGATGAAAGAATACTTCCATAATTTCTAAAATAAAAATTTTGTAAAAATACTGTCATTGAATTCAATAAATAAATTTGTGAGCTTTAACTACAAAATCAATGAAATCCACCATGCTGGAATGGTCAATTTTTCACATTTTGGTCAAAAATATTGTTGCAAATTGTTGGTTTCAAATGATACAGAGAACCTTAGATTCGAGAACATCAATCCCATTCATTGCTAGAGTATGGACTTCACTGCTGGTGCTTCCTTACCTTAACCAATACATGCTTCTCATACGAGGGAGTACCAATTGTCGCAATTCATACATCTCCATACACAGGTTGATGAAGTCTAACATGACCTCTTCATACTCCTCAATCTTTGTCAGGTTCTCCCCGCCTCACAGAACAGACTTTGGGTCAGTCATGACTTGTAGGAACTCAGCTGTCCTGTAAAAATTAAGGTTTTAAAGACAACTAGAAATGAGTTTGTAGCGAACAAACACTGGGGTTTCGGCCTTTGGTGGAACAAAAAGAGAAAATATCATCACTTTATGGACAAAATCACGTTTCATATAAAAAATGCTAAGTTTGGACGTAAGCCCTTTGAACTATTTATTTGGATTGAAAGGAAGGTCAAAGTTGATCGTTTTAAAAAAAAGATGCACTTGTGTCAAGACTTACAAGATGGCACAAACATCGTGTCTTCATGACATTTGGCTTATTTAGTCAGTCTGCCCAAATAAAATATCATCAGTAGTTTGTTCTGTTTCATTTGAAACCATGAAACCCCTAAAAACAAAATTCAGAAGAACGTTGACAAATTTGCCATGCTGGCATGGTAGATTTTGTTGTTTTTCCACCAAATTTTCAAATATACACAACAATCAATATACCTGAATCTCTGGCTCATTGACCAAGTCTGCACAAATAAAATGCAAACAGTACTGTATCATTTGAAACCAAGAAATCCCAGAATGTTTGTTTACCCAAAATTTGTTTTGTCCAATTTGCTCTAAGCCGATATTGTGACATCTGTGTGAAATTTTCCAAGAGCAAATGTTTTCCAGTCCCTGAAAAACCTTCCCACCTATTAACTTTTCAACTTTTCAATTTGTTTCTAAGCCCACTCTCAAATTTTCCCTCATCACATGTTTTATACTTTTGTTGTTTCTTTTATAGATCAACATCCTTCTAGAAGACAAAATTGACAAACAGGGGTAAAGAAAATAGACCAGTTGCAGATCCAATTGACTCTGTATCCATGAATACAAGAACCATCGGATGATAGCAGACGCTGTTACAAAAACCTGGCTTATTCCATCACCCACCACACCAAATGGGTTCGTGACTTCTAGAGAACGACGTCTATCGGTGGAATAGTTGGGAAATGTATGTAGTGTTGAGTGTGCATGGTTTTATTAACTCAATGTAAGAAAGTCTTGCATCAAGATTTAAGGGTTGCAAAGTATTTTGTTGTGAGGAGAGGAATTGGGATTGAGATGAGGGTGTGTCTTGACATTTTGCTCATCTTTGTAGTGTGCAGTTTTGAATAAGTTTAAGCACATGTTCTAAAGAATGAATTCAATTATTCTCAACCTGTGCTAATTTGTTTTGATCGATATTTTTTTTTATCACAAATTGAACACACTTGATGGTGCCATTTCGACAAGTTTCAAACATGTTTTGTCAAACAGATTTGTAGCACCAATTTTTCCTTGCAAAAAAACAAGGTCCAGTTTCACAGAGCTGCTTAAGCAGAGACTAATGCTGAGAAATACTGTTTAGCAAAAATAAGCAGGGCCCTATATTTTAAAGCATGTAAGCACAGAACAATCTTGCTTAGCAGAAACAAGTCACCAGCCAAAATTTCATAAAGTTTATATTGTTGCCCAAAACTCTTTTTTGCTTAGCAGTGAGTTCTGCTTTATGAAATTGGGCCCAGAAAAAACCCAGTTGCAAATAGAACACATATTTTGTTTGGCTGTTAACTGTATTGTGGTTAGGAACCTTGTTGTGCTTTGCTAGTTTTTTGTTTGTCTTTTGTTTTTTTGCTGAAGAAGCTCTATAATTGGGCCTAGGTTACCAGCCAAAACAGTAAGTTATGTGCATTATATACAACTGGTTCCCACGTCAAAATGATAAAAAAAAAATACAGCAAAATTAACTGCAAATATTTATAAAATTGAACAAAGTATTTTCCAGATTTGGTCTGTCGGTTCATGTTGCTATAAAACTTCAGTTCTATATTAAAAACCATACTTAAAATGAATTCAAATAAAATAAATATTTTTAAATATAAAAAAACTTTTAACACCTGTTATTCAACAAACACAAATATTCTCCAAACAAACTGAAATGAATGTATTCTTGTTATTACCCGTGGGTCTTCACATATATTTTACAATTTGCACACTTATGATACTTTTAGGAGATAATAATTTTCAAACAATTTTTCTTCATAACTGTAAGAAATAAGTATTTTTTCATGTTACTGTAACTTAAGGCAGGGTATACCTTTGGTAATTTCTACAAAAATTAATGACCCCCAAAAATGCTTGGTACATGTAGAAAGCTTGGCAGCTATCGATATTGTGTAACATTGGAGAAACCATTCCCTTCCAAGGAATGTGGTTTTAGAGAGAGGAATTCAAAAACATTTCAATCTGTGAAACGCTTCTGCATGAAACGGTTCTCAGATTGTGTGTTCCAATTACAGATTATGCTTTCTTTCTTTCTTATTCTTATCCCTTTTGAAATGAAATATTCACAAGTTAGTTTCATTAAATATATCTATAGATTCATATAGGATTAAAACAATCTAGCAGTTCCAAAAAACTAAAGGTATACTTTGCCTCTAAAAACTCATTAATGCATGTTATAATTGCAAATGGCATCATATTTGGCCCTTGGGAAGAAAAGCAGAAAAATGGTGTTGAGTACTTTGGCTGACCTACGTGTACCTGTGGTATAAGTATTGATTGGCGACATGTCTGTTTCAAACAAACATCTGGATCAAAGCATTGATTCAGATTCACTGACTTGCCAAGTGCCTCCGAGCCAGTCAATGTTGCACCCTAACTAGGCCTATTGCAACATTTTCACAGGGCCAAGAAATCTTAAATCAGACTGATGTAGGAAGATTACCAAACTGGTGTACATATATGTTTACATAAAATCTTAGGTGTACATGTACGTTATTATTTACAGATTGTCAAGTTGTTATCTTAAAACTTGTTTTAAAGTTGTTTAAAGTTGGCTTCTTTGTGAATGATGAAAGAATACTTCCATAATTTCTAAAATAAAAATTTTGTAAAAATACTGTCATTGAATTCAAATACAAAAAGCTTAGATCGTAATGAAGTTGAGTGTTTTATTTGTGAGAGGATAAACATCAGTATATTGTGAATTGTTTGGGGTCAAGAACCAATCATGTGCTGTGCTGCAAAGATGCGTGTACATGGGTCAGGGGAACATGAGTGACTTACCCCAAAAGGTACATTATCTTGATCGTGTTCGCGGTCACGGCGTGCAAATTGTTTTCTTGTTACTTCACACACTGTATGATGTGAGGTGCTCAACTTTAGTGGTTCAACTTACCATAGACCAAATATTTATGCTTCAGGCTCAATTTTCATGTAAGCAGAAAGTGTTGTATCACAGATTGATCTACTTAGAGAAAGTTGCCTGGTAAGCCTTTGGGGGGGGGGAAGATCTTTCCTTATCTTTAAACTGGATTTCGGATGTTTAACCGGTTAACCGTCTAACCATAAACAAATGTTGAAATACGTTTCCAAATTCCCTTAGAAGTTAAGCGAAGCCGACAGTTATAAAAAAAAATAAAAAATAAAAAGAGACCTTCCTTTTCTTATCTAGTTTAACTACTTAATCATTTAGAAAATGTAAACAGTTTTATGTAAGGACAAATTTTAGGCTCAAAGCGGGATTTTGACAGAGATCTAATACCATCAAAATGCTAACACCATTTCAGGTTTGATGTACAGCATGTGACGTCCAGCACAGGTAACACCACGTTGCATAAATTGGCCATAAACCCATCAGGTGTTCAACACCTGAATGGTATACATAAAATAAGCAACTGTTTAGCTTTGTCAAATGTCACGTTACAAACAGACTTAAGGTACGGCATCAGAACTGGTAGAGGTAGATGATAAAATCTCAAGGCTGTTGAATGGATGACAATATGCCTCCATTTCCAAAGCCTAAAGCACCCTGCACCCACCCTTGAGTGTTTGAACATTTATTGCACAGTGGGTAGAGAACTTCAGCTTCTGTTAGCGTTTGTAAAATATTACATTGCGCAAGTCTTTTTTGTCATTCTTTCTCTGATGACCTACAAAGACAAAACAAAATCAATTTTAATCAAAAGTTATCAGTCACAACAAGAGTTATTTTTATTGTTTTGACACCATAGACTGGCAGTTTTCATTAGAAGGACCGGTTGTCTTTCGTCATGACTTGTGGTTGCTGGGCGCCATTTTCAGTCAAAATGTGGGACAACCCAATGTGGCACCCTGTGTGCAAACGTGTTTTTGGAACCAATAATGGCGTACAATAAAGCAAGTTCAGTTGGTTGACTACAGTCGACTCGACTTATAACCATAGTCAATCTAGATGTCACTCGAACGCTGCATGTTGCACTAATTAGTCAAACTGGATCAACCAAGCTCCGGAGCACAGTTTCTCTAGTCAACTAGCAAAGTTAGGTCACTTTGTCAAGATGGCGATTTGGTTACGTGAAGGAGAAATGTTTTGTAAACGTTTGCAATGACACAAAAGTTTTTAAACCATAATTGGTAGGTTTTTGCCTATGAAACATGTCAGATATTAAGATAGATATGATTGCACTATATTTTGCTTGCAAGCCAGGCTTAGCCTTGTCGGACTGCCATATTTGACCACAGACCATGCATGCGTGATTTAATGGCAATATTGACTAAAAGGTCAGCACTCAAACTTGCTCCTAGCAAGTTGTCCCAACTCTCTCCGTGCAAGTTTTGCATGTATTCAAATTTGTTTGGTACCTTTCTGGTCCATTGTACATTGTTAATGTGCGAAGGAAACAATCTGAACTTTAGCCCTATTGTCCTAAAGCAAGACACCTTAAATCATTAGATGGGATGAAACCCATGGGTACCGTGTATATTGTTGTTTATAAAATGTTTTAAAATGTAGGGGCCTACATACTTATCGTTAACCCTCCGTGACACCATCGCTCACTTATTGAGTAACAGTTTTTAATTAAAAAGTAATTAGTTCGCTTTTTTTTTCTTCAAAAAATCTAGAAAATTTCAAGTTCTACAACTGCACCTAGCCAAATAGCATGCCAAATGTATTATCACTACCCGGGGTTTGTTTTTAACTAACACAATCCAACAATGACCCGCTCTCCAGGAATTCCCATAGGATTTGTACAGCAATTACTTATCCTTGCTAAGTTGTGTACACAAAGGGCGTTAGTCAAAGAAATGGTTGATTGAGCAGAAAGATGGGCTCATCTCAAAATACAATTTTGCTTGAATTGATTTTATTTAGTATATCTAATGATTTGGGTGATTTAAAAGTGGTTTGGTTCTTCACAGAAATGTATTACATGCTAAAACAAACTGTTACTCAACAAGTAAGGCATGGCGAAATGGTGTGATTTTTTTTGATGGTGTCACGCAGAGTTTTTAAAGGGAAGGGGTTCACCCACTGGCACTCACTACACCTTCAACCACTCAGGGCCAACCTAAAAGTACGTTACATGTTGAGACTGGACTCCAAAAAGACCACAGTCTGACAGTAGGGCTAAATCATCACAACATTTTTAGGGACATTTTGTCTTGATGAATCTCAATCATTTCACTAAAAGTACTACAGTTTGTAACCCCCAATCCTCCGGATAATCGGCAGGATTGAGGGTTTCGATTATTATAACTTGGGATTAGACCATGGCGCTGTATGCTCCTTTTTGCTGACATCTGCAAGTAGTACAGCGCCCAAAATACTGGTTCTAACAGTGTCCCATTGGGTTTACTCTAGGGCCTAGTTCAGGATCATCATTGTTAACAAACCAACCTGTTGACCTCTAAGTGAGTAATAGCCAATATTATGGGTGATACGGTACTTTTAAGCCATCCCAATTCCATTTCTTATCTTACCCAAGATAAGAAAATCAACAAATACATAAAATAAGGCGAAAGTAGCCTACTGCATGCTTGATTTATTGCTTGGGAATCGTCTGTAGAGGATGCAAGGAAGAGCTTGTGTCACATACGTGACATTATTATCGATAGAAACAGGAGTTAAAATCATACAGGAATGTCAAACACTGAAAAAGAAGAGAAAAAATAAGTTGTTGCTTTTGATTGACGATCGCATTGTTTACATTCAACAAGCGGGTAGGCCCCCTTACACCGCACTAATAGGCCAAAATTCATGCGCCAAGCTGCTTATCATAGTTTGTAGGCCCCCAAAATATTTTGAATAATAACGTTTCGGGGGTCATGCTATTAATATATTAAACTTTTGAGAAGATTGGATAAATTTAGGCTTTAAAGTTGGTGCTATTTGGCTTTGGAATGGGAGGACTGCCTCATTGAATTTTGACACTGGCAGTGAGTCGGTTTGGGAAAAAGCACATTTTCAGGGGTGTTTTTTTTTCTAGGGTATTGAGCAGAAATTTCAAACGGCTGAGCTACCAAAAATTGAAAATATATTTCATTGCGTTTAAGAGGCTAAGAGATTATTGAATAGACCTATTTGGCATTTAGCGTTGGCTACTTGGGGAGGTTAAGGGTGCACCTACAAATAATTAAAGTTTTGTGGATTTTTCTTTAGGGCGCCCTCAAGTGACAGATGGTTGTACATTTAAGTCATGTCACACATGTTTACCTACCGCCACGGGTTACTTTACCTAGTTGCTACATACACACTGCATCCTGCGAACGGCCTACTTTCTTGCTTACAATTAAGTTCAGGATTTGGTGGTAAGTTCATGAAGAATTTAGATTTACTAATTCTTAGTATGTTAAGAAATGTCTTGTTCAACTAAAACATCACATAACTTATATAAAGAAACAAAACATAATTGTACAAACAAAAGTGAAGTTTTTAGACTAGAGTCTAGAGAGTAAAAAATATTCGAGCTCAAGTCTAGAATGTTCTACAAATCTACATCTATTCTGGTACTTGTCAAAGCCTGCCTGTTCAGCATCTATACAAGGGTGCGGCTACCGACGGTGGACGGCGTGTGTATATATTTGTGTGCCACAATTATACAGATTCAATTTAATGTGCAAGTAAAAAAAAAAACCCCAAAACATGCTGGATGACTACTTGCAGCTGATGGCCTCCTTGAACTGCTCCAACTTCCAAGGTGGGCAGCTTGATGATTTCTTGAGGAACTGAAGCTCATTCCAGTCTTTTATGGTGCGAGGAAAGAAGCTGTATTTGTAGGAGTGTGTTGATGTTCCTAGTCTGGTGAATCGCAGGTGATGTTGACATCTGGTTGTTCTGGTCTTTTGTTTGATGTAGTCTGGGAAATGGGAGAGGGATGGCTATCTGATGGTTAAGGGTCTTGTACATCATGACTAGCCAAGTGATTGTATTCGTGATTGTAGCCAAGTGATTGTGTTCTTGAAGTGTTGGGAGTCCGATGTCCAATCTCATAGCTGTGACACTGTCTTTTATGTTATAGTTCCCAGTGATGAAGCCTATACCTCTCCTCTGAACTTTATCCAATTGATGTCAGGTGTGTTGAAGTTGCCTGCTAGTAATGTATTTGGTAATCTGTTTTTGGTAGTCAACTTCTTCAAAGCTTCGTCAAATTCTTCCAGAGGCTTCATGTTATCATCATTTGGTCTGTACATGGACCCGACATAGAGTGTTTTTTTTCCAGCAAAGATGATTTTAACCCAGATTGATTCACAATCCGTTTGGAGGCTATCCTCTTCCATGCAAAGTAGATCTTTTCTTAATCCGATAAACACTCCTCCTCCATGCATGTTCCTGTCTTTCCTGTAGATTTCATAACTATCTGGAAAAACTTCACTTGTATTGTAATTCCATCCAGGTGAGATTCACATCCACAGATTGTGTCTGGATCTTCTTGTTGGATGACACTGTGCAAGTCTCTTTGTTTTTGCTTGCTTTTCAGACCTCTGCAATTAATAGACAAGAGCTTTAGCCTTCTGAATCTTGGTTTTGATCTTGGTTTCTGGCAGCCATGTTGATCTCCTTTGGAACCAGTACTTGTACCTGATCCACTTGAGCTGTTATCTGAAAAGTTACTTTCTTCTTGATCTGAAATGATGTTTCCTGATAAAGCAGTGAATGAGTTATTACTTAAAACTAAGTCATCGTTGCCAAGGGATATACACTAGTTTGCAAAGCCGCACAAATAATAGGTCCATGTTGCGCTGCTTTTACCTAGGCTCTCATATTCATCAGATGTTACATTGCCACACTTTATGTGGACCCACTGATTGCAATCGTCGCACTGGAGTGCTCTATGTGTCTTGGCAACTGGTTTGCTACAGATTTTACACGAGTACTTGACTGGACCAGGATTTAGTAATCTCTTTTACTTGATCCCACCCTACTAGATAGAGCTAATTTCAATATCAGGGGAACTCCACGATTACTCTTGTTACATTTTTGATGTACTTTTGAGTTTCCTTGTCTGTAATTGCTTTACTGAAAAGGTTCAATAAATGTTATCCCTGTGGTAGTTAGAGTTTACCTAGACGTACCTAAGCACCAAATATGATCTCAAGAAAAATGCGTTATATATGATACAAAAGACACACAAAATTGGTTACTCACCCCACATTTTCTGACATGCATAAAAAACAAAAAGCTTTAATCAAAAAGTCTCCTCATACAAACAACCTTTGGAAATTTCTTTTAAATTGATAAAAGACCATACCATGAGGCACAAATAATAATGAGTAACACAAATCTTCTAGAACCTTTAACTTAATTAAGAATCCATAAAAAACATGGTTACTCACGTTACGGTTACTCATGTTACAAAGCATGAAAACACAGAAAGGGCATGGACCAACAAAGTAACCTTACCAATATTTGACCGGGACTTGTGCTTACCATGGAAGTGATAATTAATTATGCTAACAATAACAAGATCCCTACTTTTTAATTTATTCTTTCTTGCACTTTTCTCACAAAATGGAACTTTCAAAACTAAAGTGAACTTTCATCTATCCACAAAAGTGCTCATGGCGCTTGCTCCAATAATAAAGTTCCTCTGTGTATGTCTTCCAGTGGTGCACAAGCAAGAAAGGTTGAAAATGGGGTGCTGCATAATATAAAAACAGCAGCAGAATAAGCAGTAATCCCAATCTCCATGGAAATAGGAGGAAAAAAGTTGTGTTTTCAAGGCTGTTTTGAAATTGTCCATTGTCTGGATTTGGTAAACGACCTTCCCTGCAGCAACCTGAAAAGAACGAGATCTCCACGAATTGTTCACAGCAAATTCCACCATGAGGAGTGTTGCCAGTTTCTTTCACTTTAGGTTTAAAGCATCGTTGTTTCTCTGCATTTGAGAGTGGCATTTCTATGAAAAAACCCCATATGGAACCATATGTACAACGAAAATCAATAAACATCTGTAAACTTCTTTAAAATTTCTTTATTTTGTCATGAAATTTTTTGAGAGATAAATAAAACAATCTTACTAATAAAACCTATAGGATTTTTAAATAAAAAAAATATAATACTCACAACTTCTGCCAGGTCAAATAGATTACACAAGCCTCCAAAGTATTTGCATGCGCGTTTCTTCCATCTGCTCACCAAACAGTGTGCAATGCATCGTGGGTAATGATATTATGCTACCCTCATTGTTTATAAAGGGCAATTTGCGTATTCTTTTGTAAATAAGGCATATTTGTGCACTCATACATAATAGCATCTCCAACAGTCTCCTCCTTTACTGGTTTATCATGGTTACTCACGCTACATGTATGGTTACTTATGCTACTTGGTTACTCACGCTACAATTTTCATCACCTCACCCAATAGTACCAGTAATGGATACACCATAAAGAACCCTATTTTTACAATTGAGATCATCAGTGGAATGATAATTACAAGTGGCAAATATTAAAACTAAGAAAAACATTCACTGGGAAAAAATACCATATTTTGGTTACTCATGTTACACTACCCGCAAGTGCTTTGTATGTTCATTCATAACTACTTCATGAAGTTTGTCAAACCATTTTTTTTTTCAAATCTGAATATTAGTGCCATGATGAATTATAGGAAATAAATAATTTAAAACAAGGTTATCACTTAAAAGTCAATAGACAAAAAACAAAAGTACTGTCTTAACAGTACTTTTTAGTTCAGAGTCATTGATCCACTTCAGAGGACCTTTTCTCCAAGTGTTTCGAAGACATTGTAATAATGTGAAGTGGTTTTGCAAACTTTGAACTATATGCAACAATATTTGATGGATGATGGCTTTCATTTATGGATTTGAATTTTTTGGGCCATCATTGAATTGCCCATCATCATCTAATTTGTAATGTAAAAAGCCGACCCGATGTGACGCAATGTTATCACACGGGCGCCGCCCATCTTGGATTCCAGCAAAAATGTTGTTGTTACAGTATGGCAATAGCCTCAACGAGTATCCTGTGGTCGAATCCAAAATCCGCCCCAAAAACTTTTCAACATTCCAAAATCTCAAAATTGGCAACAATCCTGGATGGAAGTTAAGCCAAAACTCCCCAGACTTCCGGCAAAGAGGGGTTCAAGGAGCTGGAAAAATTGCACAGAATGACTGAGAGCATAGAGCTGAAATACATGTAGTACACACACGTCCACCACGGTCAGCGCCATGCACAACATCTGCTGCTCCGGATATGGACCAACCATTCTACCTGTCCTTACTTTAGCTAGCCCCACTGGTGCTTATGTGGCCAAGCTCTGAACAAGTGGGTCTATCCACACCCCTACCACACCAGCAATGGCACAGGTGTCAAGGTTAATTTGATTAGAGCAAAGTAGATATCAATGGAAATCTGCACACGCAAGGTGTCAATCTCCCGGGCAATTTTCGTAAGAACTGCAAGACTAAGACTAAAGAGGGCATGCAAAACCATGTGACCAGGTGATGGGGCCCGACATAAAGCAATTTTTGCCATTGTGCAAATTGTGCTGACTCATTGTGTTATAGTACAGGACGGACTCAGTTCTAGTACTATAGTAAGTAGTACTTTTTGTAAGGAAAATTTGAATGTAATATACCCATAGGGATTCAAACCCATGGTGGGCCAGCGGGGCTACGACCATGTGTGTACCTAGAGTGCTACCACTAGTTCTAGGCTATGATACTCTATGAAATTTGGACCACACTGACAGTGAATAAATCTTTACACAGCTTGAACTATAATGAAGGGCATCCAACAGGCCTTACGTTTGAACTAGAATGAAACATTACTGCAGTCATAAAGTTAAATGTAGTAGTCAAAATAAGAGTGAAAAAGCAGTGGTCAGGCTTGGCATCTTTTCTAAACACTGCCTTTTATTAACCAGTCAGTATAGCCAAGTTTCAATACGCTGAACTCCCTCCACTTCTTCTCCCTTTGAAGTGCAAACTCATTCTAGGTGAGGATAAGATGCACTGTCAGACACATCAGGGCGAACCCCTTCTCTCAGCGATAAGTGTACTGAGGTCTTTTACTGTGCATTAATGGCATTATAATCAACACACAGGCAGGAGCTATGACGAAGGATGAAGCAATAATGGTTAAGTGTCTTGCTTGAGGACATGAGCATGACAGGTGTCGAGACCAGGGCTCGAACTCACACTCTTGAGTTTGGTGCTCTTAACCACTCCGCCACCACACACCTACTTTGCTCAGGAGGTGAGATAATTTTACGAATGGACATGATGGAAACCCACAATTTTTGGCACATTTTCCCTTAGTTGTCACTTACCATTGCTCAATTGTGGAGAGCACATTAAAACAAAAATGTGCAAGCTTGTTTTGGTGTAGTTTTATGAAAAATCTCGGAGCTGACAGTCACTCCATTAAACGTTGTCATTATATTGCAGTAGTAATTTTGTGTCCGCTACAGACTAACTTTAACCGGCATGTGGCAGGTTACGTACATGTTTCCAAGTACGCTGTTTTATAGTAACTTGGAAGTGAATTTTCTTCATGCCTGCAATTGATGTAATCTACCTTTAATATCCTGTTAGTTTGTCAGACGTCATGAGGCACAAGTTGCCAAGATGAAACAGCATAGAATCTTAGAGCAAGAACAACAGGACCTGATGCAGAGGAGACAGCAATGAGAGAGGGCAACACAGGATATCCAGGAAGGTACAATGTACAATATACCCTGCAAATGGTCATCAAGGGAGAGGCTGTACCTATTGCAACTGACGAAATCAGGTTGGTTAAGTCAATCTTGCAATGACAAGTTAACAGACCCCTTGCATTGGTGGCAATTGCCAGAGCCACCAGCCTCACTGATTTTGCAGACAGTTCCCTCAAAATAAATCGATCTTTCCATGTTCTGATCAACAAGGTTGAAAGTTTCCCTGATTATGGAATATTTTTCCCCATTATGTTGAATGTATTCTTATATCTCCCTGATTGTTGTACAAAATTTTCCTGATTGCAAGATGCAAATGTTTGCAGTTCTACATCGCTGAGAACAAACAATGGAAATATGCGCGTGTTTATGTACTCACAACTCTCATAGCCATTTTATAGGTATTTATCTGTTCATTAAACCTCTGATGTCATATGCAAGGGTTCCAAGGAAGGAATAACTGCAGTTAATAGTACAAAGAGTGTTAGTTTGGTTTTATCCTTACACCGATGTGTGATAAGCACAGCATACTTGGAGACTTGTAAATGCTGCTAGATTTTCTGGGTTTAAATCTCAGCCATGTTGATTATTGACTATTACTTTATTTGGCCAGACTAGGAAGCACTTAATGTGACCCTCTTATTACCAAACTCATTTGACATAAACTATTGCTGTTGTCCACACACATATGTTACACAACAAAAGAGAACAGTTTTTTTTTACAAACTCTATTATCACCATGAACATGGCGTGTCCAGGCCGCGAAATTTTTTTCCTGAACCTTTCGGGCAGTACAGTGTACATATGTACGTTGGCCAGAAAGCGGTATTATGTGACGTTCCTCGCTCTGATTGGCTTAAACTCCATGTACACTGCCTGAAAGGTTCAGGAAAAAAAAATTGCGTCCAGGCCGAGTGGGTCAGGCGTACTGGACTCAAGCTGTGGTGTTTCTGATCAGCAGAGTGTGGATTGAGTCTCAGGCCCGCGAGAGCACATTTTGTCCAAGGGGTGCTGGATTTTCCAGAGAATCGGCGAGCGCGGAGTGCGAAGCCATTACGGCGTGGGGTCCGGGGCCCGCTTAAGGGCCCCGGAAGTTTTGGGGTCCTAGATGCTCTGTCGTGCATTCTGAGCCATTATTTGGCACTTAAATGTACCTTTTGGAGGTGAGATATTATCGGCAATTAAAAAAAATAATAACCCCACAATGCATTTTATTTAATACAAACACAAAGGAAATACAGCACTGTAGGCCCCCTATATTCTACATAAGTTGTTCTTTTTTAAAACAGCATCGACAGCTATGTTCCGACAAACATTAGTAGATTCATTTCTTTCACCCTGCTTTCTTAAAGACCCTACAAAAATAATAACAAATAAATAAATAACATAAACAAACGGACAAGACACAGGTAATTCTCACAAATCGTTCAACAGTTATTAAGAACAGATTTGAATAAGTGGAAATAAAATACAGCGAAAAACTATTACAAAATTTGGTTCAATTAAATTATTTTCTTATTCATGTTAGTATACATGTATACAGCAGTATTTTCGTTTCTTAAAAATTTGATTCACCATATCCCTGTCACCACATATCCCAACTGGGATATCCTGTTACTTCCAATTTGCAGTCACAATGAGTAAATAAAAAGTCCCCCTCCAAATATATTTCCTCTATTGTAACAGATGTCCTCTTTCCAGATCCCCCTTTCATTGCGTACAGAAAAGATCAAAACATAAGGGAAAAGTTGATCAGAGCAAAACTAAACCGGGGTCAAACCCCCAAACAGTTTGCCCCACCCCCTGATGATTCGGGTTTTGTAGACCCGGACGAAACACTAAACATCCTAATCTCCTTACTGGAAGAACAGGTCACATACTGAAAACTCAACTCAGGATTAAATATCCGCATTCGGATTAACTACATTTACCTGAACCCAAACGAATTACAGACAAACGGATTATAATACCAACACGCAACTGATAATTGCCAAGAAGGCATGAAAACATGTTATTGCTACAAAGAGAAGATCTGAAAAAATATCCTCGCGGTCTCTCATAACAATCCATTTATTGACACATCTGTCAATCGGTTCCTTTGGTCCCGTTTATATTTGTCAACTAACCCGGTCAACCTGACAAAATTACAAACATAATACCCATATGTCGACCCTACCCATAAAACTCGTAAAAAATTAAATTACAGTTTTGTGTGTATATCTCAAGTCAACAGTGTTGGAGCGTCACTGAATGGGACAGCGCCATCATTTACCTATCCTTATTTATCTATCATTAAACATTGATTTGTTATAAAGTGTTACACATTTTTCAGGGATTTTAGGGGTGAGTTAGAATTAGTTCTTATGTTACAACGAACATTAACGTTCGAAAAGTAGGGGTGCTATAGCATATTCCAGCACCCCCGTCATTTTTGGTAGGGGTGCTGCAGCACCCACAGCACCCCCCGCTCTCGCGGGCCTGAAGACACTTACATGTAACCATTATTGTTTCGCCTTCGGATGGGACAGAAAGTCGCAGGTCCTATGAGCTGTTTAATGTTCCTAAAAGAACCCAGTACATTCAAATTGTTAAGAGCATGGGTTCATGGGTACACAGAGCTCTCCACAGAGTACATCAGGCAGTAAAACTACAATGTAATTTACTTACATAAGTCTTTTATTGTACACACTAAACTAATGTACTGGCAGTATTTGGCCACCAAATAGACAAAATCTTCATCTCTATGTGCTCTGAAAACCTTTCATAACACAGAGCTCTTCACAGAGTATATCAGGCAGCAAAACTACTGTGTGCTTACACAACATGTACATTGTACGCAATATACATAAATTATGTACAAGTATCAGTATTGGTCTAACTTGTGAACTTTAAACCTCCCTTATATGCAATATTTTATCTACATACTCTGAAAACCTTACTTACACAAAGCTTTTCACAGAATACATCAGACAGCAAACCTACAATGTACTTATACACAGCCGATTTGTATCGTATTTGTATAATCTAAACCAGTGAGTGATTGATGGTACATATCCACAGTCAACCTGTATTGCATTGGTATATAGTCTGAACCAGTAACTGCAATATGGTACATATCCAAAGCTTTAAGTGTCTTTCTCTTGTCCAGGTGAAAACACAACCCATTCAGCTTTTCTCTGGACTTGGTAAGCAAACATGTGCTCTTCACAACGCTCAGGCAATATCATGCATCCACACAAAAACCTCATACTCCTGAAACTTATTATAAACCTGATTTCAACAAACACTGGAACTTCTTTAGACATCAGGTTTACACCAAAGCAGTCAATGATGGCGTATTTAACACAATCTTTTTCTATTGTATCAAACTTGTATTGGTTGTGTAATGCAAGTCCATGGCTTGCCAGGTCTCAGCTTGACCTTCTTGTCTACTGGAAAACTTTGAAATGTTAACTCAACCCCACTTGCAGCTCTAACAGTTCCAAGTGGCCATAGACACAATTTGTGACCCGAGTCACGAGACTCATAGTGGGTAAGACAAGGGTTCGAGATCTGACCCCGGTTTGACTGCCAAAAGTGGGAAAAAAAAGTTTTATAAAATTTAAAACAAAATATGTTTTTTAGACCAGAATTTTAATGTACAATTCAATACTGAAGTCAGAAATGCAAAATGTTACAGTTTTAGACACACCTTTGTAGAGACATGTATTTTTAGCGAAATAAAAATAATAAGCCCTGAAAAGGACAATGAGATCAAACAAAAGATGGGAAATGAAAGAAATTTAAAGGATTTTTTTCAAAACTCCCTCTAACCAAGTAAGGCCTTCAATTTGATGGTTACATTTATAGGAAACCAGACAGTGTAGGTTGGATTTTAAATTAAAGAAGAAAAACCAAGTTCAATTGAATAGCCAATGCATAAGTTGTGTGGAGATTGGAAATGACTTGGACTTGGAGGATGCAGAAGCTCAACAGACTTGAATGTGCCTGAATGTACATGTACCCAGGGGCATGTACAGTGCATGTCAGTTTGTCAGTTTGTAGCAATATTAGAGCATACAGTAGCGCATGTTTTGAGGTCCTCAAACTTCCTGTGCACACAACTGCTGGGGTCTATGGTTGCATCAACTTGCACTGCTGCAAATCTAGGCTCAAGTTGGTTCATGTACTGAACCAGGACAGAAAGCTCACAATTTCGCTTTATAATGGATGCGCAACATACTTTAAGAAAAAGGTTTTCTAAAAAGTTATGTAGTTTGACCTAATTTTAATACCATATAGTATGTTGGAATACACCTTGGGCATAATTGGTCAACTTTTTAAGCCTATCACTCTATTCGAACCCTGTCAATGCCTGTCGTACATTTATGTACAATGTACATGTAGACAAACCAAGCATGCAATGCGCAGTGTGCATGGTCAAGCAGTGCTGCTTCCGAGTGCTTCTGCAAATGGTACGGAAGAAGCCAAGCTTTTCCATGCGCACTGAGCTTGGCTGCTTGGTTTGTTTACCTTCTATACCCACTATGAGTCACATGACTCTGGTCGCCGATTGTGTCTACATTGTATTTTGTATCAGGTGCCAAACACTGCCTTAGTTGATGCTGTTTTGAAGCTTTCCCAGACGTTCCCTTGTTTTAAAGTTTTGACCAGGTAGTTTTTGTGGGTTTATTTCTTGTATCATTTTGCAGACACTAAGTACATATTTAGACCTACACCTTTCAGAGTTTCTGCACTTCCTTGTCAGCTTCGAAAGAATGCAAAACAACTTGAACTGTCCACTCGAAGACACCTTCCATGCAATCATGCATATTCAGGTGGCAGACACTCAATTTTAAATATTAAGTGAGTCAATGGCACTTAATGCACTTTCTTCTCAAACACCATATGTTGAACAGTTAGATGCATCATGTTCAATGGCATCTAAGCGGTACTTATGTGTATCTTTAGTGCGTATTACACAATAGTTTTCAGAGGTTTTTGTAGCCAAATTTTTAATTCTGGTCATACACACCCTACTCACACAGCCTGCATCGAAGTTTTTGGGAAACCTACTACAATGTACATCATTGGCTGACAGGTTGTCTGCAGACTTTGTCACCATCTGGTACATCTGAAATACAGCAAACAGCTTTGATAAGTGATGTTCAGACCCTCATTTTTTCAAATATTGAGAACTGTTAAAATGTTGCCCAAATACATCTTTGTACGTGAAACCATTTCAAATATTTTTATATTGCACAGGCAAGCACAAGTAGATGTCTTGAAGGTGTGGCTGATAGTTCACATTAGGTTATTGTCTACCGTAAAGTATACCCATTGTCAATTTTTGCTCTCTGAGCTTTGATCGTAAAAGGTTGACGATGCAAAATTCATCAATGTAAAGTAGAGGGGTAGTCACAATTTCACATGATCCATGCTTACTGACTAGATATAAAAAAGGATTATTTTTGGTCAAGATACCACTTTCATGACCATGGCTTTTTCCACACTGCAGAATATGTGATACAATATCTTCATTAGCTAGGATGAATTTGATGGTGTCTAGAATAGGAACATACATGTACTACATAGTTGCTTCTTTCCATGCTCTGATTGACCAAGAAGAATTTCAACAGGCTATAAGCATGTTCATGTAATTTACTCAGTATTGCTCCAGCTTATGCTGTGTTGAAACTTGATTTCATGTTTTTTTTTATCACGTCAACCATTGTGGCACACCCAACATTTTCATCATGACCTTGACAGCTGGAAGAATTGTTAATTTTTTTTTTACATTTCCTGTATTGTGATGCAAAGCTCATCTGTACCCACACTGGGAATGATGTGCTGCTCTCGCAGTTTGAAGGAAGGTATTGATGAGATTGTCATAAACATTGCCTTTGTTTTTTTACTCCAATTCCATCATCATCAAAATCACTACACATTATTTATCACATCAGAATGTCTGATTTCCAAATTGCTCCTCAATACCAGAGTATTGGTTCATTTTGAATTTCTCTCCTCCAAATATGAGTGTGCTGACTTTATAGGTGCTTCTTGTATGAGGAAATAATGTTTGTACAGCGGTTCTTGTTTTTTACTTTAGTGGGAAACATAAAACTACAAATTTCTATTCAAGTGTTTGTTCAACTCACCCAATTAGGACAGTGGGTGTTTCTATATTTTTGTGTGGTTTTTTTCAAACTTGACATCAGAATGACAAGTACTTTTTACAAAAATTTGGTCTTTGCCCTTATACATGTGTGTATTTTAAGCACTGTATACTCGGCATTTAGTATATATTTTGCAGATTGATATCAAAAGAATATAACTCATGATTACGACACCGTTTTTGTTTGAATGACCTAAAACAACAAACAATCTAAAAGGGTTTTAGAACATTGTCGGTTCCAATAGTGTAAATCTTATAAATATATAGTTATCTTTATAACTTGTGTTTTTATCTTTGTAAAGTATCAGGAAAATCAACCTCTCACCCCCTTAACCAATGGGTCCCAATACATCCATGCCGATCTGTTTCTCGTCCCATTCAGCCCTCATCCACCCCGATCCCCTCTGTCACTCCCTTATCAAACAAGTAGGCAGTGGTATTAAGTTCATCAGGTCCCCATCCCTAACATATTGGTATTTCTATTTGTTATTGGTTTTTCTATATTAGTTCGCCGTGGCAGCTTCACTGTTAAGTTAATTAGAGGGCCGGCTGTCTGCATCTACAAATTGAGCTGCAGACAGGATTGAGTAATTATTCTGTTGGTTTTTTTTTCATCAATTGGATTTATCCACAATTTTTCAATATTGAGTTAATTTTTGAAAAAAGACGCAGTTTACCCGAATTTAAACCCAGGACTTTAGGTTTTCTCCTGTGAATTGATTTAGCATTGTTAAATTGTGCGAAATATTGATGTGATGGTCACCATCAAGCTTTTTGCCTTCTCTATTGACATGAGGAATTTTATCGACGGAATCTTATTTTGTACAACGTACATGTACAATTTACATATACGTTGTGCAACTTGTAAATTCCTATTTGTAGAACAGTTTTTAATATTTGACAATTGTTATAAATCCAAGCTTTGCAGACCTATTAAGGAAGTTGTGTCTTTTGAGGATCTTTTGAAATTCATGATTTTTTTAAACAGAAAATTTTAGATCCAGTTGCAAGCCTGATGCTTTTGATCGAGTGGTTTTGAGTCTTAAAGTTTTATTGTTGCACACACGTTGTTATTGTAACTTTTCAGTTTACTGGACTTGCTGGCTGTTGGAAAGGGTACTCATTTACGTGAAACGATTGAACAATGCATATTTTAGTGTGCCCTGTATACCGTGTAAGTCTCGCAACGATAAGGTTACCATTGAGCTTCCAGGCACCTCTGAGCCATCAGCTTTTTGAGATTAAACTGGGTGTAATTTTTATTTCTGTCACATAATTTTTTCCAACCCCCCAAAACATATTGGTGCAATGATTACGTAATAAATAAAAAATAAAATGAAATCTGGAAACTTAAGAGATTATGAAGAAATAGTGCCCGACCTCTAACATCCGGCTCGAAGTGTCAAATTGCGCATTTACGCCGACTGTGTTGCGCAAACCATGTAGATTGCACTAACACACCGAAGTTAGGTTCTATTTTACAATGGGAAATAAGTGCCTCTTTAATCAGTGCGAAAACAGACCTTGTGTCGCATGGATTTTCCAAGAATTGTTTACAATTTGCAATTTCTAAGTTTAGGCTTTTTTTTTATTCAAACCATATTCAACGGGTGAAATTTATTAAAATATCGCTATACAAGTTCTTTTCAAAAACTACTGCCTCATTACACGCTAGGTCTATGCATGTACATGTAGCTGCTTTTTGAGGTGCCCAGAAGTCCAGATTCTCGCGAAAGCTCGTACGCTCTCGAGGTCAACTTACACAGTCTATTGGTAACCATGGTAATATCATTAAGTGATTGAAGTATATATGTACTTGTACAGCGCTTGTATTTGTTCCAGATCTGTATCCGAGTCTTGCGTGTTTGCATAGCGCTCAAATTTGTGCAAATTGAAATCAAGATCGTCCAGGTTCGCTGACACTTTTGTGTTTTGCCCATTCTATTTTTGCCTGGTTTCAAGTTTTTCTCACTCTTGCCTTACGCAGCTGTAATTGATAGGCACGCTCATCGCGGTCAACACGGTCCTTGTCCTTTCTCAGTTTGTCTCTCTCAGTACACACACATTCTAACAAATCCTGTCCTTTCCAGACCACACCTTTCACCCAGTACTGTCAAACCTGGAATTGATGCGCTTATATTCATAATTACAGCTCTAGACTGAAGCATAACGCAAGGCAAACTATTACAAGTGCAGTAAGATAGGAACTTTTGCCAACACATCAGCTGATAGACTGTGCACTCTCGCATATAATACGAATTTTCGGGACCAAGTTGGTCTCAACTGTATTGAGTTTTACGTGTGCGGGTGTTTGTTTCCTCAAACACAATTTTTTTTGTCTAACGTAAATTTGGCCGCAAAAATTACATGTACAGCGTTATTGATGGGAAAAGTGAAATTTACCCATGAACTTAATGAAAGTAAAAAGTGTTTTAAAAAGTCACCTACAAAAAGACACGAGAATAAGACTCGACCTCCGTTTCCTGTACTTGCACAAAAATGAAGAATTTTACCCAACTGACGTTCATGTTTGTTGTAGCACAAATTCGGTCGTGATTGGCAAATGGTTGTTTTTGATAAAGCATCTTCGTCCAAAGTGATGATTTGTTTCAATCTTAATTTGAACATATTATATATATATTTTAAAGATAAGCATTTTAAAAGGAGATTTGATTTCAATTATAGTTTTCGTTCAAGTTGTTTTCTCGTTTTCGGAGACTTGAATGGTCATTAGAAATTGCACATCTCTAGTAATTTTCTCGGTATATTTTCTCTCGTTGTTTAACAGTGAAAACACATTCATGACAACATTGTCTTTTCTTTACCCGAACGGCCCAATAAATGTTAGACTATTTCTCAGATTTTACTTAAGAGCGTTGCGTATTACCCCAGAGTGTATGTATCTCTAATACCCTTTAAACTCAATTGATTTCACAGTATTCTCAATACGGACTTTCTTAGCGCCTATACTTATTTGTAATCTTTCTTAGCATTCAATTGGATCTGATAATTCATATAAAGTTGTCTCATTTTTGTGTCTAATCACAATAATTATTAATTTCAGACTTCCATGTTTTTCAGTGGCTAATATTAAAATGCATTCATGCAACCACAGTTAGCCTACTATACATTCTTTACGTTCACCGGGTCTCGGATGGTGGTTCTGGACGGGTTAGCCTGCTGGGTGTAGGTGTGGGTGGTCGTTGGCAACATCGGCTATACGTAAATCCTAATATTCCATTTTGTTCTTGGACGTGGCTTTCTCGTCTTTATCTCAGATCAGTGTCAGGATCAGACCTCAGTCTAGGAAAACGCCTCAGCTCGGATTCATCTAGAATATTAAAACACAGAATAGTATACATTCGCGTTTGCTCATATTGCTTTCTTTAAATTCAATATCTAACACATCATGTAATACATTTAGTTTTATAATCACAACAAGCCAAACATTCATTCTTTTTAACAATCCAGTTCTTGGTAATAAATCTTTCATTTAAACGAAACAATTTGCTATTCGTTTTTCAACTAATGTTGTAATCAATGACTCTCAGTTCTACCATAATATATTCTTAGAATTGAATAGTTACAAACTTACGGTTATGTTGTAGTGTATCTCTAATCTTTATGTGGCAACTGGCGCTAAAGATTCTCGCAAATAAAACTAGACAATAATATTGCCTTCACTAAAGATAGCTGTAGCATGCCTGGTGACTACAGAGGCACGATCCCTGCTCACACCATCTAGCTCAACCCTATTTAAAAAATCATTTGACCACTCCCTCCCTCTATGTCTTGCTGTACTCAAGTCCAGTACACCTGTTCACGACTGTTGTCAACGCAGCTCCCTAGCAACTATTGTGAGTTTGAATATTTTCTTTGTGATGTAAAGCACATTTCCCTTCATGCACGACAACCATGGGTTTTATGCAATATCAGGCTAAAAAAGCAAGGTTAAAAGCTGCATGCTGCATGCGTCGCTAAACACAGCTACTGCGATCTTCTGGGAATCACAATGGAGGGATTAGGGTTTCAGAGAAATGCTGATTTGCATAAGGGTTACACAGCCACTGGATCCTCCAATGAAAGTACATGTACGTGGCTTATAATTCTGTCACTATATAACCGTACCCATAGGTACAGCAGCTTATTGGTACCTAGACGTCCAGGCACAATATCAACAAACATTATCAACATTATCAACAAACATTGGCTCGAGCTATGGTTTAAAACTACGAATCCCGCGGTGATCCCAGGAGCAGTCTATTTGCCCTCAACTTCGCCTCAGGAAAATAGAACGCACTGAGGACCACCTCGGGTGTAGTTTTAACCATAGCACTCAAATTAGTCAATTTGTACATTATTAACACTATTATTACTACTTATTACTATTATTACTAGTTAAAACTCGTAAAAGTAAGTGTGGGAGACAAAGTAAAAGGTTTTATCACATAGAATGGGGAAAGTGGCATGTACAAACCTTTTCCGAACCTAGATTTTAGGCACTGCACTGCCAAATGATAGAAATCACGGCCTATATTTTCAGAGCAGTGGCTTCCACTTTTTATTGCAAGCCGTGCTGTCGAAAAAAATTATTGGTTATTGTTTGTATTATTGTAATGATTTTTGATTAAATAAGTCGTGCGCGAAAGTGAAACTTAATTCTAGCGTATGAAGACAAAACACCCGGTTGGCTCCCGCGTTTAGGAAAAAAATAATCTCGATCCCAAGCACGATGTTATAACAATCAACACGCTACATCAGCCTACGGCGCTCCCAATTCCTTGGGAAGGAGGCTGTCCATGTTTGGTATATTCACCTCCAAAGAAAAATTTCCTAATTTGCAAGCAGACTTGCGTAGCCATTGAGAACTGGTCGGCAACCAGGCTCAGCAGCATACATCGATCGCACGTGTATATTGTTTTGGTCCAGCTGACAGACGTGTTGGCGGAAAGTAACCGTTGTCTCCCGCTTGCAATATTTTGAAGGCATGTGGTCTGGATATAGGTTAACAAAAACACATGTGGACTCGTGGTTTCTGCTCAAACGATATGTTAACAGATAGATTAGATCTCATTTTTAGATAAGTAAATATTAAAACCCTCCGTGACACCATCACTCACTTATAGAGTAACAGTTTTTAATTAAAAAGTCATTAGTCCGCCATTTATTTTCAAAAATAAAACAAATCTAAGTTCTACAACTACACCAAGCCAAATAGCATGCAAAATTTCTTATCCCTACCCGGGTTTGTTTTTAGGTAACACATTCCAACATTGACCCGCTCTCCAGGAATTCCCATAGGAGTTGTACAGCAATTACTCAGCCTTGCTAAGTTGTGTAAACAAAGGGCGCTATTCAAAGAAATGGTTGATTGAGCAGAAAGAGACATGTGGGCTCATCTCAAAATAGAATTGATTTTATTTTTATTCGAAAGGGTCTATATCTAATGCTTTGGCTGATTTAAAAGTGATTTTGTGATTTAAAAGTGATTTGGTTTTTCACAGAAATGTTTTACACGCTAAAATCAAACTGTTACTCAACAAGTTAGGTAGGGTGAAATGGTGTGATTTTTTTTGATGGCGTCACGCAGAGTTAAATCAGTCATAACACTACGTTGCGATCGCATTCGTATTCGCATAGAGAGCTGCTTAACAAATTCGGAACCAGTCACAAACTGGGCACATACAATGGCGTTTTTTTCTTGTAACCTTTTTTTTCTGCTAATTATTTTACGCTGAAGCAGCTCTATAAAATTGGCCCTTGGTTTTATTTCACTTGCTTAGCAATTAAGATTGATTCCCACATTAGGATTTGATTCCCACAAAATCGAGTCCAGGCATTTAACACAGGTAACCTAGAGGCAACCGACTGTCTTTTGTGCAGAGGTAACACATCGGTAGCACAACATGCATTTTCCTGCCAGTGTCTTACTAAGTTCAAGAAAGTCATGTGGAAATTCAAATGTGGTTTTTGTTCTTCTTTGAGATCACCTGAAACTTGTTAGTGGTTAAAATGCTTTACAGATGTTAATTTTGCATCGGGGATAAAGAATATTAATTTGGGTTTTTACCCTACACCGATGTGTGTTAGCACTGTATACTCAGTACTTTCCCGAGTTCTGTGAAACCCACGACCTTTGCAATTCTAGAGCAGTGTCTTACCAACTAGACCACCGAGATTGCCCGGTAGCTAGTGGCAGTTCGAATCCTATATTGATTAAAATGCTGTTTTGTGACTCAACCCTTGAAGGCAGGTTCATGGGCCCTTTTCGAAACCACGATTTGGGTTTGGGTTGAGACTCTGTGATTGCACTTTCCATACGGGAGCCTGAGCCAAACGCCAATGCCAACCCGTAGTTTCGAAAAGGGGCCATTATAGTGAATGTCTCAATGCAAAGCAAATCATGACGTCAAAATGGAGAATCTGTTGTTGCCGTTTTCTGAAATAGACTTTGCAAGTCCTATTACTTTTGAATTCAATTCTTGCGTTGAGAACAGACAAGACCTTTAGCAAGTCGCGAGTACATTACTAGACAATACAAAATAGTTCCAGGTTACAGATCTTTCTGGTTTACTAATTGGAAGTCAATGTTGGTTAAGGACCACAAGGAAAGAGAAGTTAAAAACATTGACAATTTAATGATGTATTATTTCCTTCTTTAAAAAAAACGAAACCAACATTTCATACTCGAATGATGTCATTGTTGCTTTTCCCGATGTTTGCTGAAAATTACTTGAAACGGATACTGCAGTTTCAAAACGAAAACCATTTAAAAACTGTCTCAAAATCCACGGACATGAACACAAAGTACACGTGACGTAACATAAAACATTGTTTGCATAATTATGGTTGATGGACGTTAATTAATTCACGTTTAGTTTTTGACTAACCACCATGTAGTCTTTTACGGAATTTTTGTTTCGTGGAATAATGAAAGCTTTTTTCGCCTCAAATGTATATAAATAGTAATTTAACATTTGTATCAAATTGTTTTGGTCAGATCGCTCCAAAACGGACCTAGCATCGTTTATTTGGATAAAAAGAAGATTAAGGCTGCTACAAATTACCACAACAGAGGGTGCTCTAGTCACCGAGGCCAATCTATTTTCACACGTGCCTAGATTTGCAGACCATGTGCACACTAAAAGCATGACTGATTTCAAGATCGTGCTTGAAATATCAGAATGGACGCCAACATTTTATAAAGTTGCGACGGCCATGACGGAATAAATAAAACCTGGTAGAAACTGATAGACTCAAATGTCAAATCATGAGATTTTGAAAACTGCAGTTGAAAAAGCCGCTGGAAAGAGACGGCCTTCAGCTGCTGTCAGTATAAAGAACCCGCAAACAGGTACGTCACACTACCCCGCACGCTTCAGTACACTCTCATGTATTTGTAGTGTGTTGAATATTCATGCAACGGTGGCTATCTTTCTTTATTTCTTTTCTGAATATGTATGTTGGCGCGCCCTGTTGCGTCAGGAGTCAGGTGATCGCGAAGTGCGCGAAAATCAGTTCTGACGCAGATAAAATTCGATCTGAAGGCGATCGCCAAATGTTAACCTCTAAAATATGTCGCCAAAATATCGCCGAGTAGACGAATTTTGAAGCCATATGAGACTATGTATTTGCTCAACATGCATGCTGATGACCGTAAGTTTCGGTTCATTTTCTTTCCATTTATATGTTTTTTTCCCCCCGATTTTACATTTAAAAAGAGAAGTGGTAAAATTGAGCAAGCCCCGCGTGTGCCAGGCGAAACTGTCCCCGGATATTCTGTGGCCCAAACGGTGCACTGAGTGCAGTCTTCTGATGGTACCCTCTTTTGATTACCTCCTTCAGCCCACGTTAATGTCCCATAGGACAGGGGCCAGGTTTTCCTAGGACAAGGTTATGGTGAATTTTAAAAAAATATTATTTTCGACCAAACTTTCAAAGTTGATTTGATGCAATCAAATGAAGCGGGCACCTCTACTGACACCACCGATCAACATTCAAACTCGGCATCAGTATACCGTATATACCTTTCAGAAATATTGGTGACTTTTGGCACAATACATCACTCGTACCACGACGTGACCTATCTTATGCACAACCCAAAACCGTGCTTGGACGAAATTGTGAGTGAAATTGCAATGTTTTTCAAACTGCTGTTTCGGACTTACTGTTATTTTTTGGACAAATATAATGCTGACTATTTTATTCGTACAGAACTGTCAATTCCTGCATTTCATACCGTTAAAGTAGTTTTGAATTCCTTAACACTATACATCACTTTGTGAAAAAGTATATTTTAATCAGTTTTGCCCGCAGTGCTGCGCAAACCAATGCATATTGAGACCTATTGCGATAGGTCACTTTGTGAAAATGAAAGTGTCTCAAGCACGCCTGAACTGTCCTGTAGCGCTTTGTACATCATTGGTAATGTGGCGTGTAGAGATAGTTCACTTCGTTTAAATACAAAATGGCAAATATAGTGATACGTCGCTCATACTAATAAGTGTAGTTACGAAACCATTATTTTACTAGGTACTGAAACCTGCTGAAAACAAGAGTAATTAGTATATCAATAATTGGTACGAAAAACGATTTGAAAAACTTGTGTTTTTGACAGATAAGTCACTTTGTTGTACGAGAAACAAATTGATTATTGATGACAAAAGTATGGACACAAAATGAGGATGAATTAGGATGAATTTACCTGGACCACACAAAGAAAATGTCGTCGGAAGATTCTACTCATTCGAAGTTGTAAACTCGCACAGAATTGTTGACCCCAAAGTGACAAAATGTACCTAGCCAGCACAGGGAATTTGATGCTTGGAAGCCTTTACTTATGCCACTGATCAACACTAATTTGGCATCATTTGTTACTTAAAGAAATCATGGTGACTTTTGGCACAATTGATGATTTCCCAAACTATCAACTAATAAAATGTCATCAGCAGACTCGATATTATGCCATATTTTCCTAAAACACATGCTGTCCAGTCCCTCAAATGTTTCCAACGTGATACTTCCAATGATTTTGCCAGCACTTGACCCTTAAATGGGCGAAAAGCCTAATTTATACGCAAATGCTTGAAAGGTCCAATAGTTCCTACCACACCATCTAAGGTATATTAACCCTAACCATGCTAAATGCAACAATATGCACCAAATGGCAATAGTTGTTGTGATCTGTTGCATTTGGCAGTCAACTCAGATGTCATTTTTGGACTGAATTTGTTGCATTCAGCAGTGAAGTGACTTCATATAGGTTTGGGTGCTTCTATTGTATCTGAACAACTTATAATAGGTATTTCAAAATAGTTTTTATGGAAAAAGTATTGAGAAGTATGATGTAGTATTAGGTAAGAATCATAATTCAAATCATATTCAAAAGACTGTATAATAACAGTTAAAAATTACACTTATGTGCATACTGTTGCATTTAGCAGGGCAAACACCATTGCTCAGTCCTTTCCCAAACAGCATGCCTGCACAATGCAACAATATCCCTTGTTGCATTTGGCATGGTTCTCATTTCAACTGTGTTGCATTTTGTTGTATTTGGCAGGCTTTCTAGAGAGACCCTAATGGGGGTTAGGGTTACAAAATATTTTCTGTGCATTTCCCCAATTTTTTTTATCAAAGTGACTTCTTTACATGCCCAGCTATTGTCTAGAACTATTTGAGTCATTTAGTTACCCAGTAATTGATTCTTTCCCTCATTAGCTAAGCTCTATTTATCTAAAGCAATGCCCCCGATTTTACCCCGACAAGCCAATATTTACTACTACACCAACCAATATATGTTTTTAAAAATTCCTTAAAAAAAAATATATATATATATACCCAAGGGACTGCCCCCCCCACTTATATATGTATAATGGTCCATTCTAGGATATCGCTGAATTTGACTCCCTCAGGTCATTAAACTTTAGAGATATGGCCTAATTGATTATTGTGTGGTATGATCAATTGGACCTTTCCCTCATTTAAGGATTTGTTGATTCAATATTGTGACATCTCTAAAATTTTCGAAAGCACATGTTGTCCAGTCCATCCAAAGTTTGCCAACTGCAAAAATTTTCAACTCTGGAAGTGTATTATTTTCTCAACTTTTAGAGTACTTTCAACTTGATGTTGTGCTGTACTTAATTTTTCCAAAGCATTTTATCTAGTCGTGCAAACCTTAAGATTTCTGAACTCTTACATTGTTCCAGAGCCAATGTTGTGCCGTCTCTTATATCTTCTCAATGCATATGTTTTCCAGTCCCTCATAAATTCCCAACTTTCCAAATTTTCAACTTTTAAACTGTTGGTTAAGTTATTGTTGTGCAGTCTCTTAACATTTCTTAAGGTTCATGTTGTCCACCCTGCCAAAACTTCCCAATCTATGATTTAGGCTTCTCAAAAACTTCTTTACCTTCTGATTTTCCAACACTCATATTAATCCCTAGCCAGATTTGTGCTGACTCTTTATTTTTCCCAAAGCCCATGTTGTCTAGTCCCTTCCAAAGCTGGGCAACATAGTGATTTCTTCACTTTCAGAGTGTTTTCAAGCTGATGTTGTGTCATCTCTTTTCATGCACATTATTTGACAGGCTTTCAACACTTTGCCAACCTTATGATGTTTACCATGTTATAATGTCATGTGTGACTTGTTTTTGTGTAGGTTGCCATGCTGGTTGTTTCTTGGACAGGTTTCGCTGATGCTAGCACAGATGATGAAAGCATGCCAACTTGAAACCTGAGAACATCAGTGAACAACAAGGATGGTTGTGGGATCATTAAAGGTATTTGAAGAACTTTTTGAACCTGAAGATTTTGCAACTCTTGAATTGTTACCGAGCTGATACTGTGCTATCTCTTAAGTTTGCCCAAAGCACCTGTTTTCAGTAGGGCCTACCTAAAAAAAAATTGGCAACCTAAATTTCATACTCTTAAACTGTTTATAAGCTGATGTTGTGCCATAAATTAAACTTTGTCAAAGAACATGGTTTCCAGTCCTTCATAACTTGCCAAAAGTTACCTCATTATTTTGTAACACTCGCATTGTTTCCAAGTCAAAATTGTGCCATCTCTTAAATTTTCCAAAGCATATTGCCAAGTTCCTCAAAATTTGCCAACCTAAATTTTTCAGATCTCAACATGTTGATATTGTACTGTCTCGTAAATCTTCCCAAAGTATGTTGTCTGGTCTCTCAAAAACTTGCCACCCTAATGATTGTCAACTCTCAAAAAGTTATAGATACAATGGTAGGCTGTCTCTTAAAATTTTCCCCAAGCACATGTCCAAGCTCCTTTTCAATTCTTAAATTTTTCAATTCTTAAGTTGTTGTGTCTTTAATTTGCCCACAGTCCTGTTTTGCAAAAAAAACCTTTCCAACCTGATGAATAACTCCCAAATTGTTTCCGAGCTTTGTGACGTTTCTTATACTGTCCCGTAAAAACTTGCCAATCTACAAAAGCGTTGTGCTGTCTTTGCTTTCCTAGAGGCTCATGTTGTCTAGTCCCTCAAAAAGCTGTCAATCTAATGATATTTCAACTTGCATTCTGTTCAGCTGATATTATACTGTCGTTTAAAGTTTCCCCAAGCATGTTGTCCAGTGACAGTCCCTCAAAACTTGCCACCCTATGTTTTTTCAACTGTAAAATTGTTCACAAGCCCATGATGTGACGTATCTTCAGTTTTCCCAAAGTGCATGTTGTATGGTGGCCCTGAAGGGACATGGCATATCGCAAACGTGTGCGCATACATATGCGATGTCACGAACGTTATCGGAATGTGTGCGCACACGTATGCAATGTCGTGAAACAATTCAGGAATATGTGCGCACTCGTTTGCGAGTTTATTTGCTATGTCGTGAATTTAATTGCATACCTCTATCGCATACCTTTTGGGTGGTGTCATTTTTGCGGGCAACTTGTTAGTGACCTAGGGAGTACGCAAGTGGCCCGGTCCCATTTTGTTTACCAAAGATGCTTCCAGGAAGGAGTTTGGGTACCAGGCAGGTACATTTTAGTGTGGCCATCTCTAGCCGGCCATCCACAAGGTGATGGTACAGCATCATATCACAAAACAAAAGGTCAATGCAAACACTCGTCGGACTATTCTCACCAAAATGAGCACTGGTACAATGGTTAATACTAATTTGGAAAGCATAAGGAACAGCGTGCGTGCGAAGGTAGAGTAGTCAGACCCTATTTATATCTATCTGTACATCTAGATTCCAGAATAGCTGCTAAAACTCCCCAGTTCATTAGGAATTTTATTGAAAGGTATGCGACAAAGGTATGCAAAAAAATTTACAACAATGCAAATAAATTTGCATACGTATGCGCACATATTCGCGAATTGTTTCACGACATCGCACACGTTTGTGCACATATTCACGATAAATTTCGCGACATCGCACACGTGTGCGCACATATTCGCGATAAATTTTGCGACATCGCATATGTGTGCACACATTCTCGAAGTGTTTCACAACATTACATACGTGTGCGCACACATTTGCGATATGCGATGTCCCTTCAGGGCCACCATAATGTTGTCCAGTTCAGCAAAAACATGCAAAATTAATATCTGAGGCAATTTTGTGTCATCTCTCGAAACTATTCCAAGTTTATGCTGTACTGCTTAAATTTGTTTCCAATTACATTGTGTGTCACCTCTTGAAGCCATTTCAACTTTATGTTGCACTTGTAAAATCATTTTCAACTAAGCATTTTTGTACCGTCTCTCGAAACATTCCAAGTTAATACTGTATTGCTAAAATTATTACCAAAGCAATTTTATGACATCTCCAAAACAAAGGTCTCAAAGCTCATGTTGAACTGTTGTTTATATTAACTGTTCAAATAGTTCCAAGCTAAACATTTGTCAGTTCTAAAACGCCTTGCCAAAATGATTTTGTACTTTTATTCAGAATGTTTTAAACCATAACTGCGCCATAGGCCTACCTGAAAATGTCAAATTTTTTGTTGTGCATCTATCAAAACTGTCTGTGAACATTTTACCAAGATCGTTGTCTTTCTCTTGAAAAACTTCCAACTAAAATTGTGCTGTCTATGAAAACATTTCTGACCTTAAACATATATGTCTAACTGTCCCTGAACCAATTTTTTGTGCGAGGTTTTGGTTAAAATAAAATGTTAAAAAATCTCTGAGCAGTAAGAGTAAGTGACTGTAAAAATCAAACATATGGCTATGGTCGAACAAATATTCTCTTACTGTCATATGGACCTCATATTATCAACTCTAAAAAAAAATTCCAGCAAAAACATGCTAAATGGTTACTAATGGTCGTGAATTTTATTGCATACCTCTATCGCATACCTTTTGGGTGGTGTCATTTTTGCGGGCAACTTGTTAGTGACCTAGGGAGTACGCAAGTGGCCCGGTCCCATTTTGTTTACCAAAGATGCTTCAAGGAAGGAGTTTGGGTACCAGGCAGGTACATTTTAGTGTGGCCATCTCTAGCCGGCCAGCCACAAGGTGATGGTACAGCATCATATCACAAAACAAAAGGTCAATGCAAACACTCGTCTGACTATTCTCACCAAAATGAGCACTGGTACAATGGTTAATACTAATTTGGAAAGCATAAGGAACAGCGTGCGTGCGAAGGTAGAGTAGTCAGACCCTATTTATATCTATCTGTACGTCTAGATTCCAGAATAGCTGCTACAACTCCCCAGTTCATTAGGAATTTTATTGAAAGGTATGCGACAAAGGTATGCAAAAAAATTTACAACAATGCAAATAAATTCGCATATGTATGCGCACATATTCGCGAATTGTTTCACGACATTGCACACGTTTGTGCACATATTCACGATAAATTTCGCGACATCGCACACGTGTGCGCACATATTCGCGATAAATTTTGCGACATCGCATATGTGTGCACACATTCTCGAATTGTTTCACAACATTACATACATGTGCGCACACATTTGCGATATGCGATGTCCCTTCAGGGCCACCATAATGTTGTCCAGTTCAGCAAAAACATGCAAAATTAATATCTGAGGCAATTTTGTGTCATCTCTCGAAACTATTCCAAGTTTATGCTGTACTGCTTAAATTTGTTTCCAATTACATTGTGTGTCACCTCTTGAAGCCATTTCAACTTTATGTTGCACTTATAAAGTCATTTTCAACTAAGCATTTTTGTACCGTCTCTCGAAACATTCCAAGTTAATACTGTATTGCTAAAATTATTACCAAAGCAATTTTATGACATCTCCAAAACAAAGGTCTCAAAGCTCATGTTGAACTGTTGTTTATATTAACTGTTCAAATAGTTCCAAGCTAAACATTTGTCAGTTCTAAAACGCCTTGCCAAAATGATTTTGTACTTTTATTCAGAATGTTTTAAACCATAACTGCGCCATAGGCCTACCTGAAAATGTCAAATTTTTTGTTGTGCATCTATCAAAACTGTCTGTGAACATTTTACCAAGATCGTTGTCTTTCTCTTGAAAAACTTCCAACTAAAATTGTGCTGTCTATGAAAACATTTCTGACCTTAAACATATATGTCCAACTGTCCCTGAACCAATTTTTTGTGCGAGGTTTTGGTTAAAATAAAATGTAAAAAAATCTCTGAGCAGTAAGAGTAAGTGACTGTAAAAATCAAATATATGGCTTTGGTCGAACAAATATTCTCTTACTGTCATATGGACCTCATATTATCAACTCTAAAAAAAAATTTCCAGCAAAAACATGCTAAATGGTTACTAATGGTCGTGAATTTTATTGCATACCTCCATCGCATACCTTTTGGGTGGTGTCATTTTTGCGGGCAACTTGTTAGTGACCTAGGGAGTACGCAAGTGGCCCGGTCCCATTTTGTTTACCAAAGATGCTTCAAGGAAGGAGTTTGGGTACCAGGCAGGTACATTTTAGTGTGGCCATCTCTAGCCGGCCAGCCACAAGGTGATGGTACAGCATCATATCACAAAACAAAAGGTCAATGCAAACACTCGTCGGACTATTCTCACCAAAATATTCTCTTACTGTCATATGGACCTCATATTATCAACTCTAAAAAAAAAATTCCAGCAAAAACATGCTAAATGGTTACTACTAATTTGGAAAGCATAAGGAACAGCGTGCGTGCGAAGGTAGAGTATTTAGACCCTATTTATTTCTATCTGTACGTCTAGGTTCCAGACTAGCTGCTACAACTCCCCAGTTCATTAGGAATTTTATTGAAAGGTATGCGACAAAGGTATGCAAAAAATTTTACAACATTGCAAATAAATTCGCATACGTATGCGCACATATTCGCAAGTTGTTTCATGACATCGCACACGTTTGTTCACACATTCTCGAAATGTTTCACAACATTACATACGTGTGCGCACATATTTGCAATAAATTTCGCGACATCGCATACGTGTGCCTACGTATTCGCGAATTGTTTCATGACATTGCATACGTGTGCGCACACATTTGCGATATGCGATGTCCCTTCAGGGCCACCATAATGTTGTCCAGTTCAGCAAAAACATGCAAAATTTATATCTGAGGCAATTTTGTGTCATCTCTCGAAACTTCAAAGTTTATGCTGTACTGCTTAAATTTGTTTCCAATTACATTGTGTGTCACCTCTTGAAGCCATTTCAACTTTATGTTGCACTTATAAAATCATTTTCAACTAAGCATTTTTGTACCGTCTCTCGAAACATTCCAAGTTAATACTGTATTGCTAAAATTATTACTGAAACAATTTTATGACATCTCCAAAACAAAGGTCTCAAAGCTCATGTTGGACTGTTGTCTAAAACTGTTAAAAAACTTCCGAGCTAAACATTTGTCAACTCTGAATTGCCTAGCCGAGATTATCTTGAACTGTTATTCAGAATGTTTCAAACAATTACTGCACTATAGGTCCATCTAAAATGTGTCAAATATTTTGTTGTGCAGCTATCAAAACTGTCAGTGAAATTTTTACCAAGATTTTCGGCTTTCCCTTGAAAATTTTGCCAAATAAATTTGTGCTTTCTATAAAGACATTTCCAGTTGTGTCTAAATGTCCCTGAACCAATATTGTGCCAAAAGTTTATTATTAAGTTTAACTCACTGTTAACACTCTCTGAGCAGTATGAGTAAAGGACTGTAACAAAAAATCAATCCAATGGGCCTGGTCAAAAACAAATTTTCTTACTGTCATTTTTGATAGACCTTGGCCCCAAACCTATAATTATGAGATATTAAAAGATGGTATATTTTGTTAATTTTTAAAAAGTCAGAAAACACTGATATTTGAAACTAATGGTGTAACCAACCCATAAACCTGGTGATTATTTTTTTGCAGTCTTAAAAGTCCCACCCAATGTATCCAGACCTTTTACAGAGAGTCGTTTTCTCTATGCTTTGTAATGGTAACTCGTCCTTGAAAATTTCACTATTCCAAAACCGAAAAAGTGCAAAACCGCCATGAAGTAGTAATTTGGTTGCTGTGCCATGTCAATCAAGCTATTTTTTGATTTTTTTTCAATATTTGTTAGACTGGGACCAATGTCTATCAAATTTAAAAGTATGACTGAAATCCATTATCTTAGCCAAGGCGAACTGTTTAAAACATCTTTGATACTAACAGTCTCTTACTTTTAAGGCCCGTAGTCCAGTGGAGTTTATCTTAAGAGGTGAGCCTTGCATATCTTTGACTAAGTGAGCGTTTTCATAAAAGGTTGCCTCACTTGATGACATTTGATGACTTGTTTATTGTAGTGTATCTTATTTTGCTTGCAGATTAACTTCAATCTTCAAGCACTTTCACTCCACAGACCACATCATCCAATGGCAAAACGCATCAGTCATCACCAGCACCCCATCGCGTGAGAGAAGCCATAGAATTCCTGACACAGTAGCACAATATATCAGCCTGTTCAACAGTGACATCTGGCAACTGCTTAAGAACCCAAGCTAGACCAAGCAAGAAACCAATCCCCCCTCAGACCTAGGGTCGTCTATACCCAAAGGCAGTGCAATTAGGACCCTTCTCTATTCACAACCCCACCTCTCCTGATTTCTGCAGTGACCCATTCTGCTGGAGTACCCAAGCAAGACACCAGATCCCCCCTTCAGACCTTAGGACTTCAATACCCGCGTTAATTCATTTAGGACCCCCGTCTTTTCACCACGCCCTTTCAGCTCCAGCACCGAGCCAGACTAACACACTGTAGTGAACAGCCACTTCAATCCACATTTTCATGCAAGGGTCCACTCCACATTTCACACCACCGGTTTCCTGCCTTCACAGTCCAACACATCCTGCATCTTCGGCTTACTGAACTCTTCCATGTAAGCCACAGGCCCAGTTGGAATCCAGCAGTCTCCTGATGACAGAGAGAGTATACTGGCCCAAGGGTGAGTCCACCAGTTCTTCTCGGAACCAAAAATCACTGAAAAGAGATGTAAATACAAGGTTTGAAAAGCCTATGCGTGACATCTCTCTTCAGTTTTCCCAAAGCCCATGTTGTCCAGTTCAGCAAAAACATGCTAAATTTAAATCTGAAGCAATTTTATGCCACCTCTCGAAACTATTCCAAGTTTATGCTGTACTGCTTAAACTTTCTTTCCAATTACCTTGTGTGTCATCTTTCGAAGCCATTTCAACTTAATGTTGTACTTATAAAAATTATTTCCAAAGTAACTTTGTATCGACTGTCGAAACATTCCAAATTGATGTTGTAGTGTTAAAATCATTACTCAAGCAATTGTTAATAACAAAGGTCTCAAAGCTCATGTTGGACTATTGTTTAAAACTGTTAAAATACTTCCAAGCTAAACATTTGTCAACTCTGAATCGCATAGCCAAAATTATGTTGAATTGTTATTCAGAATGTTTCAAACCATTACTGCACTATAGGTCCATTTAAAATGTGTCAAATATTTTGTTGTGCATCTACCAAAACTGTCACTGAACCTCTTACCAAGATTGTCGGCTTTCTCTTGAAAATTTTGCCAACTAAAATTGTGCTTTCTATAAAGACATTTCCAGTTGTGTCTAAATGTCCCGAACCAATATTGTGCCCAAAGTTTATTATTAAGTTTAACTGTTAATAATCTCTGAGCAGTAAGAGTAAGGGACTGTAACAAAAATCAATCCAATGGACCTGGTCAAAGACAAATTTTCTAACTGTCATTTTTGATGGACCTTGGCCCCAAACCTATAATTATGAGATATCAAAACATGGTATATTTTCTTAATTTTGATAGGGCCAAAAGCACGGCTATTTGAAACTAATGGTATAACCAACCCATAAACCTGTTGATTATTTTCATGCAGCTTTTAAGGTCCCACCCAATGTTTTCAGAACTTTTAAAGAAATTAATTTTCTATATGCCAAATTATGGTAACTGGGCCTTGAAAATAAGCAAATTTCACTATTCCGAAACCCCCCAAATGGCAAAACCACAGTGAAACAGTAGTTTGGTTGTTACCATGTCAGTCAAGGTAATTTTGAATTGATTTTCATATTTGTTAGATTGGGCCAATGTCCTTCAAATATGACAGAAATCAACTTTGTGGGGGCCGTAGCCAACATTAAAAAAATCAAAAAACACCGCTATTTGAAACTAATGGTGTAATCAACACATGTATCTGGTGATTATTTTTATGCAGCCTTTAAGGTCCCACCCAATGCATCTAAAACTTTTAAAGAACGTCGTTTTCTATATGCTGTATATTGGTAACTCGGCCTGTAAAATTTCACTATTCCAAAACCGAATAGGGCGAAACAGCCATGAAGTAGTAATTTGGTTGCTGTGCCATGTCAATCAAGCTATTTTTTTCAATATTTGTTAGACTGGGACCAATGTCCATCAAATTTAAAAGTATGATGGAAAATCATTATCTTAGCCGTGGCAACTGTTTAAAACATCTTTGTTACTAACAGTCTCTTACTTTTAAGAGCTGTAGTCCAGTGTAGTTTATTTTAAGAGGTGAACCTTGCATATCTTTGACTATGTGAGCATTTTCAAGAAAGGGTGCCTTACTTTATGACATTTGATGACTTGTTTAATGAAGTGTATCTTATTTTGTTTGCAGATTATCTTCAATCATCAAGCACTTTCACTCCACAGACCACATCCAATGGCAAAATGCATCAGTCATCACCAGCACCCCATCGTGTCAGAGAAGCCATAGAATTCCTGAGACATGACACAGTTGCACAATATATCAGCCTGTTCATCAGTGACATCTGGCAACTGCTCAAGAACCCAAACTAGACCAAGCAAGACACCAGTCCCCCCTAAGACCTAGGGTCGTCTTTACCCAAAGTCAGTGCAATTAGGACCCTTCTCTATTCACCACCCCCACCTGTCCTGATTTCTGCAGTGACCCATTCTGCTGGAGTACCCAAGCAAGACACCAGAAACCCCCCCTTCAGACCTTAGGTCTTCTTTACCCACGTTAATTCAATTAGGACCCCAGTCTCTTCACCACGCCCTTTCAGCTCCAGCACCGAGCCAGACTCATACACTGTAGTGACCAGCCACTTCAATCCACCTTTTCAGGCATGGGTCCACTCAACATTCCACACCACCAGTTTCCCGCCTTCACAGCCCAACACATCCTGCATCTTCAGCTCACTGCACTCTCCCCTGTAGGCAACAGGCTCAGCTGGAATCTAGCAATCTCCTGATGACAGACAGAGTATACTGGCCCAACGGTGAGTCCACCGGTTCTTCTCAGAACCCAAAATCACTGAAAAGAGATGTAACTACAAGGTTTGAAAAGCTGATGTATGACACCTCTCTTCAGTTTTCTCAAAGCCCATGTTGTCCAGTTCAGCAAAAACATGCTAAATTTAAATCTGAGGCAATTTTGTGCCATCTCTCAAAACTATTCCAAGTTTAAACTGTACTGCCCGATTCGTTTCCAGGACATTGTGTGTCATCTTTCGAAGACATTTCAACTTTATGTTGTACTTATAAAATTATTTCCAAAGCAACTTTGTACCGTCTATCAAAACATTCCAAATTGATGTTAGTGTTAAAATCATTACCAAAGCAATTGTAGGCCATCTTAATAACAAAGGTCTCAAAGCTTGTGTTGGACTATTGTTTAAAACTGTTAGAATATTTTCCAAGCTAAACATTTGTCAACTCTGAATCGCATAGCCAAATTTATGTTGAATTGTTGTTCAGAATGTGTCAAACCATTACTGCACTATAGGTCCATTTAAAATGTGTCAAATATTTTGTTGTGCATTTATCAAAACTGTCACTGAACCTCTTACCAAGATTGTCGGCTTTCTCTTGAAAATGTTGTCAACTAAAATTGTGCTTTCTATAAAAACACTTCCAGTTGTGTCTAAATGTCCCGAACCAATATTGTGCCCAAAGTTTTGATTAAGTTTAACTGTTAACTATCTCAGGGCAGTAGGAGTAAAGGACTGTAACAAAACCAATCCAATGGCCCTGGTCAAAAACAAATTTTCTTACTGTCATTTTTGAAGGACCTTGGCCCCAAACCTATAATTATGAGATATCAAAAGATGGTATATTTTCTTAATTTTGATAGGGCCAAAAGCACGGCTATTTGAAACTAATGGTATAACCAACCCATAAACCTGTTGATTATTTTCATGCAGCTTTTAAGGTCCCACCCAATGTTTCCAGAACTTTTAAAGAAATTAATTTTCTATATGCCGCATTATGGAAACTCGGCCTTGAAAATAAGCAAATTTCACTATTCCGAAACCCCGAAATGGCAAAACCACCATGAAATAGTAGTTTGGTTGTTGCCATGTCAGTCAAGGTAATTTTTGAATTGTTTTCATATTTGTTAGTTTGGGGCCATTATCCTTTAAATATGACAGAAATCAATTTGGGGGGCCGTTGCCAACATTTTCAAACAATCAATGGTATTTAGAGTTCCTTAATTTAAAGACCTGTAGTCCAGTGGAGATTTTCTCAAGACGTGAACTCTACATATCTTTTACTTAAAGTGGGTGTTTTGAAGATGTGATCTGTTTTTGAAATGATGTCTTACTTGATGAAATAATTAATGCAGTGTATCATTTCTGGCTTGCAGATTATTCAACGATGGTAGAGCAATATTCACTACATACGAACTGCTCGAGAACCCAAGCTAAACCAAGCAAGACCCCAGTTCCTCCTCAGACCTAGGGTCGTCTATACCCGAAGTCAGTGCAATAAGGACTCTAGTCTATTCACCATCCCCACCTTTCCTAAAGACCCTAGTCTCTTCATCACCAGTTCTCCCCTCCCCAGACTTAGGGTCTTCTATACCCGAAGTTAATTTTATTAGGACCCCAGTCTCTTCACCACGCCCTTCCTGCTCCAGCACCGAGCCAGACAAACACACTGTAATGAAACAGCCACTTCAATCTACCCTTTCATGGATCCAAACCACCAGTTTCCTCTGTCACAGCCCAACACATCCTGCATCTTCGGCTCACTTAACTCTCCCGTGCAGTCTCAGCAGTCTCCTGATGACAGAGTATACTGGCCCAAATGTTGAATCCACTGGTTCTTCTCAGAACCAAAAATCACTCAAAAGAAATGTAACTACAAGGTTTCATTGCAAATTTCTTATCATTTTGTTACAACTCAAGTTTATGTCATCTCTCGAAAGCAATCAAACTTTATTTTACTCTAATTTCTCTAGGCTTATGTTTATCAGCCCTTTCAAAGTTTCCCTCAAAACATCATCGATACATGTACAGTATTTACTTCTTATGTTGTACCTAAGCTGATGTGCCATCTCTTAATTGCTTCTAGTCTGATGTGGTCTAGTCCCTTAAAAACTTCCCAACGTAATGGTTTGGAAAAACTCTACTTGTTTCCAAGTCAAATGCTGTGCCATTTTTGAAATTTTCCCACTGTGCAAGTTATTCAGTACGTTAGAACTTCCAAACCTAAAGAGTTTTCAACTGATAAGTTGTTCCTTGTAACCAGTGTTGTGCCATTTCTGATATTACCTAAAAAACCTGCCTACCCTCCAAAGCTTGGCACTGTCATGATTTCTCAACTTTCAGACCAGTCTCAAGTTGATGTTGTGCTGCCTTTGAATTTACCCAAGCATATGCGTTGACTGTCTTTCAAAAACTTGCCAGTCTTATAGTTCTTAGTATGTTATTGATATTGTTATGTAAGACTTGACTTTGTCTAGATGGACATGCTGGTTGGTTATTGGACAGATGTGGATGATGCTAGCACAGATGATGAAAGCATGCCAACATGGAACGTGAGAACATCGATGAAGCTTCGCAACATGGATTGTATTGACATCAGTGAAGGTAATTGCAGAACTTTTAAACCTGATGATTTTTCTACTCTCAAATTGCCACCAAGCTGATGTTGTGCTGTCTCTGAATATTCCCAATGAATGACATCCAGTCCTCAACACTTCCTAAACTATTGATTTTTCAAATGTCAAATTGTTACCAAGGGGATGTGGTGCAATCTTAAATTTTCCCACAGAACATGGTGTCCACTCCCTCAAAAACTTGCCAACCTAATAATTATCCACTTTTCAGCGGAATTTCAAACAAATTTCAGCGAAAACATGCTAAATGCATATCTGAAGCAATTTTGTGCCATTTTTCGAAACTATTCCAAGTTTATGCTGTACTGGTTAAACTTTCTTTCCAATTACATTGTGTGTCATCTTTTGAAGCCATTTCAACTCTATGTTGTACTTATAAAATAATTTCCAAAGCAACTTTTTACCGTCTGTCCAAACATTCCAAATTGATGTTGTAGTGTTAAAGTCATTACCAAAGCACTTGTTGATAACAAAGGTCTCAAAGCTCATGTTGGACTATTGTTTAAAACTGTTAAAATATTTTGCAAGCTAAACATTTGTCAACTCTGAATCGCAAAGGCAAGATTATGTTGAATTGTTATTCAGAATGTTTCAAACCATTACTTCACTATAGGTCCATCTAAAATGTGTCAAATATTTTGTTGTGCATCTATCAAAACTGTCGGTGAACTTCTGACCAAGATTATTGGCTTTCTCTTAAAAATTTTGCCAACTAAAATTGTGCTTTCTATAAAAACATTTCCAGTTGTGTCTAACTGTCCCTTAACCAATGTTGTGCCCAAAGTTTTGATTAAGTTAAACTGTTAACATTCTCTAAGCAGTAAGAGTAAGGAACTGCAAAAAAAACCAATCCAATGGACCAGGTCAAAAACAAATTATCTTTCTTTTATTTTTGTTGGACCTTGGCCCCAAATCTATGATTATGAGATATCAAAAGACGGTATATTTTCTCTATTTTTAAAAAGTCCAAAAACACTGCTATTTGAAACTAATGGTATAACCAACCCACAAACCTGGTGATTATTTTTATGCATCAATTTTTGGGGGCCGTTGCCAACATTTTCAAACAATCAATGATATTTAGAGTCCCTTAATCTTAAGACCTGTAGTCCAGCGGAGATTTTCTCAAGACGTGAACTCTACATATCTTTTACTAAGTGGGTGTTTTGAAGATGTGATCTGTTTTTGAAATGATGTCTTACTTGATGAAATAATTAATGCAGTGTATCATTTCTGGTTTGTAGATTATTCAACGATGGTAGAGCAATATTCACTACATACGAACTGCTCAAGAACCCAAGCTAAACCAAGCAAGACCCCAGCCCCTTCTCAGACCTAGGGTCTTCTATACCCGAAGTTAATTCAATAAGGACCCCAGTCTCTTCACCACGCCCTTCCTGCTTCAGCACCCAGCCAGACTAACACACTGGAATGAAACAGCCACTTCAATCTACCCTTTCATGGATCCGAACCACCGGTTTCCTGTCACAGCCCAACACATCCTGCATCTTCGGCTCACTGAACTCTCCCGTGCAGTCTCCTGATGACAGAGTATACTGGCCCAAATGTTGAATCCACTGGTTCTTCTCAGAACCATAAATCACTCAAATGAAATGTAACTACAAGGTTTCATTGCAAATTTCTTATCATTTTGTTACAACTCAAGTTTATGTCATCTCTCGAAAGCAATCAAACTTTATTTTACTCTAATTTCTCTAGGCTTATGTTTATCAGCCCTTTCAAAGTTTCCCTCAAAACATCATCGATACATGTACAGTATTTACTTCTCATGTTGTACCTAAGCTGATGTGCCATCTCTTAATTGCTTCTAGTCTGATGTGGTCTAGTCCCTTAAAAACTTCCCAACGTAATGGTTTGGAAAAACTCTGCTTGTTCCCAAGTCAAATGCTGTGCCATTTTTGAAATTTTCCCACTGTGCAAGTTGTTCAGTACGTCAGAACTTCCAAACCTAAAGAGTTTTCAACTGATAAGTTGTTCCTTGTAACCAGTGTTGTGCCATTTCTGATATTACCTAAAAAACCTGCCTACCCTCCAAAGCTTGGCACTGTCATGATTTCTCAACTTTCAGACCCGTCTCAAGTTGATGTTGTGCTGCCTTTGAATTTACCCAAGCATATGCGTTGACTGTCTTTCAAAAACTTGCCAGTCTTATAGTTCTTAGTATGTTATTGATATTGTTATGTATGACTTGACTTTGTCTAGATGGACATGCTGGTTGGTTATTGGACAGATGTGGATGATGCTAGCACAGATGATGAAAGCATGCCAACATGTAACGTGACAACATCGATGAAGCTTCGCAACATGGATTGTATTGACATCAGTGAAGGTAATTGCAGAACTTTTAAACCTGATGATTTTTCTACTCTCAAATTGCTACCAAGCTGAAGTTTTGCTGTCTCAGAATATTCCTTAAGTGAATGACATCCGGTCCTCAAAACTTCCTAAACTATTGATTGTTCAGATGTCAAATTGTTACCAAGGGGATGTTGTGCCATCTTTTAAATTTTCCCACAGAACATGGTGTCCACTCCCTCAAAAACTTGCCAACCTAATAATTATCCACTCTAATAAAAGATTTCAGCAAAAACATGCTAAATTTATATCTGAAGCAATTTTGTGCCACTTCTCGAAACTATCGCAAGGTTATGCTGTACTGCTGATATTTTATTTCCAATTACATTGTGTGTCATCTTTCAAAACCATTTCAACTCTATGTTGTACTGATAAAACTATTTCCAAAGCAACTTTGTACAGTCTGTCAAATTATATAAAATTGATGTTGTAGTATTAAAATCATTACCAAAGCAATTGTTGATAACAAAGGTCTCAAAGCTCATGTTGGACTATTGTTTAAAACTGTTAAAATATTTTGCAAGCTAAACATTTGTCAACTCTGAATCGCAAAGGCAAGATTATGTTGAACTGTTATTCAGATTGTTTCAAACCATTACTGCACTATAGGTCCATCTAAAATGTCAAATATTTTGTTGTGCATCTGTCAAAACTGTCAGTGAACTTCTTACCAAGATTGTCGGCTTCCTCTTGACAAAATTTGCCAAGTAAAATTGTGCTTCCTATAAAAACATTTCCATTTGTGTCTAACTGTCCCTTAACCAATGTTGTGCCCAAAGTTCTGATTAAGTTAAACTGTTAATAATCTCTGAGCAGTAAGAGTAAGGGACTGCGCAAAAAACCCAAATCCAATGGACCTGGTCAAAAACAAATTAACTTTCTGTCATTTTTGATGGACCTTGGCCCCAAACCTATGATAATGAGATATCAAAAGACAGTATATTTTCTTTATATTTAAAGATCCAAAAACACTGCTATTTGAAACTATTTGTATCCAGAACTTTTAAAGAAAGTCATTTTCTACATGCCGTATTATGGTAACTCGGCCTTGAAAATAAGCAAATTTCACTATTCCGAAACCCCCAAAATGGCAAAACCACCATGAAATAGTAATTTGGTTGTTGCCATGTCAGTCAAGGTCCTTTTTGAATTGTTTTTCATGTTTGTTAGTTTGGGGCCAATGTCCTTTAAATATGGCAGAAATCAATTTTTGGGGGCTGTTGCCAACATTTTCAAACAATCAATGATATTTAGAGTCCCTTAATCTTAAGACCTGTAGTCCAGTGGCGATTTTCTCAAGACATGAACTCTACATATCTTTTACTAAGTGGGTGTTTTGAAGATGTGACTTGTTTTTGAAATGATGTCTTACTTGATGAAATGTTTAATGCAGTGTATCATTTCTCGTCTGCAGACAATGGAAGAGCAATACTCACTACATACGAACTGCTCAAGAACCCAAGCTACACCAAGCAAGACCCCAGTCCATCCTCAGACCTAGGGTCGTCTATACCCGAAGTCAGTGCAATAAGGACTCTAGTCTATTCACCATCCCCACCTTTCCTAAAGACCCTAGTCTCTTCATCACCAGTTCTCCCCTCCCCAGACTTAGGGTCTTCTATACCCGAAGTTAATTTTATTAGGACCCCAGTCTCTTCACCACGCCCTTCCTGCTCCAGCACCGAGCCAGACTAACACACTGGAATGAAACAGCCACTTCAATCTACCCTTTCATGGATCCACACCACCAGTTTCCTGTCACAGTCAACACATCCTGCATCTTCGGCTCACTGAACTCTCCCGTGCAGTCGCAGCAGTCTCCTGATGACAGAGTATACTGGCCCTAATATCCAGTCCACTGGTTCTTCTCAGAACCAACAATCACTCAAAAGAGATGTAACTACAAGGTTTCACTGCAAATTTCTTATAATTTTGTTACAACACAAGTTTATGTCATCTCTCGAAAGCAATCAAACTTCATTTTACTCTAATTTTTCTCTAGGCTTATGTTTATCAGTCCCTTCAAAATTTCCCTCAAAAATATCATCGATACATGTGCAGTATTTACTTCTCATGTTGTACCTAAGCCGATGTGCCATCTCTAAGTTGCTTCTGGGCTGATGTTATCAAGAGTTTTAAAAACTTCCCAACATAAAGGTTTTTAAAATTCTGCTTGTTCCCAAGCCAAATGATGTGCCATTTCTTGAATTTTGCCACTGTGCAAGTTGTTCAGTACCTCAGAACTTCCAAACCTAAAGCGTTTTCAACTGATAAGTTTTTCCTTGAAGCCAGTGTTGTGCCGTTTCTGAATTGACCCAAGCATTTTTTTTTTTACTGTCTTTCCAAAACTTTCAAATCTTTTGATTTTTAATATGTGATTTATAATGTCATGTATGACTTTGTGTAGGTTTGGCATGCTAGTTGTTTTTTGGACATGGTCTAGCTGAAGCCAGCACAGATGATGAAACCAGGCCAACTTGGATCGTGCGAACATCGTAAAGTTACGCCAACATGGATTGAGGTGAGGTATTTGCAGAACTAAAGTTTTAACCTAATAATTTTGCAGCTCTCAAATTGTTAGCAGGAGGCAGGCCCAAAAGTTCCTCAAAATCAAAATAGAGAAGAAAAAGTCCATACACAAAAACAAAATGGTTCTTTTAAAATTTTTATTTAAAAACATAAATTAGTATAAAAAAGTTACAATTATAACAATAATAATTTCTGGTTACTGGCGTGGCAAAATGATATCTTGTTCCATCTTTTAAATTTTCCCAAAGCACCTGTGGTCCAGTCGCTCACAAACATGCCACCCTCATCATTTTGTTACACTCAAATTATTCCCAAGCCAATGATGTACCATCTTTTAAGTTTCCCAAAGCATACTGTAGAGTCCCTCGAAAACTTGCCAACCTAATGACTTTGAAATCTGTTTTTGTAATTTGATGTTGTTCTGTCTCTTACATTTTGTCAAAGCGCCAGGGGTGTTTTTCACTCAGGCTGACAAAACATTTGCCAAACAGGCATAATGTTTTCAAAGTAGAACGCGTTAAGTTCAAAGGGTATTTGCAAGCGTTCACGATATTCAGCAATTCACTCTGGGAGGCGTTACCTAGCAGCAAAAAGCGGTAACAAAGCAATTAATATTAGGCTAATGTGACCTAAATCTTACCTCAAAGAAATCAATGGTTGTATAAAGTCTTATAATTCATCCCATCAAATTGTATTTGTTCACAAATGTAGTGAATGTAAGGTGTAAGGAAAATGTTTTTATTTCGTTTTAAAAGCAGACAACAGATTGATGCTGAAACATTACTGGTCTGACAGATTATAGCAAACGTGCGTACTAGTTTTGAACACAAAATTGTATGTGTGATGCACATTTTAACAGTAGCGCAATTGTTCATGCAAACAAAATGCAGCCCTGTTGTTCGGTCCCTCCAAACTTTCAACCCTTTGATATTTCAGCTGTCCTTTTTTCCCCAGCTAATGTGCTCTCTTTTAAACTTCCCAAAAGTACAAATTTTATAATCCCTTAAATGTACAAAGGTACTGATTTTTCAAAATGAAAATGTTCCCAACGCTTGTTTAAAATTTTTCCTAGCTCATTATTATTGTGTACCTCAAAAACCTGCCTACCCTCCAAAGCTTAGCACTGTGATGATTTCTCAACTTTCAGACCAGTCTCAAGCTGATGTTGTGCTGCCTTTGAATTTACCCAAGCACATTTGTTGACTGTCTTTTAAAAACTTGCCAGTCTTATAGTTTTTAATATGTGATTGATAATGTTATGTATGACTTGACTTTGTCTAGATGGACATGCTGGTCAGTTATTGGACAGATTTGGATGATGCTAGCACAGATGATGAAAGCATGCCAACATGGAACGTGACAACATCAATGAAGCTTCGCAACATGGATCGTATTGACTTCATTGAAGGTAATTGCAGAACTTTTAAACCTGACGATTTTTCTACTTTCAAATTGCTACCAAGCTGAAGTTGTGCTGTCTCTGAATGTTCCCAAAGTGAATGACATCCAGTCCTCAACACTTCCTAAACTATTGATTGTTCAAATGTCAAATTGTTATCAAGGGGACTTTGTGCAACCTTTCAAATTTTCCCACAGAACGTGGTGTCCACTCCTTCAAAAGCTTGCCAACCTAATAGTTATCAAGTCTCAATTTTGTTCTTAGCAGATTTTGTCCAGCCTAAGTCTTACCAAAGCATAATGTGGAGTCCCTAAAAACTTGCTATTAAATTTTATCAATGTTATAGGTCTCGAGACCGGTTATGCCAGTCTCGGGCCACTGTCAAAGTCTCGGACCCTTCTGGTCTAAATTTTACCATTATTCAACACATAAAACTACTTGGCTTGGAGCTTGCGAACATTACATCCTTCCTCCTCTGCCTTTGCAATACCATCGTGCATCCAACTTATTACTCGTACAGAACACTTGGGGTGTAGCATGCACATGAAATTATCTCGCATGTACATCATACCAAAGGCGTACACATTCATGAACAGGGTGCATTTTGGCTATGCACCACTCCTGCCTTGTCTGAGGTGTGTTGAAACAGTAAACTCTTGTTAGCGTTGATGTTGCTATGTTCAAATCTTTTTTGTCCTGTCTCGCATCACCATTCTTATTATGTCGTACCACTACCTTTATTGCCAAGGACATTTTTTGTAATAACTCAAATCCATTCTAAGGTTATCTTGTACTTTTCAAACCATTTTGAAACAAATTTCATTCTCTCTGAAACTTGTTTGCGTCAGAGAAGCCATAGAAATTCAGAGACCTGATGCAGTACTACCAGACATCAGCTTCTCCATCAGTGACATCAGGCAAATGCTGTAATGCACTGTTGTTTAAAACAGTTAACTTACTTCCAGTTTTTAAGCTAAACATTTGTCAACTTTATTTAAAAGCCTTGTCAAGATTTTGTTGAACAGTTATTTAGAATGTGCCAAACAATTTCTGTGCCTTATCTAAAAATTGTCAAAAATTGTGTTGTGCATCTTTTAGAACCATCTGTGAACATTTTACAGCGATTGTCTGCCCTTCTGAAAAATTTGCAAACTAAAACTCTGCTGTCTCTGAAAAAATTATCCAGCTGAAACGTGTTAATTTCACCCTGAATGCAAAGCAATATTGTCACAAAGTTTTGTTTTATTGTTTACAAAAATCTGAGCATTGAGACCTGTAGATGAAATGTTTAATGCAGTGTATTTTATTTGGTTTGCAGATTATTTACTGATTGAAGAGAAATATCCGTCATAGACTTAATCAGCAGAAGCTTTTATTAAGGTCAACTTGGACTAATTAATGTTTGGAATGGCTATGCATCACTCTTGCCTTGTCTGAGGTATGTTGAAATAGTCAACTCTTGATAGTGTTGATGTTGCAATGTTCAAATCTTTTTCAAACCAGTTTTGTCCCATCTTTCATCATCATTCCAAGTCTGTGGATTCGCTAGTCAAATCAAACATTTTTGTTTTTCATTTCTTAAATCCATTCTATGGTTACCTTGTACTTCTCAAGCGAATTTGAAACCTATTTCATGCCATCTCTGAACACCGTTTGTATCAGAAATCCAGAGACAAGATGCAGTACCACGAGACATCAGTTTCTTCATCAAAATGCAATTTTAAACATTGGAAAAGACTTAAAATGCATTCATATTGAAAGTGTGTTAAAGTGTTTTCCCAATGACTTTTAAACAACTTTAGTCCAAAATGTATTCAAAGTACGTTTATCAATGGTGAACAAATATCGGAAAATGCAACTCTAAAAGCCTTGTCAAGATTATGTTGTAAGGTTATTCAAATGTGCTAAACAATTTCTGTGCCATATCTCAAATCTGTCTTGAATTCAAACAAATTTACCTAATTTGGTTTGCAGATTATTCACTGAATGAGCAGTATCTACTATGGACATAGACCTCCATCAGCAGAACCTTTCATCAAGTGCAACTTTAATTGTTAATGTTTGAGATAGCTACGCATCACTCCTGCCTTGTCTGAGGTATGTTGATAAAAGTGATTCTTGTTAGTGTTAATGTTGCACTGTTCGAAATCATTTTGGCTCGGTCATCAGTGACATCTGGCAAACCATCCTGCTCAGGAACCCAAGTGAGACCAAGCAAGACACAAGTCCCCAAGGCTTAGGGTCTTCTATACCCGAAGTCAATCCAATTAGGCCCCTACCTCACCACCTGATCTGTTCCTGATTTCTGACGACCCAAACAAGACACAAGACACAAGCCTAACGGACCTAAGGTCTTCTATACCTGAAGTCAATATCATTTAGACCCCTGTCTCGTCACCGTGCCTTTCCTGCTCCAGCACCAAGCCAGACTGATACACCAGCCACCACACTTTATCTTTTCATGGGATCTTTCCAACGTTGGAAAATCCATTTTGAATGCACTTAAGTTGAAAAAGCGTTGAAAAAATTTTCAAAGTACATTCTCCATATTCCAAAGTTGAAAAAGGCATTTTCAAACACTTAAAAAGCATTTTATTGAAAGTGTGTTAAATGTGTTTTCCCAATGACTTTGAAAACAACTTTAGTCCAAAATGTATTCAAAGTACGTTTATCAATGGTGAAAAAATGTCTGAAAATGCAACTCTAAAATTCTTGTCAAGATTATGTTGTAAGGTTATTCAAATGTGCTAAACAATCTCTGTGCCATATCTCAAAAACCGTCTAGAACTTAAACAAGTTTACCTAATTTGGTTTGCAGATTATTCACTGAATGAGCAGTATCTACTATGGACATAGACCTCCATCAGAAGAACCTTCTATCAAGTGCAAGTTTAATTGTTAATGTCTGAGATGGCTACGCATCACTCCTGCCTTGTCTGAGGTATGTTGATAAAGTTGATTCTTGTTAGTGTTAATGTTGCACTGTTCGAAATCATTTTGGCTTGGTCATCAGTGACATCTGGCAAACCATCCTGCTCAGGAACCCAAGTGAGACCAAGCAAGACACAAGGCTTAGGGTCTTCTATACCCAAAGTCAATCCAATTAGGCCCCTACCTCACCACCTGATCTGTTCCTGATTTCTGACGACCCAAACAAGACACAAGACACAAGCCTAACGGACCTAAGGTCTTCTACACCTGAAGTCAATATCATTTAGACCCCTGTCTCGTCACCGTGCCTTTCCTACTCCAGCACCAAGCTCTACACTCTATTCTTTCTTGGGAATTTTTCCAACGTTGGAAAATCCATTTTGAATGCACTTAAGTTGAAAAAGCGTTGACAAAATGTTCAAAGTGCATTTTACATATTCCAAAGCTGGAAAATGCATTTTTAAACATTGGAAAACACTTAAAATGCACTTATATTGAAAGTGTGTTAAATGTGTTTTCCCAATGACTTCGAAAACAACTTTAGTCCAAAATGTATTCAAAGTACGTTTATCAATGGTGAAAAAATGTCTGAAAATGCAACTCTAAAATTCTTGTCAAGATGATGTTGTAAGGTTATTCAAATGTGCTAAACATTACAATCTCTGTGCCATCTCAAAAACCGTCTAGAACTTAAACAAATTTACCTAATTTGGTTTGCAGATTATTCACTGAATGAGCAGTATCTACTATGGACATAGACCTCCATCAGAAGAACCTTCTATCAAGTGCAACTTTAAGTGTTAATGTCTGCGATGGCTACGCATCACTCCTGCCTTGTCTGAGGTATGTTGATAAAGTTGATTCTTGTTAGTGTTAATGTTGCACCGTTCGAAATCATTCTTTCATGGGAATGCACTTAAGTTGAAAAAGCGTTGACAAAATGTTCAGAGTGCATTTTACATATTCCAAAGCTGGAAAATGCATTTTTAAACATTGGAAAACACTTAAAATGCACTTCAAATCGCTTTTTGAACATATCTTGAATAAATGTGCATTCAAGCTGCATTTTCCAATGTCAAAAATGCACTCTAAACGCACTTTAAATGCACCTTAATTCATTTTCCAACAAATTTTTTATTGGAAAACGCATTTTGAATTTTAAGGCGTTTTTGTTTTTGAAAAACGCACTTTGAAAGCACCTCAAGTCAAAGTGCGTTTTCCAATGATAAAAAAATGCAAATTCAAAGTGTTTTCCAGCATTTTTTATACTGTTTTGAAAACACACTTTGAACGCACCTTAAATCAAAATGCGCTCAGAGTGCATTTTTTATTGCATTTTCATTATTGGAAAACGCACTTTGAACGAACCTGAAATTGAAGTGTGTTCAAAGTGCGTTTTCCGAAAATTTGTTTTCCAGCATTTTGAAAACACACTTTGAATGCACCTTAAATCAAAATGCGCTCAGAGTGCATTTTTTATTGCATTTTCATTATTGGAAAACGCACGTTGAACGAACCTGAAATTGAAGTGTGTTCAAAGTGCGTTTTCCGAAAATTTGTAGGCACTTTCCAATACTGAAAAACGCACTTTGAATGCACCTTAAGTCAAAATGCGCTCAGAGTGCGTTTTCTAATATTTTTATTGCATTTTTATTATTGGAAAACGCACTTTGAACAAAATTGAAGTATGTTTAAAGTGCGTTTTCCGAATTTTTTAAAGGCATTTTCCAATACTGAAAAACGCACTTTGAACGCACCTTAAATCAAAGTGCGTTCAAAGTGCGTTTTCTAACATTTTGAATGCCTTTTTTATTTCGAAAACGCACTTTAAACGAACCTGAAATTTAAGTGTGTTCAAAGTGCGTTTCCCGATATTAAAAAGCGCACTTCAAAGTGTGTTTTCGAATGACGCAATTTGATCTGAGGTGCGTTCAAAGTGCGGTTTCATGTATTACAAAATGGACACTTTGAAATAAGGTGCGTTCAAAGTGCATTTTCCAACAAATTTTTTGTTATTAGAAAACGCATTTTGAATTTTAAGGCGTTTTTGTTTTTAAAAACGCACTTTGAATGCACCTCAAGTCAAAGTGCGTTTTCCAATAATAAAAAATGCTTTAAAAATGTTTGAAAATGCACTTTGAACGCACCTGAAATTGAAGTGCGTTTAAAGTTCGTTTTCCAAAAATTTTAAGGCATTTTTTATCATTTGAAAACGCACTTTGACTTCAGGTGCATTCAAAGTGCGTTTTTAAAAACAAAAACGCCTTAAAATTCAAAATGCGTTTTCCAATAACAAAAAATTTGTTGGAAAATGCACTTTGAATTAAGTGCGTTTAGAGTGCATTTTAGAGTGACATTGGCAAATGCAGTTTGAATGCACATTTATTAAAGATGTTCAAAAAGCGATTTTTAATGTTGAAAATATGTCGGGAAACACAATTTGAATAAAGGTGTGTTCAATGTGTGCATTTTTCGACATTTTGTCACCATTAAAAAACGCACTTTGGATTAAAGTTGTTTTCAAAGTCATTGGGAAAACACATTTTACACACTTTCAATAAATGCATTTTAAGTTATTTCCAATGTTTGAAAATGCATTTTCCAACTTTGGAATATGGAGAATGCACTTTGAACATTTTTTCAACGCTTTTTCAACTTAAGTGCATTCAAAATGGATTTTCCAACATTGGAAAAGATCCCATGAAAATATAAAGTGTGGTGGCTGGTGTATCAGTCTGGCTTGGTGCTGGAGCAGGAAAGGCATGGTGACGAGACAGGGGTCTGAATTATATTGACTTCAGGTATAGAAGACCTTAGGTCCGTTGGGCTCGTGTCTTGCTTGGATACTTGAGCTGGAAGAGTCGTCAGAAATCAGGAACAGATCAGGTGGTGAGGTAGGGGCCTAATTGGATGGCTTCGGGTATAGAAGACCCTAAGCCTTGTGTCTTGCTTGGTCTCACTTGGGTTCCTGAGCAGGATGGTTTGCCAGATGTCACTGATGACCAAGCCAAAATGGTTTCGAACAGTGCAACATTAACACTAACAAGAATCAACTTTATCAACATACCTCAGACAAGGCAGGAGTGATGCGTAGCCATCGCAGACATTAACACTTAAAGTTGCACTTGATAGGAGGTTCTGCTGATGGAGGTCTATGTCCATAGTAGATACTGCTCATTCAGTGAATAATCTGCAAACCAAATTAGGTAAATTTGTTTAAGTTCTAGACGGTTTTTGAGATATGGCACAGAAATTGTTTAGCACATTTGAATAACCTTACAACATAATCTTGACAAGAATTTTAGAGTTGCATTTTCAGACATTTTCTCACCATTGAAAAACATGCTTTGAATACGTTTTGGATTAAAGTTGTTTTCGAAGTATTGGGAAAACACATTTAACACACTTTCAATAAATGCATTTTAAGTGTTTTCCAATGTTTGAAAATGCATTTTCCAACTTTGGAATACGGAGAATGCACTTTGAACATTTTTTCAACGCTTTTTCAACTTAAATGCATTCAAAATGGATTTTCCAACGTTGGAAAGATCCCATAAAAAAATAAAAGTGGTGGCTGGTGTATCATTCTGGCTTGGTGCTGGAGCAGGAAAGGCATGGTGAAGAGACAGGGGTCTGAATTATAATGACTTCAGGTATAGAAGACCTTAGGTCCACTGGGCTTGTGTCTTGTGTCTTGCTTGGATACTTGAGCTGGAAGAGTCGTCAGAAATCAGGAACAGATCAGGTGGTGAGTTAGGGGCCTAATTGGATTGACTTTGGGTATAGAAGACCCTAAGCCTTGTGTCTTGCTTGGTCTCACTTGGGTTCCTGAGCAGGATGGTTTGCCAGATGTCACTGATGACCAAGCCAAAATGATTTCGAACAGTGCAACATTAACACTAACAAGAATCAACTTTATCAACATACCTCAGACAAGGCAGGAGTGATGCGTAGCCATCGCAGACATTAACACTTAAAGTTGCACTTGATAGGAGGTTCTGCTGATGGAGGTCTATGTCCATAGTAGATACTGCTCATTCAGTGAATAATCTGCAAACCAAATTAGGTAAATTTGTTTAAGTTCTAGACGGTTTTTGAGATATGGCACAGAAATTGTTTAGCACATTTGAATAACCTTACAACATAATCTTGACAAGAATTTTAGAGTTGCATTTTCAGACATTTTCTCACCATTGAAAAACGTACTCTGAATACATTTTGGACTAAAGTTGTTTTGAAAGTCATTGGGAAAACACATTTAACACACTTTCAATATAAGCGCATTTTAAACGTTTTCTCATGTTTAAAAATGCATTTTCCAACTTTGGAATATGGAAAATGCACTTTGAACATTTTGTCAACGCTTTTTCAATTTAAGTGCATTCAAAATGGATTTTCAAACATTAGAAAAAATCCCATGAAAGGATAGAGTGTGGTGGCTGGTGTATCGGTCTGGCTTGGTGCTGGAGCGGGAAAGGCATGGTGACGAGACAGTGGTCTAAATGATATTGACTTCAGGTATAGAAGACCTTAGGTCCGTTAGGCTTGTGTCTTGTGTCTTGCTTGTGTACTTGAGCTGGAAGAGTCGTCAGAAATCAGGAACAGATCAGGTGGTGAGTAAGGGGCCTAATTGGATTGACTTCGAGTATAGAAGACCCTAAGCCTTGTGTCTTGCTTGGTCTCACTTGGGTTCCTGAGCAGGATGGTTTGCCAGATGTCACTGATGACCGAGCCAAAATGATATCGAACAGTGCAACATTAACACTAACAAGAATCAACTTGATCAACATACTTCGGACAAGGCAGGAGTGATGCGTAGCCATCTCAAACATTAATACTTAAAGTTGCACGTGATAGAAGGTTCTGCTGATGGAGGTCTATGTCCATAGTAGATACTGCTCATTCAGTGAATAATCTGCAAACCAAATTAGGTAAATTTGTTTAGGTCTAGACGGTTTTTGAGATATGGCACAGAAATTGTTTAGCACATTTGAATAACCTTCCAACATAATCTTGACAAGGCTTTTAGAGTTGCATTTTCCGATATTTGTTCACCATTGAAAAACGTACTCTGAATACGTTTTGGACTTAAGTTGTTTTCAAAGTCATTGGGAAAACACATTTAACACACTTTCAATATAAATGTATTTTAAGTCTTTTCCAATGTTTAAAATTGCATTTTGATGAAGAAGCTGATGTCTCCTGGTACTGCATCTTGTCTCTGGATTTCTGATACAAACGGTGTTCAGAGATGGCATGAAAAAGGTTTCAAATTCGCTTGAGAAGTACAAGGTAACCATAGAATGGATTTAAGAAATGAAAAACAAAAATGTTAGATTTGACTAGCGATTCCACAGACTTGGAATGATGATGAAAGATGGGACAAAACTGGTTTGAAAAAGATTTGAACATTGCAACATCAACACTATCAAGAGTTGACTATTTCAACATACCTCAGACAAGGCAAGAGTGATGCATAGCCATCCCAAACATTAATAGTCCAAGTTGACCTTAATAAAAGCTTCTGCTGATTAAGCCGATGACGGATATTTCTCTTCAATCAGTAAACAATCTGCAAACCAAATAAAATACACTGCATTAAACATTTCATCTACAGGTCTCAATGCTCAGATTTTTGTAAACAATAAAACAAAACTTTGTGACAATATTGCTTTGCATTCAGGGTCAATTACACACGTTTCAACTGGATACATTTTTCAGAGACAGCAGAATTTTAATTTGCAAATTTTTCAGAAGGGCAGACAATCTCTGTAAAATGCTCACAGATGGTTCTAAAAGATGCACAACACAACTTTTGACGTTTTTGAGATAAGGCACAGAAATGGTTTGGCACATTCTAAATAACTGTCCAACAAAATCTTGACAAGGCTTTTAAATAAAGTTGACAAATGTTTAGCTAAGAAACTGGAAGTAAGTTAACCGTTTTAAACAACAGTGCATTACAGCATTTGCCTGATGTCACTGATGAAGAAGCTGATGTCTGGTAGTACTGCATCAGGTCTCTGAATTTCTATGGCTTCTCTGACGCAAACAAGTTTCAGAGAGAATGAAATTGGTTTCAAAATGGTTTGAAAAGTACAAGATAACTTTAGAATGGATTTGAGTTATTACAAAAATTTCCCTGGCAATAAAGGTAGTGGTACGACATAATAAGAATGGTGATGCGAGACAGGACAAAAAAGATTTGAAAAAGTTTGAACATTTCAACATCAACACTAACAAGAGTTGACTATTTCAACACACCGAGACAAGGCAGGAGTGGTGCATAGCCAAAATGCAACCTGTTCATGAATGTGTATGCCTTTGGTATGATGTACATGCGAGATAATTTCGTGTGCATACTACACCGCATGTGTTCTGTACGAGTAATTGGTTGGATGCACGATGGTATTGCAAAGGCAGAGGAGGGAGGATGTAATGTTCGCAACCTCCAGCCAAGTAGTTTTATGTGTTGAATAATGGTAAAATTGAAACCAGAAGGGTCCGAGACTTTGACAGTGGCCCGAGACTGGCATAACCGGTCTCAAGACCTATAACATTGATAAAATTTAATAGCAAGTTTTTAGGGACTCCACATTATGCTTTGGTAAGACTTAGGCTGGACAAAATCTGCTAAGAACAAAATTGAGACTTGATAACTATTAGGTTGGCAAGCTTTTGAGGGAGTGGACACCACGTTCTGTGGGAAAATTTGAAAGGTTGCACAAAGTCCCCTTGATAACAATTTGACATTTGAACAATCAATAGTTTAGGAAGTGTTGAGGACTGGATGTTATTCACTTTGGGAACATTCAGAGACAGCACAACATCAGCTTGGTAGCAATTTGAAAGTAGAAAAATCGTCAGGTTTAAAAGTTCTGCAATTACCTTCAATGAAGTCAATATGATCCATGTTGCGAAGCTTCATCGATGTTGTCACGTTCCATGTTGGCATGCTTTCATCATCTGTGCTAGCATCATCCAAATCTGTCCAATAACCAACCAGCATGTCCGTCTAGACAAAGTCAAGTCATACACAACATTATCAATAACATATTAAGAACTATAAGTTTTTGAAAGACAGTCAACAAATGTGCTTGGGTAAATTTGAAGGAGGTCTTTATCCATAGTAGATACTGCTCTTCATTCGGTGTATAATTTGCAAACCAATTAAGGTACACCTTTCTAGGTTCTAGACGGTTTTTGAGATATGACACAGAAATTGTTTAGCACATTTAAATAAGCTACATTATAATCTGGACAAGGCTTTTAAAGTTGACTAATGTTTAGCTTTGATTTTTCAAGTACTTAATTTGAACAACAGAGCAGCAAAGTGTTTGCCTGATGTCACTGATGAACAAACTGATGTCTTGTGGTACTGCATCATGTCTCTGACATTTCTGGCGCAACCGGTTTTCAGAGAGCACGAAATTGGTTTCAAATTGGCTTGTGAAAGGTAACCTTAGAATGAATTTAGAATGGTGATCAAAGATGGGACAAAAATTGTTCGAAAAGGTTTTGAACAGTGCAACATCAACACTTACAAAAGAAGAAGACTATTTCATCATACCTCGGGCAAGGCTGGAGTGATGCATAGCCATCCAAAACACTAATTGTCCAAGTTGACCTTAATAGAAGCTTCTGCTGATGAAGTTGATAATGGGTACTGACTGCTCTTCAATCGGAAACCAATCTGCAAACCAAATAAGATATACTGCATTTAATATTTTATCAAATGTCTTTAAGTTAGACATCTTGAAAACGCTCACTTGGTGAAAGATATGTAGGGTTCACCTCTTGTGATAACTTCGAGTAGACCACACAGCTCTTAATGCTCAGAGATTTTTGAATAACTTTCCATGTCACAACCATCTGGGCGACCAATCAAAATCGTGTCTCGCATGGACTGAAAACCTTTTTGATGTTGAGATGTTCTACAATGTCAGATTCTAAATAACTTCAAGCATCGGTAATTTGCTAAATGTGCAAAATCTTTACAAAGACTATGTCTTTGGCTGTTCAGTCTTTAGAGACACAGCCTTGAAGGTCTTTTATCATGTGTACCTGGCCACTGTGGCAGAGATATGTTAAGAGTAGAGTTTCAAATCTTAATTTAGAAGAATTACGTAATAACACCACAGACGAGGGAGTAATGTTTAGCAATCCTTAACATGAATCCAACTTGACCCCGATAGAAGTGTCTGCTCATGTTCGTGATGGATACTGCTCTTCAGTCAGTGAATAATCTGTTAACAAAATCAGATAGACGATAGTCAACTTTTTATCAAGCTTTGGAAGTTTCAAGAAACGATACATCAGCTCGTAAACAAGTTGAAAAATCTAGATGCGACAACTTAAGCCTCAAGAAACAACCCTTAGATTTCCAAGTTTTGGTATGCTTTGGGACAACTCACCAGACGTCACAACATTTCCTCATGAACAGTTTGAACATTGAAAAACCATTAGGTTGGCAAGCTTTGAGGGGCATGTTTTGGGAAAATTACACACATAACATCGACTTTTGAGAGTTGACACGGCACACAATCAACTGGGTTGAGTTTCAGAGTTGAAAATCCTTAGATTTGAAAAACATTAGATTTGCAATTTTTTCCAGGAACGGAAACACATATGCTTTGGGAATCGTAACACATATACTTTTGGAAACTGTAACAAAGGTCATAACATCGGCTTGTGAACACTTTGAAGGTTGAAAAAACATTAGCTATGCAAGCTTTAAGGGACTGGAAAACAAACCTCTGGAAAATTTTGAAGATGGAACTACAGTTGCCTTGTGAACATAAGTGTTGAAAAATCGTGAGGTTCAACAGAATTCTGTGATTACCTTTATTGATGTTACCACAATCCTTGTTTGTGCACCTTCATCGGTGTTCTCATGCTCCATGTTCTCATGCTTTCATCATCTGTGCTGGCAGCAGCCAACCCTGTTTGAGAAAAAACCAGCATTGAAATCTAGTCAAAATAAAGTCGGACATGACATTGTAAGTCACAAGATAAAACTCATAAGGTTTGCAAGAGTTTGAGGGACGTCAACAAATGTGCTTAGGTAAACTTGAAGATGGCACAATATCACCTTCAGAACAATCTGAAAGTTGAGAAATCATTACATTGCAATGCTTTGGAGGGTAGGCAAGTATTTGAGGAACAACACAACATGAGCTTGGAAACTTTCCACGTCACAACCATCTGGGCAACCATTCAAAAAAGAGTCATGGCTTCAAAACTTTTCTGGTGTTAAGATGTTGTACAATGTCAGATTTTGAAACATTTCTGGATCGGTTAATTGGAAGGTTTGCTTTATCTTTATGAAGAAGGTGACTTTGGTTTTTCAATCTTTAGAGATGCAGCCTTGAAGGGCGCTGTCTTTTAGAATGAACTATTTCAACATACCTCAGACAACGAGGGAATGATGCTTAGCCATCCCAAACATGATAATCCAACTTGACCTTGATAGAAGCATCTGTTGATAAAGAAGCTCGCTCTTGTTCATGAAAGAAACTGCTCTTCAATCAATGAATAATCTGTTTCAAACAAAATGAGACACACTGTAGTAAACATTTCATCAAGTGTCATCATGCCTAGGGAAATTTCAAGAGACAGTAAGCCTACAACTGCTGGTAAACAACATGTGAGAGTTGAGTAATCTAGAGTGAGCTTCAAGGAAAAACCTTAGACAGTACAGCATCAGCTCTGGAACAAGTTGGGAGTTGAAAAAGCATGGGGGACAAGTTATCAGGGACTGGACAACACGTGCTTTGGGAAAAGAAAAGAGGGGTCTAGTTTGAGAGTTGAAAAACTATTAGATTTGCAAGTTTTTAAAGATCAACTTGAACGAAATCACTAAAACAAATTTTACCCTTTTTATTTTCTTATAGTGTGTTTAACACACTATGAATAGTGTGTTTAACACACTATGAACAAATAAATTATTTGGTCATTAATTGTTAAGTTCTCTGTGCTGCAATTTTGCTGAAATTTGATCAGAAAACTAGCCCTCTTTTTTCAATTTTTGAACTTGTGGTTTCATATCACTGTTGGCGGTGCCCTCAGATGTTTAACAGAAGTCACAACATTGTCTTGTGAAAAATTTGAACTTTGGAAAATCATTAGGTTGGCAAGCTTTGAGGGATGTGAGAACATGTTTGTGGAGATTTTAAGAGATTGTGCAACATCGGCTTTTGAGAGTTGAGACGGCGCAGAACCCAATGGGGCTGCTTTTCAGAATTGACAAAATAAATACAAGGTTTACATGTTTTTTAGGGACTAACAAACATGCTTTGGGAAACCTCTAACAGATGTCATTGTACAATGTCAGATTTTGAACAATTTCAGCATAGGTTTGCTACATTTTAAAATTCTTTTTGAACAATTTGAGTTTACCTCTTCCATCTTTGAAAACGCAGCCTTGAAGGTCGCTGTCTGTAAGCATGTACAGGGCCACTTTGACAGAGATATGTTAAGTGTAGGGTTTCAACTCTTGACTAAGAAGAATTAACTATTTCAGCATACCTCAGACAACAAGGGAATGATGCTTAGCCATCCCAAACATGATAATCCAACTTTACCTTGATAGAAGCATCTGTTGATAAAGAAGCTCGCTCTTGTTCATGAAAGAAACTGCTCTTCAATCAATGAATAATCTGTTTCAAACAAAATGAGACACACTGTAGTAAACATTTCATCAAGTGTCATCATGCCTAGGGAAATTTCAAGAGACAGTAAGCCTACAACTGCTGGTAAACAACATGTGAGAGTTGAGTAATCTAGAGTGAGCATCAAGGAAAAACCTTAGACAGTACAGCATCAGCTCTGGAACAAGTTGGAAAAGCATGGGGGACAAGTTATCAGGGACTGGACAACACGTGCTTTGGGAAAAGAAAAGAGGGGTCTAGTTTGAGAGTTGAAAAACTATTAGATTTGCAAGTTTTTAAAGATCAACTTGAACGAAATCACTAAAACAAATTTTACCCTTTTTATTTTCTTATAGTGTGTTTAACACACTATGAATAGTGTGTTTAACACACTATGAATAGTGTGTTTAACACACTATGAACAAATAAATTATTTGGTCATTAATTGTTAAGTTCTCTGTGTTGCAATTTTGCTGAAATTTGATCAGAAAACTAGCCCTCTTTTTTCAATTTTTGAACTTGTGGTTTCATATCACTGTTGGCGGTGCCCTCAGATGTTTAACAGAAGTCACAACATTGTCTTGTGAAAAATTTGAACTTTGGAAAATCATTAGGTTGGCAAGCTTTGAGGGATGTGAGAACATGTTTGTGGAGATTTTAAGAGATTGTGCAACATCGGCTTTTGAGAGTTGAGACGGCGCAGAACCCAATAGGGCTGCTTTTCAGAATTGACAAATAAATACAAGGTTTACATGTTTTTTTAGGGACTAACAAACATGCTTTGGGAAACCTCTAACAGATGTCATTGTACAATGTCAGATTTTGAACAATTTCAGCATAGGTTTGCTACATTTTAAAATTCTTTTTGAACAATTTGAGTTTACCTCTTCCATCTTTGAAAACGCAGAGTTGAAGGTCGCTGTCTGTAAGCATGTACAGGGCCACTTTGACAGAGATATGTTAAGTGTAGGGTTTCAACTCTTGACTAAGAAGAATTAACTATTTCAGCATACCTCAGACAACAAGGGAATGATGCTCAGCCATCCCAAACATGATAATCCAACTTGACCTTGATAGAAGCATCTGTTGATAAAGAAGCTCGCTCTTGTACATGATGGATACTGCTCTTCAATCAATGAATAATCTGTTCCAAACAAAATAAGATACACTGTAGTAAACATTTCATCAAGTGTCATCATGCCTAGGGAAATTTAAAGAGACGGTAAGCCTACAACATCTGCTGGTAAACATTATGTGAGGGTTGAGTTATCTAGAGTGAGCATCACGGAAAAACCTGAGACAGTACAACATCAGCTCTGAAATAAGTTGGGAGTTGAAAAAAAGCATGGGGGACAAGTTATCAGGGACTGGACAACACACGTTTCGGGAAAAGAAGAGAGGGGGTCTAGTTTGAGAGTTGAAAAACTATTGGATTTGCAAGTTTTTAAAGATCAACTTGAACGAAATCACTAAAACAAATTTTACCCTTTTTGTTTTCTTATACATGTAGTGTGTTTAACACACTATGAACAAATAAAATATTTGGTCATTAACTGTTAAGTTCTCTGTGCTGCAATTTTGCTGAATTTTGATTGGAAAACTAGACCTCTTTTTTCAATTTTTAAACTTGTGATTTTATATCGCTGTTGGCGGCACCTTCAGATGTTCGGAACCAATATATCATACTGCTGACTGTGAAGTTTGTTTATCTTTGTCTCTATGTGTTTACTGTTGGTTTCATTGGATCGTTTCCTATTTCTTCAAGTTTTTTTTCAATAACATGTGTAGGATTGTATCATGTCCAACAAATGTGCTGTAGGTGAAGTCAAGCAACAGCAAAAAAAGGGTCCGATGTTTTTTTCTTCTTAAATTTTTCGAGGAATACAGTTATGTTTATTAACAACTCTCAAAAAGGATTTCAAGTTGTCGAAATGGTCCCTGAATGGTTATAATGAGAAAGGGCTCACCAAAACAGTTGTTTTATAAAAGCTAAAAACACTGTTAAGTTGCTCATAGATCAAGGGTTGTTGCCATGGAGCACCAAAGAAAATAATTTTAAAAATACAGAAATAATTCAATTTCACTTGAAAGATCTTATTTTAAGCTCTCGAATTCATTTTGTTCTCATCAAATAATTTTAGTCAAAATCAATTTATGCTATTGAAAACATTTCACTCAAAATATTATTAAACACTCACATTCGTTTATTTTGTGCACTTGGAAATAACATATTGCCAGAGCTCAAAATAAAATATTGCCAGAGCTTGAAAAATTATTGCGTAAGATTTCCAGCTATTAAAATCATATCGATTGAAATGATTTTGAAAGCTAAAATAAAATATTGCAAAAGCTCAAAACAAATTGTTGCGTAATCATTTCCTGCTCTCAAAATAATTTTGCTCAAAATCATTTTGAAAGCTCAAGTTAATTAATGCAAGAGCTGAAAATAAATTATTGAAAAAGCTCTTACAAAATTATTTTGAAATTGATTCAGGCTCTCAAATCATCTCTAGAAATAATTGTTAATGCTCAACATACTTTATATTTTGTGTGCTCAACTGCTCGGGATAAATCATTGCTAGAGCTTGAAACAAATTATTGCAAAAGCTAAACATAAATTTTTGCGAATTCGATCTCAAAATCATTTTGCTCAAATTCATTTAAGAAACTCACTCAAATTATTGCGAGAGCTCAAAATAATTTACTGGAAAAGCTCAGAAGAAATAATTGCAAAATCAGTTTGAGGTTTCAAAATTATTTCGCTCAAAATAAATTTGAACACTTAACATAATGTATTTTGTGCACAAAATGAATTATTGCAAAAGCTAAAAACTGCTTGAAATGAATTTTGAAAAATCTATTCATGCTGTGTAAATCAAATCTCTCAAATTGCTTTCAAACTCAGCAAATAATATATTTTGTGTGCCAGGAATAAATTATGTCAGAGCTCGAAATAAATTATTGCGAAATTAATCTGCGCTGTTAAAATCATTTCTTTTGAAATAATTTGGAACGGTGGAAATTATTATTTTGTTGTGCCCTCAGAATAAATTATTGCCAGAGATTGAAATAAATTGATGCATAAGGTACAAAAAAGTTACTGCGAAAAATCTTTTGTACCAAAAACCTTTATTTTGAGTGAACACAAATATTTCGTGAGCACTCCAAGAACTCAAATTATATCTGTAGAAATTCACATGTCCCTTTGCGGGCTTATTATGGCCTATTGGCTTTTGACTGGTTTATTGTTTCCTAGTTGAAGCATTGTTTGCTGTTCACAAAAAACGTATCATGATCTCGTACCCTGATCCATAAAACTACTATTTGAAATAAACAATTCACCAGTGACACAAATTCCGGCCAAAATACAAGGGTATCGAAAAGGCAACAGATTAATCGATCACTGTGAAAACGTTTTGGCGCAATATTTGAAAATGGCCTTCTTTAAATTCGCCCAAGCAAGCTTTGAAATTTTCACAAGCGCAACGTTTGAATTAAAATCTGCCCAAACAAATAAAATTTGTGTGGCATTTGCTTTTGCGGCACTTGCATTTGCTTGCGCTGCCAGTTGTTCGAACTGTGTGACTCAGTAATCATTATGCACTCGTTTCCCTTTCTACACCGAAAAAGACAATCTGTTAATCTGTTCAAGTTGATCTTTTGAAGTTTTAAAATGTGGGAAAATTTGAACTTTGAAAAATCATTAGGTTGGCAAGCTTTGAGGGATGTGAGAACATGTTTGGGAACAATTTAAGAGATTGCGCAACATAGACTTTTGAGAGTTGAGACAGCACAGAACATACTGGGGTTGCTTTTCAGAGTTGAAAAAATAAATACAAGATTTGCATGTTTTTTTTAGGGACTAACATGCTATGGGAAAACTCTAACAGATTGTCCTTGTTGTACATTGTCAGATTTTGAACAATTTCAGCATCGGTTTGCTACATTTTAAAAATCTTTATGAAGAATATGCGTTTAGCTTTTTCATCTTTAGAGACGCAGCCTTGAAGGTTTTTGTCTTGTAGCATGTACAGGGCCACTTTGTTAAGCGTAGGGTTTCAACTCTTGACTAAGAAGATTTAACTATTTCAACATACCTCAGACAACAAGGGAGTGATGCTCAGCCATCCCAAACATGATAATCCAACTTGACCTTGATAGAAGCATCTGTTGATAAAGGAGCTCGCTCTTGTTCATGAAAGAAACTGCTATTCAGTCAATGAATAACCTGCAAACAGAATAAGATACACTGTAGTAAACATTTCATCCACATTTCATCATACCTTGGAAAATTTCAAGAATCAGTCAGCCTACAACATTTGTTCGTAAACATTGTTAGGGTTGAAATTAGACTAGACAATATGAGCCTCAAGAAAAATCTTAGACAGTTTAACATTGGCTCTGGAATAATTTGAGAATTGTACAAACTTAAGGGTGACAAGTTTTTTTGGGAAAATTAACGGTGTTAAGTGTGAGAGTTGAATCATTTGGTTTACAGCACTGTGACATAATACTGCTGACTTTGTGTTTTTAAAACCACACAAGCATGCATTATTACATTGCAAAAGGCATCTCTGAAACCCAAATTACATGGAAATTGATCAAAATGTGGGAAAGCAACTGTTTGTGGGAACATTTCAGTGTTGACGAAGAAGACGTTTTTCTGTCAAGAGTTTCTGATGGGAATGATATCAATCAGTTCAAGTGACCAGGGGAGTTTTGGAGAAAAGGGACTGGACAAAACTCACAGGGGCATGCCAATATTCGCCGAGCTGAGACACACCAGATCGAACACCTGGCAGCACAGGCAAATACAAACCCTGTAGTTCGTGTCAATTTCATGCCTCAGCTACGCCAAGTTATATTTACATGGGGAGACTTTTGTGCAGAAAATGTGAATTTGGAAATTGCCATTTTCAAAAATGTTGCCCAACATTATTATTGCAATTAAATTTGATGCTTTTTTAAGAAACTTGTACTTTTAGTGAATTAGTGTCACCAGTAAATTATCTATTTCGAATAGTTATGGATCAGGGTTTTTATTTCTTTATATGAGTAGATGATGATAAGTTTTTATGAGCAGCAAACATTGCTTCAACTTTGAAATCATTAAATAGTTAATTGCCAATGACATGAGAGTAGGAAAAAAACTACAAATCATGCAAGGCTTTTGAGTGCACACAATATAAGTTTGTTAACCCAAAATAAATAATTTTAGCTGTCGAATTGATTTCGAGACCCATAGTTGATATTAAAATAATTTATATCAAGCTAATGCAGTAATTTGTTTCAAGCTCTGGCAATAATTTATTTTGAGTGCACAAAACATTTTTGGAGCGCTTGAAATGGTTTCGAGAGAGATGATTTTGAGAGCATGAATTAATTGATTTTGCAATAATTTCTTTTGAGCTCTGGCAACAAATTATTCTGAATAGTTTATCTTCATCTCTATGCCTTTACTGTTGTTTCATTGGATCATGTTGGCAAAAATCAATTTGTGCTCATAGATCAAGGGTTGTTACCACCCAGCACCAAAGGGACATAATGGGAAAAAATACTGAAAACAAAAACAATTCAATTTGTAAGCTCTCAAAATCATTTTGTTCTCATCAAATCATGGTCAAAATCAATTTGTGCTTTTGAAAACATTTCACTCAAAATAACTTGAAATGAACACTCCAAATCATTTATTTTTGTGTGCTTGGAATAAAACATTGCCAGAGCTCGAAACAAATTATTGCAAAAGCTTGAGATAAATTATTGCGAATTTGATCTGTGTGTTGAGGTGTGCTCAAAACACTTGCAGCGAAAACAGAGCTGTGACGTCAAAATACGCATTCGCATTCGCATTTGCAGTAAGTGTGCAGGCTTTAATGGTTTCCAAACGACTTGTGAAGAAATTGAATAAATAGAGGGCTAGCATTTTCTATCGAATTCCAGCAAACTTGCAGCAAAAAAAACTTCAAACTAAAGACCAAATAATAACTTAAAACATAATTTAAACAAATATGAAGGGTCAAATTACTTTCAGTGTTTTCTTTTAAGTTTGATCTTAAAAAACAATAATGTTAATTTCGTTCAAGTTGATCTGAGGTTGGAAAATGTGGGAATCTTAAAGTTATAAAAGTTCCTCAATTCTCACTGTGATATGGATCTTTCCACACTTATTTTTTATAAAAATGAAAAAGGAGTTTTGTTGAGCTTGTTTCCCATGCACATTCCAAATCACTTCCGGATTTTGCTTTAAAAAGAGCAATACAATTTTTCCTGTATCTTAGTAACAACTGGAGATCATCTTCAAGATGATTATGTTTGAGACATGGGCATGTCGGAACAGACATTTCATACATCAAATTGAGAGAAAGTGAACAGAAAGATATAATGAACAGAATCACACAAATTTTGTTCCTTTAAAATGCACGAGTCTTGTGAGGAATCTTTTCAGGCAAAACCAAGACAACAGTTTAGGTATTTAAGAAACGACAGAGAGCTGTCTTGAAGATTATATAGGTTTGTAACATTGACAAATGGTTTGTCACAATATGGCTGTCCATGTTAGCATTCATACTGCATTAAAATGCTCTTTGTTTTGACAGATAACCATTAAAAATTGGCTATGGGTCTAAATTAGTTAACCTTTGAGAAATAAATTTATTCATTTGTTGTTGAATCACTTTCCAGTCAATCCCAATACAAATTGTCTGTCCTCGTTACAAATAACATGTCTAAAAGGCGACCATGTAATTTATTAAATAGTACAAAGTTGTGTATAATGTTTGTTAAGCACAATCAGGAGCTGCTGAGAAATGTACAAAACAAAATAAAGGGAAAATTTTGCCTTTTTTGTACCCCTCCAAGCATGGAGGAGGAAATACAAAGCTCCAAGTCACAGCCCAAAGGACCCAATAGCGTGGACAAGCCCATATGATACTGCCAATCAGTTCTAAAAATCACAAAAATACACCATCGAAAATTTCATATAAATAGACAGAAAATTAAACCAAACTTACGATCATCGGCAAGCCTGTGTAGCTACAGTAGTGTTGGAAGTCTGTCTCCGCCCAAAATTCATCAACTTAGCGATATTTTAGAGAGATATTCTAGATAGTTACAACAAGAGACAATCGTCAGATCGAATTGTATCTGCGTCACGAGAACTGAATTTTCGCGCACTTTGCAACCACATGATACAGTTTAGCACAACAGAGGGCGTCAACATATTCAGAGAAGAAATAAAGATGACCGCGGTGGCTTGAATATTCAAGATTCACTACATTAGATAAACTAGATATATACTAAGTTTAATCAATTCTAGCTAATCCTTTCAAATTTTCAGGTTTCTTAGTGTATATTTAATTGATTATAAGGGCCCTAACTTGGATGACGAATGAGTCCGTCAGGCTGGATAGGGTATTAACATGCATATCTGCCAATTTTCATGATTGTTTTATTTAATGACTGCGTTCACATCCAGAATGGCTTTTTAATTGTCATGACTTTTTACTTCCCTTCTTGTCCTGCCTTTACCTTTGATCACCCTTGATGTCCCCTTCTCCCTTTTTTACAAGTGTATTCAGTCTAGTGCCTTTTAATTCTATTTCCTTAATTGCTTTGTATTGTTAAGTTTGTTGTAACTTTCTAATGAATTTTTAAATGATTTAATGTAAATTCAGACGCAATTCAATCTTCTGATCGTGATGTCTTTTTTTGTATTTTGAAATAATAAATAAACCATTCTTTCTACATGACATTGGCAAGCGCACTTTACTTTATCCAACAGCTGCTAAAGGTAGTTGCTTTTCAGTTCTGAATCCACATCGGTAGCATGGTTACAGCATGATGTGACAAACTGGAGTCTATCAATAACTACCAGTCTGTAAAAATCCGTCATGGCCGCCGTAACAATAAAAACTGTCGGTGTCAACAACACACTTGGTTTCGTTTTGTCCGTTCTGACATTTCCAACACGATCTTATTATTTTTATAATCATGCATACAGCACACGACGTGCAACATCCAGGCACGTGTGATTATGGATTGGCGAGGTCGTTAGAGCGCCCTCTGTTGTGGTTAACAAAAATAAAACAAATGCCAGTTCTGGGCTTGTTTTGTTTTAAAAGAACAATATTATGTTTATACATTCGAGGTTGTTACAAGCTTTCGTTAACAAGTTGCACGAAAAAGAATGGGGAAAAACCCAAACCTAAAATAGTAAGGTGGTCAACTAAAAACTATTTATAAACTGGGGGGGGGGCACGTGCCCCCAGCGCCCCCAGCGCCCCTACCCCTCCACCGTTGGGTTGGAGTAAGGATACTCAAACATTTCGCGTGCAATGAGGGGCAAAGTTCATTGTTTTTTTTCCCCCAAGTAAAATTAAAAGATTGATATGGGTCAGAGCTGCTTAAATATTTCACTGTTTTTAGGCATACGGGGACTTTTTTTTTACCCCCAAAACTTTTAAATCTCGGAGCCTCCGGCCGGGTCTTCGCCCTCGGGACCCCCACCGGGCTTCGCCCCTGTACCCCACCCGTTAAATGTTTCTGTCCTTAGCAAAACTCCACCACATGTAAAATCATATTACAATTTACAAAACACTTTCAATTTTACTATATCAGTGTATGACAAACAGTTTCCACATTCTGTGAGATAAAACCTTTTATTTTGCCTTCCACACTTACTTATATGACATAACTAGTGATATTAGTGTTGAATTAATAATCACATTTTACACCTATCTTCGAGCGCTGTGGTTAAAACTACGACTCCCGAGGTGATCCTCGGCGTGTTCTATCTTCCTGCGGCTATAAAGCCGAGGGAAACTAAATTGCTCCGGAGATCATAGAGGGACTTGCATTTAGTTTTAACAGCAGCACGAGTAAAAACCAGTCAATATTTGTTTGTTAACACCCAAAACATTGTGCCTTTGTCTAGGTACCAAGAAGCTGCTGATGCTATATGGGCAGAGTACATTGGTTGCCATGGGATAGTACATTCGTTGCTACAGGTGTAGTTTCAGGATATTATCCTGACATCCCCTACTGGAGCAAAAGCAGAGTAATTGAAAGACTTTATTTCCAGCGCGTAATCCAGCAGCCATCTACTCTCACTGTGCACTTCCCAGTAGCCGTATAATCATATTACGTAATCCAGCCGTTCTCTGAAACCTTAATCCCTCCATTGTGTTTCCCAGAAAATCACTGCAGCCGCGTTTAGCAACGCGTGCAGCATGCAGCTTTTTACTTTGCCTGCTATTGCGTAAAACCATGGTTGCCGTGCATGAAGGGAAATGTACTTTACATCATAAAGAAAAGATTCAAATTCACAATAGTTGCTAGGGACCTGCGTTGACAACAGTTGTGAACAGGTGTACTAGGCTGGAGTATCGAGGGAGAGAGAGAGAGGGAGTGGTCAGATGATTTTTTTAATCGCGAGTGGGCTGGATGGTGTGAAAAATGACCGTGCCTCTATAACATCGTCACCAAGCATAGCTACATACAGCTTTAGCAGCCATAGTTAAGGCAGCGTCTTTATTGCAGACAAATTTTGTCTAGTTTCATTTGCGAGAATCTTCAGGGCCGTTTTGCCACATGAAGATTATTAGAGACACACCTCGACATAACAATCGTAAGTTAATTTCTAAGAATCGCATGAGAGTCACTGAATACAATTATTTGAAAAACGAATAGCAGATTGATTGATTAAAATGAACGATTTATTACATAGAACTGGATTATCGATTGTAAATAAGAATGAATAGTGCACAGATTACGATTACTGTCTTATTGGACACTGATATTTTGCTTGCTTCGATTAGGATGTTTTACATGATCTTGTTAAATACCGAGTTTAAAGAAAGTACTGTAATTTGAGCAAATGCGACTGTACATAATTTTTCTGGAATCCATGATTGTTTCAGATTACAGATGGTTCCGTGCAAAGGAGTTTTCCTAAACTGAGGTCCAATCCAGACATTGATCAGAGATAAAGAAGAGAAGGCCACGTCCAAGAACAAATAGGAATGTAAGGAATCTGCAGGCTAACGGCGTAGCCGATGTTGTTGCCAACGACCACCCTCACCCACACCTAGGCCTACCCGTCCAGACGACCACCCTCACCCACACCCAGGGCCAATCCGTCAAGAAGCACCATCCGAGACCCGGTGATCGCAAAGAATGTACATACAACTGTGGTGGCTCAAATGCAATTAAATATTAGCCACCGAGTTTTATGGAGGTCTGCAACCAATAATTATTGTGGTTATGCATTCAATTGTGACAGCTTTAAATAAATGAGCCAATGAATCAAACATCAATGTGCCAACAAAAGGGAATAAGCAGCCAGTTCGATTGATTTCACATTATTCTCATTTGCACATTTATAACCTTTGTGCATATTATATTTAATTTCAATTATTCATCGGCTCGCAGTGCGCTCATAATTATTTACAAACTTTTTTAAGCAGTTAGGTATAAGAGACACTATAGTTCGGAGTTTTGGGTAATGCTCTTAAGTAAATTCTAAGAAATATCCTGATAATTGGGGGCCAATCCGGGAAATTAAAAGAAAAGAAAATAAGGTATTGAATGTGTCTCCACTGTTAAACAACGAAAGAAAGTATAACTTGCCAATTTTGTTATACTCTGGTGTGTTGCGCTAATAGTTATAATGCAATACGCTATTCTAGTTAGTCTTGCGTTATGCTAAGTGGCCCTAGGTGTAGAGGCTGTATACATGTGATAATGGATATAGCAGAAAAATCCAAGGTTTGATAGTACTGGGTTAAAGGTGTGGTTTGGAAGGGAACGACTTGTTAGAATTTGTGTGTACTGAGAGAAACATTAAGAAAGGAAAAGGACCACTATGGGCATGCCTGTCAGTTAGAGCTGCGTGGGCAAGAGTGCAAGTTCCTTATGCAAGCACGCGTCTGAAAGCACACATACCCAAATCACCTGCATTTGGAGACAACCTAGACGATCTTGATGCCTTTTTGCATAGATTTGAACGCGATGCAAAATCACAAGACTGGGATACAGACCAATGGGCTACCATTCAAAGTGCGTTACTCAAAGCTAAAGCTCTGGAGGCATACTACAGGTTATCACCTGATGATGTTACCAATTACATCACACTAAATGATGCATTGTTGAAACGTGTCCACCTAACTGAATATGGTTTCCAACAGCAAAACCAGATCAAGGTGAAACAGCACCACAATTCGCTGCATGATTAGATACTTTGTGCTATGTCCATAGGCCCCCTAAGTGTAAAGTCATACGATTGTCTAAAAGATCTATTTATTATGGAGCAATTTTTGGAAAGTAGTAATGATGAGGTAACAAGACCTTGAAGGAACGCAAACCTCAAAATAATAGTAAAGTAGTTCAACACAAGCGCAAGGTTCACTTCTGCATGTAAAACAAACGCAACCTCAACGATTTGATAGATCGATTACCTAAGTGCATCTAATTTTAAAGCTTATATGAAAGAGAAGCCCAAAGGTCAAATTCATATCAGTGCACCTATTTCCAAAATCCAGAGTCTTAAAATGGGCTACTTAAAATTTTTCTGGCATTTCATTTAGTATTATTATGTGCACAATTTGAAATATGGCGTAATGTGTCGGTATATTTCAAATAGGATTTCCTTCTTTTCTTTGCTTACTTTATTAGCCAGAAAAACACACACTTAAAGTGCCTTTGACTAAACTTCATTGACCTTCAGGAGCGAACACAAAAATCCTGAATGACATGTCCAGTTCTCCTAGGCCTGCATCAGTGGAAGTTATTTAGTGTAAGCTGACTTTGTATTATGAGCAGTTTTAACACCACTTTTCCCACAGGTTAGAGAATTGAGATGTTTAATTGTCATTTCACTCAACACATGACCTAAACACACTGTTTCTTTGTGTTATTCAGCAGTAAGGAAACAGATGAAGATAATACTGATGGTTGAAACACTGATGATGGTTGCATTGAAGACTCAGGGTAGGTTTTTTATATAAACAAATCGGTTCATGTTTTCTACTGAATGCAATTTGTTTTGATTCAGCCTTGGATGCATAATCATGCATAGTAATTTCCAATGGATTTTATTTTCTAGTTTTTTAATAAAAATCCATGTTTGATTTTATTGTCTTCTTGAAGCTTTGGTTACGCTTGTAATGCATGATGTACTTGGTCATTGTTGACTTCTCATGGCAGTACACAATTTCTTATTTTTTTACCATGTAACTTCATGTACTGTTTGGATGAAAAAAAATTTAAGGGGACAACAACGATTGCCAACTTTTCTCTGAGTCAATGGAATTAATTACAATTCTCAGAACACAATCACAGTATTTCAAAAAATATAAATAACATCTCAGAAATGTTTGCGTATGTCCGGATGATCTCATCTAATTCGCATTTGCGTATAAAACCCCAAAGTAAATGTACAATTGAATTATTCTCAAAAGTTATTGCAGAAGTGCATATGAGCACAATTTTTTTATGCAAGGCCTCCTGTATTTCTACTTCTAGAGAGAGTTAAATGCATGCTTTGAAAAAGGAGACACAGTCCTACTTAAAACTTCCAAAGATGCCTCTAGCATTGGTCAGTGTACTTGAAGACAAAAATCCAGACTTCCATAGGATTGGCCGCAGCAAGTTGAGGACAAAGCTACTACTTGTACGAGGCCATTTCAAAGTACACAATGTAAGTAGTGAATTTAGGATATCACGTTTTCACAGCAAACTGCTGCAAGTGCTGCATTAAACAAAAACAAAACTCAACTATTGAAATACAAAGCAAAATACCTTGACCAAAACGAATAGACCGAGAATTTCGCCTTTTAAAAACAAAGATGTCAGCCATCAAATCAGCTCCATAAGTAACTTTTGCAGCAGCACTTAGTAAACATTGTGAACCTATTTTGCATGACCCATGTTTATGGGATGGTAGAAACTTGTAGAGCACAATGGCAGTCCTATGAAGTACATAATTCATGAAGATTTCAAGCTAATTTCACTGAATAGTACATGCATAAATATGAATGACTTCATGTATATGAAGTAAAGTTGCATCTTGCAGTCAGTGTTCTGCAGGGTTAGGTCAGTAGGTGTCTTGTAGCCCAGAACATGCAGAATGTGCAAAACTGTCATGTTTCTGTGAGTGTTAACGAAATATGTCTACACATGCTCTGGTTGTACTGAAGGAGACTAACTGTAAGTGTTTTATAGTGCAGCTCATCCATGGTACAAAACTGAGAAACAAGTACACACAACTCTGTGTTGCAGTCACTGTCAGGACTGTGTGGACATTCCTCTTTTTCTGTGCCCTTAAGGAAAATCCTATTCTTCAACACTGTAAAAAACACTTTGTGGATATGTGTTAGTCCAAATAGTGTTCAAAGTCCCTACATTATGTGGTGGACCTCTTTTGTTGTCAGGTCCTCACTTCACACCAACTATCACTTATTTGATACAGAGGGTAGTGGACAATTTGAGCGTCAGTAAATCAGGAATACTCAAAATTTATGATAATTTAATTTGTAAATTGATCTTCAGTCAAATAAATACATGCATGCTACTTTGTATAATTTTTGTGTTCAGGTACCCGACACATGCTCAATACACATGTATGGACATAGCTGCTTGGGGCACAACTGTTTTCAGAGGGACGTAAGTGCTACTGGATATGTAAGTACCAAATAGTAATAGAAAGTGATAAGACTACTATTAATAAATATTATAAAACCCCTTACGAAGATTCTGCCATTTGATTGGTTTAGAGCACTTCAAATGATGTGTTTTATTCTTACTAGAAGCCCCGTGAACGTGATGTGCTATACACGCAGCAAATAAGGTAAAATACCCATAGCAACCAATGTACTAACCCATGGGTTTGTCAGTGATGGGGTCATGCTTTCATTTTGGAAGGGAGACGCTGCAGGGGGCCATCACCCTCTTGTTCTTGGCATTTTGTGGCTGCGGCAGGGATCTGGATCGCAAACGTTCACTACATTAGATTATACAAATGCACATTTTCTTCTTTTTTCCCTTTTCTTTTTCATTTTTTTTGGTGAACACTATTGCGATTTGTTTTTGTGGGGGGGGGGGGGGGGGGGGGCACGTGCCACCCTGGCCCCAAACGCATCCTCAACCCACAATCTGCTGATCAAAAACAACAGTTTGAGTCCAGTGTGCTTGACCGCTTGGCCAAGACAACCCAAGTTCATGGTGATAATAGAGTTGTTAAAAAAAAATTCTGTTTGTTGTTTATTAAAGTATGAGTGTAGTCAACAGCAAAGGTTTATGCCCAATCAATATCGTATTAAGAGCGGTAAGTGCTTCCTGGTCTAGTGACAAAAAAACATAACCAACACGGCTGAGATTCGAACCCAGAAAATCTGGCACGTCACAAACCCAAACAGCACCCCCACTGAGGTCAATGAAGACCTATCAATGGCTGAGAGTAGTGCACAGCGCATACTTGCATGCAGGTTTCCATTGTTTGACCTCAGGAGAGATGCGCAGCTGCAAATATTTGCATCTTGCAATCAGGGAGATATTGTACAATAATCCAGGAGATAATGATAATTCTATTCCAAAATCAGAGAAATTTTCTGACTTGTTCATCAGAACATGGAAAGATTGGTTTATTTTAAGGGAACTGTCTGCAGAATCAGTGAGAGTTTGCGGCTCTGGCGATTGCGACAACGCAAGGGGTCTTTTAACTTGTTACTGCAAGGTTAAATTCCACCAACCTGATTTCATCAGTTGCTATAGTTACAGCCTCTCACTTGACGACCGTTTGAAGGGTACCTCCCTGGATGTCCTGTGCTATCCTCTCTTGTCGCTGTCTCTTCTACATCTTGGCCTGTTGTTCTTGCTCTACGCTGGTTCATTTTGGCAACTTGTGCCTCATGAAATCTGACAAACAAACAAGATAATAAAGGTAGATTACATTATTTTCGAAAAATGAAAAAAAAAACACGTTACTACATTTAAATCATTTTAAAGTACTGGGCATCTGACCATTGTTTGAACTTGTAGTTTTAATACAAGATCTGTCTGACAGCTAAAAATCTTCACAATCTGCACTTAACAAATTAATTATGAAGATGAATTTTGCAAAACAACTTTAAGAAAGGATAAGTAATTATAAAAACAAAACTTACTATGTTTTATTTTTAAACTACCAGATTGGAATGAACGTACTCTTTCAAGAACCAAGAAATGTATCATCCAATACAATATGTTTCTTACAAACAAGAGGATTGGAATAAACGTACTCTTCCTAAAGCCAGTGATGTATCGCCCTTTTAAGATGTGTCTTGCAAACTAGAGGGCTGAAGAACTTGAAGAAATGTGGATTTAATCATGCACCCTGGTCTGCACTCATTACCAACCCCACCACCTTACCAAAGGAAGCATGGTTTACAGAACACACGTCTTTGTCACTGAAATCATTGACAGATTCACCCGCTGGAAAGGGTAAGTGATGAATCAATCTGAAAGAACCATGGCCATGCCTTGAGCAGGGGTAAAAAAATTAACACCGGACCACAGCCCTGAGGCCAGTGGTTTTAGTGTTGGGCCAGTACACTCACAAGCCCGGTGGTTTTGAGATTTTCAATTGAATGAAAAAAGGCTACATTATCATGCAAATTTTGTGAAAAATGTTGGCTATTAATCTGGTATATAATTATTTGGTTATTCTGAGTCAAGGTATACATATAAGACAAATAAGATAGATCAAATGATCTTAGTGCTTGTATAACTCATTTTGATTCTGGTCTTGTTAAATAAATTCTGGTCTGGTAAAAAATGTCAGCTTCAAGACTTGCAGTCTTGTGGACCCCCCCCCCCCCCTCTAAAAACGAAAAGTAAAAATAGAAATAAAAAGTAAATAAACATTCTAACCCTGATGTAGGCACCAAACCTTAAGGTGAACACTGAACATTTTGTAATGGGGTCATTACACGACTAAGTATTTCATACTCTATTTGTGGAGTGTCTTGCTAAAGGACAAGTGTCAAGACCAGGTCTCGAATTCACACTCTCCAAAGCTGACCTGACTGGAACATTCTTATTTTTCAATTTTTCAACAAATGGAAATTTTCTTTCTCCAAGGCACAAATGCAAAACATATATTGTTAACAAATACAACAAGTGAAGTTCGAAAAGACACATATAGAGATGGGAGGCTTACCCTCTGTGAATAAGGGTTTTCTTTTTCAATCAGAAGAAGTTGTTGGATATTTCCTTCAGGAAGTGTTGTTGGTGAATGACTTCAGAGAAGCATCATTTCCTGAGCAGGTAACCTGAAACAAATCAAACAGTCAAATCAAAGCAATGTTTGATTAATAAGTTAACTCCTGGTAATAAAATGGGCTTGAAGGAACCTTGATACATTCTCCTGGTGATGAAGAGGGAATACTGTGTGAAGCATGGAGTAAACATACAATTTTTCACAGAGCCACATATTTTCATTTAAACAATAGTTTTCATAATGGCACTGCAGACTTACAACTCATTCTACCCCCACTATGCAAACATAGAAATTATTTTAACATTTTGAACAGATTTTCGCTTTGTGTTAATACCATGTATTAAACAGTAGAATCTAGATCTAATAAGAAAGTGTCTTGCAAATTTATCATCTTTTGCACAATAGGTTTGTGGATCAAAGGGGGGGGGGGTTCTTAGATTTATCTAAACAATCTCCGAGTGAGATAAGTAAATGTTTGAAAGAGCTTGTCCTGCTACTTCCTTTATATACTGCCGTAGATCAGAAGATTTGTCAGTCTCCCGAAGATGACTATAAGAGCAGACTAGTCAAAGGGTTGAGACCAAACAGAGATAGTGAAAGGATGACGGGACGGGTGGGGAGGCGCGTTACTGGTAGAGTAGGAGACCTGCAAGAGATGCAAGGCTTACCTTTTGTGGATAATGGTCTCTTTACCACTCAGAAGAAGTTGTTAGATATTTCCTTCATGTAGTGATGTTGGTGAGTGACTACAGAGAAACTACTTCATGAGCAAGGTACCTGAAACAAATCAAACATTCAAATCAAACATTCAAATCAAATCAATATTTTTATTTTATTTATTTATTTATTTTATTTGGTTTTTCCTTACACCGATGTGTAATAAGCACCTTATACTCTCCCAAAGGTCAGGTCTTTCTTGATTTTTCAAGCAAACTTTTGTTTTCTTACTTGAAACTTTCAGGGAAAAGAGCTTTTGAAAAAGTCTTTAAAAAACTGTCAAGCATGTGTGAATTTTTCTGCTTAAACAGAGTGGCACGGTCTTAGTTATATATGATGGTCTGTAAATTTGGGTTTTGTTCACTTAACACCAGATTACATGCACAAATTTAAAACCAACAGGCACAGAGGCAACATAAAGCCAAGTGTGTGGCGGTTGATATGAAATCATGCCTGGGACATTCAGTTAGGTATGATTTTGATAGCAGTGGATGTGTTGACCTGCTATGAAAGCTCCCTGGGTATCAGGCACCCTGCATGCACTCAAGATTGCAGGCCTCAAAAATAGCCCACAGCACCCACAGCAATTGCCATGGTGCCCTGTGCTTTTGCTGTGGTGCCCTTTCCAAGGTCCAAAAATACAAATTTACATTTTCCTCATAGAGTGCCCCTTACCAGAGGAAAATTGCCATGCCCCTTCAAGAGCAAAGTTCGAGGCCTGGGATTGCAACTAGCAACAATGACATCATTCTCCATAAAACAAAAGCAAAATATCAAGAGATTTGTCCAAAGACACAAGTGCATGAAATTACATAAGTTTATTATGTTGTATCACATCCAAAAGTAATGACCGCCGTGCATCGAACAACGGCATGTTCCAATGTCTACATCATAACTTTGTCTCCCTTTAGGGGTGCTGATTTCCCCCTAAATTTATTTACCGATTTTGCTTTTGTAATGTAAACCTCCAACAATTTTTGACCAAACTTGCATTTAGAGGTAGTAAGTGCCTACATTATAGCTGAAACTGGTCGAAAATTCCAATTCATAGAACTTTAAATTCTGTTTAAGTTCTTAATTTGTATATGACAGAACTGTTTAGTTACGGTGTAGATGTAAGTTGTGAGCCAATGCATAGTGGAGTATTAAAAAGATTTTCAGTTTGTGTTAAGACATAAGTACTTAAGAATGTTAGGGTCAGGGGTTCAAGTCCCACCTGAGCAGCCTGTTGATTATGTTTCCCCAAAGGACCCGGAAAGCACCTAGCATACAGTGCAAGTCACACATTAGTGTAATTGTAGTACAATCAAAATGTAATAGATGCTTAAATGTAAAAAAAAAAAAAAACCAAAACAGCCAAATGCACAGTGTGACACTGATAAGTTCAACACAATTTTTTTCAACAACAAAACTTTGTAATAAGAAGTTGCAAGAAACGTTTAGGAACAAATGAATTCTAGTTTTTTAAAAAAGAAGAAAAAAAGCTGTATAGTATTTATAATCTTAGAAAAATGTTTACGGTAGCCAGTTGAACAATGACCGTGACAACGCTTAATCCTTGAACATCTTTGACAAAAGCTTTTTATCTCAGTCCAGAGTTATGGTGTCTGTACATCAGTTTTGTGTACATACATGATAGTTTTAATGTAGATACGATAGGTATTATACATGATAGTTACTGTGTGCATACACGATAAGAGCAGGATTTTTTTTTTATGTGGCCGGACCACGCTTCCATAGTGTACAAACCATGCCTGCAGGAAGTCTATGGCTCTTTTGTAAAAAAGCGATGCCACTATTAACTGCATACATGTACACTAAAAATACCTCAATCTAGGTATGTTAACTTTTTTCTCCATGAAGGGGTAAAGAAACCAAACTATTTTCTCACACAAGTAGACTGGATACAAAGTCTTTGTGGCAAAAAAGTTGTGAATCTGTCAGTAGGCTAATGTCCAACATTGTCAAAAGTACTACTAGAAAAAGGCCTGTTTTTTACTTCTTCATTTTTACAGGTGAACCTATGTTCAGACCCCTCCAAATACCCATCGAAGGTGTGATTAGTCTCCTTAGATTAGGTCCCAAATATGCACCTTATTTATACCCAAATGTAATATAAAAGCAATCGGACATTTCAAAGGCACTTGGCCATCTCATATAATACATTCCGCAGTCTAAAATGTGTTTTTAAAGACATTTATACCTTGATACTATAGAAATGACCTGTGCTACTTTTGACAGTAGATTCTAGTTGATAGGCCTATTAATTTGTAGAGCATTATCTTATCTTCATTTATAGATAAAGACCTCTAAAAATAAGCACAAAAAGGCAATTTGAAGGCGTGGGGCTTAATTTTTAGGGGGGTCACAGGGCTTTAATTTTTCACTGGACCACAGGCCCAAGGCCAGTGATTTTAGTGTCAGGTCAGTAAACGCACGACTGGACAAGTCCGGTATTTTTTTTTTTCAGTTCAATATCTTCATAAAAAAAAATTATACTCAAATGTCAACTGATTCTGATAAATATCTTTCAGTTCTGTTGAGTATCAAAGTCTACTTTCCAATAAGACAAATAAGATCAATTTTCTCTTCTCAAACATAAGACGAAAAAAATGCACCCAAAATACCCAGAGAAACACAACAACAACATGAAAACAGTTTTTATGTTAAAACTGTGTTGTTCTTTTGATTCTGGTCCTTCCATGTCTTTTCTCATTTTGAATCTGGTCTTGTGAAACAAATTCTGGTCCAATAAAAGGTCCAAGCTACAAGCCCTGTGGTCTTTTCCCCCAAGTTCTTGCCTTGGGTGACTGTCATATCTCAGAAATGGTAAGACGTAGGATTCTAAATCTATGTGCGTCTTCGTGGCACCCGTGAGGTTTAAAAAAAAAAATTTAAGCAAAATCTGAGATGGTGCCTGCCACCTCAGGGTTGGTGCATGGGGGGACAGAGTAATGCGATGCAATGTGCACATACCTTTTGTCATGTCTTCTTCATAATTTTGGGCATTTCTTGTAAGCGTAGCATGAAGTCTGTGTGGAAAAATCACTGATTCCAAATCTAAACATGTAGGTACTGGATGGTACATGCCTGGCTGGGGCACTAGAATGAACGTTCAAAGTCAAAATTTCTAAAAGAATACCGAGTACCGGCCTACTGCTGGGTCTACTACTACTAGACTACTAGTGTAGTAAGTCCTAATACTGACTTTGAGTATACTTCCTTACTCGGCAGGATCCATATTTCAAAGTATAAGGACATTTAACGCCCAGGAGCATTTGAAGCAAAACTGCTCAACATATTTAAGGACACAAAAGTGCCAGGACCGAGGTTCAAACCCACATTGTGTTGACTCAGCCACCACAACTGGAAGTTGGTGGCTGAGCACAGCCACGACACGCTTAACAATGTACTTTACTTGACATGAGTTCTACTTTAGTTACTTACTGCACTGGCAAGCACAGTACTAATCTTACCTAGCCCCACTTGTGCGGCAAAGGATTTAGAGTCCTAGGCCACACAAGTGCGGCTAAATCTTACCTTGACCCCCACAGTATGGTGTGTTCTGAGTTGCGAGTTACTCTGTGAGTCCTGACTGAGTGTAGGGAGTTCAGCGGAAAACAAAAAACATTGCGATCGGCTGCAAACTTCACATTATTTTCAACAGTTGATAAAAGACGAGTTTACACATTGAAGGAGTTTGAGACACCTTCTATAATCTAACACCACCATAAAAGGAAAACTTGGACAGTTTTAGTCAAGAATGACATGTTCAGTGTCATTTTAAAGCTAGCGAGAAAGAGTGACATGCAGGAGTTCCCAGTTCTAGTAATCACAAGTCAAGCAGAATGTCATCCAAAATGAAACCCTGACCAGATTTGCATCAACAACATGGAGAAAAACATTTCAACACTAAACGGGTCCTTCCATCTTTAACTTGGCATAATTCAAATTTTTTTTTTAAAAACAAGCTTTCCATTAATACCAAATTTGTAAAGGTTTGATGAAAAAAATGCAAACACCACTGAACTTCCTACTGTGAGTGTGAGTGTGACTGCTGACCGAGTGTAAACCTGGCGAGTAGATTGAATACTGATTAAACACCGTGCTATTCTGCAACATAATAATGTAGCCCGTGTCCCCAGCTTGACTGAGCTTGTATTCAAAATTTCCGTCCGATAAATTTTGGAGAATGAAAGCATAAATGCACCGCCGTGTGAGTGAGCTTTATTGCTAGCTAGATGGATGCCTGAGAAAGTGGTAATGCCTGGCTATTGCACGGCCATGTGGTTGAACCATGAAACGTCTCGGCTGTCATTGTCAATGTCAACAAACACGGTCTGACCATGAATTGAATATGATGTTAATTTTACCAAAATCCGGGCTGTCCTCTTCCTTGCTCTATGTCCGGACGTTGTAACGGCCAATGTTTTCATAAAATGGTGTAAACGAAGCGAAAAGAATAATAACTAAACACACAATACTTGCTTTTGCAGTAGACTATAGCGCAATTTTTTTAATCACACGTGAACACCAGAGTAAGTCGCCATCTTGGATGATCAAAACAATATCCCATCATGCCTTGTACATTGAACAGGCACATATGGAGGGCCAAATTGGCAAACGTGTTTAAAATTACTGTTAATTTAAAAATAGATCATTCCGAAACAACGTGTTCGGCGAAACAACCTGCCGAGTTGAAATTTTAGTCCGGTGACAGGCAATACCGACTGTACGGCCGATTGGTTTCTCATTCATTTCTCATTGGGGTAGTTCAGTATTTAATATTAGTTTGCTTCCCAAAAGTTTTGTTCTCTTGAATTGATTTTCTTAATATGCTCAAATTTCAAAGTGCTCGAGGTAAACGCACAACCACACACCCACGTTGAAAAGGTGAAGAAAAATGCCCCAAATGCCTGTAAAACTACACTGACTTTAAAAGAAGAAAAACAAACCCCAACCCAACAACACTCTGGTAGTTCTCCTTAAGTTAAAACACGAACCATTGATACGGGCGCCAACGTCTTCAAATTACTAAGTTGTACAGACGAATAATTCTGTCAAGCCTCAATAAAAATGCTAAAACGTTCGAACAAAACATCAAGCACTTGAAGATGGTTCAATTCAACAAAAAACAGCAGATAAAAAAGTATACAATGCTAGTGTACTCATCATGCTCAAGGTAGAGGGGCATGTAACATTTCTGACAAAATACACCTTAATAGATAAGCTCATTCAGGTTTTAAGTGGTTTAATTCGGACTTCATTTGTGCTGATAAATTACAATTACCGATAATTACTTTGTACTTAAACCGATGATTAAAAAAAGATACATCTTCATTTGAAACAATTACATTTTGAGAACAACATTTAGCAGTCATGTTGCAGCCCGCCCCTGCTTACCAACCAAAAGATTTAAGAAAAACTATGCTAGAGTCGAAACGTCAGCCAACTAACTAATTTGTCTGCACGATTGTATTTTGTAAAAATAAAAAAAAATAAAAAATTCAAATGTAACAATTTACTTGTTTGTTATTATGAATATATCAATGAATTGCTCAAGCAAGGTGTGATGAATCAAGTACACATTTAATACTTAATACTTAATACGGGATAGACGTGAATAAAACAACAACGTCATTCGTTGTAAAGTTTGCTTATCCATATTTTGAGCCCGGTGGTTAAATTCTACCAATTTGATATTATAGTTGGAATGTTACCAGATTAATTGCTCTCAAGAAAGAAAACAAAAAATCATCAAGAATTTCCCTTTTCAAAAATTGCAAACGTTACCTTTATAAATAAACTCAAGTATTTAATACAAGTAGGCTAATTCACAAAAATTAAGCTATTTAACAAAATCACACTCATTATGAGAACTGAACGGACGCATTGGCCGCACGTTATTAATGAAAGACACAACCCAATGTCCTCGGTCCCGTGTGTTGCATAATGCACCTGTGGTTGCGTTCGATTAGCTTCCCCGTTTGTACCGTGAATTTTTTTCACTCGTAGTAGCCACGGAAGGCTAATCTAACGCTGCGGTGTTTTCGCTTAGCACTCTATTAAAATTAAAATCAAAGGTTGTTGCGTAGCGGCGCGAATTAAAAAGGTGAAAACAGACAGCTCCGTCATTTCTGTCGTCTGCTCAATTGTTTAACGGTGATGTCCCGGACGCCACAAATAAAACATATCATTCATACTTTGCACACACTCACCAGCCGTTTGTTTTTCAGGAAATGCATTTCCTCTCCGTTTGCCATAATTGTTTCATAGACGATAAATCAGTGTACTAATTTGTAGTTTTTATACTCGCGTTGCAATCAACTTGTACCCGCCATCTCGGGTATGATACGCCTGCAGCCGGAAACCACGTCATTACACCCGGGCATCCACCTGAGACCCGCTCGCGAACTGGGCTGTGGTGGCTGACACGGGGGCAGACACGAGTATCACGTGATGGCTGATGGCTAATCGAACGCTCTCGTGTACTTACACGTGTAAGCTAATCGGACGCACCCATCATAAGAGAGCCCGGTTACACTTAAGAGAAGGGGTTTACCCCCGTGTTTCGGACAGTGGCTGCTGAATGCGCCACAGCAACTTGTAAAAACCCAGAAGGTGCTACATAAACAGGTCCCATCTAAAAATAAATAAATTTATTAATAAATAAAATAATTTTAAAGACTTTAAATATTATAAGCGCTTTGACACGCCAAAGAAGAAAAGAAGTTCAGTATTATTACAAATTATTTATTAATTTGAGAAAAATGATCCACAAAACACTCATGCACTATTAACAGTCATACGCAGACTTTACCTGTTTTTAAAGTTGCCAACTGAAGTCTAAACTTTCAATAAAAATAAATTTTATACTGAAAGTCAAAGAAATAAATTTAGTTACTATAAAACATAATTATGTCACACTTTACTGTGTTAAATTATTATTCACTGTTGTTGAAACTACGAACTATGTACAATTGTCAATCTTTGCATGCTTTTGAATATTAATACAATAATGAAGTGCTTCAATACAACACGTCCTTTTTAATTTTAAATTTAATTGAGTATAATTTAACTATACTTATTTGACTGTGACGGTATTTCTTTAGAAAGACTAACACAATGATCAACTTCCCCACAAAATGTAAACCAGTCAATTTCAATATGTGACAATGAAACCTCAACAATACGAACCAATGATTGGATCAGCCTAACCTTTGTCAATGTGTTAGGTTTAGGAAGAATAACATTGATTCAGTGAAACGTTGAGGGCGTCGGGCAAATGTAACTTCACATTGATCGCCTGTCTAGTTGGCACAATTTTCCCATCATTTCTTCCTAAGCTTTAATAAGCTTCGAACTGTGGATTGAAATCATTAATGCATGGCTCAGTGAAAATAAACACAGCCTCAGCATGTGTCTCAAAACTAACAAACCAGCTGGGCTGAGGTGGAGATGCGATGTCATAGATCAGGGTAGAATCTTGCACCCCTTGGACTGACACCTCGAAGAGACCGTTATCGTACGTCATTATGACTGGTACTCCGATGTACTTCACGACATTTCCCTTCGCGAATGTAAACTTTTGAGAGGAGGATTCCCGTTCAAAGAAGTTCCCATAACCATTGCCTAACTCTGCATTCAAGTAATTAAAGGTTACACATCATGAACAATGTCATCATTTATTAACATTGTTCAACGAATATCAAAAGAAAATGAATAAACTTCTTAAATAGTGCACTGAAAATATTAAGTAACAAGCCATAATAGTAAGGGAAACTGACTGTTTTTGGTAACTTTTTAATGATTTCTATGGTTGAAGTAGAGCGCCGGCACACTCACTCACAATTGTTTTCTTTGTTCAACCCCAACTAATTACAAACCGTGTAAGCCTTCAAGTTAATTATGTATCATCTCATTTAACGCTTACACAAACGTTTGTAATTATTACCAGTTTAAAATAATCCATCTGAAGATTACGGCTGCCGCTTTGCTTGAACCTGGTATCGGTACCATTTTAAAGATGATTTATTTAGGGCTTCTGTAGGGCTTTAAAAGTGAAAGCATAATTATGTCAAATAATTCGTACTAAAATGAGGTCAAACGCCTTCCTTTTTGACCAAAGAAATTAAAAGCAAGTTTAAAGCAGGGAAATCACATAATCTTCTTCATTATAGGAGCAGATACGGCTTAAGCCTTTCCAGTTTTATATAAAAATGGTGTTCTACTTACACGGCGATCTTTTTTTCACGCTGCGATTTTTGATTATTTGGCAGCGAATTTTGTTTGTTTTGTTCCGTGGCGACTTTTTTCGTTACGCGGCGACTGTAAAATTGCGGCGACTTTAAAATCACCGCCATAAAAAAAAGGTTGCTGTGTTTATGTTCATTAAAGAACACAACTACCTCAAAATGATTTTCAACATGCGTTTTTAAAAAATGTTTTATTACCTTTTTTGGTGAAATGTTTAAGATAACTACGCGGATTGAAAACGAAATTTAAAAAAACGAAGTTATGACCAAGAGTATGACCAGGGTGTGAATGTTCTTGTCTACCTTATACGCCACAGAAATATTACTTGCAATCTGCTTGACGAGAATACAATTAATAATTTTGTGAGTGAAAAGATTCGAGGTGGATTATCGGTAACTCTTCAGTTAGGAGTTAAGTAATCTAACTATCCCTGAATTTGATATAGGATGAGTTCTATCTCCTTAGGGACCTGTCTTGCAAACATACTTTAAATGGAGTTTAAACTGACTTTCAAGGGAGGAAGGACACGATACAAGAGTGCTAAGATGCAGGTGTCGTTTTCTCCGCTCAGCGATGACTGTCACATGACAGTAATTGTTCGAATTCTTTTGATTTATTTTAGTTGACCTTTAAAAGTGGCAACCGTATTTTTACTTACCTAGATAGTACAATGCTCCGTGAGTACCAGGACCACTGGGGGAAAAGTGCACACTCACATGGCCCTCCATAATGATTGTGAACTGTAGTCGCATTGGTGACGTCATCGGCAGCTGAAGCTCTATGGTGCCCCTAGTCCGATATGTATTATTTCGAGCACATAGAGAAGTTTCCTCAAATGTTGTTCCTGAACTCAAGGGAATTTAAAGGACTGGATTAGAAATCATCAGTAAAGTAAAAGTACATCGGTTAGATTAGAAAAATTAATTTATTTCAAACCTCTCAGTTTCAATTGAGATACCATCCAACCCTTCGCCCAAATTCTGTCAAATTGTAAAGTGTAGACAACAACACAAATACAATTTCTGTTTTTCAAGGTTTTTGGGCAGGTCCATATCTGGCCTACATCGGATATTACGGATAATGCGATTTTCCTGACAACATTTTACTTTTTATTGTTAAGGACTGGTACAAATTAAAATTAGTTTTCGATTATTCGATATGTCCTGTTATTTTAATTTGACACATTTGAATACATCACTTTGTTTAAAAAGTTCTTGGTCATCATTGACCCTCGGAAGGATCCGTATGGGTCATACTCATTTTCGGGTCAGCATGACTCCTTTTGGGGTCAATATTTAATGGAATATGATTAATATTTACTAAAATCATGTTGACACCAAATGCGGGTCAAGTTCGCCCAGAAAGGAGTAAGGAACTCAAAGGGCTCTCCCCGAGCGTGGTAAATTCTTCCTTTTTGTAAAGCAAACATTTGATACTATTAAAATAAATTTGGGCCAATGTGGTCTCCCGGACAAAAGCCCCCCCCCCCCCGAAAAACAAAAAAAACCAAAAAAAACCCAAAAAACCCAATGCAAAACCCAATGGTCATAAAACATTTATGTCTTTCGAGGTAATAATAACCGGTTTTCAAGTTGAATTTTATGCGTTAGCGTTTCGAATTCTGTTGATCTTTGACTAATAACCATCGTTTAGAGGCACTTTTTTGTAAATATAAATAAACGCCAGGAAATGTTATGTTTTTCTGAAATTATTCTATTTTTCTTCATTTTTCCAAAAGTGCCATTTTTTTGGTTAACGTACAAAAGTAGTACATTAGGAGACTCCGAGGCTCAGTTCAAGTCATTGTATGTCGAATCAACAATTAAATGCGACATTAAAAGGAAATTGAAAAAATACAGACTTAAACAACCTACTTAATACGTAAACAGAACACACCATCATTGCTTCAGTAAACAACCAGCGCCAGACTTTGACTTCAGAAATTTCCGTCCCTAGTTCAGTCAACCGTTGAGGAAAAGTTCATTTCTGCTCTCTACAAACTCCCGTGTCAAAATTGACCCGGACCCCGTGTCCCTGTGAGCCTGAACCATTTTGGGTACAGGCTGACCCGGAGACTAGTTAACTGGATTTTAGATGGGATTTGGCCTAAATTTGACTCATTTCTGGGTCAATTTTACACAGATTATTTTGGTCACACCGACCCAGAAACGGGTCAGGGCACTGCCGACGGGGGATCCGGGTCAACGCTAACAATTTTTTTTGACGCTTTCATAAAGTGCCTAATAGTCTCTACTTCTTTTTACAAAATCATGTAAACTTTAATATAGCATTAGACTCATACCTTGTTGATTCTCTGTGCAGTCAGGTGACTGTTTAATCTGCCCCTGTTCGTTGACAGACACGCGATTGTCTTCACCACTATTCACTTCACGTAGCTTTCTTTGGGGCTTCGTGTTCAATCCGCCCAGACGAAACTCGGTGCATTCACACGGTCTCTGCTCGGCTAGTGACCAGCCGTATCGCTTTGTAGCTCGATCTAGTTCCTGACCCACGTAGCATACACGTCCATAAACTGCAATCAAATAAATAAAAATAACGGGCGAGTTTGTTTTGTGCACTAAATCAACAAATATATTTTGTAATTAGCCAAAAGCAGAAAAACATTTTCTATAGTTATTCATTTAAATAAATTGAACATTTTTTACCTAAATATTGGAATACTTCACACGTCATTTACGACAGTTGTCAAACAGTTGCAAGCCTAATAAAACCAGCTTTACAAACTTATATCTTAACAACAGACACAAGAAAAAAGAAGAAGTCCCATTTACTGCAGCTACAATACACGTGCTTCCTCTGAATGACTCTGATTGAACCTGTTTCCGGGGAGGAACCTGCCCCCCCCCCCGTCAATGTGATTGTTTAATTATGTCAAACATTGAGATAAGTTTGTAAACTTGAATCTCCTAGGCGTATAGACTATAATGTCCGAATAGGAATGGTTGGGCAACCGCCGAACGGCTGCCCAACGATTGAAGAGGAAACGGTTCAACAGCATTTTATAAACAGTTGAGCGGATCGTTGGCGTAACGCTTCGATATACGCTCAGCTTGGTACGATGAACATTCCCTTTTTTAAGCTCTTGCAATACCTTTGTTTTTGAGCTCCAGCGATAATTGATCTCGAGCTTTCGAAGTATTTCATTTCGAGCGCATGAACTAACATATTTTGAGCGTTCAAAATAAATTCAAGCACAAAGTAATTTCGGGTCGAATTAAATTATTTCTGAGAATATAGAATTAGCTGGTGCAAACTGCTTGCAACCCAAATAACCTAATTATGGTATAAATGCAAAAAGAAAAGTTTCGGCCCTAGCAGAGTCTTTCTTGAATGCTAAAAAAAAAATGACAACACAACGCTCATAAACAGTATACAAGTTGGTGTAACAGAAGCAGTCAAGTACATGAATTGCGAGCTGGAGAAGGGCAGAAAGCACACCGAAAAAGCAACAGGTTAGCAATGAATAAGGATACAAAGGGAGGGGGGGGGGGGTAGAGGGAAGGGCTGGTTTGACCACAAGAGATTGGAAACATACAGGACGAAATCAAAGGTGGGAAGAGGGAGAAAAAGTATTTCATTAGTGATTGAGGCAGACTAAAAAGGAGTATATCTGTGGGAAAAAGTAGGAGGCAAAGGCAAAAGTTGTTAGTCGTTCATTTCCTTCTTGGATGTTCAGACCATGGGGTGGAAAGCTCTGGAGGCGCCTTAACAACAGTTTCTCCCTGCTCAGGCAACATTATCTCTGTGGTTACCTAGTGCCTCAATGCCTTGTAAAATCATGTCAAAAATTGAGTGGTGAAGAAGATTGAAGTGAATTTTACGGAACAGTTGTCAACGCTTCCGTTGCACGGACTCTTTGATACGTTCATTTGTTCAAGTTTATTTAGAACTTGTATCCGTAACCAGACAAAATAGTGTCCTTTGTCAAATATTCATGTATAATTGTACAAGAAACCCAATAAACAAACAAACATAGCTGAAGTTGGTGCAACTTTTATGGCTGGAAATAAAATTAACTCCAAAGATCACGTGGTTTATCCGGAAAAAGGTAAACTACGAGACTTCCGTTTTGCTAAAAATTTCCACGATTTCTTTTAGGAGCAGTTCTACTATACTCCTAGAAGACCTTTAAAATCATGTTCTACAGATTTTTTTTTCAACCATTTTTTTCCTTCATTTTGTATTCGCTTTGAATTTAGAAGTGTACCTAAACATTGAGCCTCCAAATTAAATAATGTTTAGCCTCCTGCGTTCGAAGCAGATAATTTTTATAAGGTGCTTTTAAGGCAAACGCTGAATGTGCCATGCAGTCGATGGGTTGTAACATTGTGGGTTTTCAGAAAAAAACACTACCATTACTTACCTTCCAAAGAGGCTGCGCCAAAAAGCACAAGGAGTGCAAGAGCCGTTTGTTCCGGTGCCATTAGGCCTATAGAACGAAGGGTGTTGGTCTCAGATTGACCACTTGGTTAACTTACTACTCACTAGTCACTACTACGGTACAGCAGAATCTCTCGGTCACCACTGAAGAAATGTACTTCAGTATCTATGAATAACTGAGTGGTGCCGCTATAGTCTAGTTGGAAGTAGACATTTTCTGAAATTATAATAATACGATCAAATTAGCACACCAAGTATAGGCCTACACTGAACAATTACGCTAGTGCAATGCGGCTGTCGCCAACTGTATTAATTTAATCTCAGTACAATGCTTCGTTGCGGAATGACAAAGGAAACCATGGGAACTTTTCTGCCTTGCCTGCGAAGGGAGAGCGGCGGTTTTTATATTGAACCAAGTATTCTAACTTTCTTGGTGATTGCGTCAAGGTTGGTGTTTGATTATTCGCCTAATTTTCTACCTTGAAAATCTGATATTTGCCACTAGAAAAAAAAGTAATATGACGAGAGGCTTGCCTTGGGTATCACGCGTTGAATGCGTAGCAAAATACATGGTTCTATGTGATAGGAAAGTTCTTTGTTTAATCTAACAACATTGGGTTTCCCTTCACATTATATAACGCACGTTCTCAGGTTCACGGCATCATTGACGATTCCTGATCAAAAACAAAAACAAAACTTAAAACCCCAATACAAATAATAACTTTAATTCTTTTTAAAGTACACAATAAATATTTACAATACTCCGACTAATACAATATCACTCAATTGGCTGTTTTGCTGCGGCCTGAACTGTTTTTTGTTCAAACCAAAATTCGGCCTTGCCTGAACGGGAACAGCAACATTTAAGGGCATGTTTGCCCAAACATTTTTCTAAATAAACAGAGTGGCAGGTTTACCCTCAGTACCCAGGTATTCTGGTTCCACCATGAGCAGGTATTAATGAAACAAGGAAACAAGGTGTCTTAGGGAAATCTGGATAGTCTGTCCCCCATTTGGGAAATTAACGTGGGCTGGAGGAGCATGATTCAAAACAAGTTTGTACACAGTTCGCCGTATGGTAGCCCGAACATTTGACGTCAAACTTCGAGGCTCGTGAATAACGCCAGATACCAGCCTTCAACTCACACGGCGGAGATTCGTGGTCTACACACGCACGTTTACACACATTCCTATTTTTACATCCCTGTGGAGACATCTTTTGTTCTTTCCTTTTGTTCCTGTAGTTAAGAACCTCCCATAGACTTTGTACACAAAATTCCTTGTGGAGCAACCCAGTCTTTAGAATTTCCCTATGGAGACCCTTTGTTTTCCCGTTTCTGTTTTGTTCTCGGTCTCCATAAGGTAGTGAATATGAAGGCACACATTACACTGTGAATAAAACAACATTACATGCAAAATGTATGTACACGCGCGCAGCAGCAGACGATCGAAACGTTCCTGCTGATGGAGTAGCTGACAAACACGTCACTTCGGAGCAGTCCAATCATAACACAGATATGGAAAGCTTACATCACCCACGTTTACCCGATGAAATAATTGTATCCAATGAAATCATTGTATCCAATGAAATCATTGGGTTTGTAAAACCAGTGTCTGTCTTTATCATTGCGGATAAAGACAGGGGACCAGTCTAGCTGTATGGGGGACAGAATCTCCGGGGGACAGAATTAATCTCCTTGCTCAATCGATGTGTTGATCGGATTATTTGCATCTCTGGCGTTCCATAATAGCACAAGCAATTACGGGTAGCTTGCCCACGTTATACTTAGACTCGCAATGTTTTGTTGTATTAGTCACCGGTAGCGGGCGCATGAACGTCGACTGTTTGGGAGGCTGAGTCGGAGGGACTGTGTATGTCTATAAATCTGGATCGATGTTCATGGGTACAGCTGCTCTTCCAGTGAGTCGTGTTGCGGACAGCAATTCGTGTTGCGATATCGGTGACAACATTAACAAAAGGAACGTCGCCATTCAAGACTACTATAGCCAACCAGTCAAGTAGGCAGCTTGCAGAAACATAAATGGCAGCTCAGCAAGTCCAGTTGGCCAAGACATTAGAGATCAAAATAAATTATTGAAAATAAGGTAAAATATGCATTATTTTTAGCCAATATTCCACCGTTTGTATGGTCGGATTAGCCTCACCTGAACTGGTGGGTGCCCAAACTAAATGGTAACATAGACGGCTTTAATTCCTTTTGGATGGTTGCGTTATCGCAGGGGTATAAATTTGCGCTGTTTATTTTGAACATTGTGTAATAAAAACATCTTTAAAAAATCATTAACAAATATTATGCCGTTCGAGCATGAAATCCGTTAGGCGAATTTCAAGCTCTTGTAGATGACGCAAAGATTGTAAACTTATCTGTTTTAGTTTAGAAGATGGTTTTCGAAATAGCAAACTTTGATTTCATGTTAACGTCATCGCAATGATTTGTTTCCAGTTAAATTATCGTAAATCAATGGTTTCAAAAAATCTGTTCAGACCAAATTTTTTCATTTCCTTATAAGATTTTTGTCGACCTGATGTACGTTGCGGTTGTTACGTCACTTTTATTGTTATTATTATTATGTTAGTCATGAAACAAAGGATGCCTCGATAAGTGAACTTAATCACTGTAGCTCGCAAGCCCGAGGAAACCTGCAAACAAGGGTGCTTGCTATGTGAACCGCAATACAAACACTGGGGTTAACCCCTACTCTTCCACAATTAGAGTTCAAGTTCTTTTACATGCACTACCAACCATAGTACACCATGACGCAAAGGTGCTTTTTTTCAAAGTGTATAGATGTATGAGAAGCTTCCATCCACTGAAATCATCTTTGAAGTCCTTTTAACTTAGACTCCACATCCAAAACTATTTTTTGTATGTCTAAACTTTCGGTTTCGACCGGAAGATCAAATTAGTCACGCCCTGTGGCAAAATATAAACCAATTTCTTTCAAACGAAATATGGTTTGTCAACACATTCAATTTGATTTAGTGTAGTCTGATATGTGATTACAAGGGACAAGGTAGTAACGGTTACATGTCATTGTGGTCAATAAAAAAACACACACTAAAATAGCATATTATAGACAGGTGGTACAAGGCACACTATTTGTATACGGTCATCCTGCCAGATTGAAGCCAGCTAAATAAGGCGCTACATCTTACGCAAGGTCGTTAAACGCAACACCGCAGAGACGGAATAGCAATCTTAATTGCAATCAAGGAAAGTACAGGGCGCTCCACAGCTGTGAAACTAGACAGCCTTTAATCCGTACCACCGGCAACATCTGTTGACCGAGGTAACAGTATCTAATGATTTTGCAAAAATATACATAATTATATTGCTTTGGAAACCCTGTTTTGTTTTGTTTTCCATAAACGAAACACGAAACAAACTCTTTTCAGAGTTTTTTTTAAGCAAACCTTGTTTTTTCGGAAATCTATACATTGAAAGCTGTTGCAATCTAAGGCTTTTTTTAATTAAATCGTTTTTTTTAAAAGTTTATATTGAACAAACCCTCCTTTTTCTGAATGTATAATTTTAACAGTACTTGTTTTGATGCTGTATTATTAATTCCATGTTAAATTTGCATCGTGGAAAAATAATATTATTTGTGTTATCATTTTTGTGGGTTCGAATCCCATCCGAGTAATATGCCTCTGTTTGGGGCTCGTTTTCTCTCTCACAGGACTCGGGAAAGTACCGAGTATACAGTGCTTTATAACACGCATTGGTGCATGGGGGTGTTTAGAAGAGGTTCCAGTCCCCGCCCATTGGACTTACCATGTCTCAGATCTTGCTCTCGGATTGTTGGATCGGTCCTGGTCTTCGTGTCGTTTCTGCTGGTCATGATCCTGAGCACCAAATAAGAATCACCCACCACATTTAGAATTTTGAAACCAGTTAATTTAGCGTACCTTTAATAAGCAATGCACTTTGGATGCATGGTTTAATTACAGCAGTGGCAGGCTGTATACCAGTCTTTAATAACTCAAGGTAATTGCGAGAAAGAAAAGAAAAGAGAAAAGAGAAAGAGAAAAACATAACAATAGAAAAGGAAGAAATGGTACCCAAATAAAGAACCTTAATTATGGAGCTTCCAATACAAGGTCATATTATGACTATAATTACTCTTCAAGAAAAAAAGGGGAATTATAGCATCACTACAACTATGATGAAAGGTAATTCGATTTGTAATAATATTTGTATATGACTTTTGATTTACAAATTATGTTAACAAATCCTACCATCATTGTTGGTTTCGATGTTTATCTGTCATAGGATGCATTTTTTACGATTCGCATTGTTTACCAATAAATCACTCCCTGGTGCCAAATAATCGATTCGGTTGCAATTGTTTTACTGCTGCTCGACCACGCCAAGGTCAGCGGGAAACTCGAGTCACCGGGAACGTCCCTTTTTTTTCTTCAATTATTTGTGAACTTGGCTGAAGGTGGGTTCGCTCGTGCGCATTCCAATTGATGCAAATGTACATTTGATTTACACCATGGCCGACATGGGGGCAGAGGGTATCCCCCTCAATGTTCCAATAATTTACACACTGTTTCCTCTTGTCCTCTTTGTATACAGTTTTAAAGCGAGGTTGTTTAGAGGTTCTAGGTGCCTCACCTCATGACAAAGTTAATCCTGTGTTATTATCCATTTAACATTCTATTTAGTTGACAACTTTACACACTTCATACCAAGTAAGAGTACTTTTGCAAGGAGAGAGAGAGAGAGAGAGAGAGAGAGAGAGAGAGAGAGAGAGAGAGGAGAGAGAGAGAGAGAGAGGAGAGAGAGAGAGAGATGAGAGATGAGAGAGAGAGAGAGAGAGGAGAGGTAAGAGAGAGAGAGGACGAGAGGAGAGAGAGAGAGAGAGAGAGAGAGAGAGAGAGAGAGAGAGAGAGAGAGAGAGGAGAGAGAGAGAGAGAGAGAGAGAGAGAGAGAGAGAGAGAGAGAGAGAGAGAGAGAGAGAGAGAGAGAGAGAGAGAGAGAGAGAAGAGAGAGAGAGAGAGAGAGAGAGAGAGAGAGAGAGAGAGAGAGAGATAATGAAACATAGAGCTTGAGCTATCATCCTGATTGCCGATGCAGCTTCAATGACTCCTCGTCCATTCGCTTGCCGTCCAATTAAGTATTCTCCATTGGTTCCGGCCGCACAATTCAATTACAAGTGTACATGGCCATGCCTTTCTCTACTGAATAACAGCGAGGTCAAGCGACAGAGAGAAAGAGAGAGCGCTGGAAAACAAAAAAACGAACTTGAAAATTCCAATTTCATTAGTTCAATTGTTTATTTATTAATTAATTAATTTATTTATTTATTATTTCCAGGCAGCACACATGCAATACATTCAAAGAGCTAACACAATAAGTATGCAACAGAGAACAAGCTTGCGGTTAACCAAAAAGCGAAAAAAAAATCACTATGTAAAGGCGATCAAATTGGCCTCTCAATGATGAAATCGGACGATTTAGGCATTTTTGACTTTACCTACGAACATGACAACAAAGAGATGTTGCTTCTTTTTGTTGTCATTTAATCGCAGCATGTTCATTAACTACAGATTACCATGATTCTCAATTAACCGTGTTTTATTTCTACAGAGGCTGATTCGGCACACTGATTGTGTTGCACAATAGACAATTCCCTCAAGACACACCCTGCCTCTTTGCTACCGCATCTAATCTTCTTACATAGAAGACACAACATGCTTGTTTACAACATTGGGACGGTCTACCGACAGACGTGACCCGTATTTATTAAAGTTTGTCTTCAGTATTAACAACACTTTTACGGTATAATCTTGAAGTTAAAAATCCATGGTGAATCCCCTACTTGCTGCTGAGGGGGTGAAAAACCAGAGGTCAAAACTCTGTATGGAGAAATTGCTCTGGAAAACCCCGCAGTGATGTGCAAAAGTTTTAGCATAGTTTTGTTAAAAAGAACGGGTTATAGGAGTGTTTGCTGTCTGTCGGTAGGCAGATGGCACCATTTTGCCAGCGCCTTGCCTTATATATCGATGTCTGTAACCGCCAGAACCTTAATAAATATCTCATAAGTCGTTTTTTTGTTATTCTTCCTATCTCAACGCAATTGCGTTTCAAAATCCACACTTCCCGTGGATGTCCACATACAACACAAAGTAATCCAGGCATTTAAAAAATGGCATTTTCGAAGCACGTTGTTTTTCTCTTTAAAGCACAAAGCGAATCCCGACTGGATGTCAGGTTTCTTCAAATGCAATTATTTAGCAACCTTGCTTGGGTTTGCGTCCTTCCTCTTTATCCACTTGTCATTGTCAACCTTATGCTGATTAATGGGCAAAGCTATCAAGAACGCACAATAACAGTCATGTTTCAGATAGCCCGAACATCTGACGTCACACTTCGAGGCTCGTGAATAACGCCAGATACCAGCCAGACCGGATGTTGCCAAACGTACATTTGACCTAGCATTCATTTCACGCGGACACTTGCAGGACAAAACAACTCTACGTGATGTATCCAATGAAATCATTGGGCCTTAAGACCACTACCGGACCAGTCTATGTTTCAGATGAATACAGTTTGTACTTGTTGCGAAAACAGCATAAAACTTTCAAGTTTGTAGAATCCATCCACAATTAGCGAGGTATAACAGCGTGTGCCAAGCTGGTCGCATTGAGGGCAGCATTCGAACGGACACCATGGATATTTCCAACAGTCGCTTGCGCAGTACTTTGTATTGCCTTTTAATCAACATGGGCATTTTCGATGAACGCTTACTATAATACAACCACTTCTAGAGCAAGTAAACGTTGGGACAAAACGTACAATGTTTCTTTTCGGGGTGATTATCCACCTTACCCTGCCATACTGCATTGACCTTGTATTCCACGTCAAATTTGTTGCAAGAAATTAATAGACCAACTGAAAATATACGTGTTTCGACCCCCTGTGCATGTTCCCTGCTGGGAACACCCACTAAAACTGGCCATGCTCATGTGACTTCAATGGGACGAAAAATGTTTAAAACTTCCTGTGCTACAAGAACAGTAAAAGGGATAGTGAAGCCTGTGCTTAGTCAGCTGATTCATTATTTTAGTAGTTACACCATTTTACAAGGCATAAAAAATAAATAAAAATTGTTGTGTTTGTGAAGTTATTTATTTATTTATTGGTTAATTTATTAAACTTTGTTTTGTGTAGTATTTTATGTATTTAATATTTTATTCTGTTTTATTTATTTTATTTATTTATTCTCCCCTTTTTTTGTAGGTGTTCCCGCCAACGGTCGAACACCTTCTGTATTTATTTATATATGTTTGCCTTCTCAGTTTAGGATGACTGTGTTTGTGTGTGGGTGTGGGTGTGTGTGTGGGGGGGGGGGGGAGGGTCAATACCCGGGGCTCAATAAGCGTAATAGCCAATTTTAGATTACATACAACTCAACAGCCATTAATGCGTTACCACTTAACATGTCCCCTGAAGTACAGAGCCGAGAAATATTACTTATTAATTTCTTCTGAATGTTGAATCTTTCAAAATCCGTTTTTGTTCTCATTATTTATGATCAACATCACACAGATTCGCGGCACTCCGTCGTCCTTAGCAAATACCGAAGACGTTTTCGTAATAGATTATTTAGATGAAGTTATGCCGATGGTGCTTCAGTTCGGATTAATGTCCTTCATACTCCTGCCCTCCAATTAAGAGCTTTTCATGTTTCTACCGTCGCACACCGTAATTAAGATTATATAATTATTGTATTTACTCCCATTCATAGCAGAAAGGTCAAGGAAAACATATCAGGCTAAGAAAGCACTGGAAAACAAGAACAAACACAATTCCCCACCAGGTGCCCGCATTATGATGAAAACGAAAGTTTCGTGATCGAAAGGCATGGCAAAAAGGAAATGTAGCTCCTATGTTTTTGTTTAATTCAATTTCCCTTTGTTCACCCTACATCAAAAAAGGACTGCTGCGGATATGCTTTCCTCCCGAGAACAATATCTGAGTGGAACTCACTTTCTATAGATGTCTGGGAAGCTATTCCAAAAATTGTCTTCAACACTAAGGGGGGCCTACATATAAACTTACTGTTAAAATGTTCTGCTATCAACCACGCGCCTGCAACTACCAACAGTGGATTGATACTGCGGCTGCAGTGGCAACAGTTTACACTTACACAATACACAATGTAGTACTACAAGACACCAACCTCTTTCATCGAATGCAATCTTTTCTCTCATAGGTCGTCTTGTGATTCGACGTCCTACCTCAACACAATTACGTCTCAACACGATTTTGACTGTTTTTGTGTCAGTCAAAATCCAACGCTACCTTTGTGTTGAATGATTATCATAAGAATTCAGGAATGAACTAAAAGATCGTTATACAAAAACGCACAAACCATATTACTTGAAATGTGGAGTCATCAAACTTTTTGGATTTTGAGAAAAAAATTGTACTTGATGAGTATCGAACTGTTGCCAGTTTTCAAAAAGACTCTTATCTATTGGGAAATGAGTGTGGATCACAAAACTGAATTTGGCCTTGGGGCCCCACTTAGTACAAATGCTCATGCCTCGCCTGGGTTTGCAACATTCATCTTAAAGGTAGGGTATACTTTTGGTAATTGTAAAAAAACCAGTATCCGCACTTCGTGTATCCCAATTAAAGCATTAAAATAACCAACCTGTATTTGTTTTTCTTTTTTCAAATGGTCCTTGAAATTGCAGGAAAACATTGAAAGAAAAAACACCCTTGTTGAACAGAATTGTGTGCTTTCAGATAAGAAAAGCTTCATGACTGACTGACGCTTTTTTCAGACTCAAAATCTTGGGTGAAAAAAATCCTCTTTCTCTCAAACTACATCTCTTCAAAGGGGGTCGTTTCTAACAACGTTTTATATCAACAGCTCTCCAGTACTCTTTATACCGAGTAAGTAATTACCATGTAGATTATTTCACCCTCCCTTCACAAAGAGGGTGTAATCACTATGTGTATCTTACTGCATTGACAATAATTATGCCCAATTTGCAATGTTTCCTGGGAACGCCCACAAAAAACAAGCCTCGCTCAACACGTTTTACGTGTGATAAACTGGTGGAACGACAAGTGCTTCAACGGTAGAGGGGATATTAACAGGTGTTTAGTCAGCTGAACCGAGAAATATTTGTCAGCATCCGTAATTTCTCTCATCAATTATGAAAAACCTTGCAAAGCATACTCTTTGTCTACATCAAATGCATTATTACTTCATTAAAATTCCATGAACAAGTTTTGTATTTTATTTTATTTATGTATTAGTTTGACAACGCATAAAGGATACTTGGATCCTACACCAATTAAATTAAACCCTTGAGCTCCGCGGTAATTCATTGGACTACGAAACAACCGCCGTTAATATTTCCTACTATTTCCGGCCGCTGAAACAGAAAGTATAGTGAAACCCTGACCAGAATCAGTAACATCTTCGATCTGTTGATGAGAAGTACATTTGATGCTCACTCATTCTGTAAATTAAATGCAGATATCTGAGTGAACTGCTAGCGATGCATTGAAACGGTTTTCTGTTCGTTGTCTTTAGTGGGTTGACATCCTTACTTAGTCTGAAAATATAGAAGTAGCAGTTGCAAACTGCTTTACCCACCGAAAGGACCTATGTGCACCAACGAAACTGTTAATCGCTACACGGGGAGTTATATCAACACAGTGTAACGTGGTCTGAGAGGGTTATTTGGCATTTACTGAGTCGAATCTTTGAGCTACTACGTCAACATCAGTGACATGGGCCGCGCATGACGTGCTCCTCTAACGGACCCTTTTTCTGCATTTCGCTGGAACGAGAAGCATTGTGAGGTTGGCGCATCAATCGCAACATAGTGGCAGAGAATATTAAGAAAATGTACAAGTTTCTGTTAGCATGTCTGGTTGTTCTATCCAGCTCCCCGTGCGAGTGCTCCGACAATAATCTAACCAAGCTTCATCTTTTGGGGCTGTTTCCTATGACGGGATCATGGGCAGCTGGAGGGACGTTGGAACCGGCTACGAGGCTCGCCGTTGAAGATATCAATGCCGATGATGGTATCCTAGCTGGCTTTCAGATTGTGATGATCAACAGGGACACGGCGGTAAGGGAAATATTTTCTTTATTTGACAAACAAAAACACCAATACTTTTGAAGGACATAAATGCAAATGTGCATTTTGTTTTCCAAACAAATAAGATAACCAACTGTTTACTTGTTGGCTTACCTTAGCAATATGATAAATTGGAAAATTGAATAAGCTGTTGCAAACTGCTTATACCAACCAAATGGACAAGATGCACAAAAAAAGAGTAAGTGGCCAGACTTTTCGATCATGTCAGAAATCCTCGAAGGCTGACAAAACCAGGACTCGAAAAATACTTCATCTGTGTGCTTTCTGCCTCTCTCTGCCCCTCTCTCACCCTCCCCCTCATACTCTCCATCTTTCTCTCTCTCTGTCTCTCTCTCTCTCTCTCTCTCTCTCTCTCTCTCTCTCGATCTTTTCATCTCTTTCCACTTGACTGCTTTTGTTATACACCACGTATGCATTTGTCAGTTTTTGTATGGTCTTTTTTTGTAATGCATTCTTGTAGGTGCCCCGAGCACTCTACGGGTGGATATGTGCGCATTATAATCGTTGACATTAATATTACTAAATCTGCGTTGGCAACAACGACAACGACGGCGACGACGACAACAATTTATCACATCCATGCTTTACAATACCAAATGTACAATGATCCAATGATCAGGCCGGGGTTTTTGTTGTAGCAAAAAACCCACAAAAACAAAAACAACAAAACACCCCCCAAAAACCTAACAACAGCAAAACAAACTTGCAACGACAGCATCCGATATAACGTCACTTTAGGCGTGTAATCCAGGCACGGCTTCAAAGTGTTTTGAGCCTAATTGGAAAATCATAATCGACACACCACCAATAAGCACTTGCTCTCTCAACTGCACTAGCACAAGTTGTCCCTTCCACACATTATGTAAAATTATCCAAACATTATAAGGTATATCTTTTGAACAACAATTCTATATAGATTTAATACATGTGTCTCCTGTACCACCATTATGCCGTTAGCACTTTGCAGCAGCTTCAGCTGGTACAAGGACTTGAGGGTGACATCGATGGTAATGACGTCACTGGAATCAAATGTATTGTTTATCAACAAAATTGTACAAATCGTGTATATTATATGTCTTCTTAGCAGGTGAATGATATCCCAATCACCAGTTTTTGATAAACACATTTTTTGACCAAGCTGTGAAAAAAAACGCATCTCATAAAATTATTATACATTATTATGTTTGTACGTTTTTTTCCAACCTACTTCGACAATCGGTTTATGTTTTTTGAGGATTTTGGCTTCCCTTCACGCCTGTAATTTGGCAATAAAACATTTAAAAAATGGAATTGTTTTGCGCACTTTTCACTGTTTTCAACATATGTATTTCTCAGCATTGATACTACAATTAATAATAATCAATATTTTATTCATTGGGCGAAAATACGATAACCATAATGTCAAAATGGCCTACTGCTGCACCCACAGTGCTGCGGTGCAATGCGGCATCATTTCATCAAAATTGACAGAGTTCCATTGCTGTAGAGTAAAAAGATCGAACTGCCCCCAGTCAAGAATTGGTAACGTTGACGTGTCTTTCTATAACACACTTGTCGAAGACTTCTCCCGGGCATTAGCTGTGGACAGATGGAAGGGAGTTTTGACAACTCCCTGCCTCCTGCTTGCCAATGTTACTGATACAGTCGACAACCAACGTGTCTTATTTGCATACGGACGAATTCCCACTGTCCACTCTGACTTGAAAGTAGTCAAACCGTGTGATGGTTAGAATTAGAATTGAACTTCATTTCTTATTATCGTCCTGGAATGGATTATTAAAACTTAGGCTGCTATTTCAGCCTAAAAGTAGTGACTATCATCAAACAAATAATGAGTATGAGTACGGATTGTGAGATGTATCCGTGTCGTCGAAGTTTTGAAATGGAAATTGTACAAACACTAAAAAACAAACCCACCCAAGTTACATGAATCGGGAAGGGGGGGGGGGTCAAATCCAGAACCGAAATAAAATAATGTACGCGTTTAAAATAGGACGGATGATGGATATGGTTAAAGACTTTAACGGTAGGATCATTCATAGAACGGTAAATACTCCAAAACATAATGGATATAAAAACTTACTTGATGAGAAGAACTGCAGCTTTTGAGAAAATTTCGGAAATGATTTCATTAAAAAGTAATATGGTTTGAACAATTGCTCACCCCAAAACAATTGAATTTGAGAAACTATTCATGCAGGAATCGTTTCTCAGATTTCTGAAGGCTGGTGTCCCTTTCGTGTTTGCTGCGGCCAGAGATGGGGGTTGGTACCCGCTAAGCATGGTTCGACGTTTTTGAAAAATAAATACCGTGATAGGTTTTTTTGGTTGTTTTTTTTTTCTCAGTAAAATAGAATCTGTATTTAGCTGAAATTTCCACTTGTGACTTTTACTGTATCTTTTTCTTTTCCAAATGTTGTTGACAAAATAAAATCTATGAACCTGCAACTCTGCTTTTTATTAAAACTATGGTCGCCCTACATCTGAATTTCTGAATGATACAAGAAATGTTTGTGTACGTGCATGCTGATTGTGGAATCACGAATCACAATTACAAGAGGGGTGCCACGATGAAAATGAATTTAGCGACCTACTTATTTTCCAATAGATAGAGTCCTCAATACGATGGGAGGAAATTACAAGTCTCATGTTAAAGGGATGAAAATTCCACTGTGCTTGGTAACTAAAGGGGTGAAAATTCCACTGTGCTTGGTAACATTCAACTGCAGTTTTGTCAAAATCCCAAATTTGCGTACAGAGAATTGTTAGTCCATTTCCTCTTTGAAATGAACAAAGCCTTTTTTGTACAATGACTTCATGTTTCTAGTTTTGCTCTGTAATAGTGTCAAATAAAATGACATTTAGGCCCCCCCCCCTTACACCATTTTAACATGAGATTAGATACCTGTAATTTTGTCCCCGCTTTCTTAAGGTCTCTACCTAATGGAAAAAAAAGAAGGTTCTTCTCCTGTAAGTGCACCATATGATTTTATCTCTTGTATTTTACCAAAATTCTTCGAGGTAAAACAAAAAGGGTATATTTACAATATCAACATAAGGGACTGACTGGCTTGTATGGAATGTATTTCTATGTTGTTGTTTTTTGTTCTAGGTTTTGATAAATATTGTAGATATCATGTAATCCAGCCTCTGGCTGCAATGTGGTTTTAGCGAAGCAACAACAGCAAAAAATAACTTATAAACACAACTGAGTTTGACCTCGGAGCCCCCCTTTGAAGGAAGGTATACTGCATCATTAGTCGAGTCATTTGTTTCGTCACCTGGGGGTATTCGGGGACGCAGTCACGTATCCTCCCTTGATGTCCGTGCTGCTCTCTTTTAATTTATGGACCTTTGTGTCAAATTGTATAAGTAGACTGCTACTGAAGAAGAAACCTTTGTTTCCCTCTCCTTTGGGTTTTGCTTGTGAATTGTATTCTTTTCCGTCTTATAGTTTTTTTTAAACCCAAGCACCCTGTGAACATTTTGTTATTGTTTTCTACATGATTTTTCGCATAATATATCACGTCCCTATAAATTCGATTTCAGAATCTAATTAAAACATTCACTTGGTGTGTGTGTATGTGTTGGGTTGTGTTTTGTTTTTGTTTTTGTTTTTGTTTTTGTTTTTTTGTTTGTTGAGGTGTTTGTTTGTTGTTGTTTTTTGTTTTTTTTTTAGGGGGGCTGGTTAAATTAAAGTTGTTTTATAACTCTTTGTGTTAAAGTCACCTTTAACCGGACAGCTTTCCTGTTGAAAGACAACATTTCAAATTCTTATTTGAGCCATGTTTCCCATTGTACTCCGCGGTAGAAGATATACATTTCAGGACGGATGAATATGAGAAAGACAAACATGTATTCTTCAGACTCCCCAGTCTAAGCCATCATGGCAGTAAATAAGCTTCAGTACAAGTTCTTGCTAGAACAAATCTCTATCCCCTGCCACAGAGGCACTGTGATAGAACACAGGCTAGTTTTTACTAGAGCCAACTATTTCTTGACACTTTTTCTACAACCAAATATCTCTAAGGAAAAATTTTACTAAAAATGGAAAAAAACACAATGTTTTTGATGATAGATCGATGGTGACGCAAAATTTGTAGTTGACAGACCTATACAAAAGTATTACGATGACTTTCAGCGCTTCTGACAAAGTTTGGCGACACACTTGATTTCTATCTGAACACAGAGTTTGACAAACGTTGCACTAGAGGGTGTGCTGTGAAAAGCTAGATTGTACACAGATTCTATTTAGCATTTTTCATTTGTGTAAACAAGGTCTACCTTTTTAAATATTGTTCTTTAAGAATTTGCTTCCTGTCAACTATAGTCCATTTTTGTGGGTCTTCTCTTCTTTCCTTTTCTGAAGATAATAACTATGGGTAAACAAGTGCCAAAAGCGCTCAGTTCGAAAGCAACTTTACATACCTAGGCCTATAGAAAAGAAAAAAATCTATGAAAAACCAAGAACAAACAGACGAATCGTGAAACCTCTAGCAGTCCATTGTTATGAACGGTTGACGATGATCAGTTTGAGAAGGTCTTTTTTTTCAACTAAAAATAAATCGGTATTTCAAACATTATTGTCTGACAGTATTAAGTGATAGAAACACGGCTGGCGGCACGTATCCTTGAGTTCTACTGCGGCAAGGGCCTCGCAAGGCTACGAATACAGATACGGATACGGATACGTCAACACATTGTGTGCTCACATGACGCGCAACCGCGACTTCCGTGTTTTGCATGCGCGTTGACAATGGATACAGGAGCTCATGCACGTACATTAAAAACGGATACCGTTTTGCTGATTTTAGTTGTATTTTTGACCTAGATTTTTACCCCTGTATTGCTTTTAAAGGTGTCATTTATGACATAGATAGAAATGTGTTTATCATTTGTAAGCAAAATTTCGGGGAAATTGCAGTATAAACAGTCGTCTCTATTTTGCCATGCTTGCTGAAAACTTTCTTTACATGCGTTTAACATGGTGGTTCGAAAACGAACAGTTCAACAAAAATACTGTTCAATCAAATTCTCCATTGCAACAAGAACATCAACAACAAAGTTTTGGGATTTGTTTTGCTTGCAAAACCTTTATGCCAACGTGTGTTTGTATACTTCGGCCTAGGCCTGACACATAACTCTACGAATGCGAAACAAAAAATCTGAAGCGCATCCAACGTGAACGGATACCGTTATCGTATCTGTATCTGTCTCCGTATCCGTAGGCCTTACGAAACCTGTCTAATTGTCAGCTTTAGGCGACGGTTTGTATACAGGTATCAGCGGGAAAATGAGAGGGCTCAAGAATCACGCGCCTCATAATTATTTTGCGGTTTGGACTGACATTTCGTTTCCATCTATTATTAATACTGCAGTGTGACGGCGGGAAGGCTACGGACGTGATGTACGAGGAGTTGTACAACAGGACGACGCATAAGGTGATGATTATAGGCGGTGGTTGCTCGGTGTGCTCGGAGGCTACTGCTCAGGCATCCCACCACTGGAACTTAATCCAGGTTTGACATGTCCGATCTGATAGCAGTCTTTGTTCTTTATGTCATTCTAGTTGCGAAACTAACATAATCCCCTCATTAATCCCCTTGTACGGAAGCCCCGAAGGCCATACGGTGCATTAGAAGAGAATACGACGAAATGTACGCTTTTGTCTAGAACGGTCCATTTTTTGTAGGGGTTTGGACAGGCCCGCGAGAACAAATTTTTGCAAAGGGGTGCTGTTTTTTTTTTCAAAGACAATTGTCGTATACGGCGTAAGGTCCGGGCCCGCGTTCTTAAAATGCTCTTTCGTACAACCAGAGACACGATTTGGCACATAAATCTCTCCCTTTTTTTTGGGGGGGGGGAGGAATATTATAAGTGTAATTTGCAAAATGACTACCCAAAATGACGAGGCGATGTTTGGTGAAAAGATATTTCGAGACTCTTGCAGTAAATTACTAGATCGTGGCTCAAATTGAAAAATATTTCCAATGCATAGTTGTTTACGTACATTTATCGTCCTTTCGTTAATATTGTCAATGAATAACGGAATATGTCAAATTTGGAAGTGATAAGACCCAAGGGAGCAAAAAGTGCCTCTCGTAATTTTTTTACAAGGATGAACACAATAGTTTCTGAAGGCTTAATTATCCCTGGCATCAAATGCTCACTGATCAATTGCTTACAATATAGTCATACGTTTTTGGCATTGCCACGATGGTGAACGAAACATTACCTTAAAGCTAAATAATTTCATCCTTATTAACATTTTACCAGTCAGGGGAAATTAATAATTAATAATGATTGCCATTGACTTGAACAAAGCGTACCGATGGCTATTTAGTTTTATTTCGATGTCACGTTTTTTCTACAAGCACAAGCTGGTGAGAGTTTTCCACCGCATGTTACAGTATTTCGCTTTGGGCGACTGGGCTGTCTAGTGGCTAAAAGGTAGCACTGGACCGCCCAGCCGCTCAAAGCGATAGGATGTTGAGCAGGGTTTCTTCATGTCTATAAGTTTCCTGATTTTATTAAAATTTACTTATCAAATTGTTAGTTTAAAATGTAGCCATTCTACCAAAATGTTTTTGATGTGGAAACAAGAGATTTAAAATTTTAACAAATCACCTAAAATTGCACCCACGTTAATCTCCCATTAGCTGATGGCTCAGTGGTGCTCGTATTTACTTTTTACAATGGGAATTTGTTGAATTATTTACATCATTTTTTCGGCTTGTATTTATTTGTATTTTATGTAGGCCTCAACTTTGAAAACAGGTGTTTTTTATATCTATTAAAGTATTTCTTACTGTCTTTTTTTTTGCATATCACTTTTGTTTTGTGATTTAAATATTTTTTTAAAGTTCCTTAATAAATGTATGTTTAAGCTTTTTGTTTGCTTGTTTGTTTGCTTTTGTTTTTGTGTTTTCTGTTTTGTATGTATTTATCCCTCTGGGTGCTTTAGTATAATATTCCAGCTCCGGGTGCTTTAGTATATACCAGCACCCCCATCCAAAAAAGTTGGGGGTGCTGCAGCACCCACAGCACCCCCGCTCTCGCGGGCCTGGGTTTGGAGGGGGGCACCTCAAAATATACTGAAAACCGTGGACGGTTTATGGGAACGGAGAGTCCTATCCACATGCGATACTCCGGTTCATGGTTGGGTCCGAACATGCGTTTACAGCGGTGAAGGGCAGTCTCCATTTCCCGGAAAAAAAACACACCCCAAAACATTGTTATGGCGTTTGACAAATCATTCTCCACATAATATTTCCACATATTCTCCCGTTCGTTTATATGAAGGTTTAAATTGTACAATGTGTAAAGTTCATAACAATTGGTGAGCCTGGAGTCTAAAAAATTTAATCTTTAAACGTGCAACATTTGTAGGCCTATCATACACTCTAAAGAGACCCAGGTCAGAGTTGGCCAGAGCCAAGGTCCCTGGGGGCACGACCCGGAAACTGGTCCCAAAATTTGACCCTGATTCGGGGTCATTTCGACACACCTTCCGGGTTGCACTGACAAAGAAAATGGTTCAGGCCCCACGTGACACGGATCTTCTTGTACGGCACGTTGTTTATGTATCAACGTTAGCATGATAGCCCCAACACTGCCCAGGGTTGAACGAAGACAAAACGGGACCCGAACAGAGTATTGGGGCCCAATATGGAATTGCGGACAACAAACCTCTATTACTTTATTGCAATTGGCGTCCTGCATGCAACAAGTGGTTTAAATCCTCAAAAAAGGAACGAAAGTAAATATTGACAAATCACACATGCTCAGGAGCTTCTTGTTCGTGTACTATCACCAGTGGAAAAGTGTAAATATACTGGCTGGATTCTTATGCCTAACTGCGGAGACAGTTTTTGCAGCTGACACTGTACTTTAATGTGTCCCTTAGATAATATGCATACAACTCCCCATAAGAGAGGGACTGTTTGCGTCTCAATTATAGGTACAGATTATAGAATATAAGTGTGTGTGTGGGAGCTTGTCTACGCACTCAGACGAGGAATTTAACGAAAGGGATTCGGGTGTTCTGACAGAGTGCACGAGGGCGTCTTCGCCATGGCTTTCGTTCAAAAACCCAAATGGGGACGTTTAAAAAAAACCAAATAAATAATTAACCAAGTCCAAACAATGGGAGAACAAAGGAAGTCCTCGATTTACTGGATTGACAGTTACGTGTGCGGGTGTGCCCTTACACACGTCAGCTGACCTGAGTACTTTCAACAATGAAACAATGCTACCCACTGCTTGGTCGTGAAATCACGACCAAGCAGACATATGTCAACAAGCGCCTGCAGTGGTAATGAATTAATTCTCAAGGTAGAGAAACTTGGACATCTGCGCCCTCGACGAAGATAAAAAAAACCGAGTCTTCTTTTGGTTGAACGTGACAAGACAGTCAGTCATTACCCCCAGCTAATGACATTTTCTAGGCCTTGGTTGAGAACAGTTACCCAAGCAAAGGCTGAAGCAGACAATGGGACAGGATATGCTTTATTTAGTTTTCGAGTCAGCTGCATACATGGCTGGTAACTGTGATGAGACAACGTTGGGCACGTCGTTAATACCAACGAGTGACGGGCCCGGGACGGATGCTTGGGGAACATCCTGCATTAATGGGGGATCTGGCGTTCACGGAGGACGCCCTCCGTGGCAAACCATATCAAAGGCCTATGAGATGTTTAGGTCAATAAGCCTATAATTTCGTCACATCTGTCTCAAATGATATTAATGTGTTCAAAGATCAGAGAGTAGGATGTCGCTAGTTGACCGTGAATGATGGAAGCCATACTCAACATTAGTCAGGAGCTGATGTTCTTCAAGATGATGTACACTCTATAAACAATCCCTGTCCAGAATTGACCCAGAAGCCAGGTCTGCAGAAAGTTTGAACCATTTCTGGGTAGTTTTGACACATATTCCGAGTCACACTGGTGTATTATGCCCCACGAGACCCCGATCCGGGTGAAATTTAACCCAGAAAACTCTTAGAGTATATAAGTAGCTGGTTTATCAGGCTTTAAACAATAATTGAAAGAAGCCTTATTGGGTCGATAGTTGGAGGGATCCGATTCTTTCGCGAAAGGAAAAGAAAGGATAGAAGACACTTCTTGTGAACACATCTTCCAAACAGCTGCAGGTATTTGTTCAGGTCCCGAGGCTTCAGAAGTGTCAAGATGATTGATGAATTTAGTTGCCATGTTAAGTACAACTTTGATCATCGGATAAACTGAATCGGATCAACAATACGAGGACAGTCATACAGTCATCACGTTTGGGGTTGGCTGCGAAGCGATCAGCGTAAAGGTTGACTTGTCAGTATGTTGAGAGGTGACTACTGGCAAGTCACCATTGGCGAGAACAGGAATTGAAGATTTACTTATATCAAGGATCTCTCTAATAATCTCAGCCAAGACGTAGGGTTGAGGTGGACTCCTGGACAGACTGAGCATTTTTGACATTTTCTAAAAAAACCCTAATAGCTGTTTCTGGTAAGGGGGAAGTTGATGCTGTGCTTTCCTTGAAAGCGTCTCTATGAACCTGATGGAAGAAATGGTTTTGGTGAGAGATGCAGCAGCAAAAAACGTCTGGGTCAGGACCCACAACAGTTCTGACCCGGAATTTGTGTCAAAATGACGTAGAAATGGGTCAAACTGACGCAGAATTCAAGTTAAAAATCCCATTTGTTAACGGCTTTTTGGGTCGGCCTGAACCGCACATTAAGGTCAGGACCCCTGACACCCGGAATCGGGTTTAATTCGGACCCAGAAGTTTTAAGAGTGAAGGTCAATAACAGTTTTTAACATTACTCCGTTATTTTGTTTATTTGCGAGACAAAAGTGCATACACCTTTACTCATTGTTTACCAAATAAAAAAAAGTACATAATATTTTTCTCCTCGTAGGTGTCGTACTCCTCCAGCTCACCAACGCTCTCCAACCGTAAGCTTTTCCCGCGCTTCTTTCGACTGCTCTCCCCCGAGTCGGTGTACAACATCGTCAAGCTGGCCATGTGCCGCGAGTTCAATTGGAAGAAAGTAGCTACACTGCACGAATCGGTGGCTTTGTTCTCACAGGTTTTTATACAATAAACAAAATTACAAATAAATGTAAACATTTTAAAAAGCAAATATAATAGTAATATCAATATAGACTGCAGTCGCATAAATGACAAGTAGAAACTAGAGATAAATGTTACGTTAATGTATTTAAAAAAAGTACTACACAGAAAGACAAACAACATTCTTGTTTAATTTAGTTTAAAAGCGTACTGATTATGAAGTTCATACTAAAACAATGTTTTTGTGTGTGGACTAGTGCCCTTTGAAGTAAAGGCAGCAGCTGATTTCGGCCGTTTCACCAAATAAAACGACACTGTGTTCACATCCTGGTTGAGCACACAAAACATGTACACTGTCTGCGACTGTTTTGTCAGCTCTACTAATCCTGTTTAAATTTTTTGATGAGTCCAAAAATATTCGGATGAAATAATATGGACAATTAGGATGACGTTTATGAACTACTCAAACTTTATCAGTAAGCCGGTTGAATGTTTTGACTTTCTATGACAGGCCATGAGTGACTTCCACACAGAAGCAAGGAAACTTGGAATCGAAATCCTCGGCGCTGAAAGCTTCGTTGGCGATCCGAAATCCCAAGTTGAAAATATCAAGGTAAACTGAACTGTTCTCAGATTATTTACAACTCATATATCAATGGGCGAAGAAGGTACGGAAATGATTTCGAAAAGCGTACGCCCAGAGGGCCCGTTTTCATCAGCTCTTCTTGCCGCGGGAGGTCTGCAGAGCGCTTAAGCCTCGTGCGAGACGAATTTTAGCGTCACAAATTCGCAACGAGCACTTTGGAAGAGTTGAGATGTGTGCTAACTGCTAAAAAACATTCGCAGCAAAAACTGACCGGTGACGTCCAAATTCGCTTCACATTCGCATTCACAGGAAGTATGAACCGGGCTTTACGGTCGCCATTCGCGAATGGTGCTCAATGGGAACCATTAGAAAAAATGGCGCAGATACGGGAGGCGTGTTACGTTACGCGGTGTTTACGTATTACGTACGCACTTTTCATCTCCTTGCATACTTTGCATGTTTTTTAATGTTCATGCACAAGCACTGTGTAATTCAGCCTTTGGGCTGCAAGGAGTGTTTTGAATAAAAAATTAAAAAATAAATAACAATAATCAAGATGCCTGCTCTGCAGCTTGAAACAATAAAAACTGTCGATGTTGTTAGTTTGTATTAGTGGGTAAAATATAGGCTCGAAAAATATTATTTAACCCACCCGCAAACCCGGCCGCTCTCCCATTTGGGTCAAGTTCGCACACGGACCATTCATCTTGCATAAATTATTACGCCGATATTAAATGGTACAACATCTGGGCCCAATTTTATTATTTTCTGTCAGCACGTCTGTGTGTGTGTATCTCTCTGTGTACTATAGAAAATACAACATTTCCATTATTATTTTCTTTTCTGAATCGATCAAACAATTACCTCGACCAATCACCACAGGAAACTAACAGCCTCGCAAAAAGGCCGCCTAAGGCGGCCTTTTCGCGAGTGGTCACTAATAACGACAAGGACGCACGTGCACTGGCACAAACTCGTTACAATTTATGTGAATTTCGCTTTGGGTAAAAAAAAGAGAAATTGCGCCTCCTGCTAGCGTAAGCGCCGTTTATACTCAATAACATTAACGTTGTAAATTCAAATAATTGTTCATTTCATTTGCGTTGTCTCCCAATAATACAAATGTCACTCGAAAATTGAAGTGTCAAATTCAACGCTCTTAAAAAGAGTGCGGTGGGTGACAACTCATTGTAAAGTTAAAGTTCATCAGACATGAGATAGCGTGTTAGATTTTACTTTGACAATGTTAATTTAAACTTTTTTCATATTTTTGAAATCTAACCTTTTCTGTTCAGTTGCCACTGACGCAGTCTTTCAACACTCCAGCTTCTAAGAGTGTGTCATTCCCCAAGCACTCTGATATAATCTAAGGAAAAGTTACTTGCATGCCTCTTCTCTTGCATAAATGAAAATGGTGATGATTGTTTTTATTTGACAATCCTTTATTCAGCAAAAAAGTAATATAAAACTTAAAACCAAATAAATAAATACAATGTGCGTTGTTGTCTATACACAGTCTCAACAACTATTACAGCGTCACAGACGTGTGTTTGAGATTCGAGTTACTGTTATTTGCTAACAAACTTATATTTGATGGTACCCCAAATTTTAACTTCAACTTCCTAAACTCACATACAATAAGTTGGGCATGGAATTAACATCTGAAAAACGTGAGTCTTGCTCTGTAAGTGAGTTGATATATAATTATTTCACTACACATCTAAAGGAATGCTGCAGTTGACAGCAGCGATCAAAAAAACCCAAACCAAAAACAACAAAAAAACGCGCTGTTTGCCTTTATCAAAAAACATATTTTGTACACCTTTTGAAATGTTTTCTAACATTAGGAACGGCAGATACCAATCAAAAAAAGAAAACATAATACAAAAAAAAAAAAAAAATCAATCCATCTCTGAAGGCTAGCAGTTTTTTAGGTTACTTTTCCCCCTTCTTTTTTCTACAGTTTATGCTCCAGGGATTCTTAAAGATGGACTAAAACGGAACAATGATAAAGGCTGTGTTGCTGTTTTCGTTCGAGAAATGTATAATGATTACTAATATATTATTATTATTCAATAAAATTTGTTCCTTCATGCAAAAAAACACAAAATTGATCGGCGTTCTACGACCCAGAAAAACTCAGTTTCAGCAAAAGCCCTTAACTCATGAATAATTCATACTTTGTGTGTGACGTAGTACCCATGACGCTTTATATCTCGAGTCGATCGTGTGTTACGTGTGCGTGCATTTTACCATACAATGCAATGCGGAGTACAGCGGACAAGCTAGGTTATATTTTGGTACAACTCTTTTCGACCGAAAAACAGCGAAAAATGTCCGATAGCAGCGAGTATTGGGAAGACCACAGTATAGATGAGGAAGAGGCAGTGATGGCAGCTCTAGCGATGAGGGGAGCTCACCAGACGAGAGAGAAGGCGAAGACGAAGAAGACGAAGAATGTGGCGCTGAGCCATACCGGTTCGAGCCACTTGCGGTGCCTGCTGTTAACCAGCCCGGTGACGGTGATCGTCGGGCCGAAGACGACGAGGCAAACCCTGATGATCGACGGTTAAACACAGACTGGTAAGCCCACAAAATGATTCATGAATAAAATACTGATTGATGCTTCGTTTGATCAGTTCATTTCTGCTGTCAAAAATAGATGTAGGCTAAGCTTATTGTGGGCCATACTTGACAAAAACATGAACGAACATGATGGAGACCGTAGGTTTATTATCTACCTCCATTCATGTACATAATTAATATAGTGCTAGTGTACATGTACGTGTACAATGAATACCCTTTAAATGTACATGTACACATGTGATGGGATGATGGGATGGGATTTCACTGCTCAAAATTCAAATAAAATCATGATCTTTTAGTTTTACCATCAAGCTTTGAGCATTTTGACTATTTTATTATTTTTTTTCTTTCCCTTAAATCAAACTAAAGGTTGTACATGTGTACCCCCTGCATGTTTGATCTGTCCATGAAAAAATGTATTCCTTCAAGATGTACCGGGTACCTGTCCTTGATCAGTTCATGGGGGGATGTATTTCAAGATCAATTTTCAAGAAGTGCAACCCCAGTGACAAAGTTACTAAAACTATATTTTCCAAACTTGTTTTTTTGTGGTAATACTAGGTGTTTGTGTGGCCATTGTGTCCTTCAGCCTTTGCTACCAAACTATATATGTTGCAAAGAAGTTGAGAAAACAGAGAGCATGATGTGGCAGCTGGACATCAACATAGATGATCCGAACCAGTGCCTTACCATCCATGATTGGTTTGATGCAACCTGCCTCCACCCAGGAGTGCTTGCAACAGCATACCTTCAATACAGAGCATACTATGGCAGAGATGCAGTTGAAGGAACGCTTGACCAGTAAGTGATTTGAGTGTTGACTGTATCATGTACAAAGCCAATGTACCATCAATTTCAATTAATATTGTAGAGCTGTCAGTTTTGAATGTTCTACATACGAAGCAGATTACATGTATTTTTGATTGACCAGAATGAGCATCGCTGTTTACTTCAGAGTAACTGCACATCTGAATATGAGCTTTGTTGACCTATGTGCATCTACACAAATGTATGTCTTATTGTACATGCATTACATGTATGTAACTGTTTACTTTGGATCATGATTGCCTTTTGGCATGGTTATAGTTTTAAAGCAATTGAGGTTCACGTGGTGTTAAACAATATCAACACTCCACCATGCAAACCACAAATCTTGTGTTAATAATTTTGTATGTTTTTTTCGTTTTGTTTTATAGAAAATATCGCCATGTTGCATATCGGCAAGTGGTGAGGTGGTGTTGGGGCTATCTTGGTCGCTTCAACCGGGTGCCACTGCCATCATGTGTAATGGCAGCAATATGAAGGACGTTCCCAAACCCTGGTGGACAGTATAAAGGATTTTCGTATCCACCATTGGATTAGGCGGCTTTGCTTTGGTTTATTGTTTTAATTCGTAACATTTTCCCTAATTATAATGATCTGGAGGGAGTCACAAATTATTTTGTGCTTTCATAAACCATAATAATTTACGTGTGTATTATTTCATTTTGTGTCTTTTCAGAGGGGGGGGGATTGAAGTTGATTAATTTAACACTAATGTGAAATAAACTTGTTCTATTTTGCCAACAATACACTATAGTAACATGGTAACAACATTACAAACTTGGTGTGGCAGAAAGATGCCAAGAACTGAAATTTAAAAAAACCTTAGTACATGTACTTTAACACAAAATATGTATGTATTTGCAACCAACAATAGAGTTTATTTTTGAGGTTAAAATATCAATATTAAAAAAGTTGCCTCTTGATGACGAAAACAACTGAATCAAAATCATGTAGATACTTGGTTAAACCGAACTAAAATACAAGAATAGAACAACAATAATGTATACAGGCCATGTCATTCTGTCTTCAAACAAAGTTGATTCTACTACCCTGACAATGCCCCCCCCCTCCTTAAAAAAAACCACCTAAGCATACACATGTACCAAATCATTTGTTTTAGCTGTTTTTCTCTTAGTACGTTTTGGGAGCAATAAATTGTAAAATACAAGAATAGAACAACAATATTGTGTACAGGCCATGTCATTCTGTCTTCAAACAAAGTTGATTCTAATACCCTGGCAATGCCCCCCCCCTAAAAAAAACCACCTAAGCATACACATGTACCAAATCATTTGTTTTAGCTGTTTTTCTCTTAGTACGTTTTGGGGGCACATGCTCGACTTCCTTCTTTCTCTTTCCTTTCACATGCACCCCTGTGATCGTTTTCCCTGGACCAACAACGGTTTGTGATCCACCTGGTGGCTCCTCTTGGCCTGGTGTTGGTTTCTGTCTACCAACAGGTTGGGTTATTTTTGCAAACCTTGACACGAAACCTGCAACTGCTGCATCTTTTTCCTGCCGTGTGAAGGCTGATGTCAATGGCCCAGGTTTACACATCAGCTGCGGATGCAGTTATTTTGATGTCTTGTCACCCTGCTGACAAAGAACCACTGCCTTATGCATGATTTTCTTTGCATAATCTGTTTTTATGAAAAATAAAATAAAATAAATAGAATCATTAAGTAGGATTTGAAAATTTGCATGGCAGAAATACAATCTAGTAAGGTTTGAGGTAACACCATGTAATGACAATCTCTCTGTGAGTTGGGGTGGTTTTGAAAAGAACCATACAGGATTCAACACAATACAAGAACAAAAGGAGTTGCGCATGCAACAACAGCAAGGGGCGAATCCTGGATTTGTTCGGGGGGGGCAGGTTTTTCTTTTTCTTTATGTCTGATAGAAAACCTGTTATTTTTTAAAGTCCGACCTGGGGGGGTGTTGAACCCCCAAACTCCCCCCCCCCCCCCGATCTGCACCTGAACAGTTTTTCAAAAAGCGAGGAAAGTACCATGAAGAGTAAGAATTTGTACACTGTTTTTCAGTTTTCAATGGACAGGTGAGAAACTAAAAATGAGGAAATCATTTGATCCGCTGCAAACTTGCATGTCTGGGGGTTTATTAGCAGGTTTGAAACTGTACAAAATACATAATACTTACTGAAAGTGCTTATATATTGACAAGTAGCTTCTGGGCTGTGTAACCTCCGCTGTCTTGTTTTGATCGAGGGTGAACGACTGAGAATCTTAGGTCTCCCTTTCTCGTTCTGGCTCGTCTTCGTCACTGCATTCTCATTGTAGTGTAGAGCTGCTAAGTAGATTCTATAAAAAAGAATATGAAAATAAAAAATAAATAAATAAATAAAAAATCAGTGCTTAAAAAGAACTGGCCTAACTTGACAAATTCAAACAAAGTAAACACTCCATGTGATTGGCCATCCCGAGCCTATAAACAAAAATGATAGGACAAATTTGGACCAGGGATGGGAGCATGAACATATTTTGGAGCTGTGCCTTCAAAAAAAAAGAGTGAACAATTCTTAGGCATACACTCAGGATTCTCAGACAGCTTTGGCAAAAAACAATTGTCCAGCATGGACTAAGTTAAATACTTGTCAGCAAGACAAAGAAACTGGAACTGTATGGAACAGTCAAATTTCAAAATGGATTAAATAGGATTCACACATGATTGAGCATGAATAATCAACATGCCAGAAAGTAAACCAGAGCTTGAACATGCCAAAGCACGGCCATCATTCAGCTACTTACTGTGGCATCACTCAAGGCCACTATGTAGCTAATGCAGATCATACGGGTCAGATTCAGAGCATGCACAGCGGCGGCCATTGTCATTTGATATGATGATTGACCACATCAAAAGAGTAGAGATTGTTTACTATTTTTTTTCTTATTGGGCCTAAATAAATCATGGAGATAGAAATCTCAAAAGCAGCTTAAACTATCATTTCGGATGCTTTTTATTAACAAGAACTTACCCGGCTTCTCTCTCTCTCTATCTCTTCTGGAATGCTGTCCCAGTGAAGCCACCAACGTTACGTTTCAAGAGCCCTTTTTGCGACTCTGCACCTGACTCTGCGGCCACGGCAGACCCGGCGGAGGCCGATGACTCGGCCGACGTAGTAGCAGTAAGCTGGTGGTGGTACATGTAGATACACGAATTCTCTCGATGTTTGGCGCTTTCGTGGGGATCGATCCAGGCTTCAAACGAAACTTTGTTGTCAAACCCAGTGATTTTTTCAAAGCACTTGAAGGTTCAATACAGTCCTCTGAAAAATGTGCTGAACAAATCAAAGGCCTACTTCTTGCCGAGAAGGTGAAATTCTTTCGTGTATTATTTACGAACTTCACCCATTCCTTTGATATCGCAGGATCCCGCGGAAATTGAACAAAATCTCTGGATTCTTAGAACTATTTCTAGTGCATCCACCAACAACACATGAAGTCGGCATTATTGTAGCTGATACACTAGAAAAAAAAGCTTCGTAAAAACTTCATGCCTCTGCAGGAAAACGCATGCATAATACACACGGAATAACATTGCGTCTTTTGTTTACTCTCGGTTGCTCATGGGTAGTACGTCATCACTTTTCGCTGGTTTACAAGTCCGCTGGTACTATATCGTGGATTTCATTGTGGTTTTCAATGGATCTTTGCCGGGAACCAGTACAGGGCGGAAAATTTCAAAATCGAAGAATCGAGGTCTAATTTTATCGGTCAAATTGCAACAAAATTATTTAGAGAAAAACATGACCACAACAATAAATTGTTACCTGAACACAACATAAACAAGTTTCGATAGTAAAATTAATGTGTGAGTTTTCGTTGTAGTCCATCTTTAAATAAAGGCTTTGGGTGAAGCATTTTTACAGCTGAACAGAACGAAGATTTGAGGATGCATTATGCAATTTTGTTTTGAAAAGTAATAACCAATAATTAGTGATGTTGTGCTGTCAGCTACAGTACAGGTGTAAGTGTGCATGGGATATTTTAACATTAACTTTCAGATGAGACCCCTTCTCATCATGTACTTAAAAACAAAATAAAATAAAACAAACAAACAAACACCCCAACACCCCAACAAACAAAAAAGCCTAACAACGGCACGCAACATTCAATCAACCTGTGAACATTTCATCTATTTTAGGAGTCAAGTTTTACTGAAAAACAAACAAATACGGTGGACATTTTGTGTGGGACTTTGTGCAAGTTGCTAAAACCGAAATCGGAAAAAAGTTAGTACTATAATATGTTGTACTTCTCCCTTCTCAACAATCTAAAACTCCCAGGGTGCTGACCCATTAAGGGTCAGGCTTATCTGTATTGTGGGTAAAAATAGGATTTTAAACATGATGCTGCGTCGGTTTGAACCTTGCTTGGGTCATTTGACACAGATTCCGGGTCAAACTGACCCACAAATGGGTCAGGCCCAACGGGACCCGGATAAGGGTCAGTTCGGATCCCGATGTTTTGAGAGAGACCCTTTAAAGTATTTCAGACGGAAACATTCCTCCGGAGAATGGCTATTTTTGACCATTGGGGTTTTCAGATTAAATTAAAGGAACAACCCTGCGCGTTCTTCTAAAATGTCTATGCACTGAGCCGGTGAAGGGCAAGGTTGATCGTCTTGTTGTCGACTCAAGACAAAAACAAAATCACCATGTATAAACGTCGAGGTCTTGGTCAACCGCAAGCTGATAGACGGATCGAACTGCTGTTAAAACACATTAAGCATGAAGCCGGTACTCATAATTAAATAACGAAGTCACGTTCGCCACTGTCGGGTGGAGACGGTTTTGAGGAACGCTTCATGCATTTGTAATCTCGATTATTAGGAATTCCATTAGGAATTCAGAGGGGATAAAAGATGCAGAAAATCTGCGAGAACTCTTATTCTATTTGACTTATATTGAATTTGGGTCGGCGAGCACCCGGAAGCTAAAAGGATCGCGCCCTTGCATTTGTCTCACTTTGGTTTATACAAAACAACTTTTGCAAAGCATGGTATGGTTTTTAAGGTATCTTTGGTTATTGGAGTGTTTATTTTTTATTTTTTTATTTATTTTTTTTTTTTTTTTGGGGGGGGGGTCCCCGAAAGGTAGGTTTAATTCAATCTATTAGAATTGAAAATGCACACCAGCCAACCAACTTGTGCAAAAAAAAGTAATTACGTGTAATTATTGCGGTGATCACGGTTCAATCAGGTGGAAATACTTAGATTGCAATTATGGGCTTGGTAATCAGCGAGCTGTTATTTTGAAATGAGAAAAAATCTACCCGCTGATTGCCAACTATCTTGAATGACGATTAATTGTTGTTAAGATTGGGGCAGAAATTTTATAAGCAACGCCCCCATAATTCTCGGAAAAACAAACTACGTCATTGGACATTGGAAACAAATTGAGATGAATTCCTCAGGCAATATTTAATATTCTTTTTGCTGTCTTATAAAAAAAAAAAAAATTGATGCTTTTATTTTTTACCGTGTACAAGTTTTTAAAAAATAGTTTTCTTTTTTGCTTTCTCTGTCCCTTTTCCCCCCTTTGCTGTGTCCCAATTTTCCCCACTGTTTTGCCCGAACTGGAGAGATTTCTTATGCGATGACTATAGGTGAATTGGGTCAAAGGTCCAATATAAATCCTAATTGGAAAAAACAAATCCATTGATATTTATTTCAAAAGAGGTGCTCCGAAATCTCATTACAGAAACTGGGAGCACGTATAATCATTGGCGGGTTCTACACGGCAAATGCAAGGAAGGTATTCTGCGAGGCTTACCGTCAACAAATGTACGGAGCAAAATACGTCTGGATTGTACCAGGTATTAATGTAACTTTCAGTCTTTTAAAGTTTCCATCTAAGGCTTATTGTCAATGGGTTTTTTTGGTTGTTGTTTTTGTTGTTGCTGTTGCTGTTGTTGTTGTGGATAAATGTCAAAAACACACCTCTCTGAGCAAAAAGCGATTGTTATGTATAGGCGCCCAATTGAAACCTAGTTGTAAAATGAAATGAGGAAATTCAGTTGAAAAGCATTAGAATATTTCTGTTCTTGATATTCTTTTCTATCTGTGTTTGCCTTCTTGCTTATTTATTTAATTATCTTTTATTGTTTGTCTAACTATTTTGTATTATTATGCTGTATTAACTGATGTTTGAGGTTTTTTTTTTTTTTTTTTTTTTTTTTTTTTGCATTTTCAAAGATTTTTGTTTGTTATTCAAATGTGTTGTTTACACATCCGGGTATTGTCTAGGTTAATTTAAGCTTAATTATTCATTATGTTGTATGATTTGATTTCATCTCTACCATTGACATTCGACATACCGATTTTGTGCACAAAGGATGCTGGCATGGTTTTGTCCTAACCCTCTTTTGCCAAATTACTGTCCCATGTTGATTGAGACCCCTCTAGGACGCGTGGCAAGGTACAGCTTAGGATATCATCGTTTACGAGCTGACCAATTTTTACGATGTGGTTAAGACAGTGTAAATATTAAAATATGATAGCAAATGCTGACAGCGGTTCTCAACTTAGAGCTAAACAGTTTATCAGGGTTTTTTTTCTTCTTCAACATATCGACGCTATTAATATAATTCTGAAAATGCTGCAACCTTTCAGGAAGATGTTGAGAATATTTGTCACCGCAATTCTTGGCGTTATGGAGGACTTTATGAGATGATATCGGTAGCTGCTTTCGAGTGGCATCTTTTCATAAAATTCGGAAACCAAAAACGGAAGTCGCCTAAAAAAAATACACCCATACGACCACCTCTGCGCCCGGGGTTAACTTGTGCATAACTGATGAAGAGACGAATGTTTAGGATTTCATTCAAAAACATATAAGCACTTTTTTTAAAAGTGCTATCTATCTATCACCAAAAATACTCTGAGGCAATGGGGGAAAAGAGAAAAGAGATGTTCCTATAACAAATCTCTTAAACCTACAAGCACAAAATGTGCGGTACGTAATTAATATTTAAGACACTGGACCGCCCATCCCAGCCGTCTTAGAGCGATACACCGTAACATGCGGTAGACGGAAACGCTCACAAGCTTGTCAGTGTGTAGGACAAAAAAGTAACATCAAGATAAAACTAGATAGTCATTGGTAAGCGTTGGTCAAGTCAATGGCACTCGTCTTTAGATAATTATATATTTCCCTCACCACACATGACTTCTTCAATGTTAACGCTACTGAAGATGACATAACTTAGCTCTTATACGGACAACTCGCTCATTTGTAACTCAAATTGTAAATTTCTTCAATTATAAATGATACTGTCAAAGGCCTTTGCCTTGGCAATTAATTAGTGTGAGCATCCGGGCTAGGTCATAGCCTTCAAAAACCATTGTGTTCAGTTTTACCGTATGGATTTTTAAAAATATAATAATCGCTGTAAAAATGACCGTTAGCTGTTAACGAGCACTTATTGTTCCGTTTGGACTCATCACTTCCGAACGTAAAAAATATATAATTCAATGACAGTATGAACGAAAAGGACAAAATTGTACATAAATAATAATTTTTTGGAAATTTGAACCACGATTGTAGTGATGTACTTTTACAAGAGTCTTGAAAACTGAAAATAAGCATTTTTACAGAAAAGCCAGGTGGCGCAGGGACTAGATGGTAAAGAGCACATTGACCCTTTGCATTGACGTCATCACGCCGCCATCTTAGAGGCAAAACGATGGCGAAACAATGGAAAAATGCACATCTTGTACGCGCAGCGCAGAGCGTGGGCCAATGAGCATCCTTATTTTGCCCTTGAGCCAAGGGCGCCCTACTCAAATGACGTCACGTGCACGAGGTCTATTGAGAGCACTCAGATTTACATTGCCACGGTAATAAGAACCTGTCTGTTTGTAGAAATTGATTCTACAAAATTAATTAAGAGCATCAGCAAAATTCTCATTTCAGTTCTGGGGGTGTTTCATAAAGCTTAACAATTAATCTTATCTCCAAATAATCAATCTCATCTTCAAACAATCAATCTTAAACTCCTCAATTTTACAATTAATCTTATCTCTGTTTCATAAAGCAAGTTAAGATTAATATCAATCTTAACTTTACTCACCAATCGATCTTAGCCCCACACTTGATCAAAATCAATCTTAGAATCAAAACAATTAATCTTAAGTCTCAATTGACAATTTGGCGGGAAACTTAACAGCACTCAAATTCAACACATTTGTTGCAGTTTCAGTTATTTAGATGGTAAACCTACGTTATCTCGACAAATTTTGACGTTTCTACTTCTTGTAAGGGAACATCAGCGTGCTTTGCGCATGGAGAGGTTTTTTTAGAGATAGGAAGAACCCACTAGATGAGTTTAATGATGTGCAGATGTTAAAAAAAATATCGTTTTACGCGGTTTGGGTGCATGCACATCATTGATTTGTTAGAGAGCAGGCTTGCGAGAACGAATTTTTGCAAAGGGATGCTGATTTGTTCAAGGACAATTGGCGTGAGCAGAGCGCAAAGCCATTATGGCATGTGGTCCGGGCCCGCTGAAATGCTCTGTCGTACAAGCACAGACACGATTTGCCACATAAATTTCTCTTTTTTGAGGGGGGGGGGGGGCAGGATTATTATTAGTGTAATTTGCAAAATGATTACCCCAAAATGACTTGTTTTCACGAGGTGAATGAAAAGATATTTAGTTTTCAAGACTCTTGCAGTAAATTACTAGAGTCCGCTTCAAATTGAAAGATATTTCCAAGGCTAGTTGTTACGTACATTTATCGTCCTTTTTCGTATAATATTGTCATTAATAGGATTTGAAACTTTGCATGGTGGAAGTATAACTAAGTGAGGTTTGCGGTAACACCATGTGAAAATCTCTTTTGAGTAGTGTAGGTTCTGAAAAGATCTGAAAAGAACCGGTGGTTAACGACTCAAGGTTTCGATCAGCATGCTCTGATTGTCTTTAAACGTTTCGATCAGTATGCTCTGATCGTCTTCAGGAGAAGACGATCAGAGCACCACCGGTTCTTTTCAAAACCTACACTACTCAGAAGAGATTTTTACATGGTGTTATCGCAAACCTCTCTTAATGTTGTCATTGAATAACAGAATATGTGAGGTTTAGAAGTGATAAGTCCTAAGGGAACAATAAGCGCATCTCGTTAACGGCTACCAGCAATTTGTTGTTTATTATTTTTTTAAAGGATGAACACAATAGTTTTTGAAGGCTTATACCTGACATCAAATGCTCAATCATTGCTGATTAATTGCTTAGTCATACGTGTTTGACTTTACCATGAAGATGAACGAAAATTACATTAAAGCTAAATAATTTCAACCTTATTAACATTTAACCAGTCAGAAGGAAAATAATAATGACCTATATGATTGCCATTGACTTGACCAGCGCGTACCGATGACTATGATTTATTTTGATGTGGCGTTTTTTCTACAAGCATAAGCTGGTGAGAGTTTCCCACCGCTTTTTACAGTGTATCGCTTTGGGCGACTGGGTTGTCCAGTGGCTAAAAGGTAGCCACTGGACCGCCCAGCCGCCCAAAGCGATAGCATTTTGAACAGGGTTTCTTCATTTTTATTAGTTTCCTGATTTTATTTTAATTTTACTTATTATAAATCGTTAGTTTAAAATGTAGCCATTCCACCAAAGTGTTTTTGGTGTGGAAACAAGTGATGTAACAATAATAAAAATCATCTAAAATTGCACCTACTTTAATCTCCCATTAGCTGATGGCTCAAAGGTGCCCGGAAGCTCAATGATGACCTTATTGTCGCCAGACTTGCATAGCCTTGTCCAAGGCTCTTTACGCAAGCACCCCGCTTTGAATTCACCAGGTAGCATAACAATACAGGCACGGTACTGCAGTACTTGATATACAGTATACCGTGGGGTCGAAGCATGGTTTTTCAACCTCGTACTAAAAACGAAGCCAAAACAGAGCCTTGTTCCCATTGTAAACGGCAGTTTATGTTTTTCTTTATCATTGCGCAGGGATTCCAGCGCTAATTACGTATGCGGGAATCGGATATTGAATATTCATTTCCTGTACTGGGCGGATAATCGTCCAATCATAAACTCTCGTTATGACGTAATGAGTATGTAGTATTCGCCTTGCCACTATACATTAACCAATGAGCATACACCTTCGGGAAATATTAGCATAAAGCAACTCCACCCACAATCTGACCTTTTTACAGTGGGAACAAGGCTCTGTTTCGGCTTGTTTTTTGGTACGAGGTTGAAAAACCATGCTTCGACCCCACGGTATACTGTAATATCAAGTAATGCAGTACCGTGCCAGTACTGCTATGCTACCTGCTGGTGAATTCAAAGCGGGGTGCTTGCGTAAAGAGCCTTGGACAAGGCTAGACTTGCACGGTCTTTTGAACGTGACCACAGGGTACCCAGTCAACCTATTGCTTACTCCGTTATGGTCCAAAGACCTTTGTGGTCTGGATATTTTTGACCCCATTCCTACCGCTCGAGTTTGCTGAAAAGATGTTTAGTTTTCGAGGCTCGTGCAGTAGATTACTAGAGTTGAGGTTCAAGATGAAAAATATTTCCAAGGCTAGTTGTTTACGTACATTTATCGTCCCTTTCGTTAATATTGGCATTGAATAACATAATATATCAAGTTCTGTTTAAGTGCCTCTCGTTAACAGCTTCCTGGTAATTGTTATGTCGATTTTTATTACAAGCATGAACAAAATATTTGTAAAGGCTTTGATAGATCATTACTAATTTCCCCCTTCACAGTTGACTTTAATGTTAATAGCGATGAATTCATTTAGCTTGAATGTAAACTTATTTCGTCATCATGACAATGTGAAAAACTATCAGTGAGCAATTGATGCCGGGTAAAAGTGTTCGAAAACTATTGTGTTATTGGTTGGTTTAATTCAGAGGTTGGTTTATTTCTGAAATATTCGCTGTCACTTGCCGATTCATGCTGCCAAAACGGCAGTGTATAAGTCAGCAAAAACACATAGGGGCCCAAATTTGTTTAATGAAAGTAATCTTAGTCTATACTGTATACATTAAACTAAATTATAGCAACTTATTACCTTTCTAATATAACAACAAATCATCAAAAACTACACGTCTGAATGCATTTTCTACTTCCCACTGTTTCACCACTCACTCACACGGAAAACAAGATGGCCAACTTGAAAACAGTTTTGACAGCCAAAAAGTTGCTCTAGGTCAAAGGTCGCACTTCAGGCTCTGTCACTAATACTGAAGGCTTAAGATACAATTGATATTAATCTTTTCTTACGCTTGATCGATCTTACACTAAGATTGATTTTATGAAACAGATTTGTACAATTAATTGTAGACTAAGATTGATTCAAACTTAAGATTAAAATATAAGATTAATTGTTTCATGTTCTTTATGAAACACCCCCTGGTGTTGTTGTTTAGGCTGGTATGAGTCGAACTGGTGGAAGGTTTCAGACGGCTCAATTGATTGTTCTGAGGAGCAAATGGAGGACGCCACCAACGGCCTTTTTGGTTACATATTCGAAAGCTCACCGTCAGAGGCCAACCGGAGACCGTCAGTCTCAGGATTGGTAAGGAGCTATACTTTTATGTATACGATACACACTAAGTCCAGGTTAATGGTTGCAATTTGATTTTTTAAGAAAACAAACTTAACTGAATAAAAGTTCAGAATTTAAGCCAAGAATTGGGCACACTTATGTGTGCTTAAGTTAAAAAAATCGGAAATGAAGTGGTGATTAATTATTTGAAACTTGTAATTTTCGTTCCAATTTCATAAAGACCTTATTTTGTTGAGTACACCACGAAAATGATTTTGAACTAGGAGGTCCTCTTTAAGATCGCTTTATTGTTAATTTCGATTACCACAAACTGTATTCACATAGCCCAATAAATGGAAAAGTGTACATTAACTCTCTAACAATACGTCAACCACTTTCCGTTGTATTTGTTGCCGCCGCCGCCGCCGCCGCCGTCGTTGTCGTTGTCGTTGTCGTTGTCGTTGTCGTTGTCGTCGTTTTCCGTTTACATCTGAAATGGTGAAAGTTTCACAGGTTGAGAAACTTCAGTCAGAAACTTTAGGGTGAAATTACTATTTCAAAAAGAAACGACAAGGGGCTACTACTCTGGCATCCCGGAATAGAGATAATTGACAGAGTGAGGAAACCACCAACATAAGGCTTAACCTTACTCGTATATAGTAATACGAACAAAAACCAGAACAAAAAGTACTTTCCTCTTAGACATCCAGCCAGTTGATCGAGAGATACCAAGCTCTGACTGGACATCAAGACATTGAATCTTTGATTGGTTACAACCGGATTACCTCAAGCTATGATATCATATGGATGGCCGCACTAGCTCTGAATGCCACACATAAGTTACTTCAAGAATTAGGTAAGTCACGCTCAAAGTACAAAATTGTAGCTTCCATGTCTAGAGCACGAATTCTCAAAAGAAAACATTCAAGTCATTTCGGAAGCAAGCTGATCCGGAAACGGGTAAAAAAAAAAGGGGGGGGGAAATTTCGACTACGATTCTGCGTCACTTTTGACCTTTTCATGGGTCGTTTTGACATAGATTCCGTGTCATGATGACCCAGATATCGGTCAGGCCCCACATGACTGGGAGAGCAAAATCGCCGCTGATTAAAACTCACTTTTATGGATAATGGTTCTGGGTAGTTCTCTGTTTTTAATTCAGAGCATTCAAATGTGATCTAATTTTAAATTAAATACATGAGCACCTATAGTGAGACTGATGAAATGGACTTGAGTTTTGTTTTCTTCATTAAACTCATCTTTCATTTTATAGCTCATAATAATATATTCGTTATGTTATTTGGAGCTACATTTTAGCTCTAACTTAAAGCAAAGGGCGGAATGGAAGAATCAATATTGTTACGACAAATCAATGCCAACAACAAAGCTATGAGCAAATGCAAAATGTAAAAAAAAAATAAATAATAATAAATAATAATAATAATTACACAAGGTTGTAAAATAGAAGGAGAAAATAGACAAGAACCCCCCCCCCCCACATTCATATGCTTTCTATTCTTCCTGTTACGTTTCTATTTATTCTTGTTTTCATTCCATTTATTATGCTTTTTAATAATATTACCAATCAATTGATGTATTAGGATTTTGGATTTTTAATGTTTGTCGAAAATCTTTATATTTTTTGTGCAAATATTCTACTGGCAGTAACTCCTGTCATATGGAAATTGTGACGACCGTAATTTTTAATGCTAGATGCTTTTAAGAATAATGATTTCGGTGAAACAATATTTCCATGGCCTCCATAGATACAAATGAAACTTCATGCTGGTAAAATTCCAATAAAGGAATGATTAAAAACCTTGTATCAAGTACCATTCTTTAAAGTGACAATACTTCCATGGCGTGTTTCATTCAGCTTAGAGAATATTGTAAGCTGACCTTTATCACAACCTCGTGTGTGCACAGTGAAAGTTTGTCATCATTGAATGACATACATTTATAGAAAAAGGATCATCCTGAGAAAGTCAATCGTTGAATCCCACACGTCTCGTCTAAGAATTAATGTTTCAATCATTAACTTCAGACCCGCCAAGGTCGGTTGCAGATTTCGCCTATGACAGAGGGACCGTGGAGATTCTATTCGACATAATAAGCAACATGACATTTGAGGGTGTTTCGGTGAGTGCTTCAAATTTAAAGGGTCGCTTCGTTTTTAGTATTAAGTTCCCCCTCCCCCGAAAGAAAAAAAAAAGGAAAAAAATATTTACAATTTCATACGAACGAGAAAAACTAAAACGTAAAATACAAATTGGTCCTTCGGCCATATGAGCGGAAATTGCAAAACGTTTCTGCTTTTGCATGGAATGATCTTACACTTGCCATTAAAAGCTTGCCAACTCTTACGAGTTTTAAAAAGCATGTAAAGGAGTAAATTGTAAGTTCAAATTAGAAATTTGCTTTTTAAGTCTTTTTTTGGTTGATTATTTTTTGCTTTCGTTGATTTCTAGTTTTTATGTGTCTTTTAATCTCCAAATCTTTGTAAAATTTAGCTTTTTTAGCTGGAGACAACAGTGTCTTTCTGTTTAACAGTTTTGACGGTGTAATAATATATATATTTTTTTAAACCACTGATCGGAGTTTACCCTCATTTTTAAAGATGACGTAAAAAATAAATCAAAAATTGGAGAAGGCTAGACTGAGGAGGAAAAAATTAAGTTTTCTACAAACAGTCTGCCACTAACAACATTTCAAAAAATTTCAGACTGGCAATACACTCGAGAATATTTCAAAAACATAAACATTTAAGATGTCCGAGTTGTATGGGTTGTATCAAGGAGAAAGCTGTTGACTGCTGCGTTAAATAAAAAGGATGATATTTAGCATATAAAGTCTCAGCTTAGGTTTTGACAATATACATATCATCAGGTCGATAAATGTTTAACAAACGCTACACAGAACGTAACCCCATTTGACCTTGACTTCCGGTTCAAACCGGAAGTTGAAAATTGACAAAATTCATTTCTCCAAAACTATGTGATATTTCAACATAAGTTTTTCATCACGTTATAGATGAGTGATCCTGCTCAAACTTTTGCACCCAGATGATAACATAAAAACAAAAACTGGACGTCAAAGTGCACGTGTCTGTTGACCAACATTGTATGACAACGCACGATAGTATAGGCCTACACGTACATACGCCGAACCTGTACAGCCGGCCACGTGTACATTGCAGGTGTAGTTAAAGTTAACATGTACATGTACTGTATTGAGAACTACAGTACAGCTTCTAAACCACACATTGGGTTGATAAGGTGAAATGTCGTCACCATTTTCATTCCATCATAATTTGATGGTATATCTCACGAACACCTTGTTTTTGTTATTAACAAAAACTCAATGTCTTGTTTATTATTATTTTTGTATACTATGCGGATCGGGACTGACTACACTCGACAGGGCCCCGTCAAGTTCACATCAACCGGAGACAGGCTTGGATTCCTCCAGCTCCGGCAAATGCAAGGTGAGATAAACTGAGATTTCGACGAGATGGCGTGAGAATACTTAACACTGTTGTTCGTTCGGGTTGAGGATACTCTCTGTATATGTTTTACTTTAACAAATGTTATGTTTTAACAAATCTTGTTTTTAATAACGAACATTTCCTTTTGTGGCTATAAGCCCCAGATTTAGATACTTGTGTACAATTCCTGTGAGAATTCCTACGAGGTCCGTCATGGATTTGTTTTCAAGTCAAAGAATCAACCCAAGATTTGATATTGTCTATTATGCTTATTGGGTTTCAAATGGTACAGTGGATACAAAAAAAGGATTTTTGGCGGTAGGTTAACACAACATTGATTACATTTAGTCTATTGACAACAGTCCGATTGCATCATTCAGGGTTTATAGACAACTTCAGCTTGCCTACAAGAGGAAATGCCGTGGTGCAATCCACGGCACTTCCTGTCATACAAACAAGTACAACGGTTCATGAACATGTTCACATTAAAAAAAATATTTACCACATAAAATCAGCTACTGTAAAAAAAAACCCACTTATTTCCTCGTTAAACGTATTCCATTTTATATTTTTGGCATCAGCATAGTTACAAGACACAGCCAGTGCAATCTTGATACAATGTCAGATATTATGCTTCCCTCCTTCGATCCTTGTACAGCTATAGCGCTCGCAGTCTTTGGAAGGGACATGAAGTCGTAGGTCCCGTGTGTCGCGTAATGCGCGTAAAAAAAAACCCAGTACACTTATCGCTAAGAGAACGGGGTTTGCCCGGTGTTTTCTGGTACGGCTTACTGCAGATTGCGCAACAGCACATTATAAACTGTGACATGGCGCTACGTAAATTAATTGGTCCAAAAATTATATCTCCGACCAACTTGTAGAAAAAATAATAATAATGAGAGCTTTGACACGCCGTCGGGTGTGACAAAACGCTGTATAAGTACTAGGTACTGTTCTTATTATTGTTGTTTTTTAAACACGAGATGGTATGGGGAAAAAGTAAATACGAGTTCGCCCTTTACAAAACAGAAGAAAAGTACGAAGAAAGGGGGGGGGAAATCAACAAAAACAACAACACCCCCAAAACAACAACAACAAAATATCAGAGATAGCTAAACGGATGCAATTCTCTTTAACATCATAGTTTATGAATTTCAAATAAAATTGTATCAATTCGTATATGCATTGGAATATCTATTTGTAGGTGGTAAAGATGTTCCTGTTGGCGTGGTGGATACCATCAGTGGAACGGGACAGCGACTTATCTGGGAGGGATATCAGCCCATCATTTGGCAAGGTGCGGCTTTGTAAAAAATGTGTCTACAAGTAATATGTCTTTATTTTTCATTTCTTTTTGTTTACTTTTATTTTATGTTATTAGTATTTTTTGTTCACTGCAACTCTTTATTTCGTTACCGTTTTCACGAAGTGACGAAACTGATAACTTTTAGCGAAGTCTGTAAACATTCTTGAAAAACTCACTGCTGCTTACATTTTCAGTAAGTTTTAGGACCCAACAGGTAACAATGCACTTATTAGTACGGCCGACGAATCACTAGCTCTTTCATTTTGCGATTTTACGAATTGACGGACAAGATTCGTCATTTTATCCGTTGAACAGCGTTTCTAAGTGACAAATCTCTTATTCTTTGATCAGAAAATAATTCGGATATCAAACTATTAGTTACAGTCCTGGAGTTAAGAACGGAATTCCTAGAATTACATCATTGTTTTACCATGAATATGTTTAGGGCAGCGAAAAGTTAAGGAAACTTTTCAAATTTAAAAAACACTTTCCTTAATGTTTGCAGGTGGGGCGCCACCTATTGACTTTATAATCGAGAACGAAGATCGGCAAACGATACAGCTTCCACTTTTCATAACTGGCACCATCTTTGCTGTGGTAGGACTGTCGATTGCCGCCTGCTTCTTGGTGTTCAACGTCATGTTTAGGAAAATACGGTATGGGTGGAGTTAACACAATGTTACATTTTATTTACAGTGTGATTTGAAGAGTTTGTTTTCGTAAATAGTTTTGAATTAAGCCTGGTGGAATGTCTTTTGTGCATAATGACAATTATTTTGTAGCTTTGGTTTAGCCTTTTGTTTCACGTAAGATAGTCTCTAGACACCGAAATGAGATAACAATTCGATGCGTCAGAAATATCCAACATACTGACCATACAAATTCTCAAAATGAAAAGGTTATTGTTGTTTTATTCACAAAATATCAAAATCAATGTGTACAAAAATAAGGCCATCGACCACAGTAAAAAAAGGAGAGGGCTGATTACTTACATTACCAACGATAAGGAAAGAGTATGATGGAAGATTCCGGGTCAAACAAAAACTAAAACAATTTTTTCGCTGCTTTCACTTATTTCCTCTGATGTTGATGAAATTAAAATATGCCTGGCATTCGTAGTAAGTATATCTACCTCCAAAAAGAACCCCGTAAACATCAATGTAATTTCAACGTTTTATGATGATCCGTCTTTTACAATAAATAGTTACAGGAGAAAAGGTGTATTATTTTTTCTGCTTTAGTTTCATGTTTTTTTAAAAATAATTTGTATCTGTGTTTATCTTTGCACAGCGTCATTAAGATGTCGAGTCCCAACATCAACAATGTGATGTTGGTGGGAGGGATTCTTTCCTACGTATCAATTATCCTCCTAGGCGTCGATACCAACATCGCCTCCGAGGAAACGTTCGTCGGGATGTGCAAGGTAAAAAAAAAAAAAACCAACGTTACATTACTCACTCCTAAAGGTAAGGTCATAAATTGGCTTATACTCCTCCTTGGAACTAGACCCGTAATATTCAGGCGGTTCGATCCTAAACGATCTTCTCTGCTTGAGGTAGTTAAAACATTGCCATGCATGACCTGAGATGGCTAGTTTTTTCCATAACAGTGGGGCAGAAAGTTGGTAATATACATTTTTAATGTATTTATTTATTTAACTTGTATTTATTGTTATTATTTGTGTGTGTGTGGGGGGGGGGGGTTGTGCCTTCGATGATCAAACGGAATTTTTCACACCATCAGAAAGTGTCTTTGAAAAAGATGTATGGCTAAATGTATGGAAATGTTTCTCATGTAACTGCGCTTCACCATAGTTTCATTGAATGAGAAAAGCTTCAAACTGGACAAAAAGGCAAAGGCCGTACCTAAAGCAATCGGAGAAAACCAGGATGTTTATTGCACTTATTAAGTTATATGCCAGCTATGGTTTGAAACTATGTATGGACAAAACACTTGTATAAATAGACAAAAGTCATATTATAATTTGGTTGTTCGTGCCCTTTATGTTTTCTCACCACAGGCCAAGACGTGGTGTCTTGCTATAGGGTTTTCCATGGCCTTTGGCTCGATGTTCAGCAAGACATGGCGAGTACACAAAATATTCACCCACTCAACGAAGATGAAAATGGTGAGCCAGTGTTAAGAAAGAACAATATTAACATACTGTGACGCTCCCGATTTGTTATTTGGAAGCAAAAAGACGCACTTTGTGAAGAACTGATTTAACCAGTCACCTTTGAATATTTTCTTTCCGTATGAATCTGGTTTTCTTTTTGAATGGAAGCTCATTTATTCCGTGCATTAAAATATTTATGCCAAAATACGTTAAAATGTTAATTGGAGAAATTAATTGTGTATCGGTAGATTTTAACACATTTATATAATTCAACCCGCCCTTAAACATTGCATGTTTGTGGGAGATAATTTTTCCTATATTTTTTTATTTTATTGTATTGTTTTGTGAGAATAGCCGGTCTTTAATTTTCTTGAGTTTTGACCTAATTAAAAAAACAGTAAATTTTCAGATTGAAAAAAGTTCTCTAGTTTTGTAGTGAAGCCAGCTCTACTTTGACATAAACTTGATAAACACCTTTCAAGATGTACAGATTGGCGGGAAAATATAAAGGAAGACTGGTCACCAGGCCAGTGCCCAAACCAAGTATTGGGGATACGTCTGTCCCGCCAACAGACAAATAGTTACGTATTACACATAAGCCTAATCCCGTTAGTAATGTTTTGATCTTTTCAGGAGACAGATGCCTCTCATCCTACCTATTTGCAAAAAATACATAAACTAACAGGCTAGGCAACCATATAATTTAGAGAAACAATGCAAAGATACAAAATACCCAAAATAACAATCACATTAAAAAACACTGAAATGCGCATTAAACATTGGTTTTTATCTCCCATTTGAACGAGGCAAGTTTCAGTTCGCTACGTATCTGCAACGGTAGCGCAGTCCAAAGCTTAAGGCTGCCGCAGAAAACGCCACATCACCAAATGTATAGGCATCAATGTATGGACAAGATTATTATTCTGCAGACTTTATCAATCAGTTATCTTAATTGGTGAACAGGTGGTAAGGGATCAGTGGTTACTCATCAGCGTGGCGGTTCTCATCAGTCTGGATGCTGTGATCCTGATTCTATGGGAGATCTTTGATCCAGTAACAGCAAAGGAACAACATGGAACTAAAGTTGTGAGGATGGTTTGTCTTTCGTTTGAAAAGTCGAACACTTAGTATTCTTTTCCTTACTGCTTGTTTATAATCCAATTTTACTTGTAACCAAAGCAACAAAGAAATTAATGTATACGTGATAATTGTGTGTAGTTTATGCAACATTTGTGTTGCCTTTTAGCTCAAAGGTAGAACCGTCATTTGTGTGTGTGTGTGTGTGTGTGGTTTTTCTTCTTCTTTTTTTCAACGTAATGCTGATTTTATCTGCAAGATTAACAAGCACGATGAAATAAAAGTCACCTGTAAAAAATTAACCTGTGATGAATACAGTGCCTACTTGTTAAGAAAAAAAAATGTCACAGAATTTTTCGTAAAGAACGTCGAGTCTGTCGACGTTTAGCGAGGTCAGCAGGTATCGACTGCATCTCTGGCCATATCGAGGGCAGCATTCAAACGGACAACACAGACATTTCCAAAAATCGCCTGCAAGCGATCTTTGGTAATTCAAATCTGACGACATGCTTTTTATCATTTCTAAGACTACATAGAACCCCTTGCTGTATGCCTGCTACCAATACCATATAAACTAGTACGCGCTTTAACATAAACATTAAACAACTTCTTTTGGGGTTCAGTATCAAGGTTTGATGCTTCCTTTAATCCCATCACGAAAGAACCGCGTCGATAGGGAGTCGACTATGTGCTCATTACCCCCTGGAAATGAAGAGTCTAGTTCCAATGTTTGAAAGTGTTCATAAGTTGTGTCCTTTTTGTTCTAGTTCATTAAGACATGTGCACTAAACAACAACTGGGCATGTAAAGAAGTCACTAAGCTGTCACAAAATCAAAGGGGTATGAAATATAACAATGTTATAGCTACATGAGGGAGCATCACACACCACTGGCAATGCCAAATAGTTAAGGAGTCTCTGGGGACCTCCATCACGCAGGGGTTTTAAAGAAATTTGTCAAGGAAAACATCCAATCGTAAAAGTAATGCACGGACATTTCCATCACCCTCAATAAACAATCTACTGTTCAATTAAATTACCATCAGATTGATGAGGACAATGACGACATCGTGTACACCCCAGTTCGTATGACGTGTGATTCAACCCATCAGATCTACTGGATTGGAGCATTCTACGTCATCGATGGCCTACTTCTAGTATTCGGAGCGTTCTTGGCCTGGGAGACCCGGAAAGTCTCCATCCCTGCACTCAATGACTCTAAGTATATCGGTAAGAAGAAAACAGGCGGTTTACAGTACATAGCGCCAACGGGAGTCCGCGTTAACATATTTGAATAAGTTCAAATTAAAGTCACATTTTAAATTGAATTTTCTTTAGGTTGAAGTTTCCTCAAATTTAGGGTTATACTTAGACAATGATGATGTAAGGCTTTCACGTGCCCTTTTCCACGCGAATCGCACTGACTATTTTTCTGAAAATTCTTTCCGAACAAACTCTTGATGGACTCCCGAGATAACACCGCTTGTTAAATAATAGGGTGGCTCGACAAGTGCTATTAACAGCAACTTCCCCAGCGTTCATACCAATGCATAAACGGACAGTCGACTGGAACTTCTTTTATTGTGAGTAATACGTCTGAAACTTGTTTACAGCTTAACGAAAAGACCGTAAAATAGTTCATCTTATAGAAAAACTGCAAAACGTAACATTTTTCAGACTCCCGTGTTGTTACAAGATCAGACTACACATTTTGCAAAAAAACACCACCCCAAAACACACTTTATGATTGCAACAAAAATGGCGGCAATCGAGCAACTCATTCGCCTTGACGTCACGCACCCGGGTCAGACCTGACTCGATTGAGCCACGGCACTACGACAATAAAATCAACGCTTTTTGAACGTACTGGGGTCAGACCAGGGTCGACCGGGGGAAGTTAATAAAATAAACACAATAAAGGTCAGGGCAGACATTATGACTGGACAAAATTGACTCTAGAACCGGAGATGATTCTTTTGGAAATTGGTGTATCTCATGTATGCATAAAATAGCAAACATGTAAACATGTTGGCGTAATTGGTCGTCAACGTTGCAAGGAAATAATGAAACAAAGAAAAAACACCCTTGTTGCATAGAACCATGTGTATTTATATGCCTGAGAAATTCAGGTTCAATATTTGTGTGTAAGAAATTACATCTTTCTCTAAGACCACATTTTATTTCAAAGGGTGTCGTTTTTCACAGAGTTTTATAAGATCAACAGCTCCCCAGTGCTCTTTCCTAAAAAAAAGTTGTTATAATGGTCATTAATTACCAAAGGTGGTTTTCGTTTAGTTGGTACAACATTACTTTTTTGTAAGAGGTGTAAACGTACAATGTTGTTATTTTCTTTCTTTAGGCATTTGTGTTTACAACGTCCTGATTCTGTCGTTCATCTGCGCTCCGGTATCGTTCGTTCTAGAGGAGCGCAACGCCCACTATGCTATGGTGGCGAGTACAATCTGGCTTGCAACAACGCTTACACTGTGTGTTGTATTCATACCCAAGGTACAGTGTGTTCTCCACACGGAAACCAGTCATCTCGCCCCTTAAAAAGTCGTCTCACTCCTTACAAATTCACCCCTTCAAAGTCGCTGAGGCAAAGTCGGCTCCTAGCAAAGTCGCCCCAGCAAAGTTAGACTCTCTACACACTTTCGTTCATTAACACGTTAAAAAAGAGTCTTTGGAACGCTAGGCGGCAGCAGACATGCTTGGTATTTTATACCATAATGCATGTGCAGAGTATTTTCGAAGACAATATCTTAACAAGTTTGCTGCCATCTACCGTTAAACCAAAGTGTTTAATTTAAACCAATCTGTCTTTTATGTCAAGGCCTACGGTTTTTTTTTCATTCACATGGATCCACTCTTTTACCCTGACAAATAAATAACCGGCAACCAAATAAATAATTTTAAAAAAGCAATACAATAAACATATCAAACGTATTGATACATTTGATCATAGGCGTTTCCATCTCATGCTGTGGTAAATTTGGGCCATATAGAAAAACATGGCAGTTCCCGCTTCGGCTTGCTTGAGGTGTGCTGAATGAGCAGCAACAAGAAAGTGGTGTTTACGTGGGTAGTCTTGTCAACGATTGCGTGTCGGATGTATGTCAGTTCCATAAGGGTCAATCAGTAGTTGTTTAGAACTCAGCAATGAGGGCAGCTTCCGCTGCCAGCGCATGGCTGACATCAATATTTCCGTTGTCTTAACCATTTCGTAGACACTGGTCAGCTAAAGTATCATGATATCCTAAGCTGGACCATGCCACATGTCATTGAGGGGGTGTCAATCAACCGGGGTCAGTGATTGGTTACAAGGGGGCAGACAAACTCCACCATCACTTTTTATACAAAATCGGTATGTCAAGTGTCAATGGTAGACGAAATCAAACTGTATAACTTAAACTATCCGAAGATAAAAAGGAAAATATTTTACAAGTTAAAAACCTCCAAACCTCTATGAACAACAAACCACGGGGGCGTTGCGACCCAAAAGGTCCTTCGCTGGAGAGTTAAAGACAAGCGATAGTGGTTTGTGCAGTAATAGACGAGACACGACAAAAACGTTAGCCTTTCAGATAAATCCTTCAGTATTAGGCTTCACCTCTTGGAATACCATTAACTTTGAAAATAAGTTTCAGAATATCTATTTGTAACAATAACGTTCGTCAAACGTTATCATATATCAATCTCATGAAACGGGGCCTTCAAAATCAATATTCGCGTTAAGATATACTTTACTTACTCTACCAGTTTGGCCTATGCATCTAACCTGGTTTGGTCGCAAATGTACAAGTTTAAAGATCGCTACACAGTGGCGTTACAACAAAGTACACAGGGAAGGGACAATAACGGGGCAAAGACACAGTTTAAGGACCCGGTGTGGCGGAGATTCTGGTGTCCCCCCCCCCAAATACAGCAAACTGAGAACACACGTCTTATGATAGCGCCCTCTTTTGAATCATCCTTCTCCAGCTCATATTAATTTCCCAAAAGAGGAACAGATTTCCCTATGACACTGGATCCACGTCAATTCTGACCCGAAATTATTCAGAGTGTAAACGTATGGAAATGATTTTTGTTTTACTGGATTCAGATTAAAATGCGCAATGAGGTTGAGCCGGGCCAGAGCCAAATGGTCACGGCACGGACGAACACAACTCTCACTGGGGAGTCTTCTACAGCGGACTCACAGAAGGAAGTACAGCACCTCCGTAAGGAAATACTACGCCTCCGGACTAATTGCAAGTGTTTGGTAAGGAACTCATCAACTATTGGGTAATCGTCACTAAGTCCGGATGATGTTTGACGGCTACTGCTACGGCTACGGCTGGATCACTGCTTCACAACAGTCGTAGCCGTAGCTGTAGCCGTCAATTCGGAAACGGCCCTTCACCTTTATTGACTATTACTATTATTGTTATTATTACTATTATTATTATTATTTTGAGTTGTTGCGGAGTTTACCGCTTTAGAGTTGTGATTTGTTTATTTAAAATTCAATTGAATTACCTTTGTCGTTTTTATAAATGTAGAAGTCATGGTTATTCCTTTTAACAACAGTAATGTAATTCTGAGTTGAATAACAAACAAACATGAATGAACAAATGGCCCCTTTGCAATAACCAAAGGTCTGTGGCACACTCAACTTTCAGGGACGCTAGATGGCAGCAAACAGGGGGTAAATCAAACCGACTTACGGAAATCTACCTACACTCAGACCAACTTCACATAATGGAAAATTACTATTTTTGTCTGCTTTTACGTTTCGCCTCAATTATCTCCAACATGACTAATTAGGTTGTTGTTAACACAATGCATAATTTTAAATGAAGTGGCTAAAAATCACAGATAACGCTCGACGGACAACATATAGTTCACGGTATAAATTTCAATGGATTGTCGAATCTTATAGACATTGCTTCAATTTAAAATGAAATCGGCGTGCAGGCCTTTGCCGAAAATATCGTGCATTTTCGATGCCTACTTAAATTCGAATTCGCAAAAAAACACGTGTAGTCGAACATCGTAACCCGTTACAGTGCGCTTGTTCGTTTCCTTCACGCGTCAGAGAAATGTAGGCCTACGTGGGATCAAAGAAGTCCCCAAATTTTCCATTTCGGGCAAGACGTGTGCAGTCTATTTAACAGTTTTTTCCCGCTATCTTGTGACTTGTTTCACTTCTTGCAAGTGGTCACGGAATTATATCCCTAAATTTATTACGTTGGTTGTTACTGATACATTTTGTTTCAACGGAGTCAGCAAACACTATGGGTGTTGATTACTTGAAGGGTGCGTTTAACTGACCATGACGACAAGGTATACTATTACTTCATACCGTGATTTGGTCAACGCACGTGAGCTCCACAAGTAAAAACAAACTGACAACTTTGTAATGTCTCTACTCACGGTTGAGTTTGTTTCTTGGTCTCCCGCAGAAACCAGCTGAAGGGAATGAGCTGAGCTTTCTTCAAAGCACGTCCGCATGGGGTGAGACCGAGCACACAGACGTAGGCGTGGTTTCTGGTGTGAAGAAGCTACAAAAACCAAAGTAATGTCATAGAGATATCAGTTGGCTGTGTTGTTATGTATTTATTTGAAGAAGAAAAAAAGTTGATATCATTTTTATTGAAAGACAATATCCTGTGCGTGCCGATAGAAAAAAAACCTTACAAAAAAAATTAAAAAATTTGCGCGTCAGTAAATATTTGGCATACACTGGCTCTATCCTTACATATGTTTTGCCCTAAACAAGGCTAAACTTACTCTTGGTAAGGGGCCACAAGAAAAAAAAAACATTTAAGATGAAAATCAATCAGGGGAGCTGAAGGTAGGAATTGATATTCCTCTTAAAACGGTCTAGATTGTAGGATGGAGGGGAAAACGCACCAGGCAAGGAGTTCCAACGAGAGTTCAAACGTGAAATAGAGCCATTGGGATTGGACAACACAGAGAAATGAATAAAACAAAAAGAACGATAACAAAACGCTACCTAGAAACCCCCATTTGCCAGGTGGAAAATGATACTACTGACATTAATGTTCATTTTTTTTACTATCAATGTTTTTTTTTGTTCATGAAAATGTTTACCCTAAACTCCCGTATGTATAATTAAACGTTCTTTATGACAATATACACATTATTGTAGTTATTATTATACACAACAAAAACAACAAAGGGTAATTTCTATGATAATATCAACATTTTGACTATAAAATCAGTATGCTTCCAAGTCACGCGGACATACATCCACTATTTGGGTGGGATTTGACCCATGACCCTGCAATCTAGAGCAGGTCTCTGTTTTTCCCCACAGCTCTCGGGAAAACACTGATGCGGTACACTCTAAAAAATGTCCCCGGTCAGATTTGACCCGGACCCCGGAACCCAGAGATCCTGACCCATCCCAGGATCTGGCTGACCCGGAAAAGTAAGCCATTTTGGTGCTTGGTTAAGAATTCTTCGTGTTATGAAGAGTACACTCATTTATATAAGACAAAAATAATATGAAACACAGTTCTGCATCATTTGATTTTGAAATAATTTCAACGATTCCAATGATCTATTACCCAAGACACAAGGCTGTCATAACAACATAGTCAATGATCTGTTTCGGAGACTTGTACATCTTTATCCCTATCGACTTTAATACACGATTCATATTCCGATTGTGCATTATAGTGCTATTTCGAGGATCATAAATCAATCTTGCTTCTCTTTCGCTTTTTAAGAAACACACTACTTATTTATTTAGTTATTATTATACTTCTATAAGGCACTGCTGTATCATTTAGATTGAAAATATGAATGTACAAAGATTTGCACATGCATTGTAGAAAGAAAGTCATAGTGGAAAACGTCCCTTGAATTATTGTGCTGTAAACAAAAACACCTTGCCTTGGCGAGTCCTTCACCACGTGCTTCAAAACAGTGAAAATAGTTAAAGGTGTTTTTCACTCTTTTGACAACCGATGACCAATGGACTTAAATTTTCACAGGTTGTTTATTCTTTGCGGTTGACATAATTAATGTCATTGTTGTCCACGTACTTGGAATATTTTAATAGCACGCCTTCAACGACGAATAAAACACAAGTAGGGAAAAGCCCACCCGCAGAGACAATTCCAAAATTCAAACTCCTGTTTGTTTTGCCGAGGTTTATTTGTAAAATTATAAATCCCATCAATTTGGCTGATTTAAATCGAGATAAAAACATTACTATTAACGAAATATTTATCTCAAAGATTGTTTAGACTCATGTCATTCACTGAAAACTAAATATTAACAAAATTTAATTTTAAACTCCCCACACTGTTTTAATATTTTTGATTTGTTTATGATTGTTATTTCACGATGCATAAACAACCTCTCTTAATTAGCTAACACGATTGGCAGATGTGGAGGGTATTAATGTAGGAAATGTGATATTGTGGTAATCAATCTTATTCCGATCAATCGCATTGCCGGCTGTATACTTAATGAGGTCTTCAAACGGGTTTTGTTAAAATGTATATACTATGTCTGGTCATGAAAATCGCATGCATAAACCACAAGCACCACATTCACGCGGTAATCGTCAAAGACCAGCATCTGCACTCAAATGTGGTCCATCATTAAATAAAACGCCTGTGAAAGTTCTGGCTCAATCGGTCATCGTATTCACTAGAAAATAGTGAAAAAACACCAAGGATCTTTATGTTTTCATTGCTTTCACCCTTTGAGTATTGGTCTTCCCAAAATTAAAATAATTGTTTTACGTATTACTCAGAACTATATCATTTAAAAAAATTAAACAACAATTTCTACTCTGACTTTCTTTGTACCGCGTAATTTATGTGCAAATCTGTGAAAGTTTATACTTATGTATAAGGTCAGGTCATCATCATTTACATATTCCCTCGACAAGTCCGTCAGTCTGACTCAACTATGATGACTGAACTGTACAGAGCCCATTAGTTTGTTTATTGCTGAATCTTCTTTCGTCCAGCGCCTTGATCTAGTGTTGTATGGGATATGCGCGCCTAATAGGAAATGCTGTACTCAGACACTAAAACATTTAACATTTAACATACAAAATAAAATAAAAAATTAGGACGCTGTTGTGTCTTTGGATTGGATTGATTTTGTATACGTAAAGATATTATTAATAATAATAATAATAACTAGTTCTTATATAGCGCATTTCACAATAACGTCTCAATGCGCTTTACATTAGTGCGCTGGTCATTGGGCCAATAACATTCCTGTAATCTTTCTCAGCTTCCTGGGGAGTATACAGCCCGGGCTGCCGTGGCGCTCCAAAGGCTTCTTCAAACACAATATCAACCTCTACCCTCGCAGGTACCCATTTATACCCCTGGGTGAAGAGAAGCAATTATAGTAAAGTATCTTGCTCAAGGACACAAGTGTCATGACCGGGATTCGAACCCACACCCCGATGACTTCACCATCGAAACTTGAATTCGATGCTCTAAACCACTCAGCCACATGACACCCCATTATTATATCACTTAATAAGCACTGCACAGCACGACGGTAAAATCACAAATATCTGCACACTCCATTTTGAAAATTGTATCAAGGTTAGTGATCAATAAGTTGCATTAACAACATGGGATTGTGAACCGAAGTTGATGTATGTTCCGGATTTGCTTATCGCACAATGTGGTGTGAGTCACAATCTCAAACTGGTCAGAATTGACCCCGATTCCAGGTTCCAGGAAAGCTGACTCATTGCTTGGTCACCTTGAAACTGGTTTTTAAAAAAAAGGGATCTTACCACGGATTCTGCATCTTTTTGATGTGGGTAGTTTGACACAAATCCCGGGTCATACTGGCCCAGAAATTGGTCAGACCTCGATATTATCAAACGTTTTGATATGTGAATGTAAAGAACATACTTGTGACAATGCTTTGAAAATTAAGTTGTTTTTTTTTTACTTTGAAAATAAAGGGATGAAGGCCTATCACATTTTGCGATTGGTGTACATGCATGCCAGGCCCGCGAGAACAAATTTTTGCAAAGGGGTGCTGGGTTTTTTTCAAAGACAATTGTCGTATACGGCGTTAGGTCCGGGCCCGCTTAAGTTCTTAAAATGCTCTTTCGTACAATCAGAGACACGATTTGGCACATAAATCTCTCCTTGAGGGGGGGGGGGGGGATATTCTTAGTGTAATTTGCAAAATGACTACCCCAAAATGACGAGGCGATGTTGGTTGGAAAAATATTTAGTTTTTCGAGACTCTTGCAGTAAATTACTAAAACCGTGGCTCAAACTGAAAAATATTTCCAATGCTAGTTGTTTACGTACATTTATCGTCCTTTCGTTAATATTGTCATTGAATAACGGAATATGTCATGTTTAGAAGTGATAAGACCCAAGGGAGCAATAAGTGCCTCTCGTAAATTTGTTATAAGGATGAACACAATAGTTTTTGAAGGCTTATCCCTGGCATCAAATGCTCACTGATCAATTGCTTAAAGTCATACGTTTTTGACATTTAATACCATGATGATGAACGAAACATTACATTAAAGCTAAATAATTTCATCCTTATTAGCATTTTACCAGTCAGGGGAAATTAATAACTAGTAATGATTGCCATTGACTTGAACAAAGCATACCGATGGCTAGTTAGTTTTACTTTGATGTCACGTTTTATTCTACAAGCACAAGCTGGTGAGAGTTTCCCTCCGCATGTTACAGTGTATCGCTTTGGGCGACTGGGCTGTCCAGTGGCTAAAAGGTAGCCACTGGACCGCCCAGCCGCTCAAAGCGATATAATGTTGAGCAGGGTTTCTTCATTTTTATTTTCATGATTTTATTTAAATTTTGCTCATTAAATTGTCAGTTTAAAATGTATAGCCATTCCACCGAAATGTTTTTGATGTGGAAACAAGTGATGTAAAAAAAAAAAATAATAAAAATCACCTAAAATTGCACCCACGTTAATCTCACATAAGCTGATGGCTCAAAGGTGCCCGGAAGCTCAATGGTGACCTTTTCGTCGCCAGACTTGCACGGTCTTTTGAACGTGACCACAGGGTACCCAGTCAACCTATTGCTTACTCCATTATGGTCCAAAAACCTTCGTGGTCTGGATATTTTTGACCCCATTCCTATCGCTCGAGTTTGCTGAAAAGATGTTTAGTTTCAAGACTCGTGCAGTAAATTACTAGAATTTTGGTTCAAATGTTATAATATTTCCAAGGCTAGTTGTTTACATACAATTATCGTACCTTTCGTTAATATTGGCATTAAATAACAGAATATGTCAGGTTCAGAAATGATAAGTCCCAAAGGGAACAATAAGTGCCTCTCGTTAACGGCTACCGGTAATTTTTATTGCGATTTTGTTCGTATAAGCATGAACAAAATATTTGCAAAGGCTTTGTACAGTAGATCATTATTAATTTTCCCATTTCTCAGTTGACTTGTTGTGAAATGATAATAACGTCGAAATTATTTAGCTTGAATGTCAACTTCTTTCATCATAATGACAATGTCAAACAACTTATGACAGCAATCAAACAGTGAGCATCTGAGGCCAGGTAAAAGCATTTGAAAACTATTGTGCTATTGGTTGGTTTAATTCCGAGGTTGGCTTTTTTCTGCAATATTCGTTTATTTCTGAGTTGTTCGTTTATTTCTGAGTTGTTCGATTATTACAGAGTTGTTCGTTTAATTCTGACTTGTTTGTTTATTTCGAAACTGTGTTGTATGGCGCGCACAGTGTGTTCCTTGCTCATGGTGTTTCCCATTTAAAAAAAACTGCATTGTAAAAGTAAGTATTAAGTTTTTACTCATATCTTTTAATATTTTCTGTATGCAGTAGTATTATTTTTGTTTGTGAAATATGTGTTTATTTTTGAGTTACTTCAAAACATTGTGCAATTTATTTACTTTTTACAATGGGAAGTTGTTGAATTATTTACATCCTTTTTTCGGCTTGTATTTATTAAAGTCTTTCTTACTGTCTTTTTTTTGTTTTGCATATCACTTTTTTTTTTTTTTTTTTTTTTTAGTATAATATTCCAGCTCCGGGTGCTTTAGTATATACCAGCACCCCCATCCAAAAAGTTGGGGGTGCTGCAGCACCCACAGCACCCCCCGCTCTCGCGGGCCTGATGCATGCTGGCTACCGTATAAACAACGTTTGTTATCTCCAAGCAGGCTTGAATATTTGAGTCTGATTGGTCGATTCATAGCAACAAGGAGTGTGATATAAACTTTTTAATCGCACGGCCCATATCACACCCTGCGTATTGTGTGTTCTAACTTCGCGTATTGCGCTTTTAATAAGCTATGCAAAACGTACAGCGCGTCAAGTTTGCTCGAAGATAAATTCGTTATCACACGCGCGCTCGTGAAATACGGAAAAATATAGCGCGTCTGTGTGTGATAACTTTATAACACATCGACGCTTATCTAGGCCGGCTCGGGAAATTTTTTTTCCCAGCGCGGTAAAGGCCAAGATTTGCATACCTCGCTCCCATTGGCTGAGACTTGCTGATGAATTATTCATTGAAAACAAGTTATGTAGGCCTTACGCGCGTGTGTTGTGTACGCGTACACGATCGACGTGTCTGATCTCTCGGCCGCCGCGGTCGGTGTGATAGCATAGCATACAAGTCATGTACACACAGTGGCAAAACGTTTTGTCTACATGTCTTTGCTTTTGCTCTTGTACATGTAAATCCATCCATAAGTTCGTAAAACAATACTGCGACCATGGACTGTGACTGTGAGTGCACACGTCTCAATGTAGATGACTGTCCTTCTTTGAAGGTAAAGATAAGTAAGGCTTATGAATATGATTCAAAACTAAAGCCAATCAATTGAATACTTAGTTTCGACAAGGGGAAGCTTTACAGAAGTAGTGTATAGCTAGCGCGTATAGCTATGTAGCAGACATGTGCAGTAGCTGTGTAGAAAAGTACAGTAGTCAGTACTGCAATGCAACGTATGTACATGTACGTGGATTTAGTGCCAGTTGCTTCAAAAACTCCATTAAACTTTTGACAACTTTGACCTCTCTGAGAGAGTGTAGCAAACTTTAGGGCTTGCGAATAGCCAGGGCTGACGAAAAGTGGTATGTGATGAGCGATTATATGCAGCTGTTCTTTCCCCCTCTACAACGTGTAAAGAAGCAAATACATACACACATGACATACCCAAGCCAATGGGAGCGAGGTATGCAAATATTGGCCTTTACCGCGCTGGGGAAAAAAAATCGCCGTAGCGCGGCCGGCTCATCTTGGCTTCTGATTTAAAGCTCTCTTTCAACTCCCAACCAACAATCTGCGCACTTTGCATTTCAAATCAGTTAAAATTGAGAAGTCAATTTGGACGTGCCACTGTCCTGGAGTGGTTCAAAATAGTTATTGCTGTCACACATTTCAAAAGGAGTATTTATGTAGTTCAAAAAAATTGATCTCTGAAGGGATAAACGTAAAAAGTTAATGCAACATTTGATTCTCGAGGAGCGCTTTTTTCAAACGACCGATACAGTGTTTGTTCAAAACACTATGCAAAATAGCATGCCTTTAGGTTATGTCCAAGGTGATGGAGTTTTCTCAAGAACCATGGTTGTTAGTTTTGCAGCAAAGGACAGAGGAGCTTTGAGTTTGCCAACCGCATTTCACTTGTGTGTTTTTAGTTGATTCGGTAATCGTGAGGTTTTGGTCATATAAACCATGGCTTTACACACGCTACGTGATGCTATGGTGTCAAAGAATCTTACTGTGACAGGGTTGCACGTACATGGCCAGGGAGCTGTTAAAATTACCTACTAGAATGAAATTTTTCTTTTTTTAAAGGTCTTAGGGCATCCCCAGGCTGTCATAACCGAGGCTGTCACCATCCATCTGTAACTATAAATTGAGTCAATTTAGAGAGACGTATAAAGTACACATGACTATATAAATTGCAGATTAATTTTGAAACTGCCCTTTAATTCCGGGAACTCTAAAAAGAAAATAAGAAACATTAGTTGCAGTGGATACTACTTAAGTTACTAGTACCTGTGCGCTGGAAAGATTTACTAGAAATTAAGTAAACAACTTGGGACACAACATGCTCTGGATTACCATAGAAACAAAACTATTAATAAACTTACAACAAACCGATCGTAATCGTTTTAAATAGTTTATGTTTTTTGTGTAATTACACACCCACTTCTGATGCAGCTGGAGGGTTGAGTTGATAGAACATAATCAAGAGTGCTGAAATATAACTTATATTTTTTAATAGATATTTCGTTAAAAGAATGCGATTACATGTTTAAATATTATTTAGTTTATACAGCCACAGGTTACTAACAGATGTGTTGTTCTTAAATTACCACTTTGAGTATATGAATTGTGGAGCCGTTTATATATATATATAAAGTTATAGTTTTGCACTGGATATCGACCAAACAAATATCTGTTTGTAAATTGTGTGTGTTTGCTGTGTTGTTCAATTATGGGTGTTTATTAATTGAGTTATATCATCTGTAAATGAATATCTCCGAATAACTACATCCTTCATTTACAATTTACATATTTTGCACGTATTTTATGTAATTTTTGTTTGATGTTTTAAAAAATTAATAAAACAAAATATTTACGTTAATAAAACAAAATATTTTTCCTAACTTGATCTGAAATCAGATTTGTTTTGTCTTCATTTAGATTTGTATTATAAAAAAACCTTAAAAGTCAATAAACATCATTCGACATGAAGGTCAGCCCTTGTTCTCAATAAGTCCTACTTGTTTCCTACGGACAATAACCAAATCCTAACTAGTTTAATATGCAGCACCCTCGTTTCATTTCATTTTTTGTTATAGAATGTTTCAGTAAATGGGTGTCCATTTGATATTACAATATATTTATTAATTCTTCCTTTCATTCTTGTTTATCACGGGGAAACCTTCTAATGAAGCACTGTTGTTCAAAGGTGCCCAGCAACTACAAACATACGGCACTTCTATAGGAATACACATGAGAGTTGCATGGAGGTCTCCAACAAAGCATGCCTGAGTAGAGTGGATACATCCAATTATATTGTGTGTGTAAATGCCCTAAGAAATGAAAGTTATAAACATAAGAAGACGCAGGATAATTAAGTTAACACACCTGAAGGAACACAGGATAAGCACTGTAATGGTGAAGTAAACACCTAAAGTGGTTCACCGCACGGCGGCTCTCGACGAATAGAAATATACTATAATAATATTTATAGATACTAGGACTACATGACACGATACAAAAGACTCATTTGCAATTTTGAATAGTAATATATACTTTGTACTTAGATATTTAATAAACAAATTGCTTTAAGGTATGGTTCTTGTGCTGGTTTTGTTTTGGTTGCTTCCCAGGTTTTTTATTTTCCACAAGAAAGACGCATTTTGTCCAGTTTCCTCAGCAATTATAACATTTGATTCGGATAAAACAAAAACATAATTTTTGATGTGGTTCTATATTATTGTAATATTGCAATCGGGAGAAATTAAAGTGCGGGGTGTACTTCATTACTCGGCAAGTTAATGACCACAAACAAGCTTACTTTGGTAAAGAGCACTGGAGAGCTGCTGATAATTACAAAACATTGTTAGAAACGATACCCTTTGGAGTAATATAGTTATAGTGAGTTTTTCAACCATGGGTGTTTCTTCGTTTTTTTTTAAATTGTATTTATTATTTTTTTTAAATCATTACGTGTAATTTCGATGTAAATTTCAACCTAAATTAACACAGGTTTGTTATTTAATGGATATGTTGGGATACACCGAGTGAGGATACTGGATTTGACAACTACCAAAGGTATACCATGCCTTCAAATCATCATGTTTATAATAGTTCTATTTTCATTGATGTGTTTGTAACTTTTTTATTTACTCTTTACCTTTTTGTTTTTTTTCTGATTTTTTTCTTTCTTTTACATTTTAAATTTCTGTTTACTCGGGTTTCATTTGTGATGATAAATCACCGCACACGTTTTTGGATCGGGACAAAATGATGAGGATATCTTTGCAACATAGCAACAGTGTAATGGGCAGTGGTGATGGAGTGCAGTGCGGTCGTGTCTCAGCTCTACTCGAAAATGCCTTACCTCTAGATGTCACTATACACACACAAGCGATGCTCTCTTTTGACTTAAAGTTGGGTTCATTAGATTAGTATATACTCCAAAAATTAATGAACATAAAAACATCGTCAGAAGCAGTGCAGCTGTTGATAGTATAAAACCAATTTTGAGAATTTTCTTCAAAGAAAATGGTTTTGAAAATGTTTTACCCCAAACCACTTCAATCTGAGAAATAATTCATGCATGAATTGTTTCTCAGATTTCTGAGGGTTGGTGGCCGTTCACGAATGCTGTGGCCCAGAGATGCGGTTGGTACCCGCTGTCACCTCACTAAACGTTGATGGACTCGACGTTCATGTGAAACAAACCATGACAGTTTTTGCTCTATACCCAGCAAGTTGACACTGTTTTCAGCCAAATCTTTCCCATTTGGCTTTTATTGTATTTTGCTTTATAATTTCGACTACAAATCAGCATCACGTTGACACAAACCAATCTATGACCCTACCTCAACTCGACTACTACTACTTACACGTGCAACGTCACGTGATTTTATAATTAAAAAATTGAACCACACTTTAGCTTCTTGGTTCCGCTGACTGAACGGCACAGACCAACAGACTCGTGTGCAGCGCAGTATTTTACACGAAAGTAGGTCAAAATTACGCGGTCGGGTTTCTAAAACGGGAGACCGTTAGTGTTCAATGCATACCATGTAGCAATCAAGTAGACCGGGTATCCGAGTACCTCCGTGCTTTGTCACATAAGTTAAACTCAAACAGAAATTCTATTAAAATTTGACTATGTTTGATGGAGTGCGTTCTCGTTTGATTCCATTGATCACTGCGTGCTCTGTATGAAGTCGTCTTAATGACAATCTTCGGGAGTCGAAAGTAAATAAGTAAAACATTGAATCAACGGAAACAATAGATATATGTGGAAAGAGCGACACGGTTCGATTATGCACTTTGGTTGTTTGTCTACTGTTTAAGTGCCCTTTGCTCAGCATCATTTAGTATAGTATTGTTTCTTCCACAGTCAGAAAAATCTAAGTTGAAAATCTCAATTGTCGTCTGCCAAACCGATTATCAATGAACCGATCTTTCTTTGGGTAAAATATTGTCTCAAAAAACCGGGGGTGGCCGGCTGGGCATAGCCGCCCCACTTTTTGCTCTTGACTGGCAGATACAAGAATTCAGACAAAAATAAGGAACATTTTAAATCATTCCAAACTGATGCACCCGTCCACAACCACTGCTGCGGTTGCTGGATACTGTTGTCAAGATTTACCAAAAGTATGGGCGTGACCTAAACCACAATTACTTGAATTGACCAGTGGAATTGGCTAAACGAGTCTGTCATGTTGCTTTGACCACAATTTAGCATCATCGTTTGGCCGTTCATATAGCTTTACTGTCATCGTCTATAGAAAAACGAAAGTAGCACTTATACGGGGTTTGTGAAATGAATACTGTTTTCTAAATGAACAAAAAGAGCATAAAAGTAACATTAAAACATGTTTATGGGGCTATTCAGGATAAAAAAAGTAGAAAATTCCGATTTTTTTTTCTCGAAATAACTATGACCCACGCAACCGTATGAACGGTCGTTCTTTCAATATTAACGGAATAAAAGAGTTAGTTTTCAAAATACACATGTTTGAAGTAGGTCAATGGATTGAATGCTTAAAATAGTCAATACTGTCAATAGTTAGTGCAAACATTGTCAGTACGTTGTTCAATAACTTAGTTTGTTATTTCGCTGTGTTACAACACTTTAAAAAGCGACCTTTTGATTTTAAATTGAGTTCTTTCAACTTGTGTTATTGACTTGTCAACTTTTGTATTTGGCTTAAAGATCTATCGTTTTCTCGCAGGGATGGGCGCATGTTTAATTATTGAGTTATTGTGTTCAAACCAAGCAGAAACGCACTTTATTAGAAAGTGGGAATAGAAAAAAAACATACATCAAATACGGCATTATTAGACCGTCTAATTGTACATAGGCACGTAGCAAGGTGAATAAACGTGGGCAGTGGTGCTTATCCGTATACAAAATTACCAGTATATTCACTTGATGAATCCAAACACATGTAAAAAAAAGTAACAAATGACAGAACCCCCTCCCCCCCAAAAAACAAAAAAAATTAACAAAACAAAAAAACAACAACAAATAAACATCCTTGTTGCTTGAAATTGTGTGCTTTCAGATAACTGAGAAAAAGCTTCAAGCCTGAAGCCTTTTCTCAGATTAACGTTTTGGTGTAAAACATTACCCTCCTTTCTCTAAAAGTACATTACATCAAAGGGGTGGTATTTAACAGTATTTTATAATATCAACAGCCCCCAGTGCTCTTCCGAGTAATTACCAAAACTACACCCGGCATAATGATGATGTTAAATTCTGGGCAAAGCTGCATCGACAAGAGAGACTCGTTTAGCTCAGTCCGCTGGTCAATCCAAGTAATTGCGGTTTAGGTTACGCCCATTGGGCGATCGAGACCATTAAAATGATAGATCCATCCGATTAAGTAGCTTGGAACTACAACACAACCAATAGGAACGGGTAGTGACCATCCTTTTGAAATTGAACTTTTCGGGTGGAAATTAATCAATTCAGTTCCGGGAAACTGTTAAAGGGTGAACACCCCCACTGCATTAAGGATACGGTAAGTTGCAATAGTTCAAAACTAATCCGAACACGATTTCAGAGCCGTATCTCGCCTAGCCTTCCGTCAAGACCTCCATAGCTTGCTACAGCTGTAAAGCCATGAAGCTTTGTAGCACTTACTTACACTACTTACTAACATTTGCTTATGTTCCGAACATCCATCGGAAATAATTTTTTACACGAAGAAAAAAATAATAATATGATTATTTAGTATCAAAAGGCAATCACTATTCCCTCTATTTCAGAGACTATTACCATTAAGAAAAAAGAAGAAGAAGAAAAAAAGACATTAGCAGAATAAATTTATCACCAAATTCTAAAAATAAAAGGTTAATCTTAACAGTGATCCCGGTGGTCATCTTTTACATAACGCTGTGTCAAGAATATCTTTACCAATCAATGGTAAAGAAGTAAAAAAAACAACACACAACATAATTATGAATTGAAGTCAGTTTTTGAACGTTAGACTACACGCATTTTTTGTTATACATTTTACCTCCTCCCGATCTGTGGTCTGTAGGCCTACCCACCAATGTCATGCTTGAGTTGTTTATCCCTAGGGAGGTTCATACATGAATGCAGCAATACACTTCAAACAATTAACAATACAAATTTTTTATGTTTTTTTTAGAGTATGATAATAAAACTTAATTGTCATAATTTCCTAAGGTTTATGTCTTTAAGCCTACATAATGCTTTTTTTAGTCCTATAGAAAACGAAGGGGGGTACACGTGTAGGGAATACTTAAAGGCAGAGTCTACTTTTGGTAATTGTCAAAGACAAATATGCGCACTTGGTGTGCTCCAACATAAGCATTAACAAAAACTGTGAAAAGTGCTTATCAAAGTTGCAAAAAATAATACAAGACAAAGTATCCTTGTTGAACAGAATTGTGTGCTTTCAGATGCCTGAAAACGGCTTCACGCCCGATGCCTTGCTTAGATTAAAAAATGTTGGTACAAAATCACCTCTTTCTCTAAAACTACATTAAATCAAAGGGGAGCGTTTCTCACAATGTCTTATAATACCAACAGTTCCCCCTTTGCTCTTTACCGAGTGATTACCGAAAGTACACCCTACCTTTAACCTTGATTGATGCCAGGTCACCAGTACCGTTCTGAACAGTTCCCTGATCTGGCCGAACCGGTTGGCAATTAATTTCGTATTACCCTGGGTTGATTCGTTGACGTATACGAATTGTTGTACATAATTTGTAATAAATATCAATCAATGACCGCTCCTCTGCGAATTGACACAGGAAGTGTCCAACGAGCAGCCTGGCCAAGGGCTAAACGCCACTCCTGGCTGCAGTAAATCATGCATTACACATGGCTTAGAATTTGTTTTATGGATTCTAAAGGGTTGGCTCTTATCTGATGGTTGAGACCATTTGAAAGGATTTATATTCACCCCCCCCCCGCAAATAGTACACGCACTTATGAAACACGTACTGTTCGAAGCATTCCGTTGGTATAAAAGGGCCTTGTCACACGAGGCAACTTTTCCAGCCAATTTAGAGACAGATTCCAGGTCCTTTCGACCCAGAAATGGATCATTTTTTTCAAGGATCCGGGTCAGTTCCGACCCGGAAGTTTTTAGAGTGTAGCCACGTCCGCGTCCCTTTGACTGGTTAGGTGTTGTTTTGAGCATTTTTTAAAATAAATCTTCACAGACGCTGCTTGAAATGTGCCGAGACTTTCCACACTAATAACAATCAAGTGTGTAACATTTATGAAAACAAAGATTGATTACTTGGGACAGTGTTTTTTTGTGTGTGCTTTTTTAAAGTATTATTGTACATCAAAAGCCTACTACATACACACAGAAAAAAAAGGAAATTTGTCATAATATATCAAATCAGCTGAATGTTGTTCCACATTTATGTATTCTACCTTGACTCTTAAACACGCGAACCGTTTATTTTTTTTATTATTTTTTTTATCACTGTCAATAAATAACCGAGAACAAAATGTATGTATATATAGGAGATAAAGTCATTGTAAAAACCAGGACCTTCCCCCTCCCCCCACGAAAAAAAAAAAGATAACGGTGTCATATTGCATTTTTATTTTATTTCTACTTTGGTACAAAAACTTTAATTTTCTGGACCTATACAAAGAATAATTGACACAAAGCAATACAAAATGCGCTTGGTTAGAAAAAAGATAAGTTATGTGACATTACATTTTTGTGTCTGCTTTGGAAAAAAGATTATTTTGGTAACCCGAGCTTAAATCTCATCATTCTTCCTGTTTTTCTTGAGTTATCATACACTATTGTATCCCATTTGCATTAAAACGCGGTCAATGACGGCAGCCCGATACGAGTTCGCCCATCTTCTGTTGTCAGTAATGAGTTTGTACCATTACACTCCTCATACGCGTATGATAAATGTAAGAAGCTATTCCAGTAAAAAAAAAAAACTAACAAAAATAAAATATGCAACGAAAGCAAAAATGATTAATTCTGGGGGTGGACTTCATGCTTTGTGGAACATTAATGACCCTGCGGATCCATAACGGTACGGTCGTAGTCGCTTGTCGGACAGAATGGATTGTTGGGCATAATCAGTCAAACGTAATTATGTTCCCCTAATAACGGCTTGTCGGACACGCAGATTGTGTCCTTCGGCAAGAACATTAATTACTTGAAACTTCGGCTGAGACGAAAAGCTGATAGGTCCCAAGTGTCATACAATGTGTATGTGAAAAGAACAGAGGACGGACACCTTTTGCGAAAGAGGAAGGGGCTTGCCTTGGTGTCTCTAGCAATTATAGTCACATTCAGTACCGAAACTAGGGTAAACCATAGGGTGCACAAGGTGGGGTACTATGGTTCTTGTTATTTTTATTTTTTATAGGGTACGCCTCTGGCAAATTGAAAATGTATATTCCGTTTGCATATCACTTAAACAAACCCCCATTTAGCCCTCTACGGTATATTATGGTATATTTATTGAGATAATCCCACATGAGAGTAAAAACGAATACAATAACTTGTCTGCTGGCAAATGGGTAAACAATAGTTTTAAAAACTTCACAAGTTTCATAATAAAGTTGATATTAAAATGTTACATTTCACTCTTGTAATTTTGAATCTCAAAAGTCAAGATTTCAAATTGGGGAAGGGGCGGACAACGAAAGGGGAGAAGGAACGTGCCCCACGTGCCCCCACCTTTGTTATGCCACTGACACCGACCACAACCCTGTAAATAGTGCTTAACTGGCGCTATAAAAAACGGACGCGATTCAATACCCACCTTACTCAAAAAAAAAAAAATCAACAACTCACCTATATTATAAGCAGCATCATTATTACATTACGTTATTATGAACATTATGTGTACAAAAGCGCGGACTATTACAAAATACATCTGCAAATTTGTCGACAAGTATTATATTCCATGACCATAGGCGGCATCAATCATGGAACAAACGGGGCATTTGATCCGACCTTGGTGGATATGTTTTGCAGGAGCCACCTTTCAGGGTTTCATGTTTATATTTCTCACGCACGGCGGTTTAATAACGTCGACTTCTGAACGCTATTTCCCCATAGGGTGAACACTTCAACTACCGTGTGATCCGTCAGTCAGTACTTGGTGACCGTGTATTATGTTAAATTAACCAATTCGCGGAATGAAATTGGCCCCTCAATAATTCGAATAAAATGTTTAAATAAAACTGTTTAAGATTTTATTTAGCAGTTTGTGACTGACTAAATTTATGCGATGACTAGACTTGAACATCAAAGACTTATTAAATTGTATATCTGTGGCACCGCACTGTTAATCTAAAAAATACATTTTTAGTAAACAACGTTACTTTCAAATAATTTAAGAGTCACAAATTTCGAAAAAACTTTGAAATTATCTAAATTACTAGGTGATAGTACAAAAGACCCGCGTAAAAATAATAATTAGTGTTTGTTTTTTTGCGTATCAACCAGCCTACGTTTTTACCAGAGTTTTAAAAAAAATGTTTATTACACGTGACGTTATAAAGTATAAGTGCAGGGAGCGATTACAAAACAGAGCGTTCTTGGCAAAAAGGTCAAGTTGTGGAACCTAACTCAGAAGGCCTATGGCTTTTACAATTTTTGCCGTCAATGTCTAAAAAAATACGCCGTTCCCCATTTTTATACACAAGGCTTCATGTACTGTTTCCCAGTTGTATCATACACCACACTGAGTAGCATGCAAGATCAGTCGCTCACGTCAAGGCCTACGAATAATTGCTTGTAAAGATCCAGCCGAATCAAAATTAGATGGTAGTCCCGGGCTGAATTGATTGAGTTGTTAGCTGCTCGAAAGGAGTCTACATCAGTAACGTTGTAACGTGGGATGGGATAGTTTTTGTCACTGTTACCGCACGTTATAAAAAGTGAGTTGCGTTGCGTGTGGAGATCATTCTGATTTTCATTGTCGACGATGGACGTCGTGGGTCTGAAAATGTTGCCTTGGATGGCAGGCTGTCAATGCCTCGTCTTGGCTCTGACCGTTTTCCGACTGGGTTCTGCCTCCCCGAACCCGACCAAGATCTACCTGCTGGGACTTTTCCCCATGAGTGGTTCGTGGGCCGGAGGCCAGGCGATAATGCCCGCTGCCGAGCTGGCCGTTCAGGATATCAACGCTAACCCAGAGATACTGCCGGGGTATGAGCTCGCCATCATACCAAAGGATACACAGGTAAAGTGTCTTCTTGTCTGTTCGACAAGGCTTTGCAAATCATTCATGCAAGCAGAGGGGCTTAACCAGAAAATAAAACCATTACTTCATTGACACTTATGTCTAACTCTACCACGGACAGGGCTTATTGCCAGTGGCGTAACCAGATGTTTTCATTCGGGAGGGGGCAAGCAGGGGAAAGAGTGTTATATTTTATCTGTTTATTTACACATGCATTTAATTCTTTATTCATTTATTTATTTATTTATTTTCGTATTTATTTGTTTATTTATTTATTTATTTGTTTATTTATTTATATTTGGGGGAGGGGATCCGTTGGGGGGGGGGGGCTCTCCCACCCTGCCCCCATTCTCCATCCCCAGTTACGCAGCTGGCTATTGCTAAGGAAACTCTCGGTTTTTGAATTAAGTTTGTATTTATTCATGTGTGCTGAATACAATGGCTTTGTTTTTCTTTCTTTCTTACAAATGTATCTTAACAATCAAACTTACCAATTCAAAAAGCATCAGATCCTCTTTCGGGCACATGCCAATGTTATCTCAAATCATTCCAACGGCAGGTATTTACTCGCAAATCGTTGGAGTAGGTGGAATATTTACAGCCATCGCCACTTGGTAATTGTATTGCAGATCATTTTACTTGGTCTGAAAAAAAATAAATAAACAACCAAATTCCTATGGCAGTTTTTTTTTTGTGGAATTCATCAACACCAAATCGATCAAAATGGGGGAATTTTGTTAAATGGTGCAATAATATAACTGCTGTCTGTGTGCAAACTAAGGACGTACGCGCCCAACTTGTAATTTCCAAGGCAAACAAACTCATTGATTACACAAACTCAAAGCAGTAACCGTCCTGAAAGGACAGCTCTTAAATGCCTCCGTTCGTCAGAATTGATTTTTTTTATATTGAAGGCAAGATTATGTTAGTCTCAATAATGCAGTTTGTTCGTTTCTTTATTGTATTTTTTATGGGGGGGTGGAAGGGGGGTTTATTTGTTTCTTTGATCGATTTATTGACTTCACATATCACGTGACTTAACACAAACACAGTTAATGCCATCTGATACAAACACACGCTCACACACAAATTATCGGGCACTTCTGTTGTTTGAATTGACATTCATTAACAGAGTGATGACAGTCTTTGACATTGGCCTTGGATGATTTGTGGAACCAACCGCCTATTTCAAACGACCTCAAATACAATATGTTTTTAAGAAAGTACATCCAATTAATTTTTTTTAGTGTTTTTTTTTATCATTATTTATTCATTTTTGACCGACTATCTCAATAATTCACACACGCGATGTTTTCGAGCTTACAGTATTTGGGCTCACAATTATTTTCAATAAAAAAGAAAATTATATGTACCAGTAGAAAATATTCAAATTAGTCTCTTGTACCGAAAAGTGGAGCAGTTTTGTATCAATTAATATCGGTCATAACCTACATACTGAATATAAAAAAAGTATTCAAAACTATTTCAATATATATTTCAATTGTTTTTTAATTATACGCTGCAGCATAATTTTCGCTACGGCATAGTGTTTTAATTTGTATACTTCTTTTACTTTTACTGGCTTAAGTGTAATTAAATTAAAACTATGAATTCTAAATATGAAACATATAATTTGAACTTCTATGTATTTGGTATTTTCTTCAGGACTTTACAACTGTACCATGATCTCCTTGACTTTATAAAAGTTCCTTAACAGTCAAAGAACAACCCTTTACAGAATACTCAGCCTCTTGTGCTCATAAAAAAAATAAAAAATTCACACAGGGAAAGGGTGCGTTTTATCCGCGATCACCTCACCTGTGTAGATGGCCCGCTATTGTTATTATTGATTATCAATATATATTTCTGGTGACGTTAGGGAAACAAAAAGAGCTTCAAAAACGACTAGCACTTTTGAAAGCCCAAATATTCAGGTAGGGACTGAGATCCCAATCCACATGCAAGTCTAAGACGGAATTCGAACCGGGGTCCACAGAGGTGAAAGACAGGCAAGGTACCTCTGAATGCAGTCTGGTTGCAACCTATGATGTTAACATAGTTTACCAGAGAGAAAAAAAGTCGTGTGAGCGGCACTGAAACGTATAGCACGAGACCTAAACATAAACCCAGCACCTACATGTCCAAGGGGGAAATATTGAGCTACTTTAAGATTTATACACGGTTTATAAGGCTAAATTTAGGTACATGGCTGAGTCTACGTTAAGGTTTGGACTCCATTTATAGGACAATGTTTTAATATTGAAATTTAACACTGAAGTCAGTGTTATGTTAATTTACTTATTGCAATTGTTAATTGCATTGTATATGTATATATATGTCCTCACTACTTTACTCTGATTGGTTCTAGCCACCCCATTGTTTGTAAATTTATAACTCTGATTAGCTATATTTTCCCGCTTTTTCCTGGATACCGTCCCTTAATCCTTTGCTTCTCTGTTTGCTATAAATGGATACGTTTGTGTTTGTTCTTGTTTATGCCTCTGACGAAAATCCGGTTTGGATCGAAAGTTTAGGCCATGTCCCCTACTAATTATATATATATATGTATATGTGTATTTGAGGTTGGTTTTTTTTAGATTGAGGGGTGTTTTGTTTCGGTGTTTTTCCTTACTTTGTTTCATTTGTTCAGTCTGTGGACATCACACATCACTTGATTTCAAGTTAATTCCTTATATCTGATACAATCACATACACTTACCACATTACTTTTTTTCTCTTCTTTTTTTAATTGACATAAATCAACAGAGCGTTGACAGCCTTTCATATTAGCCCGGATGATTTGTGAAGCAACCGCATACTTTCATAGGACCTTGAACAAAAACGGTATTTAGGAAAGTACATGAACGCAATGACGTTTGTTATGTTGTCTTGATTAACATTATTTATGACTTTTGTGACTGACTGTCTCAATATTTTACACACGCGATGTTTTCGAGGATACCGGCATGTTTGAGCTTACACTTGTTCTAAAAAAAAAACAGCAACACGACATGTCCACCAGTAGAAAGGTTATTCAAATGAGTCTGTTGCACCGAAAAGGGGAACACTTTGTGTTCCATTTGGGCTACATTAATATTAAGACTACATTTATAGGACAAGACTTGGATCAAAGGTCAAGGAGCAAATTCGTGGACAGAACATATGTCAGAATTTAGAACAAGGCAAACCTCCTGAAATATTATGAACAAATCAGTATAAAACACATGAGATTCAATGCACTTGAACTGTTTGTAGAACTCAGTTGTTTGAGTAGTAGTCGATGAGGTAACCTTCACTCAGGTGTACGTTGTGCACGACATGCTCAACTATTTATTTATCGTTGTATTCACTCCATTCTCTATTGTTGTACTGCTATAATTGTACAAACTCTGCTTCTTCTTTTTTTTACATCAGCCCGAAGCATTATCCACATAATTATATTTCCATACAAACTGTTGCACCACACGGATCACTTTGCCAAGAGGGACGGCACAGGGTGTGACTACAGAAGGTTGACCGAGTGATTGCTTTGCCAATATGATGTTTAAAGGGTAACTGTAGGGTGCACTGTTCACACTAAAGGTCTGGTCAGCATGGGCGCCAAACATGTAAGGTAATAAGTTAAACCTCAAGTAATAAACCACAAGGGAAACTAACTAGGTAATTTTGTTTTTTATATTTGGGTTTTTGAACAAAGAAAAATTGACTGGAGCAGGACTTGAACCAACGACCTCCGGACTAACGTACCGGCGCTCTACCAACTGAGCTATCCAGCCCTATGTTGGCGGTCTCCCTATTAGTCAATATCTTTGTTCGGGGGTGCCAGTCAGACGCCATTCAACCGTTAGCTGCCGTGTAGCCAGGGTTCACACCCTAGTTTACGATACAACCTGGGAAGCGACAGCCACGGGATCACCTTACGGTGATGCGACTTTTTACTAATAAATATCAAGTAATAAACAACAAGGGAAACTGACTGGGTAATATTTTTTTAAATTAAGAAATTTATAAATTAGTAATAAACCCTGTGCTAAGTCATTTTTACAAACTACAATAGAACATTTTGGGAAAAAAACGTTGGAACAATATGACTTGAATGAATAAATAATAGCTGGTGTAAGGATTAAATAATTGTTTGAAGTTGCATTCCTGTTTCTCAGGGATGCAAAAACAGGTGTTTTAGAGACATAGGCCTTTCCCAATCATTCTCATTTGAGATCTTAACAGAGCAACAGCCAGACCCACTTCCTCTGTAGGAACGACGGCCAAAAACATTCTCAAAATAGTATAGGTTATCAACGAAGCTCTTTCTCTAATAATACTAATAATAATATTAATAGCAATTTATTTTTCATATAGCATTTTAAATAAAAAAATCTGACGACGATGTGCAAAAAATTACTTTAGAAGAATAACAAAAAATAATGTATAAATCAGGCCGGAAATACAATTTCCGTTTACATGGATTCTATTTTCTCTTCTTTTTTCCAATTGAAATGAGAGTAGACTTATGGTGGGAAAAAGGCTAGGGTTTATCTGTTTTTACTTAGAAAAATCCATGTAAAAATAACAGGCCGGAAAGACAAAGATCGTATACAGTACATATATGGATTCTATATTTTTTAACTGAAACGACAGTAGACTTATTGCAGGAAAAAGGCTAGGGTTTATCTTTTTTTAACTTAGAAAAATCCATGCAAATATACCAGGCTGGAAAGACAATGATCGTATACAGTACATATGAATGGATCCCTTTTTTTTTAAACTGAAACGACAGGACCCTCGCTCCAGGGTTTTTAAAGGGTACAATTAGAAATTACTTGATCTGCTCCCTATAAACGGAATCCATTAATATTATTTTGTCAGTGTATTATTTACGCTCGATTCCCGTCTAAAGGGGCAATGCAGCAAACAGTTGAAATAATGTTATGTTAGTAGAAGTTAATTTTTCATTGGGGATAAAGAATATTGTTTCGTTTTAACCTTACATCGATGTGTGTAAAGCACAGTATACTCAGTACTATCCTCGAGTTCACAGAACCCGGGAAAGTACCGAGTTACAGTGCTTCACACACATTGGTGTAAGAGCAGGGTAAAAACCAAACAATATGTTATTATTTTAGGAAGCAACTTGATTCTTGATTCTTAGTTGGTTTTCTTCCAAAAATACTCCTAGGAAGAGTTTTGACTGTAGGTGGCGGAGTGAGGACCAAGGAAGAGGAGATTTTTTTTATAAAGAACAACAGCTTTAAATGTTGCTGAACTGGATTGAGAAATGGACGACTGGTTGAGGTTGTTTGAAGACTTAATGGCTTGGGGAGAGAATGAGTTGGCATAAACTTGTGCGTTGGTAGCCAGAGTTTCAAATTAGTTTTAATGGCCTCGTCTGCGTCTGTCAGATTTTGGGGTTGGTATGGGTCAGGTGATATTCAATCATTTTGTAAAAGCAATTCAGTATATTATGTGCTTCCCTTCTGTTGTTCAGTTATCCCCATTGGAGTGTTTGAAGAAGCTAAAGAAACCGGCGAGACTCTGAAGGCTCATTTTGTGAACATATTTGTGCTAGTTCCATTCCTCAATACAAGTTATGCCATATGTAATATTCGCCGGTCGGAAACAAGATCTTCCTCTGCCAACACAAACAAAATTCAGATGTAATGTTGTTGACCCGATAAATCGAGGAATCTTTGTTCTATCATGCTTTGAACCAGAGACGTCCCTTTCGGATTTCTACACGAAGGCGAAACAGCGATGATGCCCTAGTTCTGTAAAAGCCAGTCAGACACGCTCTTAGACACACAAACAAGGGACAAGATTCGATTGGGGACGTGGTGAATAAGCAAAAAAATCCCCCTGAAAAAAAGAACCAAGGTTTAATCACGATTTTGGGATAAACAAAGTCATTTGTGTCTGCAAGTCTTTAAAAAAAAGACGTCATTAAACTAATTCGTGGAAATCTCTTCACGGAAATGTGGTCACGATGCTGCACGTTCAGTCAGATGAACTCAATAGACCCCTTGCATATGACGTCACAGGCCTAGCACAGCCCCTTTACCAAGGCCAATGAAGAGCTATCATTGGCTAAGAGTCGTGCACAGCGCGTACACAAGTGCACGTTTCCATTGTTTGATATCAAGGTTGGCGGCCAATTGGTCTATATGTTATTGTCCACAAAAAAAAAGAAGAGCTTATGATCCACAATCCACACGGTTACTTCACGAATACTGGGAAACAAATCATACCGGCTTCCGAAAATACACATTTTAGTAAAAACTACAACAACAGTAGACGTATAACAGTTAGAGGGGGAAAATCGCCATGGTCCTTGCCTTTGTCTGTGCGTGGAGTTTTGAACTAGAAGTTCGCGCGTCGGCCGTCACACTACAGACTGAGCGTGCGGTGACTGTTTTGCGTTTGTTCCATGTACAGAGCCACGGGCACGTTATGATCATAAGACTGATAAAATCAAAACAGATTATAACAAAAAGTATTGAACTATCAAAATGGGAAAATAAGTTGTTCAGCATTTGAGGACAGTTTCATTGACATTATTAAAATGCCCCCAAAAAGGTTTTGGGTTTAAATTTACACATTTTCGGGGTCAGTCAGCGTAACCTATTTTTTGCGTCAAACTGACCGGAAATTGGCGTCAGAATTCGAATCTTGTTAACACCCTAAAACGGGTCACGCTGGCCCAGAAATTGGTAAGGCCCCTTGGGACTCGTGTCTCAGTCAATTCTGTCTGAGAACTTTTTTAAGGATATATTTCAAACGGGGATGAATATTGGGGAAAAGTGTGTTACAACAATACAAATAATTTTTAAGAAGCGGGCCATGCTTACCCCAACATGAGTCAGCATAACATTCTTTTCTGGACCAGTTCTCAACCAGTATTTGTTGAGAGTATGTCGTTGGCTAAATACTACATGTAATTAAAGGTCACTAATTGTTATTTCATATGCGTAATGATAAAAAGGGCCTAAATGGAAAAAGGAGTATACATTTAAAAAACTAAATCAAAGACCTCGAATAAATATTCTTACTTTAGAAAATGTATGTTTCTTTTTGCCAAACGAATACTTTAGAGACAACTCTTCATCAATAAATTCCATGTTACCAGAAAATAAATAAAAAAATCAAATCGGGCATTTATAGAGTGCCTTCACTCCGGGTACCACAGCGCTGTAGAGGAAACTTTACAATAAGTGAACTTATAATGGGAAAGACAGTTGTCCATCGGAGCTCCAAAGTATGCAAAACCATTTTTATGAAACCCATACAATTTTCACAAACGACGTTAAAGTCCTGAGCCGGCGATATTCAAGTTTACTCGATCACTACCAAGAGACGTCGTCCCTTTAAAACGAACGTTATAATTGGCATTATCTGATGACACAATTATACCGCGAGCCCATTCCAATAATTGGATTCCGCAGCACGTACCTTACAACGCGAAGCGCATATGGAAATAAGAAAAAAAAGGGGGGAAGCGATCGACACAATATGGAGCGGGCTTTTTACTTGTGTAATATTTAAGAAAAGGTCTCTATTGGAAACAATTATGATCGATCATTTATGTCATACATTTGTTTGTGATGTGAAATATTGGGTACCGGTCGTCCCGATAATTGGTTCCATCTGCGATAAAACCGTTATCAAGAAATAATGTTCCCCGCCTGTCGGAGATAAACAATTTACGAGCACCAAATCTTAGGTGACAAGAACGGCCTTTCTTTACATTTTTTTTTCATGTAAAAGTGACAACCAAAATATTGACGAAACATTCGCAGGTTGAGTGTCTGATTGCTACTTAAAAAACTCGACTTAATCCGGGTCAGAACTGACCTGGATTCTGGAAAACGACACAACCTCAGAAGGCTGAGTACAAGTAAACCAATGCACAAGTACTACTCTAGGTGTGTCGCTTCGTAATAAGGCCAGTCGAAGCACGTTTTTTTTATGAATTCCACTGGACCTCAGTGGCGAATTATAACTGTCACTTCTCAAAAACAAACTGAAAATGTATGATTCGTTTGTATTCTGATTACTTTAGTTACAAAACATATTACGTATTAGGTCCTGAAACTTAATTAGCATTGAATACGTCAATCGTTTACAGCAAACAAAACGCAATGGTTATTTAATTATTTACTCATTTGTTTTTTTTCTTTTGAATTTGTGTGTGTATGACTTGCACATTTGTCACTCCGTAAAAACGACAACGTAACGCAAGCATGATTACAAATTAGGCGCTGAAGGTGTGACAACCAATAGCACAGAAATAACAAGCAAGCAAACAAATAGTTTCACCTTTTTGGGCAAACAGTATGAGGGTTCGAATATCAACCGAGTAATCTGCCCGTTAACTTACTGTATTCGTTTATTTTAAATTGTTCACACTACTCGAGAAAGTACTGAATAGTCAGACTGTGCTTTACACACATCGATAAAGCCAAATAATGTTATTTATCCTCGATCCAATGCTAACACCTATTATAATGTATAAAGGTTTGGTTTTGGAGGATTTTTTGAGAAATTGGAAGATAAAGTGGAGTAAATAATCATGTGGGAATCCTGTTCTATAGTCATGGGACTGCTGTCCAGACTGATGTCTCCCCCACATCAGGTAAGATCTTCAGGTTCAATCAGAAGGTGTTGATAAACGGAGCGAAAGACCAAGCTCGTGTGGAGCGATACGAAATTACGGGTTTTAACTATGGTGGTGACATGTATTGAGCGGTAAGGCAGGATCATGAGTTTTTAAATGATTTTAAACTAAATTGAAAGTCACTGAAGATTGATAAGACGATATGTAATATCGGAGCAGCACTGGGACAGAGCAATGAGGCGTGCTGGTGTTTTTTTAAAAAATATATTTGATTAGCTGAAGACGGTTTAGTTGATGAGTGCCGTACAGAAGTGAGCAGCAGCATAATTTCCAAACGAAGCGTAAAAAAAGAAACACTTCCTTGGGTGCAAATTGTTCAGAAGGACATTTCTGGATTTTGCTTATTTGTACAAACCCTCGAAATATTGTCAGGTGTTTGTCCGAGATCCGGGTCAAATAGGCGAGAACCATTTCCGGGTCAGTAATGATGCAGGTCTGGATCCAAAGGGATCGAACCATTTCCGGGTCAGTAATGATGCAGGTCTGGATCCAAAGGGATCGAACCATTTCCGGGTCAGTAATGATGCAGGTCTGGATCCAAAGGGATCGAACCATTTCCGGGTCAGTAATGATCCAGGTCTGGATCCAAAGGGATTGAACCATTTCCGGGTCAGTAATGATCCAGGTCTGGATCCAAAGGGATTGAACCATTTCCGGGTCTGGATCCATAGGGATCTAACCATTCCGGGTCTTATTGACCCAGATCTGGATTCCATGGACTAGGACCATTTATGGCCAAGATTTGGCCAAGGTCTGGATCTTAAGGGCCTAGAACCTTCATTCAGGGCCAATATTTGTCCAGGTATTCGTGGGGTTAGAACCATTTCCGGGTCATAATCCTAGACCATTATCCTAGTCTAGATCCTAGATCCCGTATTGTTAGGGATGCAACCTTTTCCAGGTTACTTTTGACCGAGGTCTTGATCTAGGGTCCAGGTTTGGATCCTAGCAACTAGAACTAATTCTGAGTTGTATAGAAACAAGGATGGGGTTGTGCCCCTCCAAACGCATGTCATACCTCCTACAACGACCTACAGATCTACAGAAATTTACGCTCATACTGATTTCATACGCCACATTATAAAAAATAATAACAAAACATAATTATACAAAAATCTCTCTAAAATTTCATTTCAAAAGACATGTGCCATATTGATGTCATACACTGCAGCCGATAAATTTAATAGAATACAGAGTACCTAATTAGTTTAATTCAACCTGAACCTGTTATATCGACATATCTTTCTTTGACGGGGTGACAGAAGGCACTTTGTTTGCCACACAGTTATTCACTTTGTCGCCGTAAAGGCGGGCTTAGAATGGCGGTAATTGTTCCCATATCAAAGGCTTTTGGTTACCTGACAGCCACTGTCATCGTCATCGTAAACCAGTCATGCCATTCTCCGAGTACAAGATTCGCAATAATGGGTTGTTATGTGTTGTTTTGTCATTAATTTGAGAAGTTAATTTCATATTTAATTAATTTGAGATTCTCCGGGCGAGAAATTAAAATGGATCCAAATTTCGAAACAATAATAATATCATAGGGCCTGTTGATGCCCATGCTTGTCGTTGGAAAGCACTGGATGTTTGATTTTGTTTGTATTTTTTGCGATTTCTATATCGATTCCAAAGAAAGTTATTGTTTACCCTTTTTTCTTGCCGACAGTACACTCACAAAAATTAATAATACTATACAAATATTGTGGTTTATAAATTTATATAAAAATAAAAATGAAATTAAAGATAGCTTTCCTTTTTTCAGCAGTGCTTTATTTTTATTGTTTTTTTTCAGGCGTTCTTACCAAAACTGACTTTAAAAAAAATAACTGAAACGGGGAACGTTATTGTGAGCAATTAGAACAGTAACATAATTTATCTTCTCTAGCTGTCACTGAAATTGTGTTAGATTGTTTTGGGTTTTCTTTTTGTTTTCGTGTCAACTGGACGGAAATTTCCCCGGTTTAATCAGATCCTGGATTGTTTTGAGGGCATGAGAGATATATGGTGATTTAACGTAATTCATAAAGTGTGCGGTGAGGAGTTTCTATCACGTAGTTATCGACACTACGCAAACATCATAATACAGGCTGATTGATTCTTACCAACACGGAGAAAAAAGAAGAAGAGATTTGTAGTTTATTTTGCCGGGAGAGAAAAAAAAGACACTCAATAATTCGACACGACAGAAGCGAATGGAATAGGCCTACAGGATGTCTTATTTTTATAGCACCGGTCTAAGATTATTAAACACGTTAACGGCATATCATGAGAGTGTTATATAGCCAGAATAATAATCGGGAAAGAGGGGCTTTTAACATCCTCTTGTCCGTCATGCATTGTGCGTAATGCGTAGTGCGCAATATGCAAGGACACGCCAATAAATGTTATCCATACTTTCAATCGTTCGCATTGCAAAAAAATACGCATTGCGCACTACGTATTGCGCACTACGTACTGCGCACTACGTATTGCGCACTACACTTTGCCCGAAATGTATGTTGGACGCATCGACTTCGGGCCTTAATTTCACACCTTTTTCATTGTGTACTCTTCATAACATTTAAAGCCCCAAAACAAAGCCAATCTTCGTTTTAAAATGTTCTTTTACTGTGTTTGTTTCTTCTTCATTTACGTCTGTTTGCATTCTTATACATCCTGCCAATTGAAAATTAATTGCGCCTGTTGTTCATATCTTAAAAATACGTTGTTCTGTTTTCGCTTTGTTGTGTAAGATTAAGGTCTCTTTTTTATCTGTCTTTACAAGATTATTTTGGTGAATCAAATCGATTTGTGTTTACTCTTCATTCTTTTTTTACTTGACGGGTCAAAACATCGTAAACCAGGTAGACATTCCAACGCTTATAATGTTACTCCAAATAAACGGTAGACGTTTTTTTACCGAATGGACCTTTCGATTAAACGCAGAGGTTCAAGAAACAGATGGCCAAATCATTTAGAATATCAGCAAAAACTAATAAACAGTCTGCTCATAAGGACATGTTTATCAGGCGGGTGTTGTGTAATACTGTCAAGCATTCATTAATCTATAAGCGTAGTATAAACGTTCATCATACCACATCCTTGTCTGATGTGTACCGTGTATGTCAAGTTGAAAATGCCAAATTAACTGTCTTTATAGTAGCACGCAGTTCAGTTTAACACTCTAAAAAATAATTGCTCAACATTGGGTAACATTCTTACCCTTTCGGTATTAAAAAGGGAGCATGGTCGCTCACTTGTGTAAAATTCTTGCACACCATCCAAAGTGCAAAAAAGTACCCATTATTGTGTAGCTTTTAATTTAATACCAACATGTGCAACATCTTTAGCACAGCAGCACTGTTGGGTAAGAAGTTTACCCATGTGACGACCATGTTCCCTTTTTACTCCAAAATAGGGTAAACTTTACCCAACCCTCATTTTACCCAGATGTTGTGTTATTTTCTTACCCAATAATTGGGTTATATTACTTTACCCAGCACTGTTGTGTAGTTAATTTACTCATCACTTGTGTTGCTTATAAATCAGTTGTTGTGCACAAACTAGTGATATTTAGCTGTGTTCCTTTTGGAAGGGCTCTGTTGTTTTTTTTATATTTTTTATATACAAACTAAGAGTATATCAATTAAATTAAAACACTTTTATTCAACTCTAATTCAACAACATGAAAAAGATTGGGGAGGGGGAGGTCAGCAAAGAAACACTAACGTTACCCATTCATATCACTCGGTGTATTTTTGTTCAACTGAAACACTTTTGTGTGAACAGATTTGAACTGTACCGTACAATTTCTGATGAAACTATGATGGTCACAACCTAATATTAAATCACCTTGAATAAAACAATTGGGGAGTTGTGTACAGCCAGATACACTTCGGGTAAAGGTGACCGAAACATTGGGTTTTGTTGGTGAAAACGAACATCAACAAAAATTCTTGCGAGCAGTGTTGGCTCTGAAAAGAGACGGTTGGTTTTGCTAGACCTGTTATTGACGGTTCAGACTGCCCGTGACGAAATCTACGTGTTGCAAAGTCAATGCGGGTAGCAATCCAAGGCTTTCCTGTGTAGATAATGCCTTACCCCCTTCAACAGACTGTTGTTTCTCGAACTGAATAACTAACATAAAGCCAAAATTCCCTCTTGGCAACTTTGGTTCCATGAACAACAGACATCAATGACCACCAACATTAGAATGACGTCCACCCATCGTTCTTTGATTGTGATATGTGCCTGAGACTTGCCTTGTCCAAATGCATGGTACACGTTGCATTATGGGTAGAATGTTTCCACGAGGAGCAGTTTACCCCATTTTCAGTTACTTCTTACCAATTGTTGTGCAAAAGTTACACTGCTTGAGGTTTAAAAAAAATTTGTTGTATTACCCACTTCAAGAGTGATTTGAACCTCTGTGTTGTGCGATTTAACTTTCTACCCATTTTGGGTACTGTTGTGTATTTTATTTTACACAAGTGTGGGGTACAACAAAAATTGTCGTTTTACCCAAAATCGATCAAAAGTGACACAAGATTTGTAGCCAGCAGTTTTACACAGCAACATTTTACAATACTTTTTAAGAGTGTACAGAGCGCTTGCCAGCGCTGGGTATTTTAGGGCAGGTTTGCAGAGCAATGTTTGAATTATTGATGTAGCACCTAAGCCAAATCATGGAGCACCAAATACATTGTATATTTCTCATGGCATACTCTGACCATGGAGCAACTGTGTGCGCAGAGTCCATCAAAGACACAACTCCACCAACGTTCCCCCCTGGCCCTTTGCCCTACTATTCACAAAAGGTGATACAGCACTATCTTGTAAAGCCAAAAACACCGGGGCAAACCCATACGTGTGTCACACCACGACCATGAGACTCAACGTACTATCTGAAGGACAAAGCCAGTATCTTAGTATTATGCATCTTCTTCAAGGACACAAAATGTCATGACCGGGACTCCAACCCACACTCTGTCAACACCAGAACTTGGGTCCGATGCACGGGGACCGCTCAGTCACCACATGACAATGATTCCTATATAAACCGAGCCAGACTAATTTGCCACTCTCACCATCGGTTTGGTAGGCGATGTATTATATCCCAATTAGAGAAAAGAAAGTAGATGAATTTACCGAAATAACTTTCAAATGGCTATCATCAAAGTTGGGTCTGGAACTTCCTCCCATTAGATGTGCGGGACATTCATTACCCAATATAATGGTATTTCAGCATGATATTTATACAGCCCCAAGGCTACCAATGCATTATACATGACATTTTTATGGTGGACCAGACAGAAAGTAGCATACTTGCAATTCACAAACTGCAAAAAAATGAGATCGGAGTGAGTCTTAAATTCCCACATCAGACAGAATCAACAAAAGGCAGACACAATCTTGTAAAAAGCTCAAGACTGAGTTCCCTGCATAAAGCCTTATTGAAACAATTCTCCGGGGATCAAAATCAAATAAGTGTCCCTCGTGGCAGTAACAGCTTGGTTTCACACCCTTGAAGCATCGCTAGCAGAGGCAGATAAGACCTTGTTTTAAAGGGGGACTGTCGTCATGATCGGGGTCCAATTTCATAAATCAGTTAAGCAAGAAATGAGAGGGGTACCAGTGGCAACAGTGTAAACATTATGGAATATTGGGTGGTAACCTGTTTCTGCTAAGCAAGATTTTCCTAGGCTTAGCAAGTTTTTGTGCTTACAGGCTCTATGGAATTGGGCTCAGAACGGGGCCCATTTCTACAGAGCTGCTTTAATATAACGGCCGTTTTTGTCCTAACTGTACGAGTTTCCATTTCATAGTGCTGCTAGTTTTAATAAGCACACGAAAAGGCATGCTAATATTCCGGTGCTTAGTGTATGAAAATGAATGGCGTAACAATGCAAATCCATGGTAAACGTGCATGCAATTTCTTGCTTACTTGTGAAATACGCCTACAATAGAGCAATTCTTCTGCAATAGTTAGCAAGAAAATGTGCTTGCCGTTAAAGCAGCGCTATGAAAGTTGCCCCTGGTCTGTGGCTGTACGTGGTTGGGGTTGCCATCGTTGATGAAATGCGCAGGCGTGATGAAGATCAGTCATTGGCTGAGTGTCGTGCACAGCGCGTAACACGCGTGCGCGTTTCCATTGTTTGACATCAACGATTGCAGTCAATATTAAGAGGTCTATTATGATCTCTAACAAGGCACTGCACGCCAGCGTGCACTGGCCGCCACCCACCATAAAGGTTGCCGTCATTATGATATCGATGTGCCAACTTGGTTTTGGAGTTCTTAGCTAAGCCGCAGCCACGATCGTGACGGCAGTCCCCCTTTAACTTCATGTGCCATGGGCGAATTAGTCTCTTTCTCTCTTGTATCCCCTCCTTCATTTCTCTCTCTCTCTCTCTCTCTGTCACCCTCTCCCTTCTTTTTGTTTCTTAAGATCGCAGGGCTGTGTCTGTTCCGTTTGTCTTCATTCGGTTTATTCGATTGTTATGTAGGCCAACGAGTGAAGACAGAGAGAACAAATTGATTTTTTACCTTTAGCACGTTCTCGTTACGTGATCGATACATTAAGCTAGAGAATCATAATACGCAATTTGATTTTCCACGATCTGTCTTTTTTTAATGAAATTAATCTTCACAAATGGAGCCTGTATAGGCTATGCACAATGTTTCCGTATTTCATTTCTAAAGGGAATGTATACCATTTGGTAATTACTCCAAAGAATTAATGACCATACAAAAACCTACTTGATAAGAAGCACTGCAGCTTTTGGTAGTTTATAACATTTTGAGAAATGAATCCTTTCTAAAGAATGTTGATTTAGAAAAGGGATTCAAAAACATTTCAATCTGAGAAATGGCTCGTGCATGAAACGTTTCTCAGACTGTTCCAATTACGGATTATTTTTCCTGCGTGGACATGTATACCGCTCCAGATATCTCAAAAACGCTACCACCTTTTGAAATGAAGTATTCACAGTTTACTTTTATTGTGTATATCTACAATTATTTAGGATGTATAAGTTCCACAAACCAAAGATAGACTTTGCCATTAAAGACGAAATACTGGGTTAAAAATCATCGTATTAAGAAGTAGGACAAAAAATTAAATAATAATAGAAAGAAAACAAATGAGCTGTAAAATTTGATTGAAAGACCATGTGCAAATCATCTCGAGAGCAGATTCGAATTGAGCAAATTGCATACTACCGTACTATTGTCATACATTTCTATAAAATGAAGCAGAGGATGCCTCATAAGTGAATTTATTCAACTGTAGCTTGCAAGCCAGAGGAAACCTGCAAACGAGAGTGCTTGCTGTGTAAACCAGAAACACCTAGGTTTAACCCCCAACACGAAATCACTCTTGGTTCTTTTAAGTGCACTGCCAATCCTAGTACCTTATAAGGGACTTACGGCTTAATGTCCCATCCGAAGGACAAAACGAAAATGATAACGTATCGTTCTCAAGTGCCGGGACTTAAGCCACACTCTGCCGATGCGAAATACCAGAGCTTGAGTCAGTACAGTGCTCCGAACCGGTCGGCCACGACACGCTGCAAATGGTAAAGTGTCTTGCTCAAGGACACCAAGTGTCACGACCGGGACTCGAGCCCACATTCTGCCTACAATTTCATTAGAAGCACCAGCGTTTGAGTCTGGTGCTCTGAACCACTCGGCCAAGACACATGGGGAAGACTCACAAAATGAAGAGTTGAAGACTCACCAAGTCGTCATTGCTAACTTCAATTGCTGCTTACAATAATATTATTAAAAATATGCAATTGTAACATACACCACTCCCTGTTACACTATAAAAGGTTCAATCGTGGCTTTCAATTAAATATGGCCACCGAAACGGATAAAATCCTGTCAGGTTGGTTTGTTGGCGTGTCTAATGACGGATGTGAATTACTCTTCCTGAAAACAACGATGCACTTTCTCTTGAAAAAAAGAGTATCTTCAGTTAAGCACGCACAGCTGAGCAGCTTGTGATTATTGTGGGTTAGACAAATATTATTCCTTAAACAAACAAAAACGGGCTTTGAATTTCATCAATACATAATCTTCTGTTATCTTAAAAGTCTACCATGGCCTGGGTGACATTTTAAAGATAGTGTTTCTTTACGTGCGTGACTTCTTGCGGAGACATATCCGACCCCTTCCCGAAGCCCCTCCCCCACCTAAAAATATTGCTAAAGAAAAGCCGATGATGAGTCCGCCGGCCTCTGGTCCAATGTGATAAAACGAAATAGGGCCTATGCAAGTACTTATTATGAAGACAGGATGCAAAAATATGATCTTGGCAGGAAAATACACTCTTAAGTAAAAACTCCCGGGTTAAAGTTCAACCGAATCCAGGTCTTTCTTTTTTTTTTTTGGGGGGGGCCTGGGACATTTCTGAGTCAATCTCAAATTCTGAATCTGTGTTTAAAAAAAAGCTACTGAGAAATGGGTGAAACTGAAGCAGAATTCTAGTCAGATTCTCATTCTTTATCAGTTTCTGGGTCAGCCTGACTAAGGAATGAATCAAAACCCCTGGGACTCTAAGCCGGGTCAATTCTGACCTGGGTGTTTATAGAGTGCAATGCCTTAATCTATGTGTTCCTAACGGATAATGTGTGTCCGGACGAAAACACGTTTTCTATAATCTTTTCTAGGAAACGGACAAATTGTATTAGACCTAGGTACAGCCGCGAAGAGTGAGGTTACGCCGAAAATAACTACCTCCCTTTGTTGTCTACAATGCGAGCAACCCATTTTTTGTACATTAGTTTAAATTTTCAAGAACATTTCCCGTTACGTATACAGTCGTTTTGTTCTTCTCCCAGATTCACATCTTTAATGAAACTAACCTCGAGAGTCCCGTTTCTGTCTCGACACAGATTCCCAAGGAACCTCACTCAATGGTGACCGATTCTTCTCTCAAGGTGTACAGTTTGTTGTGTTAGGTTTGAATACGCGTAATTGGCTCGTCTGGAATGTTCGCATAATTGCCGATTTTATCCTAAGATGACCTTGAAAATATGTTCGTCCGAAAAAAATGAACGTGTGAGATACTCTTTCACACCTTATCTAACTATTGCCTTTCGCTGAATCGACATAAGCACAATGCGAACACTTACAATGCTCCTGAGAAAAGAATTAAACCGCTATTCTCTGTTTTCTCAATTAAAGGTGTGTTACGCACCATTATGTCCGACATGGACCAATGTCCTACGAGAATTTTCAACCACTATGTCCAGCCCATTACGTCTAACGGACCATTATGTTCTACAAATTCAATAGGACAGATCACTTTATCCGATTTATAAAGTCATTGTTGTTGCACATGACGTTCAGCCCCTATTACCACCGGAGTTACGGACCAATAGTTAAACATTTCGATATTTTCTCGAAATTGTTTTGACCCTTCCACCCATCCTCAAATTTCGACTTTTACATAATGACAGACGCTTTAGTAACGCCTAACCTGAAGCAGCTTTTTTATTAGACCAACGATTTCCTAGCACAGGAGCTTTCAATGGAGTTGCCGTGCTTGCAGCATTGTAGCTACAGCTTTGTAGTTGAGGAAATTGTCTCCATGTAGCTTCAGGCTTCTTATTCTGAATGGCCCCTTTGGGAATGTTTGTCCTCTATAAAATGCCATAGCATTTCCGTTATACGGGTAGAGGGCAAGGAAATCATGTGGTCTTCGTACGATTTTTTTTAAGAGTGTCGGTTCTTCCTTATGTTATCCTTTTTAAATAACCCATCTTTTCTGTTTTCGATTTTTATTTATTTATTTATTTTTTGGGGGAGGGGAGGTTCTTTGAGTGTGTGCGTGAATATGTATTTTGCATTTGTGTTTGCCGCCAAATACGGGTTTTGTGTGACCAAGATATTGGACAAGATATTGGATCGAGCAAGATATTGGATTGTATCCCTTTTAATTTTTTATATTTGCTGCTCGAGTATCTGGTTTCCCCTCTTACAAATCGACAATCGCTGCTTATTAAGGCTGAGTCTGTTTATTTCCTTATACATATTTTTTTATTAATCATCGTAGACGTTTTGAGTAGTTAAACATTATTAGTCAATGTGTGTACTTTGTTGAGGATTTGGGGGTACGGTGCTTACAGTGGTGCAACCACAAATTGTCATTTAGTCTATTATTATTAAACTAATAACTTGGGGACGGGGGATACGTTGGAGCATCGAAACAGTTTATATTGACTCAGAATTACTTGACTTAGACCTTCTATTCTATTTAATAATATAAGCGGGTGTTCTGAAGCATCCATTAATTGATACTTATTAAACAGTCATTAGAGTAGCCTTACGAAGATGTGGGGGAGAGGCAATGGTTCTGAACGGGGTAGGCTTAGCCTTAATACGCCACTGGGCATACAGGCCCCTGTTACCTAGTGCGTCACAAACTGATAGATTGTCAGGCACTCTGAGCATTCTGTGCAGGATAAAATAGTTACCATTACACTAAGTACGTAACCATAGTTTATTGGTATTTTTCCAGCATTATATGCTTGTACTGCTGATAACATTATGCTGAGGATCAAATCAAATTCGGGGGATATCTTGGTATTATTAGATATCATTACGTTGAAGTTTATGAATGCCCGTTCCTCCCACATTCCTTTTACTCCATCATACAACGATGTTGCACCACTTCGTCAATCGCGTCACAAACTGACGTATGGGTTCAACATCACACATTTTTGCAATTCGGTTTATGTACAAACTATTCAAATACTCATTACTGTTAACATTTCCATTAAGTTTCGGGACCTAACACTTAAAGAAGCACTTAAAGACTATCTAACTGCATGAGCTTCCGTAGCAACTACTTTATTAATACATTTATACCTAACACATGACTGTTTTGTAATTACAGTAATAAGAATGAATAACGTATCACGAGATTTACCCTTTCGTGGCGTTATCGCCCCCTTTTATCCATTGAAACACATAGCGCTGGCACGGTGCCAAACACGCAGGGTAAGACCTCCGTGTTTCCACGAAGACTGTTACCTTATTAGTTTAGCTGTGTGCACTTCTCGGTTTTTTTTTTTTTTTCGTTTTCAAGAAGTTTAGGAATTTACAACTCATCAAAACAGTTGCATGATGGAAAACACATTGACTGTTCTGAGCTCAGGAAGAAGCCGGGGTTACTTTGGTGTTCACATGTTCTCATTTAAATAAAGCAGTCTCCGAAACAGAAGCTTCAAGTCTTCATTTTTTGTTTTGCCAAACACGGAATTCTGGCTGTGTACCGCCATACTTCGAAATAGAGAGACGACCTCGTAGAATTATAGTACATGTTCCGAGATTTGCATTTCGACATATTATACGGAACGTTCACAAGATAGAAAAAAAGTGACTTCCTGACGCCATTAAAATCATTGAGTGCTAAAAGGATGTCCCGGGTAAATAACACATCAGTATGGTCAGACGAACAGAGCAAATACATCATACAGTCACCTTATATCCGACTTAAAAGTGATACAAAGTATAGTCTCTCGCACAAGGCTCATGTTTCTTGTCTGAAAGATGTTTTACAGCGTTGAGTTCTAAACATTTGGCAGGGGTCTTCAAGGAACATGACTTTTTGCATTCGGTAAATGTGTTATCAATGTTCATGTATACATTATCATAAGTAAACAATAATATCTTAAAGGGATGATCCTAGATTTTATTTCAATTTGTTTTCTTTTTCTCAAAGTTATGCTGATTTACGGGCAAAAATTTCCGAAATGATACAGTGAAAGTCACCTGCGAAAGTTTCAGCAGCATAATTGTTTATTATGTATTTGACTAAGACAAACCAAACAAAACTTACAAAGAAACAAGGACAAGAAGATGAATAAAGAAGTAATCCAAACAAAAAACGAAAAAGTAACAATAACAAATAAATAAATAAGTAGGCCGTAGATAAAATGTGACGAAAAAATAGCTTATAATTAAGTAGGTAAATAAAAAATGAATAAACGATTAATTAATTGAAAAAATAATTGAACAAAGCAACACGCATGCGTTTAGCTGTTGTGAACCCAATTACACACAAATTATGTTTTAAATAAAATAACGAAATAATAAAATAACAAAAGTAAACTCCTACTTTAAAATGGTGGTCTTCAAATAAAAACAGATTGAAACAAACTCATGCAAAATGATAATGACTATCGATAACCATCGAACGGTGTGCGGTCGAGTTTATTCAAGCACAGCATGTATCAACTCAAGCGAGCCTTTTTCGACTTCCAACATCCATAAAGTGTTTCTGGTTTAAACACAATTATGCATACGAGACAAGAAAACTATTGGCACGAGTGACCAGCTGAACGTTAAGTGCTTTTATTTTACGCATTTGTTCTCGGTCTTCTTCTTTTTCTTTTCAACTTCTTTTTTTTTTATACATAATTTATTTTGCTATGACAGTGTTAATTTGCATGAGGTGCGATGTGACAGGATTGATGTCTAATGGAATGCACATGGGACAAGCCTTGGTTTGTGTATATCATTAAACTATAGCTGCTTTAGAAGTAGTCACTTCTTTAGTTTTGTTCGTATACGCACAATCTGTTCAAGGAGCTGATAAAAAGAGGGAAGTAGTGACACAAAGTAAAACGGAACTTAAACGTTGTGCGTGATAAGCTTTTTTGCTTTTATTTCTTGATTTTAATGTGGGTTGTCCCGGCCTAGTTCTAAATTATCGTAGTCAGTTTCATTATAAGCCATTCAATTTCGATTGATTTCTACACATCGGAGCAATCTTCCTTTTTTATTGTATGGACATTCAGTGTCAATTTGGAGGGTTGTGCTACGTCAACCCCCTGGAAAATTTGAGGGGGATGTTTATGTAAAAATTTTCTAAAAAATTGTGTCTCTCAAAAATGAATGTCGCACTAGTATAAAACCTTAAAGAGGGGAGGTAAGATCAAATTCAGCTGTATAATCAATCAATATTTCCACAGATAGAGTCATTTTGCAAGTGGAAAGAATATTACAAGTTTTCAACCTCATGTTGTAATGGCATAACATGTCATTTTATCTCATACTCGTTCAGAGCGAAATTGCATCAATATTAATGGGTTTGTTCCTTTTAATTGTTTTTTATTGTTTTTTTAAAGCTTTTTGCATCAGTCAAAATTAATGCTGTTTTGATTGAAATTGCATCGAAATTCAGGAATGAACTGAAACATAATCGCATACAAAAGTGAAAAGATTCAAATCCTTGAAACGTGACGTCATTGGATGTTTTTGGATATTGACAACAATCCCGAAACCAGTAAATGGCACAGCAAGAGTGCCGAAAAGGGGCTTGTTTACGAGAAATGCAAACGGAAACTACATTTACAATCAGCCAAATCTGCCCCCTTTGTAGTTAATAATGGCGCACAATCGCATTTTTAAACCGTTTTTTGTTTACACGTGAAGTATGGAGACCTATAAATTGTGTTTTCCCCCTCTTTAAACCTGAATGTTCCTCGCTTTTCCCCAAGCTTTTTCTTCGACGGGTTATCTGGTTATAGGTCCCGAGACTCGTTTGATTGTCTTGAAGGAGTTTCGTGATCTTAATATCCTGTTGTTGTGTCCTTCCATTGGAACGTGACCGAGCATTTAGTTACCATACTTAAATAATACAGTCTATTGGCTCATATTTTCGACACCGGGGAAAACAATTTAATAACATCTTGGAATATCGTGAATGCTAGAACTTGACTTACTTAAACAGTTTCCCTGCAGTTAATTATGCACTTCAGTTCTCTAACCTAGAATTTTGCCGATTTAACTTGGAAGTGCAAATGTCTGGGATCAATCGTCCTCTGGGGAAACGTGAGGAAAAAGGAACTGCAGACAAGAATGAATGGATAGGGCCTATTGCGAGAAACATTTCACAGTAATCATTGGAACTTTTTTATAACTTAAATATGAAATAGAATAAGTGTTCTTTACTTTGTGACTATATTAACCTACTCTAACAATTAAATTCTTATTTGATTCAGGATACATTCAATTTGTGTACCTTGTGTGACCCCAGCATTTACTGTTTCCCAGCTTGAAAGTGTTTCATAATAACGCACTGCCTGTAATATGTTAGTTTGCTGTGTATATTGAACACAATTCAGCCCTCGAGCTGCAATGTTTGATTTTTAATAAGCCAATAATATTACCTTTTTTCCCCTTCTTATTATCGTTTTATATGAGTCATTATAGACCAACAACATGTTTCCCCCTGGATTGAAAAACATAAAATAAACGGACATTCTTATTGGCCCTTGATTTCAAAGGAAATGAACTTTAATCAAAGCGTGGTTCGGTAAAGCACTGTATTAGTAAGACCTTACGTTCAGCTTGCACCCGCACCATTAGTTCCTTTGTCTCGTACGCGTAATGGTGTTTATGATTATTACAGACCACTTTGTCATATCGGTAAGTGATGGACCTCGAGAGAGGCTCGCCTGAATTGATATGGTGTGCTTGATTGAACTTGAGCACACCCGTGGCGATTAGTGTTGATAGATATTTGCATCAGTTTGTTTCATTTCGTTTTTGATTTGAGAAAACCACTGTAGCGTAAACGTTTTGGGTTTTTTTTTTCATTTTTGTATCTCCATATTAAAAAAAACAATCGCACTGTCCTGGTTTAAAGCCAACGTCATAGGCTGATTTCTGAGAAAACAGCACACACAAAAAACAACCCAAAACCTGTCACGGTATTTTCACAAGAACGTCAAATCCAACCACTATTAGCAACGTGACAGCGGGCACCAACCGCATTGCTGGCCACAGCACTCGCGAGCGGACGCAAATAAATTGTTTCGGGTGAGAAACTCTCCGAACCATCGAAAGGATTCCTTTCTCAAAGTAGTTTGTACTATCAATAGATGCAGTGCTCCACACCAAGTAAATTTTTATGGTCAATTATTATTTGGGTATTTACCAAATTATGACTGTACCTTGAAGCTCAAATTCGCCATGCAACCCAAACCACTGGCCGGCATTTAACGTTCACCCACCACCACCCATCAGGTATACTGCTTGATTGCCTACCGTTGCGTTGAACTCTTCTCAGATGTCACCCCCAACTTCCTGAAGGCATTTCATTTGAGCCGTTCTAACATGATCCAACAATTTGATAATGTCAATAGAGCCATCAACTCGTCACTTCAATTGCATCTTGTCACTTTGAAACGTCCCGTATGAATTACACTACCCCTACCCCCCACCCCCCCCCACACACACACACCCAACCTTACGGATCCGGTTTGTGGGGTACTGCTATTGTTGTTCTATTGTTCCCTTTTCTAAAGAATTCCCTTGTGGGGCCCTATTGTTCCTATTGAAATTGCCTTGTGGGGTCCATTGTTCCATTGTTAAAAGTACCCCGTAAGTTGGCATGTGTAAGGGCCTACACACACACATCCATACTATAATGATCGTTAAATCACCATCTTGGATTAGAAGCGCGCCATCTTGGATTAGAAGCGCGCCATCTTGGATTAGAAGCGCGCTATCTTGGATTAGAAGCGCGCCATCTTTTTACGTCGACTGGCGCCCGCACCCTGCTGAGTTGATGCGTCCTCGGGTCGATGTCGGGGTACCCGTGGGTTGGGGTCTGCGTTGGTGTTCCGACGTCTCCCCGCGAAAGCGTGCGACGGTAGCTGGACACCCGCATTGGTCGGCCTTGCGTGTTTTATACCCGTCACGCATGTGGGTTTTTTTGCGGCGGGGTTATTTTGTCTGTAGCTAGCGGAGCTTGCGTGAGGGTCAGATGATTTGTGGGTGTTGATTTCGGGATAAATTTGGCATATTCAAAACATAAATGGGGGGGGGGGTTGCCAATAGTGTGTAGTAGTGTTAGTGTGTGTTATGTTTTTTATAGGACTAGGGAACAAGATAAAGAGAAACAAAGAAATAAAGAATTAAAGAAAAAAAGGATATCAAGTAACAAATAAATATAGGAGCACGAAGCCTAAATTCCATACAAAGAAACCAGTGGATGGCCGCTTTAGACATTATGTTAGTCGCTCAACACAAGTTTTAACATCATGAAAATACCTACAAAATGATCATGCCAAGCATGCATCATTGCCAAGTACATCCTTCCCCAATATTACAACTCAACTCCGGCTATACACCCCCAAATTGTGCTTCGTAGTTGGAGAAAGGGGACGAGAATGGTGATGAGGGCAGGCAACGTTTCGACCCCACTCAACATCTTTTGCATGGTCACAATTTTATCATAAAACAAAACAACATTGCGTACCGATATTATCTACCGTTACCGAGCCAATTCTACAAAACCCTCATCCCACATTACATTTGCAGCATTTTATACGCAAGAATCGCTCTCATCTAGCGGGTGCCGCGCGAAGCGCGGCATCCCGCTAGTAAATTATTATGACGAGAAAAAAATATTTAGTGGACGTCCGGATAACATCAAACACGAGTCCACGTTCAGATGAGGTCAACGGATTTGACAGAGGCGTCAATTCCACTTTTATTCTTGTGTTACTTTTATTCAATCATGCTGCCCTGGGCAAGGACGGACACAATTTATTGTACTATTTCTCTGTTGTTTCCAGAATTTAAAGACAAGGAACACCGCAGATTAAGCTGACTGCACGGTGTTCACAATTAAAACAATTTTCAAACGATCTCCAACAAAAATAACGGAGGTTTTGGGGACAATCAAACCTTGAATAGATATTTCCACTTTATAGTGAAGTATCAAAATAAGACCAGTCGGAAATTAAGTCAATGTTCAGTTCCATCTGTGGGTTTTGTGCGACAATATGCAAAGCATTTATGCACTGATGACGCTTCACAAACAGTGATGAAATGGATTATTGTCTCTCTTGTTGGAGCTTTGTGTTGCCGTAATCAGAATATCGAACACGCCTAAAGAGCCACTGTGCAATAATTTTGTGTAAAGGTATTATACATGATTGTAGAGATGACAAAATAGTTACAGACGGAGTTCATGATCAACCATACATGGAATAACAAACCTGATTTGCAGATTTGGGCTTAATCCGTTGCGTGAGTCAGAAGGAAAAACAGGTGAAAACCTTACATGCAAACCAAGAATATAATTCAAATACGTAACAAAATCTGAACGTTATTGTCGCAGAACAATAACTCACTTTTTAATCATTAGAAACTTTTTTTCTTAAACAATTGAAAACATGTGGTTCGGGATTTAATGAAGAAACTCACAAAAAAATCAAGACTTTTTTAATTTTAACTTTGTAGGCCTACATGTGAATCAATTTACCACTTGGGACATATTGAATGTGGTCTAGTACATACATTATATCCAACGTGCTCCTCATCAGTGATACACAATTCCAATACAACAGTGCATGTTCATTTGTTCTGTTTCTTGAAATTACTCTTTTAATTCAGTTTTCATGCGACTCCTCTTTAGATTCTGAACAAACAAAAAGAGGAGTTTTCTGTAATTTTCGAAGTAGATTTTTGACAATCGTCTCCCGCCACGACATTTAATAAAGAGTATTGGCCTATATAAATTAAGTTATAAAAAAAAGAGTCGAGCTTCCGTGCCGTCGAGGTTTCGTTCACATTCTCCCCTAAATTGATTCTTTCATCGTATTAACTTTTTCTTTGATTATTCCAGATGCCGTATACATAGCAGTCTGTAAAAAGAAAACAAGAACAGGAAATGTGCTTTTTGTCTATTTGTTAATAATAATAATAATAATAACGAAGTTTTATAAAGCGCACATATCCACCAAGGTGCTCAGGGCGCTATCACAAAGAAAAACTAAAAATACAAAAACAGATTAAATACCAAAAAACGGATCTTTCGACATGAGGTGTGTTTTGAGAGATGTTTTGTTACCAACGTTTAAATCAATCGACTCGGTGTACAGGCAAAACAATTTGGTCAATTGAATTGGTTCTGCCGGTTGTGGGTTTTTTTTTCCGTCCGCAAGCGAAATATATTTGTCTTCGATCCCGGATGAAAAAATGGGTTAATATTTATGTTTAAAGTGAGGAAAGCATCATAGGATAAAGGAAGATTTTATCTAAAGCAATTATAGCAATCCTATAATATAGGATTGCTATAATTGCTTTAGATAAAATATTTCCATAATGTCCAACAAACGGTACCAATAGTAGCGGCGTGTTAAATAAAGACACAATGAAAACGACACAAGTGTCTAAGAGAAATAGTTTTTGGGTTTGGGAAGGTTACAATCATTTATAATCCTATATTTTTTCTTTTTTTCCCATTTAACAAACCTGACAACCAAATTGTGAGCATTGTATCAACATTTGTCGCGCCCCTTTAGTGACAAAATGCTGTTTGTTTCTGATCTTCTTATGTATTAGGCCTACTCTTCTTTTTATTTTTTTATACATTTGTGTTTATATATTTTCATTATTATTTTTTAAAATTATTTTATTGTTGACGTGTTTTGTGGGACTGTGGGGTGTTTGTTGTTTGTTGTTTGTTTTGTGGGGAGTTTGTTTGTTGGGGGTGTTGGGTTGCTTGTTTGTGTGTCCGTTTGTTAAAGGTCAACACAATCAAATATTTGTTTTCTCACTTTGCGGTTTGAATAAAGTCGGACTCACTGTTTCAAAGTCTACAATCATCGAAACAATTTTCATTACGGAACACCTGTAGTGAGAATATTCTACAATTTCACAATTAGCATTCGTTAAGCCACGTGTTTCCCGGTGGGACAATATGCATCAACTTAAATCCCGCAGCCGTGCGGATTATACACTGCCAGCAAAGGTCTCCATTTGGGATTAAAAGCCCCCCCCCCCCCCGGACAGTAAGTGCAATCAGTCGCTTCATGGAAGTATCGTCTGGGTGAAGTGGTTGCAGAGCATACTGTCAGGAAATATGCCATTCAAATCACGTACCAGTGATAATGTGATTTGTCAATTTAAAGCGATTCATAGTCAGTAAATTCAGTATTTCATAGACCATGTGAACTTGGTCATAAAAAAGAGAGTAACCGTGTGTATGCAAGATCAATTCCTGACGATCAAGGTATTCGGCACCTAACTATTAACATAAAACAAAGTATTGAATAAAAACAATGATGTTTTGAGGTGTGCCCCCCCCCCCCTCGATTTTGCATCCAACATTATCAAGGCTCGTGTTTTATTCCTTTGAGCTATATTCGCACTTTGTACCTTCAGGCGTACTCTGTTACTGTTGTGTCACTGCTAGGTAGAACTTAATAAGCAGGAAAGTTTTTTTCAGAACTAAGTATAGTCTCCCGAAGTAGTCTCCCGAATTCCCCAAATCTACTTCTCGGCAGTAGAATACAGCAATACCTAGTTCCCAAAAGAACAAATCTACACAGCAGAGTATAGTAACTTTATAATTGATGCGCTAATTTATATTATCATTTTGTTTTGTATTCGTTTATTTTACTTGTTTATTTATTTACTTATTTGTATTTCTTGGTTGTTTTTTCAGAATGTTTTTACATATATTTGTATACTATTATTAACGTGTTTTTGCTTTTTCTACTTATTCCTTTCCCTGTCTGTCCCCGGCACACACCCCCCCCCCCTCCTACACGAAATCCACTATAGTTTCGCCACTGCGACAGTCACTGTAATTCCCGGACTGCCCTTGCTCTGATCCTCAAAACCACTTACAGTTTAAATTTTCAAGCATGATATTTGGCCGTCGGGGGAAAAAAAGCAGGAACATTTTATCGAGTCGGCCTACAAGGGCTGACCTCCATGTACACAAAGATTGTGTTTTCCCTATGGGCAAAAATAAAATGAAATTAATAAATAAAGAAAGAAACAGAAATCAGACTAATGTATATAGGAAGAATAACATGGAGTGTGTTGCACCTGATTCGGGCGTTCGTTCTTATTGAATTATGTGAAGCGGTGATGGTAAGAATGTAACATACCCGTATAAAATGACCAACAAAACAAATGTTCTTGCCAGATACGTAAGGTCATTGCTTCAACTGGCTCGCTATATCCCGACACTTGCAGTATATATCGAATTTGACAGGTAGACAAATTCGTGTCCCCGGAAAGCCATACTTGAAATCGAAATCTGCACGAGTTACAGATTAGGAATCTTACTCGATTTATTACAACTTGCAACACCTGCAGACACTTGTGCAAGCAGGGAAGTACAGCAGTGTTATAACTTTTTTAAACTAGATTTTTAGAGCCATTTGAATTGCTTGTTCGATTTTATGGGACCCAAGGATTATGGTGTTCCATATCTGCCGTCGCCCGTCGCCCGTCGCCCGTCGCCCGTCGCCCGTCGCGCGTCGCCCGTCGCCCGTCGCGCGTCGCCCGTCGCCCGTCGCGCGTCGCCCGTCGTCCGTCGCCTCTTGCTCTTTATTGTATCCCATTTCTGCCATTTGCCAGTTCCATATATGCCATTTTTCGTCGCCCGTCGCCCGTCGCCCGTCGCGCGTCGCCCGTCGCCCGTCGCCCGTCGCCCGTCGCCCGTCGCCCGTCGCCCGTCGCCCGTCGCCCGTCGCCCGTCGCCCGTCGCCCGTCGTGCGTCGTCCGAAATATTTATAAAACAGTTATAAAGTGGATTGTACTTGTAGCCTAAATATATGACCTGCAAGGGCTTTAGGACACTGTGATGATTCAAATGTGACACTGTGATGAAATTTTCACTAAAGCTAGACAGCACAATTTTTTTCTTAATAGCTTAGCCTGAATTGTGCTGTGGGGCCAAAAATAACACTTGGTTTGAATTTCAGAAAAAATAGTTTATTTTTTATTTTTCATATTTTGTGCCAGGGGGATGTGTATCCGGCATCAAAATAATGCTGAATAAGTTCATCTCGTGGAAACTATTAAGGAATCTAACATTATGAGTATTTACTGCATCAGTTCAACGTTACTTTGGTATATCCGGGGGTCTGGTTTGTGATATTCCTACCTCCATGGTGTAACAGACAGAAATATTACAAGACAACTTACAAGGCCTGTTGTCATGGTTGTGCACAATACTTATGAGAGGCCTAGCCTAGAAGTAAAACTCAAGAAGTACAATCTACCGCTGCATTTTATTTATTTATTTACAATACTTATTTAACACGACAAGGTTATTATTTTCCATATAAGTTACTTTACCGATGCCATTCTTTACAAAAATTGAAAGGATATTGCTCCTGGCAAGTGGAGTCCGGTGCCGCAGCTCGAGAACGGGGTACATATCTGGTTGTAAATGAGTAGTTTCATCCATGCAGCAGATCGATCGAGCATGTGAAAGGTCAAAGGGTAAAAGTCAAAGTAAGCTAAATGGCGCTCTGCGCAAGCGTGACAAAATCTAAAAACAGGCGACGGGCGACGGGCGACGGGCGACGGGCGACGGGCGACGGGCGACGGGCGACGCACGACGCACGACGGACGACGGGCGACGGACGACGGGCGACGCACGACGGACGACGCACGACGCACGACGCACGACGCACGACGCACGACGCACGACGCGCGACGGACGACGGGCGACGGGCGACGGGCGACGGGCGACGGGCGACGGACGACGCACGACGCACGACGGACGACGGACGACGGACAATGGCAGATATGGAATTCCATAAAGGATAGATCTAGGTCTGAGGCCTCAAGTTTTTTTTCTATGTTAAGACATAGTACAGCATTGCCGCCTATCTATAATTTGTTTAGCTTCAATCTGAAAGCTTATTGAATAAATATATTGTCCAAATTTTACCAACTTTCCAGAGAATTATTGCTGTCCAAAATACTGTAAAGGATGAGAAATAAAAATGGAGCCCCCCCCCCCCCACACACACACACAGAAATTAAAAATTTTAAATAGGTCCCCCGCAGCAGCATCTAGTCCATTATAAATTATTTATGAATTCTCGCCAACACTTGTTTCGGGAAGTGTACAAGGTATATGCTCATATTCGTCACCCAGCGGCTAAGCAAGGACTTTTTCGGGGGGGGGGCGAGGTTTTAAGTGGGGGGGGGGCAGGGGGAATGGGGTTGTCAGTGGTGGGGTTACGCTTTTATTTTTGGGGATGCTGCAGAGGGCCACCATCCTCACATGTTCTTGCCATTTTTGTGGCCACGGTAGCGATCCCGAGCCCGATCGATCACTTGATTAGATTATACAAACGTGTCCTTTTCCCCCTTTTCTTTTTCTTTTTTGTAAGCACTATCGAGATTGTTGTCGTGGGGGGGGGGGGGGGGTGGTGGGGGCACAGGGAATTCGTGGGGGCAGGTGCCCCCAGGCTACGCCCACTAAAAGGAAAAACAAAACGTCTCCATATAGAGGAATTCTCAAGAGTGGCGTGCCCCACGAGGAACGTTGTGTACGAAGTGTATGGGCAGATTTCAAGTACAGGTACAAAGAAATGAACAACAGAAGTCGGAGTGTCTGTGAATTATGTAGGTCTTTTTTTCTTCTTCTCCTTTTTAGTGCGATGGTGGCGTCGCTACAGACGTCATGTACAGAGAGTTATACAACACCACCACCACTAAAATAATGATTATTGGAGATGGATGCTCTGTAGCTACTGAGCCTACTGCCCAGGCGTCACACCACTGGAATCTCATCCAGGTCAGTATGTGCACTGATTGATTCATATCGTAGTTTCCCTGACACTTAACTCGCCTTAATTTTGTTCATACATAGTTTCGTGGCAACTGTTAAGAAACCTCGGTGAAGCCATCGGACTGATGTCCACTGGCCGTTTGTAAACACATTTTGTGTACTCTGCCGAGATATTCAAAGACCTAGACCTAGCCAAATAGTATGACAATAATGAAACTAACCCTGGTTTGACTCTTTGATTAAAAAAAAATAAATAAATAAAATAAAAAATCCATCAATGACCGCCCTTTTAGAATTCCCGCAGGGTTGTAAACAAATCTCCTAGCCTATTTTAAACAACAACACACCGTAAACTCGTACATTAATGTAGACTTTCAGGATTTCCTGTATTCAGATTGTTAAGTTTTCTTTTATTGTTTTAACTAAAAGAGCCTTCAACTGCAAAATATCTCAAATTGGGTTTTATTTTAATCATGCGTTATGTATGCGTGCGGCCTTGTTTTGTATTCACGAACAATTGGGCATCTCAAAGGACTAGTAAGGCCGGACAGACGGAGATCAAGGGGGCACCAATATCATGCTTGATATGGGCTTCTCCGTTATTGCCTCAGCATGCAATCCAAACAACCAAAGATTGACAAGTTAAATGTTTAATGCCGTAGTCTGACCAAACAACGGATTAGGTAAAAACGTCTCTGCCAAATTAAACTGGCAGAGGGAGACGGGAAACAAGGCTAGAGCAAATCTAAAACTGTGTCAAACCAACATTAAACAAACCCGAGCTTCTTTTCCGATGCACACATCACAGAGGAAATTACTCGGGGATATTTAGAGATTTCGCCACAGAGGAACAACCTATTTTGTTAGCCGTGGGTCTGATTGTACGATTTTTTTTTACCCACATAATACACGAAAACCAAATTAATTTCTATATTTGAACTAATAACTACGAGGAAATGTTAAATCACGTGATTAAGAAGCAACCAAGAATGCCCCTTCACTTTCAAGTCACTTTGTTTATGGTGTTTTATTATTATTTTGGTATTATTATATATTGTGTTCTGGTAATGAAACCAATGATGCCGGGCTCATACGTGAACTTATTCACTGTAGCTCGCAAGCCTGAGGAAATGTGAACCTGAAAACACTGGGCTTAACCTATACTCTTCCACCAAAAAACTCCAAATACTCTTCCTTACGTGCACTATGTACATGGGACCTACGGTTTAAAACGTCCCATCCGAAGGACACTGCAATGGTAAAGGCAACGCTAAGACACAAATAGTTTGTGTAAAAGTTAACCACGAGGGGCTAAAAACAAATCGGGGGGGGGGGTGGCTGGTAAAATGAGACAGTTGTCACGCTATACTATCAATCTGAATAAAGAAAAATGCAATCGTGTTTAACTGCGTCTTTTCCTTGCAGTTTTTCAGGTTTTTTTTGTACCATTTTTTTCTCTGGATTTTATGCTTTGAATAAAAGTAAAGTTATATGACGGCCAAAGAAAACAATCTTGCAGTTAGAGTTAAAAAAACAACAACATATTCCCAGGAATGGGAAGACGTTTTACAATAACAAATCTTGCATTGTCACGAGAGTCTATTCTCTATACTGCGCCTTCCTTTGTTATTTCCCCATGCTTGGCCTTTTCTTTTCTGTCATTTTGTTATTTCTCAATTACAATTGCCTCGATATTTAAGTCCCTCTGACTATTTTGTAGTTATAACTTGCAAATAATGGAATTGGATGTTGAGCTGAATTGAGCATGACCCAAAGAACACAACGTGCTACTACGGGAAAGGGGAACAGCATCGAGAAGCTATAGCCGCTGAAAATTGTTAAAAAGTGATTCATCCGGGACAAAATTGAAAGGGGCTTTAATAGCTACATATAAACGTTGCGTAATTGCGCCCGACAGTTTTCATCCAGAAAGTTGTCGTCATCGTAAACCAATTGACCTTGCCAAGAGGGTTTTTGATTGAGTGTCTTCCTTTGATTTAGAATCATATTATAGTGGTACACAAGCTAACTCCATCAACAGCACGTAGTGCGCCCGGAAGTTCGGTTTTTCCCCAACAAAAGCAGGCCTTTAATAATAAATATTTTTAAAATGGCTCCTGACAAAAAATGTGTCATTATACTGTTCCATTTTTTAGGCAAACAAAATTTCAGATCAGCCATACAATTACTATGTTTTAGTGTATACATGTACTTTTTTCCCCAAACATAAAGACACGACAATGAACGAACCACTAAGGGAGAAACGGTGAACGTAGATTAAAAGTGCGTCCGAAAGTTGTTTTTTCCCCAAGAACAAAAGGCCTTAATATAAATAAATATTAAAACATGGCTCCTGACCAAAAATGTGTCATTATACTGTTACATTTTTTAGGCAAAGCAAATTCCAAATCAGCCATACAATAACTATGTTTTAGTGTATACATGTACTTTTTTGTACATGTTTCCCCAAACATAAAGACACGACAATGAACGAACCACAGTGAACGTAGGTTAAAAATGTGGCCCCTCAGCAACAAGAAATGTCAAGCACAATGCCACGCAGAAACTTTGTAGGCGTGTTAACTTAATTAGCCCTAAATCAAGCAACAACATGTTATTGAGCGGACGACTAACTGTATCGTTATGTAGAAATCAAAACAAGTGCACTTTGTTGATTGTATCTTCGAATAACATATTTTGAAAAAATTAAGTTGATCTCTGAGGAGCAAATGAAGTATACTGAAACATATAATAAAGTTATATCTGTTTTATGTTGGAACATTATTTCTACCACAACTTTTATAGTGAAATAATATATCACACAACAGGGCATACTCTTTCAAAAAAAAAATCATTATCCCGTTTTAAGATCTCGTACTCATCTAGCTCTCCAAAGCTGTCCAAGCGGGATATTTTCCCGCGGTTTTTCCGTCTCCTGTCTGAAGAATCGGTCTACAACGCCGTAAAATTTGGCATGTTCCGCGAGTTCAATTGGAGGAAAGTGGCCTTGCTTCACCAGTCAGTCCCGCTCTTCGCAGAGGTTAGTAAACTTAATTAAAGGTAGGGTCATGGATTGGGAAAGCAATGCAGCTGTAGCTATTTTGAGAAAGGATTCCCTTCAAAGTAATATGTTTGGATAATATTGTTTTACCCGAAAACATTTGAATATGCGAAACGATTCATGCATGAATAGTTTCTCAGATTTCTTAGGGTCGGTGTCTGTTGGCAAATGCTGCGGTTAGAGATGCGGTTGGTATCGGCAACTTTCACCTCACTGTCGACTGTGATAGTTTTTTGCAGTTTTCTCAGCAAGTAAACACTGTATCTAGCAGAAACTTTCATGTGTGATTTCCATTGTCTCTTTCTTTGTAATTTTGCTTATAAATCAGCATTGCGTTGACAAAAACCAATCTACGACCCAATCGTTAACACAAGACGATTCTTCTTAGTAAGGCTATTATAACTGTGTGTTGTTGTTGTTGTTGTTTTTATAAACTGGTCATGAATAGGACAATAAATGAGATAAAAGACAACTTACAGTTTCCTTAAGCCTTGAGAGTCATCCAGGCATCACTGTTTCTTCAAAACCTTTAAAAAAACATTGGGGGAAAATACAATTTACCAATCTGTGTTAGTTCACTGATAATTTATATTGCTTTTTGGGTTTTATAACTTGACTCTTCGGACAAATCATATATGTTAATAACAAAGAAACATATTAAATATTTTGCACAACCAGTGGAATAGGAATTCAGCTGGTGGGGGGGGGGGGGGGAATCGGGATCACGGAATTGTAAGAAGTTGAGACTTTGTTTGGTGTACGAAGATTTGAAGAAACACAGTGTATTGGGAATCTGTCTACGAGTTGTTGCATACCGTTTTATTTGAGAACCACCACAACTCAAAGAGGGTTCCAAAAGTTACGACGAGTTGTTTCACGGCCGGTTCGTTCCAAAACTGCAAAAAAAATCAAAGAAAGATTTCACATTACAGAGTTTTGTCTCATACAATTGCTTTCACATTTCTCATTATTTTAATCAACGTATTTTTTGCTGGGTTTTTTTGCTACGTGTATGTAGGCTGTAACCGATTTCCACAAGAACGCTCCGAAACATGACATTGAAATCATCGCTACGGAAAGTTTTCTCGATAACCCGTCCACTCAAGTAAGAATGATAAAGGTAAATGCATTTGTCCATTACAAGTTAGGTGTATTTCACTATAGTGTACGCTTCAGAAAGTTTCCTCTAATGTGTAAATGTCTCTCCGATCGTTAGCTTAGGTTTTTCTTTGATAGTAATATGTTAAAGATGTACTTCAACAATAACTGAGAAATAAAACAGATTTCTGAATCTCATACGTAATGTTATTAAATATTCTGACTTTGTAGATTGGATTGTTTTACACACATATTTTTTTTCTCGTAATTTTACCCCCCCCCCCCAAAAAAGTGCCTATATTGGGTTTTTAAAAACTCGCGCGCTTCCATGTGCAGGTTAAAGAAAGATTCAAAAATAGGTCAAGGTTAATGGATTTCCGATCGTAAGCTTAGAAGGTTGCGCTGGTATTAAAGTGTTAAGGTTAACACTATTCATTATATGCATGTCAGAAAAAGTTTTCAAAATAGGTCAAACGGTTAAAGGCCTCCTCATCGTAAGCGTAGAAGGTTTCGTTGATAATAGTAATGGTTAACACATTTCATTTTGCGTGTTCCAGAAAGATTCAAAAATGGGATTCAAAAGTTAATGGACTTCCGATGGTTAGCTCAGTCTAAATTGGTGGCTTCGGCTACAGCTGCAGCTGATGCAAAAAGTATTTCCAAGGACAGCCTATAATATGCTTCAACGCATGATGACGCGGTGGCCAAGCTGCAGCCATAGCCGAAGCCGTAGCCGCTATTTCGGAAACGGCCTTAAAAGGTTTTGTTGATGATATGTACGGTTAAAACATTTTCTTCTGCATGAAAGAGACAGTTTCCACAAAATGGTCAAGGCTAAAGGTTTTCCGATCGTAAAGCTTAAAGGGGCCGTGACGTCATTATCAACGCAGTCGTGTGACTGCACATGGAATTATTTATGAACTCTCATCCCAGCCACATGACGCGCGCCCCAACCCTCCTCATCATGTTTATTGGGCGGGCTGCAGTAACTGGGTGAGAGTTCATAACTCAATAAACAGCAACGGGCCTGCTTCGATTATGACGAAACCTTTTAAAGATTTCGTCGATACTTTCGCGTCAAACAGCTCCTTCTGCATGACAGAAGAGAGTTTCCAAAATGGGACAGAGTTAATGCCGTGCCGACAGTTAGCTTAAAAGGTTTCGTTCGGTTTTTCAAAGTTAATACATCTCCTATAGTGGAAGTGACACGATTGTTGCCGTAATAGGTCTAGGTCATTGCTGTTCCCACCGTCAGATTGGAAGGTTTCGTTGATAGTTTTATCTCAAGGTCAAATATCCCTCCTTCTGCGTGCCACAGAAAGGTTCCAAAACATGACTGCAGGGGCAACGGGTTCATAAGCGTTTTACTGACTGATACGTTGAGGTGTATGTCTCTCCTTTACCGTATATTGCAAAAAGCATTGGTCAATGTCAATATTATTGCTTTTAGTGTGAGACAAAAGCTGTTTTACTGGGACGGTCAGTGTAATGTTTATCTTTATATGGTGGTGCCGAAGGTTTCCTTCATAACCTGTTGGAGTAGAGGTAAAGTGAAAGACTTGTTGGCCGATTGAATTTTTTCAAAATAGATTTGAGAAAGTCACATCGGATTTCTTTTTGCCCGAAACAATTAGCTGATGATAAGTGACAGCTAAAGGTACTATACAGGGTTGGTACAGCTGACAAAATAGTCGCAGACAGTGTTTTGTTTATGTCTCGTGTGATCAATCACACGAATGCAATGACAATCCTATGAAAATTGGACTTAATCCCGCAGGAGAAAATAGTGGGAAAACTATGCACAATTGATTTAATGTTACGAAGCCACAAAACATCTGACTAAACAACTTAACAGAATTTAAGGGAGAACGCACTTGAATGAATGTAATTAGAAGTCGAGGTTTAGACCAACAAAATATAAGACATTTAATTATTAATACATACTCAGCACTTCAAAATTATACAAGCATAAAAGGGGGGTGAATAAATTAATTAAATACAGTGATAATATAATTCAATACTATGCAAATAGTGTTGATGGTAACGGAACGCGTGTTAGGGGATAGATATACCTCCATTGAGACTCAAAATTTTGGGTTTCGGTAGTCCCGTGGCTGGTCCAGTCGTGGGCGGGTCCGCGAGGTCCTCTGCGGCGCGACATGTCTGTCGACCGGATGAACCATCGAGGGAGTGGGAAGAACGAGGTGTCATCACTGCAGAAGGCAGTAGGTACCGGCGAGGCCTCAGTTCGGTCAGCAGGGGATATTAGAAGTCTCCGGGTCACGCCTCAAGGCTGCTAGCCCGGCAGTCCCAGTCATCACTCGCCAGTCCCTGGAAACTGAAGCTTTAGAATCTGCCGGGTCGCAAGCACGGTCTGTCCTTGGATCAAACCGTTTAATCGGGGAAATTCCAATGGCAAATGAGGTCGTGGACAATGGGTCATCAATACAAGAATCGCGACCAGTGATTAACATAGGCCTACTGGGACTTACATAAGGTTACGTAAACAACAATAAAAACGAATGCTTAACAAAGTAAACACAATGTTCTTAAATTTGGTGGTCAGGGCCATTCAGAAATGTCAGTGTTAAAAAAAAATGGTTGTTGGTCGATGTTGTTGGGTTTTGGTTTTGTTTTTTGGTGGGTGGGTAAAAAAAAATTACTCATATCAAAAGTCAGCTTTTATTAAAAACTATTTGGAATGGGTGGTTGGGTCAAAACACTTTTGGAAAAAAGAACCAATGACTATTCCGAATGGCCCTTTTTTTGTTTTGTTTTATTAATATTTATTAATTTTTATTTGTTTTTTATTATTTGGTGTTTTGGGGTTTTTTTTTTGGGGGGGGGGGTTTCGGGGAGGGGTGTTTTGGCGTGTTTTTTTTTTCCTTCTTTTTTTTCTGTTTTCAGATACAGCTTTCGGACTAAAATTGAACAATGATGTTTTTATTTACACCAATCCTGTATAATACCTTTAGGGATGCTAGGTCCGATGTTTTTGCCGATTTGACCGAACATTTATAATATTATAAATGGCAATTATTATTATATACATTCAAGAAATTCAGAAGCTTTCTTACAAGGTATTGCACGAAACAATTATCAACGATAAGTGATAAAAACAAAACAAGCTCTAAAATGTTAAATGAATTGATGTCTGCATCCCGATATCTTTTCACGTCCATCAGCCATGTACTCACAATTTTGCATGTTAATGTAACTAATTTATATGATTTTTCGTTTCGAAACAGCCCAATCTGTAACAGTTCGTTACAAGAAATAAAAGAACACGGCGTTTTTTTTTTTTTTTTTCCCAATTCTGACGTAACAATTTGAAACTAACTCACGATATTACTTCTTTATTCAGGATTTAGATGCACGGATAATAATTGCTGGGTTTTACCCCGACATGGCAAGGAAGGTGTTTTGTGAGGCCTATAGGCAGAAGCTGTATGGCGACAAGTACGTATGGATAGTTCCAGGTTCGTGTCCAAATCAAATAGCGTGGTTCCATTTTGACTATAGTATAACAACTATAGATAGGTTGCAATATGACATAAATCGGCCATCTTTACGGCCATTTTGGAACACGCAGTCATGCGTTTCGCGTGAGAACGGCGTGCAGCACGCGCACATTTCACAAAACTCAAAGCACGATTGGTTTTAGTGAACAGCGCGGCTGCGTTAATAATTTGAGCGCTGGACGCGCCTGCAAGCCAAAATGCAATTTGCCCGTAAAGATGGCGTCTATTATGAACTATCTATTATTTAGATTGCTGTATTTTTCCATTGTCCCAATATGAAAGTGTTCGATAGGGCACAGGGTGATCGACCACACAGTTCCTCGTCACAGTAGGTGCCTATAGACCTTTCTTTTGCAACGTCACAGCCCAAGATTTTGCCAACCCAGGCTGGAAAACCATGGAAAGCCATTAATGCAAAACAAAAACAGATAACTACAGTTTGTAACAGTGGTACACAAATATTCAAAAATAGTGTTAAATTTATTGGAAACAAAGCAACCGATTATGGGAGGTATTTTATTTAATTAATAGTTTGCCGAAAATGTTGAATTTGGTTAAAACATCTGTTAACACGATTGAATGTTTTACTAACATTCGGCGGTCCATGCCAACCAGCGCGGTTTGTTTATCAACAATGGAAAGGTCTATGGTAGGTGGGTGATGGGGGTTGTGCCTTTACAAAGCCGCGCGGAATTTGGTAAACTCAGAATAATGTCATTTGCAGAGCTGTCCTTCGAATACACATGGGTAGAATAACTAGCAGTGACAGCCTGTTTGAACATTTGAAAAATGCCTGTTATTTTACATGTACTTTTTCGAAGGATAAATCTGCGATGGCCATTTCGCCAAATAGCTTTCTCATGACTTACTGGCCTGTGCCAAATTCAAGGCTTGTGTCATCAACGATACAATTTTCACAAACATTGCCTCTCTCTCATTGGTGTTGTTTTACATCTACATCAAAACACACCTTCAGCATTTGTAGTTGTTTGTACATTTTCAATTGGAAACAAAATGTCAAGATGATAGAGATGGAATTGGCCAACTGTTTGGCCGCATGAGGGCGCAAGGGCACTGGCATGAGCAGAGCCGTATATTGGGAAAGTTGCGACAACTTGCATTTAAAAGCCATTTTGTGTCTTTAAAAAACCGCATGGGCGAATATTAAGGGTGCCAGACTAGTCTTCCCATCGGGTTGTGCTGCATTTGGACCAAAGATGGTGTCCAGCAACCACGTGGCCGAAAGAAACTGGTCCCTCTACGTCGCAACTCTCCCAATGTACGGCTGGGCATTAGCAAAGCATTGTGAAGAGAAAAGGATAAGACAACTCATGCATAAGACACAAGGTTGGCTGGTGCTCAATCCCCTAGTCCCTGTACCGCCCGAAGCTGCTGCAAAGTTTATAATGGTATGATAGTAGAATACACACTCTAGAGTATCCCGTATCAGAATTGACCCGGATCCTGATCCTGAAGGACCTGACCCATTTGTGGGTCAGTACCTGGACTCTGTGTCAAATTGATCCAGATACGGGTCAAACTGACGCAGAGTCCGAGTTAAAGTCCCGTATTTTAACCAGTTTCTGGGTCAGCCTGAACAAACTAAAAGGGACTGGCCCCTGGTACCCGGAATCCCGTTGATCTCTTAAGCAAATTTTGTGTGTCACTGTACATGCTATTATTTGGGTGTTTGAATGTTTGTTTTGGGGTATTTTCTTATTCTTTGCTTTTACTATTAACCTAGGTTGGTTAGGGCCTGGTTGGTGGCGGCAACCAGACGACTCTATCAACTGCACACGGCAAGAAATGGATGACGTTGCATCTAACCATTTTGACACAAATATTGACAGTCTACCGTTGGACAGTTACCGAGGAAGCACGGTTTCTGGTTTGGTGAGAGACGTCTCTTAGAAGTACAAAGTACACAGAAGGGCATATGTTGTTACCATCTTTGTCAAGAATGGTACCCGATAGACCCCTTGCATTGGCCGCCTTCGTTGATGAAACGTACACGCGTGAAAGGCTATGTATCATTGGCTGAGTCGTGCGCAGCACGTATCCACGTTTGCACGTTTCCATTGTTTCTCATCAAAGTTGGCGGTGAATGACGTCATATACAATCCATCTATGAGCAGTGTCTACATGCTAATGCTAAATTTCAATGAGTACTAAATGGATCAGACTATGTTGCCTTCTAGCCTCGATTGTTGTGATAAGGATGGATATAAGGCATTATGTATTTCTCAGCATCCGATTCTACACTAAATTTAACTTCATGTATTTTATCACACATCCAACAGCACAATAAGTGTTAATGAAAGGATGTATAGGAAACGAAAAGAAGTGTTCAGTTTAAGATGTGGGAGGGAAACCCAATGGCGAAAGAAACCACAGAGCCAACTTGTGAAATTCCCTAAATTAACCCAAATCTCAGACGAGTTTGATCGTACCCCCACGAGTCTATATAACCAGTTACTTCATCAAATGGGTGGACAATAATTCATGTAATGTAGTGACAACAAGCATCGAGGATAATATCTAAGTTTCCCAATACAGATGATGAATATAAATATTTTATTTGGATAATTGATGGTTTGTTTTGCAGAACACGAGCGGGTTCCTGGACAAATATAGCGAGTATACTAAGACAACAAACTTGGAGTCACTTACGGGCTATTCACGGATCTCATTAGGTTATGACTCTGTGTGGACCGCTGCTCTGGCTCTTCATAAGGCACAACAGCAACTAAGTATGAAAGGTATCAAACAAGTCAAATTAGCATAATTCCTGCTTACTCGATCCCAGACTAGCGCCCAATTTCATAGAGTTAAGGTAAAAAGTATTGCTTCAAAATGTTCTTTTAAGCAACAGTAAGCAGGATACAATCTTGTAAAATGGTTTTTAGGCTGGTAACATGTCTCTAGCAAGCACATTATTGTTGCACTTTAATTGCAAGTTTAGCAATTTATAAACTTCTGCAAAAAGGACACTTGCCGTTTTTAATATTCAGGTCTTACAAAAGAGCCCTCTTTGGAAACATAAATGTCGTAATATTATGTTCGAATTTGAATTCCTTTTTAACATACTCTCTTCTCCTTTTCTCGTTCCAGATCCTCCTAAATCGTTGATAGATTTCAATTACGACAATGCCACCGCCCAAATATTTTTCGACATAATCAGCAACCTGACCTTCGAAGGCATATCGGTAAAAAGGCAACATTTCATGAAGTGTTTCGTGTGTGTGTGTGTGTGGGTGATTAAGTGTCACATTTGAAGTGTTGACCTGAGAACAAGATACGCCCACACGACGTAGGGACTTGAAACACGATGTGGACTTCCACACAGTGTTTGTTTACAGTGTTGAAGACTATACTTGTTTTCTAAAGTGTACAGAACAAAGGAATGCTCATAGAGCATATACAACGCAGAGCGGGGTGTTTTCACCTGTGTTGAAGAGTATATTTGTTTTCTTAAGAAATGATTTTCAGACGATGGAGAGTTAATTCAATATACAACAGACATGAAATCTCTCTTTTAGTTCACCTTGAAAGCTCCGATGAAGCAAACACAGCGAAATGTGTGTAACCTGTGCATTATTAGATAAAAACCGTAATAGCCTACCATTGTTGGCCGAGTACCGCTACGGGGTGGGCGAAAAATCCTTTTGTCTCTAATTATTGTATGGCAACCACGTTAATGCACTCCGTATGGCAGCATAACTTTAAATTGATATAGCTTAAATGGGGACGAATTTATAAAAGCAATGACAATCTTGTCAGGGCCATCTCCTTTACCAGAAGGGAGGAATGAGGAACGGTCCTCTATTATAGGGCAGCTTTGACTATGATTGTATACTCACAAGTTACTTTATCACAGCTAGAGGTAGAGTAAACTACCAACTATACTGTGAAGGTCAAAGGTTAAATCGAGTCTGGCTCATACGCTACTACACAAAAAATTATAAGACATTATTACAACACATCTGAAACAAACTGGTTATATAGTTTCAGACACATTTCCTTTCCACATATAACACAAGGAGCATGGCCTGCTCCTTAGTTAAAACGTTCCCACACACAAACTTTTTAAAGTTAAACAATGTAAATAAGAAATTTGCATCAAGCCCAGCAACTTCGAGGCCGCACTTGGTCTCCCTTCACCGAAGCTTTGTTTAACGAGATAGTTGCTATAAGAAGTTATTTTCGGTATAAAGAAAACCCAAAACAAAACCGAAACAAAACGCATACGCACACATAGGGTGCCACAGTAGACTGCACATTGGCGTATGCTACATTTGGACCATAATATTGTCGTTCATCAACCACGTGACCAGAGATAACTCTTCTCCTCCCATGTCGCAACTATGGTATTACACAGCTCTACCATACATTAAGCTCATAGAAATCCAAAACCAGCATTCACTTTAAAAATGCTTCGTTGTAATGTGCTGCATGCATGTTCGTTTTTATGTGTGTACTTTACAATAAAAACGTATTTTTTTCAAAGGGCCCAATAAAGTTTGCACCGACCGGGGACAGAGTTGGACTCCTGAACATCCGACAAATACAAGGTACATGTAATTTACGACATCACGATGTTATGGATGACGTGTTGCATTATATTAATTCAAGAACGATTTGTCCAAGTTCACAAATTATAGCAAGCTTCTGTACTTTAAAAACCGTAACTACAAAGCATGTTTCTCTAATAAAAAATAAAATGATAAGGATTCTCGGTAATTAGCACTTCAGTTTACGCAATATATATTTTGCATTGGTGCTTTCGGAAAGTTGTAAACTGCTCTTCTGGCTACCTTATTATTGCTTATCTGCTAGCACTGACATTCTGAAAGAAAAACAAATCGGGTCCAAATTGACCTGACCCATTTACTTCTTAAATGAATTTTCGAATTCTGCACCATTTTGACCCATTTCTGGGTAATGTTCATATTTCGGGTCATACTGCGATCTGGATTCGGGTCAGTGCAGTTTTTAGACTATTCTTGTGAAACGCGTATGAAAACAATGTGTAGTCGAATTGAACAATTCCTGTTCAAAGAGCAACATGTATAGTCACACGGAAATGAATGGCAATTAAGTGAGCTTTTTATTGTGATGCTCATTCCATGTTTAATACTATCCACTACAAACCCTGAACTTTACATTGAATAAGATAGTCACCATTTTTCCTTGCAGACGGTAAGGGCGTCACTGTGGGAATTTTGGATCCATTGGATGGTAATTCAGCTGACGACATCATTTTCAAAGGATTCCCGCCAATAATGTGGAAAGGTTTGGTAACTAGTGATGAATTTAGATCTTCCCTTGCTTCATTTCATATCAATTCAAGTCAACATTTATTTCGTCTCATCTCAAAATCAAACACCATAGGTGAGCGAAATGATAAGCACAAAAGATGGAGGGGAAGGAGTTAATTCTTGTAGACCAAATAAACGAAAGTATGGGGCTGTCAGAATAAGCCAAGGCTTGTAGAAGACAGCCTATAGACAGACAAACTACAAACGTGGAGACAAGACAAACAGGTAACGCAAAATAAATACAAAAGATAGACAGTGGGTGCAATGACATAATTATGTCTAAAGGCCGGTTTATAGTCGGTCGCGCGATGGTCGCGCGATGGAAATCTTGACGCGCAATCATAAAAAGACACAGTTTTTAGGCCTCAGTCTTAGGATCGCGCGCAAGATTTCCATCGCACGACAATCGCGCGACCGACTATAAACCGGCCTTAAACGTGCAGAGCTATTAGGCACAACAACTTGATGACGAAACAATTGATTGGTATCTAAAGGGAATCCCACATAATTGGATTTCATTCCATCTAAAAGATAGTTAAACAATTACAAAGTTTATACTCGTGCCACTACTCTGGAGAACTATTTGCCAGTTGAAAACGAAAGAATCTGAAGACGCAAGTCATCACCAATTGCTTACTTTTTTAGACTGCCGCATTCAGAGAAAGTACGTAAGTGAACGTATACAAAATCCCCTGGAAAACATGGTCAGAGGGAAAACATAAAATATTAAAGTCTTACGTGTTTTTTGTTTTCTTTTGGTAGGTAAAATGTCTGTTTTTTTTTTTTTTTTAAGGGGGGGGTCTGATTTATTTATTTTTTATTTTTTTTTACGCTACGGCCTTAACACCCTCTACACTGGTGACGTTTCGTAATTTTGTTTTCAACACAATAGGTGGTTTTATGAATAACACTTTTGTTTGGGTAACAAATTAAGCCCTCGAGAAAAGGTAAGCTTTCGGTAAAGTTTTGAAAATGGCTACTGAAGGAGACGGATTTTCTATGTGTTGTTCACAGTTTTCCGTGTGTTTGGTATAAACAGTTTCATCCAGCGTTTTTTGTTTTTTTTACAATATAGTGCGTTTTTTGTCATTGTTGATAGATGGTGTTCCCCCTGTTGACTCTATCATCTACAAAGAATTATGGTTAAAGATCTACCTTCCACTATTCGTCACTGGAGCCACCCTGTCCATCTTTGGGATTATACTGGCATGTTGCTTTCTGGTCTTCAACATACTCTTCAGAAAACGACGGTATGCATATGAATCATAAAGGGAAGTTAATATAAAGGTATGGTGAGACGTTTACCGTCTCAAAGAATTGTCGATGAAGCTACACTGTAAAAACGAACGTGTTTCAAGTCCAAACATGTTTATGTGGACTTCTTGTGTTATCGGGTCCACACTTGGAAAGTGACGCTTGGACATTGAGTAGAACATGGAGAACGATCGACTCAAGTATCGTCTGTGTCAGAGCTTTGTACGGTATACGGAGAGTTACGACATGGAGGGATCAATTTTCGTAGTCACGTGGTTGTTGGACGCCATTTTCGGTCCAATTGGAGCATCACCAAATGTGCAGTCTATAGTCTGTCATGCTTTTTGCCCATTATGCGGTTTTGGGGTTCGAAATAGCGGCTTATCGAAAGTAACGCGTTTTTGTTTTCAATACAAGGACTATAGGTCTGTGTCCTCTGGGCACACCCATTAGGTCAGCCGTGGGTGGGAAGTGGGACACGCTTCTGCAGCAAAATTGAACAGATCAATCAATAGGAAAGCTGAATTTTGCAGCTCACAGCTAAAGTGACAGCGCCCCCACTTGCCCGCTACAGATAGAAACGTGAATAACTATTCACACTCAGCAATCTCCGAGTTTTATTTACGTTGTGAAACCAATAATTATTAGGTTGTTTATTATAGTAGCACTTTTTGGACAGTTGTATTAACAGTTATTGTGACTTTGGACGTTCCCTGGCGTTTTCGGCTAAAAAGAAACGCTTTTTTAAATTTTTTTTTTCACATCGTAATTTCAAAACAATACTATAGGCCTATAATTTGTAAAAACAGGTTTTCACAATGTACCTTTTTTCGTAGCAACAGTTGGTACAAACTGTAAACTCCCAATCCTCTTATTAACAATGTGTTGTTTAATTTCTTTTCTCTTTCATTAAGTACAGCGGTGTAGCCAGGACTTTTTCGGTGGGGGGAGGGGCACAGGGGGGAATTAAGTACTTTCTAAGCCTTATTTAATATCAAATTATCAATATTGACAAATGCGGTACGGTATCATTCTCATGCAAAAAGGTATAAATGACGGTTACAAAACAAGCTCTTAGTTCACACGTGGATGATTCTGGCTTATGATGGATTTTTAATTTTTCAAAGAGTGATCAAGATGTCCAGCCCTAACATCAACAACTTGATTCTGATTGGTGGAATTCTTGCCTACCTGTCAATCATCTTCCTAGGAGTAGACAACGCAAAAACGTTCGTCTTCATGTGCAAGGTCAGCATTATTTAGGTCACTACCGAATAGACTACAAGTCTCGCGCGTATTCGAACAATGGAACCCGTTAGAGTGCGTGAGTTTGTTTCCTTCACGGGTTAAAGCAACGTACGGGGGACCAAAGTGGTTCCTAAAAAGTTCGAATAAGAGAGAGACTTGCACGGTCTATTGGCGACAGCGGCTACGGCTGCGGTAGTTATTAGTGGTGTTGCTGTGGACGTATTTTACTTTAACGTGTGTTAACATTACCACCTAGCCACAGCTGCTAGTTTGGACGCGGCTTTAATGTGGCTACTTTTGTTGCTGTTGGTTTTTTGGTTGGTTTTGTTTTTGTGTGATTTGGTTTGGGTTTTTTTCTTTTTTGTGTGGGAAATTTTCGCTCACGACTTTCTAAAAATATGGTATACCTGATAGCTTTTGTCAGGTTAGACGACAGAGAAGCGTTCGTCTTTATGCGCAAGGACAGTCTTATTAGCGTCGTACGATCTCGGACTATAAGACTAAAACCTTTGCAACGCTTGTCTTACATTCCTTTTCAAATATATGTATTTATTTCATTTGTGTGTATGTGTTTTTAAAAAAACGTTTTATTACATTTATTTATTGTTTATTATTTTTCATTTATCTATGAACTAATTTATTTGTTTGTTAATTTTTGTATTAATGTGATATTATATGTTTTATTTGTTTATTCTTCTTTTATTTATTCATTTATTTTTTTATTTTTTTATTTTATGTATTTCTTATTGCACATTATTTTTTTGTTAGAAGACTCAGTACCTGGCTGCTTGTGTACTGTTGGTAGTTATATTTTCTTTTTCCAAGGACTTCTTCATTGTGAGACAAACAGTTATACAGTGCAGACAATAAAACCTGCGGCAGCCATTTTTTTTTCAATTTGAAAGTTGGTCAATAATGACTTCATCAATCGAGAAACGTTTCTATTTGTTCCGCAATCTGCCACAGGTAAACAGTGATGTAATGACGGGATTATCGCTTCACTTTCGAATTCAAAAACGGGTGCTGCTGCCACAACTATTTTGTGGGTTCATTGTTTTTGTGGGTTTATTATGGGTTCAGATTTTGATTCCCCCAATCCCCAAATTAACTTATTAAATTATCTTTGCAGGCCAAGACGTGGTTACTTTCCGTTGGATTCTCCCTGGCTTTTGGTTCCATGTTCAGCAAAACGTGGCGAGTGCATAAAATATTTACCAACAAAAAAGCCACACGAATGGTAAGGAATGTTGCGGGTATTTTACTTTTTTTTTTACTTTTTTTTTATTAGCCTTTTTACATTGATTTTCTTTTTGTTTTAAATACCTCTCAAAATATTGAATATTATCAATCTTTGTTCAACTTGTAATCAACGGTTTTCATACACTTGTTTTGAAGTGTACCAGGTATTTCAGTAAACAAATTATGTGCACAGTGAGCCAAGCCATAAAGCTACTACATCGTCCGGCAACAAGTTACAAAAGCAAGAAGAATTTACATCTTTTCATTGTCGCTCATAATCTTAAATAATGTAATGATCAAGTCCTGTCTTCTGAGGGGAAATGAAGGAGGATCTGACCTCTAGTTAAAGCGCTTAAACATTAACAAAAATATCTATTAGACGACGCCTAAATCAAGTATGCATACTAAAAAGAATGCACAAACTGCAAAGTACATCTGACGCTATAGAACACCGAGAGCACGCGTGTTCTCTTTCTATACTGTAATAAACGTTGAATCTGATAACCAATCAAATGCCAGATATTTCTTTTTCTTGTTTGTTTACTTATTTTTTTAGGTGATCAAAGATTACAGGTTGGTAAGCTGGGTTGCTTTGCTTGTGTTACTTGATGTTATCATACTCGTCTTATGGGAAGTGTTCGACCCGGTAGTGGCTATCTTGGATAAAGTGGTATGGCTATTAATTGATATTGAAACAAAAACGAAAGGTGTTTATGAATTATTAATCCTTCAAAACAGTTGCAAGATTGCAAACATATTGACAGTTCAGTGTGACTATAGATAAAATAGTGAGCAGCCTCCGAACAGCAACTTAAACAATGAAAAATAAATAGTTCCCATTACCCGATTTTCTCAGAAGATATAATTGTAACTTTTGTGCGCGTATACTCTTAAAGCTTCTGGTCAAAATTGACCAAAACCTGACACAGGGAATCTGACTCAGTTATGGGTCAGGCTGACTCGAAAATTGGGTAAATCATGGGATTCAAAATCGGATTTTCTTAGCCATGTTGACTCGGTTTGTTCGACACAGATTCCATGTCATACTGACCCCGAAATGAACCATACCCCCAAGGGACCAACAATCCGGGTTTCTTTCTGATCCCGCAATGTACGTCAGAGTACGTCACAATGTGATTGTGGTGATGGTTCTTATACTTTGGCACTGGTAATGAATAATGGCATTACTCACATCCTACAAGCAACACGTCGATAGAAACATACTATCGTTCAAATCGTGTCACTGTCACTTTTAGAATGATGGTAAACAATACTGCATCGATTTCGAAAAAAATAATTTCTGAGCGTGTTCTAATACCATGATCTATAGGCCTTTCTATAATAGGCTTACGCTAAACTACAGGCATCTCAAAGCCCCTATCATTTCTAAGAGAGGTAACGATAAGTTTAGCTGATATAGCAACTTACAAGGTGGTGCGGCGGAATCTGCTTCCAACTATGGAATAGACCTTTATCATGGTGCGGCCATCTTGATTTTCTCCTATTCAGCTCAATGTAACCAAACCGAGGCTGGAAGGAAAAATAATCTGGTACCTTTTTTGTACAGTGAATATTAGCATCCAGTACTGTTACTGGATACAGGGAACATGACCAAGATGGTGGCAGCATGATAAAGGTCTATAGAACACCGGGCAAATCTCCTTTGACGTGCATTACTAAACACAGTGGACCCACAGCCTTACATCCCTTCCGAAGGACGGGGCAGTTCTGGTCGGTATATCTTGCGAATTGCTCAAGACCACGAGTGTCATGACTAGGACCCAAAACCCGGACTCTAAGATCACTAGATCTGGAGTCAGGTGCATTAGATCGGCCACCGCACTCCAAAGAAGTTGGTGTCTTTGAGAACTGTTTGAATGACCATTTCCCACTGCATTTTTATCGTAGCAGGACAGGAAAAACGACGACAAAGTGTATATTGTAAAGCACCTGATTTGCCAGTCAGCCAATCAGATCTACTGGATTGGAGCATTCTACGTCATCGATGGCCTACTTCTAGTATTCGGAGCGTTCCTGGCCTGGGAGACCCGGAAAGTCTCCATCCCCGCACTCAATGACTCCAAGTATATTGGTATGATTTTCATTTTCTGGATGTCTTTTGTGACATGCAATTTGTAGAGTGAACAGAATGACATTTTTGTTAAAGAGGACTAACTTTGCCAAAATGGACTTGATTCGTGTGGCTGTTTACGAACAAGAGCACTCACTAAATAAATTTATTAATTTATTTTTTAATTTATTTACTTATTTAAAGAAACATCATCCTTCCAGTTAAGCATATTCTAAGGCATTTCACAGCCGGGGATTCCTACTCCAGCAAAGCAGATGTGTTTTCACACATTTCCTATTTTCTTTTACTGCACTGGGTATTCTCATAAGCAAGCGCACGAGGGCGCTCTTTACGGCCTGTGACCGTTCCACTGACACGCGGCACGCCCGCTTCAAAGCGTCTTGTTTGTGGCTTGACATGGTTCCCTCGGCTCACTACCTCTATAAATATTAGCATTTGGTGCTCGGTATATGGTCATGGTGTACATTCCATCCCCCCCCCCCTTGTGTCTAATTGTGTTTGGAATCTCAGGAATTCTTTTAAGGTTTTTAGGGGGTACTTCTCTACAAGAAAAAAAATGTGTGTACTAGTAGGTGAACATCTGGGTAATACTCTCTGCCCCATATCGGACATGGTATAATTCCTAGCGTTCGTTTTGCACCGTGGCCCGGAGGTCTTAAGTTGGAACCTTTTTTGGGCTAATTGTTGTTTTTTGTTTTACCTAAAACTGTATTTTGTCGTTCATTCGTTCATGGGGAGGAGTCGATTGACTGAAAACTGCGACTAGTTTTGATGATAATAAAAATATTGATAAACTTCCGTTGCACAAACAGCTGTGCCACCTTTTGCTCTGAAATCTACATGGAAATAATCATTATCAGACACCCCCTCCCCAACCACCATCCCTTATCCAGGGCAAATGGCAAACAAAACAAAAACAAACAAACAAGAACGTTCATGTAGGTTTAATATGGTGCAGATAATCAACGATAATGTTTTCTCCGATTCAGTTCAAAGTTTTCATAACGAGCCCAGAGCGTTTGTTTAATGAGAATAAACATGTAAACGGTAATTACCATTTTCTAAGAAAAAAAGGGAACTCGACAAAGATAAAGGCAGCACTGTAAAGCTTTGGATTAAATTTGTAAAGATCATGGAATTAAAGACTCAATTGACATGACGCATTTTATGGTTGTTTAGGTTTTTGTGTCTACAATGTCATGTTGCTATCCTTCCTTGGTGCGACTGTATCGAGCGTCATAACGGAGCAGAATGCCAACTACGCCTTTGTAGCAAGTCTAATCTGGGTATCGACAACACTTACACTTAGTGTGATATTCATCCCAAAGGTATGAATATAAGGCAGTGTCCGAATTGCCTGCTATGGATACGGCTGGATCACCGCGTCATCATGCGTTGAAGTATAGGACGTCCTTAACAACAGCATTAGCAACAGTCGTAGCCGCAGCCGCCACTTCGGATATTAATGGCATAATGTTCACATTATAGTGCGCCACCAAGAGTCTACACCGTTTGTTTTCGAGTCATTCAGTTGATGTAGAGTATGAGTGGCAATTCAGTTATGTGCTCTGAAAAGTACATTGAAGCCTTGCACCTATATTAACCAAACGCCCATGCAGACTATTTCCGGAAAACAAAGTATCACTTCGCAATGGTGAACACCATATATCAAAATACAATAAGAAAGACACAGTATGTCCGTTCATTAAGAAATTCTGTACGAAGAGCTCAGAACGATTTATATTTTGTTCACGATACAGTGAAGGCAAAAAATTCCTCTCCGAGGCAAACACCCGTGGCGCATGTTTTACGAATCGCTAGAAAGGGTATCACTTCATTCTCTGCTCAGTTACGCCCAATTCTCTTAAAAACATCAATGTTTTGAACAAACAAAACAATATTGGTTTTATACAGCCTGCTCTTGCATGCGCTCGGTATGATTGATTGTCATTTAATTTTTTTTAAATGACTTCAAGGTGACTTGTTTATAAACTTGGAAATGCTTGAGGTATTTTGCTACACAAACTTGAATCTAATGGGCTGGTTTACATTGAGTATACAAAACTAACTACCTTTTCATTACTGAACATTCAGTCAAGTACTCTTGAAATAGCGCATCACTTCATTGTCTAAAATACTAATTAAAAATTGTCCGTTTTGTGTCAGATGTGAGCTTTTTTCTGTGACCTGTCTGTATCAAGAACTCACAAAATGGTTGTGTAGATGGAATCTTTGCGCATCTGCGTGAATACTGCATTCTGGTCAGTTTGCAGACTGCGTAAATGTTTACCACCTAACTCAGTTCATTAGCCATAGGGGAAATTTCGCTTGATACATATCAGTGAGAAACAAAAGGAAAAATAAAATGTATACATAAATTCCAACCTATTCTATTTTCTGTCCAAGATCAAAATGCGCAATGACGTGCGGCCAACACAGAGTGGTATCCGAACCGTCGTGTGTCCAAACAATACGTTCACGGACTCCCAGAAAGAAATGCAGCAACTTCGCCGAGACTTTCTACAGATGAAGACAAACTGCACATGTTCGGTAAATCATGAGTTTTCACTGTGTTGTCAAATGCCGATAATACAATAGTTGACCCTGTAAGCATGGGCAGGTCACATACTAGAATGTCGGCGTTTACGTTCGCTTAAGATCATAGCAATTTGAAATGAATGAATGCATGAATGAATAAAATAAAATAGTAGAGAAAACAAAACCCCCAAAACACCACAACATGCATATTCCTACCACTGGTAACACTATGCCGAGAAAATAGTCGTTTTCGACCAGAAAAGTGTTTGTTCCTTTTTTTGCCAAATTTGTTTCTTTTTTTCACAGTTATATTTTCAATATTGCCCATGAGTTGAACACTTCGCTATTAAGCCATCGTGCACAAACGCCATCCTAAAAAAATATACTTATATGCATCTTTGGAAACCGAGCACACTTTTAAAAAAAATTACTCAAGCTGCCTACAAAAACTATGGACACCAATGCTATTTGTTTGTATATGTACGCCAGGTTCTGTAGTTTTGTACCGCATTACTTCAAAATCAGTGCGCCAAGAATGGTTGCCGGTGTTGCTTTGACTCTGCTTTCATCCAGAATCCTTTGCAAGCCGATCATGCGCATTGGGATATGTTTATGGGCTGTACTGTTTATTCCAGTATAGCCTTGAAACAAGGACAACTATGTTCCAACTTTAGTATTTGCTTAAATGTGTATTATAATTCGTGTTCTGCAGGCCAATCGCGGACAGCGGAATCGAAGGTTAGTAAAGAGCAAGTCGGAAGGGGCACCAGTTTCTGAGGGAGTCAGCGAAGACATTATCACATTCTCTAAACATCAGCAGTACATTCAGAGCTGTTCGGGAGATGATATTGATGTGCCTTAGAGTGGTTGTGTGCTATTAAATTACCCTTTAGAGGCTACGCTCAAACTGATTCGAAACGAATTCCGGGACCCCAGGGGCCTGACCAATTTCTGGGTCGTATTTGATTCTGACCCGGAATCTGTGTCAAAATGTCTCCAGAAATAGGTCAAACTGTGACGCTGAATCCGAGTCAGTTCCATTTTCAGCCACGTTCCGGGTCAGCCTAAAGCCAGAGATGGGTATTAGCCTCCTGGAACTCGGAATCCGGATCATTTCTGATCCGGGAGTTTGTAGAGCATATACCGCCTGCAATTGATTCGGACTAAACGCCCGCAGCGACCGCTGGCGGCCGCAAGATTTTGCCCACCTCCAACTCACAAGAAGGTCTGGCTAAACGCCACCCTCCCGAGTTGACCTTTTACAATATTAACAGGCTGCCACGCTGACGGACTTTAGGTATGTTTTGTATTGGTTTTCCTCAATAAATTTCTTGCTGAAGGAATTCATGTGCTCAACAGCTAAATATCACATGAATGACCTCTAAAGGGTTCAGTTTAATGCATGGGTGGCTGGTAACTTAAGCTAAGCATGTTTTGTAAAATGTTAGTAAAAGAAAAGTTGTTTGCCAAGTGTGTGTTTGTACTTGGGCCATTTGGCAGTAATTGATGTTGCTTTTTGTAATTTCACCAATGGATGCACTCCAAAACTCCCATGCTGCAATTTACTCCAATTCTGAATCCCAGAAGGCTAGGCCCATTTCTGGGTCAGTATTACCCGGAATCTATGTCAAACTGACGCAGAAATAGGGTTGAAATTCAACTTAATAACTTGTTTCCGGGCCAGCCTGCACCAGAGATGGATCTTACACACTGGGATCCGGAATCTGGGTGAACTATGGGGATGTACTACTATGCACATGTTGTTGTGTTGGTTTTTTTGTTTTGTTTTTAAGAAAAATGTCTTTCGAAACTGGATTTAGGACCTTGATGGAAATATTCGGGATGGCAAGCCATTGCTTCCATGCATGTTTTTTCGACTCCGTTGGTGTACTTGCCAGCGAAACGTTCTGTTTGTAACAACGGACATGCAGATAAACATTTAAAAATTTATGTGTAATCTTTGTGCTTTATTAACGGTCGCGGTTTGGCCAGATTGTGTTCTTACTGCCAACAACTGGTAATGGTGTTTTAACCCATTTACTAAACAAAAGCACAGCCATCAACTTTACGGAATGATAACAAAGCAACAACATAAGATCATCATGTTTATCAAAGAATCTATGTTTCACATAGAAACTGTTGTTGCATAAGTAAGAAGTTGGTAGTTAGGCAATTACAGTGTGAGGAGCCGGTCTTAGCTGCCTGGTAATGACCTGATCCTCACACTGTTATTGCCATTAATAAACACCTTTATCGAGAAAAAAAAGACGGTTAAAAAAATCAGAACTTGTAAAAGAGAATCGCCTTCTTTTTTAGAATTGTTCTGTTCATGTTCAAGGGCAATACTTTAAGATGTTCAATATTTGCATGGGACCTGATCACTTACAATATTCAGCTACTCACGTGTAGCTCTGGCGGCCTTTGACATTCGTATTCTGTGTACATCACAGAGGAAGAGTCTCGCATATGGCTAACTGTTCATGCATTATTTGCAAGAACCAGACTATGAGCTTTGGAAATGTTAACATCAACACAAATGGAAATACTTTGGTTGGTGTTAAGCTTTATGCTTTACATTATGTTGGTTTCATGTGCGTTCCAGTACATTACCTGCGCGTAACTGACAACTGACAACTACCACATACAAATAATAGTTACAAAATGTAAGCAAAAGAACATTTAAAAGGTCAAAGCTAAGACCACGTGCTATGAAATTGAAAGTTTCACGTAAATAAATATTTGGTTTTTAAAAAATCATCTAAAAAATGTGTACTAATAGCTCGAAACACAAGTAAAATCTGTGAAAACGTTGCGTACATGAATTTATGAAGGTGGGGGTGGGTGCTATACAAAAAAGAGTTGTTTTTAGACAACTCAATTTATGTTAAAGTAATGTTATTTTGCTTTTATTGTACACAGTGGACAATAAATAAAAGCAGTGCATTTATTGATTGTTTGTACATTTTGTTTCTTAATTTAAGTGTAACGTTCTTCCTTACTGTTCCCAAAAGGCTACTTTCAGCTGAATGACCCAATCGGAGTCTACGCACACGCTTACAGCAAAGGAGCAGATCGACACGTTTTATAAAAATCGCGTGTTATGTTTTGGGGAGTGAACACAACCCCTTTGAAGGGTCTGAACCATCAGAAAGAGCGTTTAGACACAATAAAACAAATTCCAAACCATCTGGAAAACATGAATTACTTCAGTCAGGAGTGCCAATTAGACCTAGACTATTAGAGAATGCTACAATTTTCCCATGGGAATTCCCGGAAGGGTGTATTGTTGAAATTTAACTTTTTAGTCCAAGCATGTACGCATTGAGAGTTGACATTTGCCATACTATTTCACGACGTCTCAGTAAGGAACTTTGAGATTTTTGAGATTATGACTGATTTGTGGGTCCGTGTGTTTTAACGCTACATACGAAGTGTGGACCTGAGAACAAAAGAGGTCCACATACTAGGGACTTGAAACATTATGCGGACACACACACACGTCCACACAGTGTTATTTACAGTGTTGAGGAATAGGATTTTCCTGTAGAGTGTAGAGAACAAAGGAATGTCCACACAGTGACTGCAACACAGAGCTGTGAGCTTACGAGAGCGCCCTTGTGGGGTATTTTCAACAATGAAACAATGGACCCAACACATAGAATTATTTGTCCACCCTGGACCCCACAAGAGAAATTCTTTAGAAAAGGGAATAATAGAACAACAGTAGCAGGACCAAACAAACCCGATCCGCAAGGTTGTGTGAACACACCCACCGATCCTTGTGGGGTCCAAAACACAACAGAACAATGGACCCCACAAGGAAATCTTTGTGGAACCTGGACCCCAAAGGAGAATTCTTTAGAAAAGGGAATAATATAACAACAATAGCAGGACCCCACAAGCCACCATCGGTAAGGGTGCGTGTGTGCGCGTGTGTTTGGGCACACAAAACACTGTTCTAATAAAACATTGTTCTAATGATTCTATAAAAAACATTTAAGAACATTAATAACTCGATAAACTGAAATGTTCCGAATATACCGGGATGGATCCAATTAAAAAAAAAGGGAAATCATCCTAACAAACTTGATGCGATGCTGAATTCTTTCTCGAAACTTTGTTGTCGAACTACAACCAATTTATTGCACATGTACACGATCCATTCAAGCTTATCGTTTGCTCCCTAACAAAATATCACACTGCCCTCTATTGTTACACTTGTGGCCCGTTTAATCCAGGCTGTAAGTGAGGGCGCTACCCAATACCCCATGCATTGAGGAAAATAATCAGAATTTTAGGTGGTTCTTATTAGAAGGAGTTATTACACAGTAACACGAATGCAACGTCACGAATGCTTAATGACCAAGAATCCTGCTTTTACACAAGATGCTGCAGAAAACCGCAGACTGACATAGGTCTTTACCCATATTCAAAAGGGCCTCGACTCTTAGGGCCTTGTCACACGAGGCAACTTTTACAGGCAACTAAGAGGCAACCCAACTGTAGTGCATTCTACAGGATCACTTTGATAGCACAGGAGTAATTTTTCAAACAATGTCTCATGATCCCCAAGAAAAAAATGTGAACATTGAATTGTGAATGTCTTTTCTTCATGGAGATTGCCTGGAACTGGTTGCCCGTAAATTGCCTCGTGTGACAAGTTCCTCCATATATATTTCGTCAGATTTCGTAGTGAACATTGCCAATCATACATCTTTCCACAAGGCCGAAACTAGGGTACAATTTCGGGGGGGGGGGCAATAAGGGGGTGCACCATTTTTCCTATTGGGGCACTTCTGGCCAATTAAAACTGTAATTTCCGTTTGCAATCTCTTTACAGTGCTCTTGTTATGTCAATTACTTTTTTATGAGATAATCTGACTATGAGTTTTTAAAAACAATTACACTTTGTTTAGTCTTAACAGAAAAAAATAGTAAAAATAAACCACCCACATTATTATTATAAATTGTAACATTTAACGCAGGTAATTTTTTCTGTCAAAAGTCAAAAATGTCAAATGTGGAAAGGGGGCACCCGGGTGTGGTGGTGGTGGTGGTGGTGGTGGTGGTGGTGGGGGGGGGGGGACCACCAGCATCAATGGCGGTGAGGGGGCACGTGCCACCCGCGCCCCCTTGTTACGCCGCTGTCGTGTCTATAAAGTGATGTACTTTGCTCGCGACAGAATCACTCATGCAGTTTCTTTACCCAAAGAATTTGTTTGACATTAAAAGAAAATTGTGTTTTAATGACATTTTTACACACATGCGAACAAGCATGTACTGACTGTGATCGATTGCACTATCTCACGAGTTGCCATAGATTTGGGAACATTACAGCGTAGGAACACGATCTCATTACGTTCGCTGTAACACAATATCTAATGAGGTGTGGTAGGTAAGGTATCCCTAGTGCAGAGCTTTGCTTAAAATAACATAATTGTCAGCATTGTCAAGTACAGACCTCACAATCGCGATGTGTTTAAGCAAGTGCATTTTCAAACCCCAGGAGTTTACAAGATCTTAAATGCGAAAGTGCCAGAAGGTGAACATTAATTTCGTTTATAAAATGTAATATACCGTTTAGGCAATAGATACAAAGGGATACAAAAGTTGAGTGAATTTATCCGCTTCGAAAATCAAAACAGCATCTAAGTTGAAGTCCTGATTGATTAGTAAACACAGGAGAGACAGATATATTTTCATTGGTTATTCATGGATGGCAGGACAAAATCATCATTTGAAAATGAAGCTGTCGACAAGTATTGCTAAAACTAACGCCGGGTTGATTTCCCTGGAGATTGGACTAATCTATGTAATCATTTGACTGGTCAACTTACCCAAGCTATAATTGGCTGCCTCTCGCCTGTGAATTAACCACGGTCTTGCCTGCTTCAGATCCACACCCCACAGACCTGCACACAAAAGACCAAGCAATTGAAAAATCCATAATTAATAATAAGTTCGGACAATTACCTCGTAATGTGATATGGGAAACTTGACACGAAGGCTCAACAAACACAAAACGTGTCATTGTGTTCTGTCTCATTATCAAATGCGCGGCGCCTCGGCTTAGTTCGGAATTCAAAGATCCATCATCACTAGTTGGTGCATGCTTGATCATCGCACAGTCAGTTGGTCAATGCTTTGTGCCGTCCCTCTCGGATTTATTCAAATTGAGTTCCTGTTAAGATTAGGTTCCAATTTCACGCAGCTATTTGTAAAGCAAATACGCTGTGCTTAACATGGCTTAACAGAAACGGGTTCATGAATACAACTACCCTGTAATGTATTAGTGTATAATTCTGATGATTTTTCTCCATATGCTTGTGTTTTGTTTCGAACTATTACCCTTACAACGATGTGTGTATACACGATGTGTGTATACACGATGTGCCCTTACACATGCCAACTTACGGGGTACTTTTAACAATGGAACAATGGACCCCACAAGGCAATTTCAATAGGAACAATAGGGCCCCACAAGGGAATTCTTTAGAAAAGGGAACAATAGAACAACAATAGCAGTACCCCACAAACCGGATCCGTAAGGTTGTGTGTGTATACACATCGGTGTAAGCATAAAACCAAATAGTAGTTTTTATCCCCGATGCAAATTTAGCTTCCAATAAGTTCTGCTAATTAAACCGGCGATGTGAAGTTGGGAAAAGCAGGCAATGGTGAAGGCACTAATCGCTCCACTTTCCAAACACATTTATCACAACAACTTCATTATTATTATTACATTATTAAACATTTCTGGTAATGAAACCAAGGATGCCATATAAAGTGAATTTCATCACTGCAGCTGGCAAGCCTGAGGAAACCTGTCAACAAGGGTGCTTGCTATGTGAACCAAAAACACTGGGGCTAACCCCTACTCTTCCACGATAAGCGTTATGGGTTCTTTTCCATGCGCCACCAAAAACCGAACACTTCGAAATTGCGATCAGGAGGGACATAAATCTGGCTCGTTTTCTGATTTCGTTTTCTGATACAATAAAATGAACCAGGCAAAAGGTTTGCAACATGTGACAACGCTATATTCTTTTCATTTGTCTATTCGGCAGTACTTTTGACAGTGAGCACACTGAAGTGCGTAACCTTTTACGACGAGATAGTCTTTCAGACAAAACACAGACAACGAAAAGAGTGGCTTAGGGCATCTCCAGTGCCACATGTCATATAAGAAGTACCTATAATCCGTTCTTCTCAATGTCTGTGACTTCAGAAAAGCCAGAGCAACAGACGAGTTCTACCCAGTAGTATCCGCTTTTAATTGGAAAGCATTAACTCGTCGACTGAGGGACAACAAGCCATCTCGTGCCATTACACTGTGAGCAGCGGACATCTATAAAAACTGTAAAAACACAAATGACCCCTGCTGCGTCACACAAAAAGTTTCAAAGTAGGTTAAACTGCTGTGGGTGATTTATACTCATAGCGAATCAGGGGTTTGTAGCCCGTTTTTGTTTCTCAAGACTCTGTGACTTTCAGTTCTGTCCAGCAAAACTAAAAGTTAACCGCAAACAGTCTTGAGATGAGGCAGACTTGTTGAAATGAAACTGGCGAAAGAGTTTGCTTCGATTTCATAACACCTTTTAATACTCTCCTGAAGTTATTTTTATCAAATTATCTGCCAATGTAACTACTTCGGGGCGAAATTGTACATGACTTAATTAATAGCAGCTTGACTGAAGTTGCTGCTTGACTATTTAATCACATGTTCCTGCATTCATAAGGGTACCCAAGATGTCGTATTGCAAGGCACGTTCCTTCAATTGTGTTTGCTTATAACTGACGTCGACGCATATGTACGCCGATCTCAAGCCCGTTAATTAAAGTGAGATTTTGCATCTGCTCTTCCAATGCCCGTTTTGAAAAAAAAATTAAGAGGGTGTGAGCGGCAAACTTTTTTTCTTTACAGCAATTTTCCATCGTTTCGTAAATGTTCATTAGTTAGCAAATATTCCAACCGCATATCTCGCCCGTGTTACGGCAGCCCAGGTAGGCCATGGGATTGTGCCATTGATGTTACAAGCGTGAAATTTGGCACGCAGTCAGAGTATGTCATGAGTAGGATATTTGGCCAGAGGGCCGTCGCAAATTTCTCCTTTGAAAGAAATATAGGTAGAATGGCAAGCAACGGCAGCCATTTTTAAAACGCTGAACATTTCTTGTTAATTCTACTTATGCTTTTTCAAAGGACAAATGTGAGAAGGCCTCATAGACATGACATGCCTGGACTGTGTGTAAAATTCCAGTCTTGTCTCATCGAAGGAAGAATTTCACCAAATATTTCCCCAATAAGCTCAACAACAAAGTCTAGGATCAGAATTGGCCTGGATCCCGGGTACCAAAAGACCTGACCCATGTCTTGGTCAGGCTGACCCTGGACCTGGTTAAACAAAAATGACTTTTAACTAGGATTATATGTCAGTTGACCCATTTCTGGGGTAATTTGGCACAGATTCCGGGTCAAACTGACCCCAAAATGGATCAGGCCCCCTAAGACCCGTGAGTTTGTTGAAGTGCATCTAACCTACTACCGATTTCCTCAGTTTCATTTTCATTTCTTTAAAATGGGTGAACAGCTTCCTTCTGGTATTTCCGATACCCTAAATAATAAAAAGCTATATTATACAAATTTAGATGAGTGTATGTAGATTATTTCGAGAGCGCTAAAATGTTACAAGGGAACCTCGTGGCGGGTCCTCGCCGGGCGTACAATCGCATTTAGGTCAGTCAAAATGACGGTCAGTCGTCTAATTCTTCAACCATTGTAATTGCAATTATTGATGAGGATTTCACGGAAGAATAAGGCTTATTCATTTTATCCACGAACCTTCGGTATGAACGCATTTGTTTTTCTTTCAGGGGGGGGGGCGGACAAGAGGTTTCAGAAAGAGAGTGCAAGCAAACTAACGTTCAATGGATTTCCCGAACATTTTTTAACTTATCACTGATACATTGATAGATACCGGCAAAGAGGTGCAAGAACGACGGTTTTACGGATTAACATATTTCTGAGAAATCGCATCTCCAGTAACCCCAACCTAGTTGACGTAAAACTATTAATTCATTCGGTACACCTTCCAATACTCTCTCGCCGCGGCAGGGGGACCTTATTCGAATGGACTGAAGGATAATCAACGACTTCTTCAAATCAGTCTCACGCACTGCCAGCAACAGCTCCTCCGGTTATTGTCATGTCCCTTTAGATCGAATGCAGACGAGGGATTTAAACCTTCAGATCTAGTGATCTTAACGCAAAGGGGTTTCCATTTCCTCAAGTGTAAAAACAAGAGAGATATGTCCAGAACAGTTAAGGAACGCCTGGATCTTGCGACCTATTGGTGATACATTAGTCCTTGTCCAGATTCATTGGAGAATGGAGGTCTAGCGAACCCAGCTGCAACCTCAAAGGGCGACTACAGGCCGCGAACTGACTCTGTCTAATTGTGCACCGTATGGCATCAGGCTTCCTATGGGGTTAAGCTTCCAGCTTGTTTTACACCTGTCTAATGTATATACTTCAGCTCGAAGATGCCAACAAATGTCATTTGTAACATTTGGAATTAAAAGTAATAATTTCAGTTAAAGTCTTTTCTGCTCATGTTGCTTCTAAGGGGATTTCGTACTGTTACAAAGAGATTATTCCCCCTTGTAAATGATAACAATAAAATACAAAACAGTCATCAGCGCCGAACCCATCGGAAAGTAGACGCTTTAAATAAAAATGCTAACTGCAAATGTAGCTAAGAGAAGCAGAGAGGTTACACGTGACTGAAAAAACAACAACTCCTGGGTCAGAAACTGGTCGAGAAAATGGTTTTTGACCACTGCCGCAGCTTGACCCATTTCTGGGTCACAATACTTTGACACAGATTCCGAGTCACGCTACTCAGGCCCCACGGGACCTGATTCCGTGTAAATTCTGACCCGTTTGTTTTTGGAGTGTACACTGTTAAAAGAACGGGGTAATTATTTACTGGGTAGATTCCTTTTTGCATTTGTTGGTCCTTTTTTACCCAGTTATTTGGCACATTTTGCAGTTTGGTAAATAACAAAAAGTACCCAGCATTTGATGTACTTGTAGTCATAGGCGTTGGGCAACCGATACTTTTTACTGGTTATAGTGTCTATTGACTACGAAGTTTAGTAGTGCATAAATTGTATCAGAATAAAGAACTTCAAGCAGTCATGCGACAATTCATGACTGTTAACTTTCATTACACATGTTGTCAATGTATTTGTGAAACTTTCAAATGTACAATTTTTTTGACTGGTTAAATGTACACAATAGTGTCTAGGCTACAAAGTTTAGTAGTGCATAAATTGTATCAGAATAAAGAATTTCAAGCAGCCATGCGACAATTCATGGCTGTTAACTTTCATTACACATTTTGTCAATGTATTTGTGAAACTTTCAAATGTACATTTTTTGTGACTGGTTAAATGTACACAATAGTGTCTAGGCTACAAAGTTTAGTAGTGCATAAATTGTATCAGAATAAAGAATTTCAAGCAGCCATGCGACAATTCATGGCTGTTAACTTTCATTACACATTTTGTCAATGTATTTGTGAAACTTTCAAATGTACAATTTTTTTGACTGGTTAAATGTACACAATAGTGTCTAGGCTACAAAGTTTAGTAGTGCATAAATTGTATCAGAATAAAGAATTTCAAGCAGCCATGCGACAATTCATGGCTGTTAACTTTCATTACACATTTTGTCAATGTATTTGTGAAACTTTCAAATGTACAATTTTTTTGACTGGTTAAATGTACACAATAGTGTCTAGGCTACAAAGTTTAGTAGTGCATAAATTGTATCAGAATAAAGAATTTCAAGCAGCCATGCGACAATTCATGGCTGTTAACTTTCATTACACATTTTGTCAATGTATCTGTGAAACTTTCAAATGTACACTTTTTTTACTGGTTAAATGTACACAATAGTGTCTAGGCTACGAAGTTTAGTAGTGCATAAATAATTGTATCAGAATAAAGAATTTCAAGAAGCCATGCGACAATGTACAATTTTTTTGACTGGTTAAATGTACACAATAGTGTCTAGGCTACGAAGTTTAATAGTGCATAAATATTTGTATCAGAATAAAGAATTTCAAGCAGTCATGCGACAATTCATGGCTGTTAACTTTCATTACACATTTTGTCAATGTTTCTGTTAAACTTTCAAATGTACAATTTTATGAACTGGTTAAAACTTTGGTGTCTATCACTTTTTAGAGACATGGGTCGTTTTTTCCCCCACTAACAACTTGCTCAAAAACCACAATTTGCTCCCTAATGTTTCAAAGACACCTTCAAAAATTTCAATGACACTTTCAAAGTACTTTCAGGTACTACTATTAAATGTGTTTTGGCCCTAAAGTTTCCAACTGTTGAGTAAATGTATGAGTCGTGATGCCCAAGTGTTGGTGACATGCAATCAGATTTCCAACATTTGGTCAAAATGTTCTGTCCAATGTTTGGGTAAAATTTTTCGCCAACTGTTGGTTATTTGTATGATCCAGTAGATGGGCTATGTAAAGAACCCAACTGGGTTTTTAAAATATTTTTGTTATGGTCCAATTGTGTAAAATGTTTACTTAATAGTTGGGGATGGGGATTACCCAACGACCGTTGGGTAGAAATTGCCCAATAGATGTACATGTGGACTATCGTACCAACGTTGGGCAAACAGTTTGGAAAGGGGGTTTGTTTAGGAAAAATGCAAACGGATACTAAAGTTTTAATTGACCAGAAATCACCCCCAGCAAAAGAAAAATGCCCCTCCCCCCCTGAGTCAGAGCTGTGTGTGGTACACGTCATCCACCCCCTTCTTCAAACATACACACAAAATGGCACTCACCCGCAACCTTGGCCTACGTGTAAAACAGAGAAAGTGGTGCATGCTCTGACTTAACACGTTTTAGTTTAACCCAGTCGACCCCTGCGGTCAAGACGTTTTTGATGACTGGATGACGACATCTCTGGCAAGCATAACAGTATTTATTTATTTTTGCCCTTAGTTATCTCCAATTCAAATCAGCTTATCATTCGAGCCAAGCAAAAGTAAAGGGAGGTCGTTCATTCGCATGAAAGACGGGGTGACATCGTGTTATTCAATTACTCAGTTTCTGGAAAAAAACTGGCGCAAACATACCTCTTCTCCGATTTGTAATACTTCATTCAACCCGATATGACGTCATGTAAACGATGGGTTTACCACTGTACGTGCACATCTTCTCGTGGGCACCTTGGTTCTTCCGGAACGAAGAATGATTTTGCACCGCTATCTCAAATTGTTCTTTTCCCCGGGGGTTAATCCCGTTCAACGCAATAGCTAATGAATGGGCAACGATAGTTCAATATTCACCTTCAGTTTTGTACGTCTACATAAACCACCTCCGTAGATTATGATTGGGAGGTGACGGGAAATGCAATGAAAACATGATGCAAGGATTTCTACAATACATACAAGGACTGGGAACGAAAGGTGATTACAACTTGCAGACGACTGAACATGTCTTCAAACATAATTGATAATTGTTCCACAACACGGGAGCATTTACAAAAACCTTGTCTTGGCTAGATATACAATTTTTCTTGCAGTACTTCAATCTACAAGATTGTGTACTTGTAATTGCTTGATCATTTTATTTCTAATTTAGGCCCATTGGTATATTTGTAAAGCGACATGAGCACAGGGAATGTGCGCTATAGAAATAAAACTTATTATTATTATTATTGTTATTACAATTATTATTATTATTACAATTACAATGTCCTTTATATAGAACGTCAAATAATTTGAAGACATATGATTGTGTAAGATTCTAACAAAACTGTTTCTCAAGATAAAGATGGGGGGAAATGTGAGAAACGAAATTATTGATTTCCTTCACAGACAACGTGGTTGTATTTATAGGGGTAACATCATGCAATGCAAATCCTTCAACAATTGAATTTGGTTTAATTGTAGATAAGAGAGAGCTAAAATTAGCTTCTCGTCAAAAATGCATTTTGATTTAAACAAAAAAAATCCGCATAAGCGATATTAAAAACATTAGGCCTACTGGTAAAATCAACATTCATTTCAGTGGCCATGATGTCACGGAGCACATCGTTGATGGTTTACATAACAGTTCATGGCTCGCAAATGTCTGTATACTAGAATTGAGGTTGATGGACGAAAAAAAAACTTATGAGATTTTGGCGTAATTCTTAATTGCTTTTTAGATTTCTGCTTCTTCTTATTATTATAAATCTGTTATTGTTGCTATTGTTGTTTGATGTTGTTTGCTGCTGCTGCTGCTGCTGCTGCTGCTGCTGCTGCTGCTGCTGCTGCTGCTGCTGCTGCTGCTGTTGTTGTTGTTGTTGTTGTTGTTGTTGTTGTTGTTTGTTGTTGTTGTTGTTATTGTTGTTCTTGTTGTTGTTGTTGTTTGCTTGTTTGTTTTCTGTTATTAATGGGTATTCATTGGCATACTTGGTATTATTTAGATTTTTCTGCTCCTGCTGTTGTTGGTGGTGTTGGTGATGTTGGTTGGTGGTTGTTTGTTGTTACTATTAATATTATAACTGGTATTATTTTGGTTACAATTCTGATTAATTAAGAATTGATTAATACGATATGTCTTTCCCCCAACTTGCTATCAAATGAAAATGACCGTCTGGTTACGCCAACGACTCGGTAATATTAAAAGAAAGTAACGATTGTGAACTAAAGAAAAATGCGATCCTTTTCATCCATTACTCAATCCAGCGCTTATTGAAAGCAAACACGAAAAAGTGGTCTCATTACTATCACTGTGTATATACGTCTGTGATCAGAAGTAGGCCCTTCGATGGTCACATTCAAGGAAGACGCGAGCCATTAATGAAAATACACAAGTGGGCTTATCTCTTAAGTGTATCAGTCTAGAATTCATGACTACAGGTTGGGTTTTACACGCAGGAAACCGTCATGTGCTGGAGGAGCACTTTCAATTTGTGAGGTACATGCAAGAGTTGTACCCTTGATTTGAACGCCGTGACTCATTGGAGAGTAAGTTATGAAGGACACTGTTTGATTTTTGTGTACACTCTAAAAAACTTCAGAGTCAGAATTGACCCGGGTTCAGGTTCCCTGGGGACTGATTCATTTTGAGGTCAGGTTGACCCGGAAATTAGTAATATACAAGGATTTTAGCTCTAGGTTTCTACGTCAGATTGACCCATTTAGTGATCATTTTGACACAAATCCTGGGTCACACTGACCCGTAAATGAACCACGCCCCCTGAGACTCTGAACTGGTTCAGTTCTGACCCAGAAATGTTTAGACAAGGTGTTTTCATGTTTGGAACCAAGCACACATTTTTTTGATACTTATTCAAGACACAGTTAATGAGGATTGGCAGCTATCCAAACCTGAACGCAAATTCGTCTCAATATGAAAGCTCACTTGTTATAAAGTTCAAACCAGTGCCGATCTCCCAGAAAAAAATAGTTCTTCCATTAATACTGTCATTTTAGAGTATCTAAAAAGATATTATCATATACAGACCCCTAAATCGCTATTGGTTAATCCGATTGCCGCAATCGGAACAAGCACGACTGAACGTGCACGGATTTTCTGACAAAAAAAAAATTGTTGTTCTTTTTGTATTTCCCCACAACAATACTTAATCATCGGATCTGGAGATACTTGTGGTGGAGGGTTATGCTGGGGGTTGTGTAAAAAACTAGAACATGGAAATTTACTTACTATTCAAAAACAAGTACAATTCATCGTTGGTTTTTGAAGGAGTACGTTGATACATGTCCCGTCCTTTAATTAATAAGTACATCATTATTATAACCAACTGTTATCAAAATTGGCGATCAAATTTTGAGCAGCAAACTGAACAGGGATTGCTACCGGTATGTTTACAGTTGTACCACATAGTCACCCATATAGATAGAAACAATTGGGCAGATTCAGACTTGACGGTTTGTTGATGGGCACATAGTTTGCGTATTTCTTTCTCTCTCTTTTGTTTTTCTTCTTTGTTTTCACACGGGCCAAAAAAAAATGGATTTACGTTATAATCAACGGAGTTCAGGGGCTATGCCCTGGTGACGGCTTCGAGAAAAAAACAACTTTGGCTTCAACGAGAATAGTTCGCCAATCGTGCCGCATTAAAAAATGTGTTTGCGATATAACCAACGGAGTTCGCGAGCTGCGCGCAGGTGAGAACTACTGGAGAAAAACGTTTGGCTTCGACGGAAACTGTTCTAAAAGGGAATCACTCAATGATGGATACCGAAGTAACAGATTTCATTACTCTCGACAGGATGACCTAGCTGGGGTTTTTTGTATTCCTTTTAAAAGATATATATGTCATCAGGAGAAATGATATAGGGAAAATAATTACTGTTTGTCGTAGCTTTCTCTTCGAAAACAGTTTCATTTATTATTGTTTGCAAAGAGTTTTACGCACATGTTATTTATTCACTGGAGACAGGTTTTTGTTTGAGTAACTCTCATAAACCACTGCACTTTCATCACGTCAAATGTCGACACCGCTTCAAAATGAATGGTACAGACTGGGCGATACATGGGGGAGATAGCAATTCAACTATGGATTTACCATAGCTTGTCAGAATGTCCATTTGCAAGCGTAATTCAGTCTCCAGAGAATCAAGATCGTCTCTCCAACATTGCTGGAAAAAAATCCATTTTGTTTTTGGCCCCACAATGGTAAGACAAAGGTTAACCTTTTCAATTATAGTACAATCTCTTTTTGTATTTTTGTCATGACCGTTGTGTATTTGAGGATAAAACCTCTGGGAGTTAATTACGATCCATTCGTCTGTGTACTTTTATTAGATATTTTTTACATTAGGTTGACATTTTGGATTGTGTATGCTTTTCGTTTCGGCAATACAAAAGAAGAATACATCTAACTTAACAAACTCATAGCCAAGATTGCCTTCCCCTACTGCTATTATGAAATCCTTCCAAGTTTCTTGTCCATTATGAGGGTGCATTACCTTTTTCTTAAGTGGATTTTTTTTTTCCGTGGAAAAAATATGATTGGGGGAAAGAAACAAGTTGCTGGCGCCTTCATTAGGATACCCCCTTGACTTTGCACAGTTTTATAACTGTCAGGATTTCCAAAATGGTCGTTCGTACTCGTTAATACAAATGAATTATTGTTCCTTTGTAACTGCTTAATGTATTAAGGATGATTGCTATAGCGAGAACGCCTTAGAGATCAGGTTCCGTTTTGACCGAAAATTTTAAGGAAAAAAATCGGTTACTGTTTTGCCACATTTAGACCAATTTAACAAGACACCATATCAGCGGACTGTTTGCTCGACATGGTACTTCAAATACGGGAACACTTTTCTGCGGTCAGCAAAGTATAAATTGGTAGAAATATGCCTTTGTAGACAATTCTGAAAACACTGGAAGTTTTGAAACCGGAAGTGCGTAACTGCACTGGTGTCCTGTTACTCAATACAAAGGCGTACTAATGTTAGAATCAGTTATTCTCATTAACGGCTGAGGTGACATAGTTATACGCGTTTATAAGTGTTCGACAGTACCCAACACGTAAACTGTCCCTCTCTCATGTCTGCACACGCAACGGCAAACTGCCCACTCCCCCAAGCCGTAATGAAAGAGTATTGCACCGCTAAATTGGCAGAAAGAAGGTAGTGGTCGACTAATTGGCGTCCCGGCTGAGTGGCAGCGAAGTTTATTGGACATTTTTGACCGAGAGTGGTTTCTTCCCAGCGGGCATTGAACGTGATATCGACGGGTGAAAAGGTCACCGCGGACCAGGGCTTACGCGGAGTGCTAGCGTAAGAGTCCAACAGTGTTCGTGCTTTTAAAGACTTAACAAAAGTTTTGATTGGTCACAAAATAACTAAGCATGACGATTTCAACTGAGGCCAAATGCCTTTCTATTTTTCCCCTTAGAATCATCCCATTGCCAGTTTGGAATAAAAAGATCCGTTCCGATTCATCTCGTCTGCCTTACAACCATACTATTGCAATCACAAGATTTTGTATACCTGCTCTAGAATAGCATATGCAAAAAGCGCCATCTTAAAAAAAAACCCGCAATGCATCTTGGGCAACCGAGAAAAACCCCCCAAATAAACCAAGCTGCCAATATTGACGCCATTCTGTAGTTTACAAGTAAACTTTGCCAGATTGTTTACAGTTGTGTACCGCATTGCTTCAAAATCAGCACGCCATAATGGTTGCTGGTGTTGTTTGCACGCCGATCATGCGCATTAGGACATGCGTTATGGGCTATGCACTCTGAAAACTCACGGGCTGTCAGAAGTGACCCGTGATCCGATTCCAATGGGGCCTGATCCGTTTCTGGTTTATGACCAAGCATATGAGAACCAGGATCTGAGTAAAAAATGACACATAAATGGGTCTGCCAGAATGCCGCAGAATCAGGGTTTAAAACGCATTTTAAACCAGTTTCTTGGTCAGCATGACCCAGAAATGGGTCGGCCCATTGGACCCGAAATCCGCTTCAATTCTGACACACGAGTTTTTACAGTGTGTATTCATTGAAAACTCGCCGAGTGAGGCACTTTTAATCTTCCAAAAGCTAATTATTAAAACTGACACATCATTAATCCAAGTTACATGGCAATGCACATGAATGTTCGTCCTCAAACATGTCCAAATTGTTTCCTCAAGTTCATCCACAAAAAATATATATTATAAACGAAACAAATCAGAACTTTTTTTATATTTCGTATGACCTAAATAAAAAAACTTTACAAGATACCATGGCGACAGGGAATTGCAAACAACAGTAAATGCACTCGGTGTAATTCAGTTGCATACCAAGAATTCACACTCCGTTTAATACACGGTAGCAAATTAAAGGAAAAGTTGCTGTATGGGAAAAAAAAAGTTCATTGTGGAATCTCGTATTTTATTTGTTTGTGGGGTGATGTGGAAATTCAAAGTGGCGATCCACTGGGAAATCACCTCCCTCGCCTTTTACGTTATGAATATCTATATTCGAAACAGACTCAGCTGTTTCTCTACAATAGTTTCTTGTCCATTTTCTTCCCCTATTTATATGTTGTGTCCTTCAACGTTTCAGTTGATGAATTGTTGAAGCATTTTTCCCGCTTCCATTTCGACCTTTGAACATGAAAGCATTGAACATGCTTATCTCCCCAGAGTGCGCTTGTGTTTGAGTTGCCTCTTCTTGAAATTGCCTGGCCAGTTGATTTAATAGAAGTTCCACATAATGTAAGACCGTCATGAATTTAGGCCGCCGCAGTTTACTTAGCAAATGAGGAGGAAACCTTGAAACTATAAGAACTAGAAAACTGCGTGAAAAGGAATCTTGACAACAGACGTTGCATCGTCCAAAGAGGTGTTCAAACAATCGAGCAGACCAGTGCGCTAAAATATGAGCATGCCCACCTCCGTCGACCGCTTTCCCCCACCATCTGCTGTGACCATAATGCGACAGAGGATGTGTCGGGCTACATTTTGATGTCGTACAACCACCCCCCTCACAAAAAGATGAAACAAAATGTACTGAACAGAGTTGCCTACCTCTTTAAGATTTTGATCTGTCGTGATTGTAAGAACCAATGTTTTTAAAAGAGCCTAAAGCTTTAATATAGGCATATTATGTATCTCGTAGATTCTCGGACGTTTAACGCAAGACCAGAAATTGAGCGAATTCCAGAGTGCCACGTGTACTTGCCATTGAGCTTTTTGACCATTTTTGATGATACTAAGGTTGTTTTTTGTAGGCATCCTTCCACAAGTTTTTAATGTGGTACAAGAAGGAATTCCAGAAATTACAACCAAACCAAAACCCAATGAGAGAAGATTTAAAGTTGACACCTGTATATGGTTTAATTTCATAGTACGAATGTTAAGAATCAGTCTAAAATGTCCGGGTCAAACTTTTGATCCGGATTCAGAGTCAGAAAATTCACTCGGATACCGGGTTCCTTTTCCGAGTTAGGCTGACCCTCAAACTCTGCTCAAGAACTGGGATTTTGACTTGAATTCGGCGTCAATTTCGCCCTATTTCTGGGTCATATCGACACATATTCCGGGTCATACCGGAAATGGGTCAGGCCCCATGGAAACCGTATCGGGGTCAATTCTGACCCGCTTTGGTTTCGTTTTTTTAATTTTAGAGTGCAGCAAGTCCCATACAACAGAAGGCAACATACTGACTACAAGGAGATTGCAAAAACAGCATCCAAACTTTTTTTTATCATCTCATTTCATATTCAGCGTTTTATGTTTCACATCCAGAGAAACAGTACTGTCCGAAGAACCATTATTCCTTGTATAATTACGACAGAGAGTAACTTCAGACACAGGGCCACCCCGAAGGGACATTCATCACTAGTACTTAATCGACTGGTGCATCTTATATGATATTAAAGTACTGATAAAATCATCACACAGTGATGACGTAAGCGTAGCAATAATGACTGTAGCACTTCCACCGGTGATGGCGTTATAAAAGCATCTACGCATCACTTTGATGACGGAGATGGGGAAAACATCCGGTAAATAAAGGGTTAATTCTTCGTAAAAGGACGACCCACTGATTTGAGACTCGTGCGGTTGCTGCAATAACCTGTTTATTGTGAAGGAACCCCATGAGAGTGATCACCAATCACAACAAGCATAGCAAGTTTACGGAAGGAAAACGTTTCTCCGAAGTAAAGCAGTGGTTTGATTTAAAGCCGGTTACCTGATAGCGTTGCGCAAAGGGGAAACGCAAAACAACCAACTGTAAAAACTCAGACTACAGAGACGCCAAACTAAGTATTTTATTATTACCTTGTTGATAGGAATCACTTTCAGTTTTTGAAAACAATTAGTATTCATTACCTTATAATGTGTAAATTTGTTTTGTAAACGTTTTCGAACACACCCCTATGTATTGTAAAGTATTGCCTGTCCGCCCCTTGGGATTTGTGAGAAAATGTTTGCGGACTAATAATAAAAAAATATTAGTTTTGACAGAGATTTTTAAGTGCGAGATTGATTATTTAACCAGCAAAGAAGCGCAAGAAGAAGAAGGAAAAAAACCGAAACCACGAATTTTAACTTCAAATTGAATTTTCATTAAGAAACGTTGCTGTAAATTTTTTTTCTCAGTGGCACAATTAAAATAAGAATCGTTCTATTGATGATGGTGATAAAACAGCAATTTACCGACTGAATGGAGTTAGGAAAAATCTATTCCCCACGCAGCATGTGACACGCGTCTCTATTTGTGTTTAATCCACGTAAAATAACACTGCAGGCCGAATGCCCCGCCTTTGTTAAAACCTACGGAATCAATTTACGACCGGGAGTCCCCATGAGAGAGCGATAACGACAGAGGCGGAGCCCAGGCAACTTAAAGAAAGAAGACAAGAATACAAGAACCGCGGCACCGCCGGCAACTGGCGTGGGTAATTCCCAGACGAGACGGAATTGTTATCCCCAATTTCACACCCCTACTTTCCTGATTTAATTTTACGATAACACGAGTATTGATAACAATGTGCTTCTAAAAATGTCATGTTGCAGAAAAGTTGTTGGCGGATTTTCCACGTAGGAAGGAAAAGTCCTGAATACTTTTGTATTCGTTTTATTTTGTTTAGCTCCGAGTTCGTTTTTTAATAATCAATGATGTCAGAGTGTATTTTGATTGAGTGTACTGAAGGTTGTCGATATCAATACGCTTTATATGATGTTTATGCAAAGCTATATTTGCACTAACATTTTCTCTACGGGGGTGGTGAACAGCTGACAGTGTACAACAGTAGTCAAACAAAAATCTTAGATAAAGTCATAACCAACAAGGATGTTGAAACATCTCCTGTCACGGTCTTACAAACTCTCATAAAAAAGTTTACGATTTCAATGGCAAGCAAACATAGATTCACGTGCATTATACTTATTCTGTCATAGGGTAGAAGAAAAAATAGCAATGCATAAGGAACTTTGAACACGTTCTTTTAAATGTTTATTGTGATTTGCGTAGAATCTTAAGAGCAAGAGTTCCTTAATCGAAAGGCACCATCTCTTGGCAGACGATCTTTCACTTTGCCTGATCTTGCCCATGGAGTGGGTGGGGGTGGTGATGCTAGCTTGAGATTTAATTTTGATACGGGGGAGCAGTTATTTCAGCTTAAAACTTTGTTATAGTCCTCTGATATAAACGTGCGTAGTATTGTGATAGCTTTGTTGATTACACCCGTTTGAAATCCAGGATTTCAAAAAATATTGTTTTTCCTGGTTCGTTTGTTCGTGTGCTGTTGTTTTTGTTTTTAGGGTGTGTTTTTTTCTTCTTTTTTTCCTTCTTTTTTGGCGGGGGTGTTTGGTTGCTTGTTCCTGTTTTAATATTGTTTTTTAACCGCGTGTCTCTTTTTGCATTGATTTAAAGGCAAAGTATACTTTTGGTTTTTGGAACCGTTTGATTGTTTTAATCCTATATAAATGTAGGTATATACAGTAAAACTAACCAAACTAACTAACTAAAATTTCAACCTAACTAAATTTCACCTCAAAAGGTGGTCGCGTTTTTGAGATATCACCGAAAAACCGGAGCGAATATTTCCACGCAGGGAGAACATTCCCAACAGGAATACACGATCTGAGAAACGTTACGGCCGTAACGCTTCTCAGATTCAAATGTTTTGGGATAAAGAGTGATATATTTTTTCCATAACCGCAGTACTTCGAAGTGAAAAGTTTCTCAAAATGCATTATACTATCAAAAGCTGCTGTACTTCTTACCAAGTAAGTTTTTACTGCCATTAATTTTCAGAGTCATTACCAAACGTAAACAGACCCTTTAAGCTTTGACAGTTTGGTGAGACCATTTTTTTGTAACTCTGGTCTCGCTAGAGTATTGGCTTTGAGATTAGCTGCTGGAGATTATGTCAACGTTTTGACTAGCATCATCATAGTTGTCTTCATGAGAGAGCTGTTCTTTTTATGTATTTTTTTTTACTCATTTTTTTTTCATTTTGTTTACGTACTCTTTTTTTGATTAGTGATTGTATCAAAATATTGGATGAATTTGAGTGCAGTGTTGCAACAGAAAATAATCACGAGGTGAAATCTGGACTATTCCATTTCACTTGTCTGTTTGCCTTGTGAAATGGAAAAGCCAGATTTCACTGAGTGATTATATTCTTCGACAATGCATGAACCAAAATGCTTATTAGTTTTGGAGAAAGCTTACCTGAAATATATGACACTAAAGACAACCAATCCTCATTGAACAAATTAGCACTGTTTCTCATATGGCCAAAGGATCTACCTGTGAAGAGACAACAACAAAGTTCCTAGTTTAAAATGAAGAAGGAAAACCCCAAGCTGGTAATTCTCAGTGACAATTGGGACACAACGGAAAATATCACAGCTGAACATTTCGTTTGAATCGATTTAACTACACACAAAAACAGCAGACAGGGCAAAATACGACATAGCCCTTTTTTGTTATCTTTGTAGTTCTATTGTGGTTTTAACTAGTGGTGTAGCACATTGTTGTGTGTGTTTTTGAATGTTGGTGACGATTTCAACTACATGAAAATCTGGGCAGTACACACAATTGAATGGCAGGTGTATGTACACAAATTTATTTATATATATATTTATATACATATCAACCCAAAATTCTGGCGGCTGTTGGGATATTTTTGTTTTTTGTGTCTGTCTGGTGTTTCTCCTATTAGTATTAAATGACATTAACAATACGGACATGGGATGAAACTCTTACAATAGCAAACGTGTTTTTAATCCTCTTTTGGCCCTCGTCCAGCCCGTGTCCACACACGAGCTGCAATACCCACCATCCCTTCCCCGGGTAGCTACTCCACATTACCTGGGTCGGGTAAATCAAGCCCCCCATCGAAAGTAAAAGTCGTAGGTGTGCCACTGGACAACCTCCTGACCCACACCTGCATGAGCCGTAGCAACATTCTCAGACTCAGTCAAGTTACTGGTGCAAGTGAATTCACGTATTAGTGTTTCGCTCAATCAACCTGTTTACATCAGACTCTACAACTCAGAAATTAATCAAGTTGCAATAACAAGTTTAATTTAGTTGTACTTTTCAATGACAAGGGAGGAGATATTTTGGACACGTAAAAACAAACAGCCACAGCAGAGCCGGAGATAGAACAAGACTGTCATGACAAAGATCAAGCGATAAGGGGGGTAGGGAGATGTTGCCACATCCATACGGCGGACACTGCAAACCTTATCGTAGTACCATCATCTTTTCTTGTGTTATGTTCAAAACTGACAAATTGAAGAGGGATTCGATGGAGAAACAGTGCATTCCTAATGAGCTACAGGGCTCACTTTTCACTTAGTTGAAGAGTGTTATTAAAAGAGCTTTGAATGCACTCTATACTACCAGGTCAAGACCTGATTCCGGGTCCCAGGGGAGTGATCCAGTGTGACCCAAATTGTGTGTCAAAATGACCCAGACATGGGTCAAACTGACGCAAAATGTGAGCTAAAATCTAATATTTTCACCACCTGTCGGGTCAGCGAAACAGATATTCGCTTGAAGGTAACGATCATATGGGGAAATCCCTGTTTCGTGGTTGTTCTGAGAAGAATCGCAAAATCGAGAACTAGTCTCGAAATTTCAAACATGCATTGACGTCATTATGACGCCAGCTTATAGGTAAGACGATGATGAAACACTGGGAAAACGCCCAGCTGTGTACGCCGAGGGCGCCCTAGTAAATGACGTCATGTGCATGGTCTATAGGGTAAAAGTATACGACTTGTACAAATCGCAAATACAGTTTGTTTGTTTTATTGTGGATTTATAATAAACTTCATACCAACATCACTTAGCCTATCCAGATAACTTATTTCAACAGTTTGTTAAAAGTAAAAAATAAAAGTCGGAGAAATAGCAATTGAATACCACCAAATTTGAGTTTATGTCAGGATAGCCTACCAACGAGAGGAAGAGTGTGTTTTCAAAACAACGGATTCCGTTCAGGCTTCCCGTAGCCATGTCGGTGATTATGAGTCGCGAGTGGAGCAAAGGCTTAAGAAAAAAGCAAAAGTGGACACGGAGCCGTAGCCAAAGCCAAAGATTTGAAAATATAGGTCAAGATAAGGAGTAAAATAGAATTAAACATAACTAGAGCTGCTTAGTTTGAGATTGTTGTGTCCTAAATAGGCAGACAAAAGTGCACGCACAAGAAGGCAGAAGCGAGGAAGTGAGACTTTTTGACGAGGACAACAGAACAAATAAAGGGGGAATCGGAAATACATCCCAAGTAGCATATCAAGCTTCACAAACATCACAACAGAAACAACTCCGCTCCCCTCGCCATCCTCGCAGCTGCACCACGGTTCTCTGTTCCCAACTAGCGCACATAACACGAGCCGTTGGGAAATAGGATAGCCTGAGTTCAAGAGTGTGAACTCATGAAGACGCGATGGTGACGTGCCCTGGCCGTTTCAACATCGATAATTGTACTTCAACCTCAACAGGTTGGTTACAGCGCCGGACCTTCATCATCAGGGCATACATCCAGGACGTTCGCGGAAAGAAGAACGGACCCCGAAAGGAAAAAAATAAAAATATAAGGCGTCATTGCCCATTCAAGAAACGCCCTCGCTTTTCAATTCGTCTACTACTGCCGTGACTTGCGCAGTTGGCGCAATATCTCTGCGTGCTGGACGATTTTCAATAACATACTTCTCTTTTTTAAATAACGTGGGTGATTACACTGCGATAATTTCTCATCAGAAATCTCTCCCGGTGCGCTCCTAGTACGGGTTGTGCTCATTGGTATGGTGATTATAAAAAGTAGCATCGAAGTGTGATCGGCATCAGTGGCTTGGGAGACATACGTTCGGGCAACACGTGAGATATCTTTTTTATGTTTTACCTTCGGCGCACCAGGCCAGACTATTCTGTAAGGGACAGGCGAATTTGGTTTTAATCAGTCGGAGAGTTTTGCATATTCGTTTTTTTGAGGACGATATTGCATTCACCACAAGGGCCTTCACGGTAGGTAAGTCTCCAATTTTCTTTGTTTCTTTCTTTATTGTACTTTGCTTTGCATTCTATTTTTTATTTATTTTTTTAGATATTTGAAGTTTAAACAAACGTCAGGGTTACAGTTTTCTCGTTGTTAGAAAAGAGCTGCGTTAACGAGTATAGGAGAGCCTCGGCCCAAGTTCTTCAAATGCACGTGCACTTCGCCTACGTATGGAATTTCTTTTCAGCAATATCCAATTTTGTTTTTCTTCAATTCAATCAAATTCAATTCAACATTTGTTTCCATAGTGGTAAAAAAATAACTAATACATAAACAATTTTAGAACAACTATTTAAATCAACGACAATCAACTTTGAAAGTTTGGTAGATTGTGCTTAACAGGTAGTTGCGCGTCCTCTAGGTTATTTGCTTAACGCAGAAGTGGGAATAAAATTGTATTCATTTATTTTTTTATTTCTTGTTTACCCTGGGTAATCCATTCAGTGAGAAAAAAACTCACTGATCTCCCATGGATCCCAGCTTACATAAAAACTACAGAAGTGCAGTGAATATACCAGAATAAAAAGGTTACATGGGAAAAAACACATACAAACACTGGATCCTAGCACTCGTAAATATTACCCAAAAAGTGAACTAAATAAAATGATGAAGAATGACAGTTACATAAAAGTTACATATTCGGGAAAGATTACGTTGAAGCATTAAAACGAACTTAGTGTGTATCTGATTTGTTCAATGAAGTAGTTCAACCTCCAAACCAATTTGCGGTTGGACTTGCATTGCTTGATCATTTGGGAAGAAATAATCAAAACAGACTCTCTCGTTTGATGCCAAACCAATTTAGACCATAATGCCTACATACGTGTTATTCAGTATGAAAAATACAAACGATAAATACCACTGTGATTCTCAGTGGAAATAAAGTGTTAAAAATAATTGAATCGTATGGAGGGATTCGGGCTCATTTTAAAACGTAGCCCTTGGTGGCAATCTTTGTTTGATAAGCAAGTGCGTAAAAGGTGAAAATAATTCATGTATATACGCGCACTTATATTAATAACAAAACTTGAATTTATTTGAGGAAGAAATATATATTTATATATACTGGTTAACAAAATGTATTTATGGTGGCTTTGAGACCGTAGATGACGAAATTGTTATTATTATTATTGTTATTATTTAAAAAAAAATTACTCAATGATTTTGCAATCTGCGAAGTTTTTGCGCTAGCAATGTCTCCTCCACGCCTCACAGATTCACTGACGGTGGGTAATGTACCGTTACTATGTCACAAGCAAGCAAGTGCTGTGGCGCTCGCTTGGCACGTCGTGGGCGTGGCAATATCCTTCCTTTTTGATCTGCTATTATTTGCGTTGATAGCAATCATTTCAATAGCGAGTGCTGTTAATAAAAGTCTCTTGACAGTGATGTGCCTGTAGACGTGACAGAGTTCAAAAGCAAGCAATGAGTTCACATTTTAACTGCGATTACTTATCTTTTTTCAAGTCGAGCCAGTGTTTAAAGGTGTGAAACTTGCGTTTAATTAAACAGTGTGGAGTTTTTTGCGCATGTTTGTGGAATTACTTTTTAGTTGTTGTTTTGTTTTGGGGGTTTGTTTTTGTTTTTGTTTTTGTTTTCGTAACGTAGACACATTCATGGAGTGTGCGTTATTGTTTCCGGGAAGGTAAGATTCGTTTTCAAGAAGCACTCTGTAAAACCAGTCTGTGAAACTTTTCATCAAATTCAGTAGACACACTTTCGTACAAAAAACAAAAACGGTCCCATGTTTTGTCAGAGTTTTTTCTTTTGGTGCGCGTGCACCTCATGGTTTACTTTGATAGCGGCATTTGAAATAAGCAACTGTGAAATGGGGCGTCTCCATTGGACTTCTACAGTATTTCAGATGGAAATATTTCTTTGTTTCAATATTCTTTGTTCTCTTCTTTTTCTTCTTCTTCTTTCTTTTTTCTCTAAAAATAATGTGACGACAATCACACAGGTTGTTTGTGCGGTGTTTTTATTGAAAACTACACGATTCTTTTCACTCTTTCGTAAAATGGTGGATTTCTCTTACTTCAGATGTCGTAAAAGAACTTTAGAGACACTTCATTTCAAAGGGTTGGTTTAATAATAGCTATCTCAAGCTGTCTATTGTCCCAAACAGCATGTCAAAATTCATGGATGTGTGTTTTTAAAGAGTTATTTTTAAAAGTGCAACAAAACAACCGCACTCTTGGGGGTACATGACGGAGTCACACGTTTACCGATATTATAAGACTCGTGCTTTTTGGAAGATGCCGGTGTGGTAATCAGGTATGGTTGAAAAGCTGAAATACGTTCACACAATACTGTAAATAACACCATAAGATACATGAACTGTTGTTGATGTGGTTAATTTGAAATACTCTCTGGCAATAAAACTTAGGGATCCTAAAGCTGACTAGCACTGTAACCCGTAGGCCTGAAAATACCTGTGTATGTAGAAACATAACCAGCTTTAGACAGCGAAATGGTAGTTTTGTGTTGTATTTTTATCGAGAAGTGCCATTACAAACGCACGAGCAATTTAATAGACAATTATAGATCGCTTTGTTTAAAACCTACATTCGAACTAAACCTTGTGAGAGAGCTCTTCACTCTAATTGATAACCAGAAACTGTTCAACTTGACTCTCGAATAAAACACATCTTGTGATTCACAAAAAAATGAGTGGGTTCAATTATCACCCCCGTATTTATTAAACAAAGAAAGTAAAAATTATTGTATTCTCCTGCGAGATGTAAAGTGAGGCCATTCTTTTTGAGTACATAAAGTCAATGAATCACTACTAACTTTTTAAATACTATTGTTTATTTTATTTCTAAGTGGTTTTTATTAGAAAATGTCAAGGTCTTCAATAGTTAAATCTTATTGTTTTAAACCATTTATATAGCATGCTTGCGGTAGAAGAAAACAAAACTTTGTCATCCATCACAGATTTGGGTTGCTTTTATTTTGTATTTAGATGTACACGGTGCAAAGAAAACCATTCGTTTGCGGTTGTTGTTGTTGTTGTTGTTGTTTTGTTGTTTGTTGTTGTTTTTTGTAATGTACTTATATTTTTATTAGCATTAGAGAAAGACTCTGCTAGGGTCGAACCATACACACGGGGTCGCATGCGCGTCCTTTGTCCGCATTAGCTTAAGTGGTTATTGAGTCGATGTAAGAAGTCGAGGCACTTGAAGTGAAAGCGACACCAAACACCACCATTAATGTCGTCCATTTTAGAAAGGGAAAAAAATCGGTACCGAGTGAAGTTAACGACCGGCGATCCTTAAGTTAGAAGTTAATGACTTCAAAACAATAATTAAAGTTTGAAAAATTGCCCTCAGGGAGGTGATTGTTGTCCCTGAAATCGTATTTCACGAGAACTGTCGCAATTTATATGAATTCACGATTGACAAATCAATCGTTACAATTTTCAATGATCCTAAAACGATCTGACAACTACCTCAACGTGTTTAAAAAAAACAAAAACAAAAAAAAACGGGAAAATATACCCCGAGAGCACACACTGCGGACAACTTTAAATGCATCCGGCCACAATACACTGTGCCACTAAGTGATTCCTAATGTATTTGGTGCTATGGAATCGGCTTAATGCAAAACACGGACCGCCAAATACACACTCCATTCTCCCCTTGTCCGTGTTCCGCTGCTGAACCTCGGGGTCAAAAGCTACTTCACGCGGACGCCCCTGCCTCGTCGTGCCCGCTAAGTGCAAGTCACGGAGTAAAAGCGTTTACCACTAAACAAAGTTAAGTCGGATCAAGAAGTCTGGTTTTGTCAGGTGGGGAAATGGGGAGAAATCTTCTGGGGCCACACATTTCCGGTCTTTGGTTTACTAATCCATTAAAGCTTCCAAACAAGGAAAATGTGCTGGGAATAACGTAATGATTTGAGAAATTTGGTTTTACTGGTCTGTTTGTCATGAGCGAAATGTAAAATATATGTCCCTTGGGGTCTGTCTGTCCCTCTCTCTCTCTCTCTCGCTCTTTCTCTCTTTCTCTGAAGTAATGCTTGTCCATTTTCCTAAATGCTATGTTTTCGTCTTTTGGAAAACGGTAACAAACACGCCTGCGGCAATTTTTTTGATGTATCATCATGTGCCCCGGCTACCACCCACGGGTAGTTTTCCGGAGTCAGTCCTTCTCTTAATAAAACTGTATTACAAATTCAAAAACTGGACGGAAATAGGGGAAAAACAGTTTTGTTTATGTTTCCGGTTTGATAGTTCTATCTAGACTGACTACGGGTTAAAAACAAATTCCAACCCACCCCAATTAATACAAAGCTTTCCATCTAGAGAGAGGGGGGGGGGGTGGACAAACACCCGGCATGATTCCTTCAGTTCGCCCTGTATTTCATCCCAAGCTGCTGTATACTCTTTCAATTTTCTTCCTTGCAAGTTCGAGGCGACCGTGAATGACGTTAGTGTCCCTTTGTATTCTGCGAGAATGACCACAACAAGGTTGTTAACGAAACAACTCGTCGGATTCCTTATTGTGTAGCAAGATTCAGCCGGGATGAATTGGTTATTGATACAGCGGGGCTGTTCAAACGACACAATTTGTCTTGTTATGAGAAAAGCGACACCCGACGGGAATACGAGAGGGACCTACAAAGTGATCCGTGTTGTTGCGAATCCCAGTGCGCGTCATTTCCGAACGGCACCCTTGCATTTCTTTCTTAATATATCCTGTAAAAACACAAACAAAACAGTGTACAAGGTACAGTTTTTAGTACTTGTGATCGCTGCATCTATCGCTTAGCATTAGATAACACTTCCTATGCCGTTTTAAAGTAACAGTTGTTTTAAGTACTTTGTTTTAAGTCTTTTGTTCTCCTAAGTGCATGAGTAAACGTAATTTTCACCGTGATATCTAACTTGAAAGTTCGTGATAGTCAACACACTGGTTAGCACCAGCCGACTAGTAGTTATGCCGTCATCGTTATGCAGAAAAGCTGTCCAGTGGCATAACCAGACAGTTTCATTTGGGAAGGGGAAAGCGGGGGCACAGATAAATGTTGTATTTGTTTATTTATTTATTTATTTTTTTTAAATTTATCCCATTTGTTTTCTTTCATATATTTATATATGTATATATATTTAAAACTAGTAGGGGAGATGGCCTTAGCTTTTGATCCAAACCATACCTTCGCTAGAGGCATAAACAAGAACAAACACAAACATATCCATTTGTAGCAAAACGAGGAGCAAAGTATCTATAAAAAAGCAGGAAAATTGTAGCCAATCATAAATATATATATTCTCAGGTAGCTGTCTGAAAAGATACGTGTCTTTTAAATATCAACATGTAGTAATGGAAGCAACTTTATATTTTTTAAACAACAACAAAATAGGTAGTTGTTTGTGTAGTACAAACACCTGCACCAACAGCCGATTTCAAAATAAAGCTCTAGAGTAATTCTAAGACGCATACTTTCCACGAGTGTACCTTCCAGCCACAATCGCGGGAAAAACACATATTTTTTTCCTTAAGGCAAACAAGGAAAGAGTGTTTGTCACTCGAGCCCAATTTGTGTAAACATCTCTCTCAGGAAATCAGGAAAGTTTTACGATTTACATCAACAGCAACCCCTTCAGAGGCAATCCATTTGAAAACTCATCTCCTCCAGAGTAAATTGTTCGTATAGCTTCACTACCGGTAGCCAGAATACATAAAACCTTTGTCGAAGACGCCCGCTATCGACCACTATTTGAATCAATTGCGTGGTACCACGTGTTGCGTCTCAAGACAAACCTAATTCAAGTTCGTCACATGAAGTGAACAATTTTGTTATAGTAACACGTGCAGTTTACATTGTACCTAAACAGTACTCTCTTATTAAGTTGCTTTTTATTTGCTTTTTCATTGTAGCCTCCTCAGTTACGAAACTTAAAAACATTGGGTCTTGTATTACCTATTTAAAGAAAAGGCACAACATTGTTTGAGTGCAAACGGGATGACAAGAAACTTTCGTGGTGGGTATCAACAATGTATTCTTAAAACACTTTACAATGCAACGGAGATCGCGTTTCTCATTTTCTTCGATAGCGGAGTATACCAGGCAAGCATCAATAGTTAATCAATATATACTTTGTTGACACAGATTTTGTCTTATGTGATGTTAAAATATATTGCTCGACTTGTAGAGCTGAAATTAAATACAATCGGCGTTCAATATTACGTTCCGTAAGCAACAAACTGTCCATGGATGATCGGTACGGCGTTAAATCAGCCGTGAATACAAAGTGCATATCGAGTTTGTATGCCGGGCTGGAAGGACATGGGCGTGATTGGGATACGGTAATCCGCGAGGAGGAATACACTTGGTAAAAGTGTAATTCCCGGAAGGAATGTTGTGGGTGAAATAAAGTACTTTGAATTGTCTTGCTACGAGTTGTAGTACACCCTCCGACCTGCTCACTGCACTGCCTATAAATAAAGAGACCACCTGCCCATTGAGATCAGCCACGATCAAATATTAAGCGTATAATGAAGAGACCTGGGCTCGATTTCCCAAAGCACTAAGATTCATCTTAAGATGAGTTGTCAATATCGACAGTGACGTGTATTGTGATATCACACTTTTCTTTACAGTTTTAGCTTTGCTTAGATTTATTAGCAGTTTAGATCAATCTTAGCTCTTTGTGCCATCGGCACCTGCAACCATAATCATTAAATCTTTTTATTAATTGTGTTTATACTTTCATTCATACAAATATTAGAAAAATACATGCTCTTCCCAGGTTACGTCCCAAAAACCTTTCTTAATGGCATTATACATGACTGGTATACAGCTGAACAAAACTGTAACAACTTTGGCTTAATCTGTTGTGTGAGTCAGGAGAAAATAATAAAAAAACATGCACAATTTTCCAGTATGTAAATTGTCCTTACTTTGGTTGTTACAACCGAAATCAGCTGCTGCGTTTTTTTCCAGGTTTTCGGATACAGTTTTCTCAAGTATTACTTCATTTCAGAGGAAAATATTTCACAGAGAAAAAAACCCAGTTCTATAATGTACTTGATAATCAGTCAGCTTTCAGACTAAAATTAAACAATAACGTTTTCCATCCTATATCCAATCTTGTACAACGTTATCTGGATGTCGGCATTCGTTTAGTTCGAACACAAACAATATTTCTAGACTTTATGTGTACGTTGATTTTAAGGGGCGGATGAGGTGAACGCAAATTGGTCCAGATACATATTGTTTTCCCTGCTTCTCTTTGCGAGTTCAGAATATGCTGAGGGGGTCCTGTTCGAGTAAAAAATACAAATCTTGCCATGGGATAACTCGAAGATGGGAACAGTTGACGTCCCGACAGTGACTGATGGTACGATTAACAAAACGGCGTCTTCGTTTATCAGGATATAACTCAATTTCCTCCCTTCTATCCGGCCCGGATAAATCTCCGTGATACGAACAAGCCAGGGGAAAAAAACCGCTAAAAAAACTAACTCGACCGAACGTGTATTACTGTCACCTCTCCCGGAGATCGAATGTCACATTTTCAAGGATCATGTTCCAAGTTGTCTTGTCTTGCCTGTTTTGTCACTTGTCTTGTCTTCCTGTGTATCACGTTCTTGTTAACCTTAGCTGCGATAACCCGTTCTAATTTCTAGTTGGTGGCATTGAACGCAAGTTTACATACCCCCAAATCAACGTGAAAGTGCACGTCATCTTGTCCCTTATGTGGAATTGCGTCCTGCTGGCATTAGGTCGGTTATTTTCCCCAAACCTCACATCACGAGCATCTAATAAGAAATGGAGAAAATTGTGTTGGTCCAGCTTGATCTGAAATCATGATGGGACTGAGTAGTTTGTGTTATCGGGTGAAACGCGATGTTATCCGGGGTCATGATCGCAGACTAGAAATGCCACGAGGGAGATGAAGTAGGAGAGCCGTGAACTCATTGCAGATTTGGATGGAAATATGCCGTTATTATGTACTTTTAAAGGAACTGTATGTGAAACTGTATGCGTTCAAATGTATTTTATTAATACAAATTCTTCACGCGTACAGCTTGGCATGCAATATAACTCGATTCATCAATTCGTTTCCTCGTGTGTTATATTCTCCATTTCGGCTGTAAGCCACATTTTCATTTTTTATCGAATCATTTCGCAGTGGGCGGAAAGCGGTAGTGGGTGAAAAGTGGTAATACATTTTAATAACAGAATTTTGATTTCTGAAGTTTTACGAATCTTGTTGTAGCACAGTATACACTGCCCTTAATGTGCGAGCCGAGGTATTGGATTAACATATCTTAATTATTCCCCCACATCTTGTGCATGAATATTTTCCTAACGTGCCCCTTGGTAATTACAGCCCACTCACAAGGATTAACACAAACTAAAAGCATATTTTTGTTTTTTTTGTTTTGAGACGGTTTTATTATCGTAAAACTTTACTTTACTTTGTTCTCGTTTGATACTGCCATAACCTGGCATCTTTTTAAGTTGTCAACACTCCAATCGTTTTTTCAACACTACCGTTCAACAGTTGACTGTCAACGATGTTGAATTATTAGTTTGAATTTTAAATCAGCTGGCACGCAATTGTTTCGCGGATGACAATTATCTTAGTGTTTCATTTTATTTATTTATTTATTTATTTTTTTGATAGAGAAGTTTATTATAAGATGAGACGATTGGTTCGATGGTGGTTTTTAATCTAACCACAGACAAACTTTGGCAATTGTTTTTTTATTTATATTTGTTGTCACTGTCAGTATTGCATTTGATTTCCTACAGTGCTCTAAATATTCAACACGTCAAACCATAAAAATTGTTTAAAACAAATTGGAAAATAACCTAATAAGAGTCCTATGTTCAAATCAGATTTAAGTGTATAACATGATCGTTGAAAGTGGGGCAGAGCAATATTGACCTATTTATTTGAGACGAGCTGTTCATCAATGATACTCTAATCCCATTTCTGGGACCTAATTTACATCCCAGATTTCTTTAGTATCAGTGTGTGAGTTTGGCGCAGTGATTTACCCAAGATTGGTTTTTAACAAAGTTAAACAATCCGTCGGAAGTCTGACCGATATTTTTTTTATGAGTGGAGAAGATTTCTGAAGCTCCACAAATATTTGACGAGGATATGGACGGCAACGCCACTAAGTCTAAGAGGAGTCAGTGAAATTGAAATCTCTTCACCGTAATCCGAACAATTATTCCTTAGTTTAAAAGAAAGTGTCTTTCTTATCACAAGAAGTTGAATTTCACTAGTGTCGTGAGCACGCGTCACAGGATCTGCATTTAAACAATCGTAACCGGGTATTTTTAATTTTTTTATTAACAAAAATAATTGATTTTTTTTTTAGACGGGATAGTCTGGTTAGCATTACAGCTGCTATCCCTTAGGGCATTTTTAACAAGAAATAAAAAGTGAAATAATATAATTGCAATATACAGAGCGATGAGAAAAGCCTTGAATTTAAACCAGAAAACTGAGGGGTGTAAAAGATAAAAAGGACATTCTTACAAGATTTAAATAAAGGTTACCAAAATGCAGAACACATTATAAAAGCAGAGTGCGTGGTCATAAAACACGAACAACACAATTACGACTATACATATGCATAAAGGATTTCTGCACCATCGCAAAAAAAAGAGGATGGCATTTGTATGTGTACGAGACTTACACTTCCCGTCACAACACATCTTAACCATCCCAATAATGAAAACGCTGGCCTCGGGAACTGTTCCAGTTTTATATTATTGTTACTTAAATAATACTTGAAAGATCTCAAATATTATTAACAAATACTTCTGTGGGGCGGGGGAGGGGGTTAAGACTGCCAGTGCTGTGACCACAATAGAAATATCACTGGGAACGCCGTTTCAAGAAAAAATATATCCATCTTTCCTAAGATAACAATTAAGACTGGCTGGATGACAGTGTTGGGGCGGAGAGTGCGTAAAATGTTACGGTATTGATCCTGGCTCGCAGACATAAGTGGTAAATCGATTAAGTTTACTTCAGGGAAGGAGTTGGGTCCACTCCTGCTGCGTGGAGACCTACAAACATCGCGAACGAGTGGGTTGAACCGAGTGCATATTACACTGAATATGGGTATAAACGTTGCGGAGAAAAGGGAGGGCATAGTGTTTTGTGACAGAAATTACGCAAAGGGAGTTCAGTTACGGAAAAACTTGTGATATGGAGGTTTGTAATCATTTGGGTTTTCGCTTCGACTTTGCGATCTTGGATACCAAACTTGTAAGTGTGACACTCATATATTGGGTCAGACGCTGTTCTGAGGTTTGTTACATCTTTTTAATATGTCTGTAAAATAAAGACAGTTATGAAATATCTTCATGGAATGGAAATATGAGAGCGCCTGGAAACCTGGCATGGAGGGTGATTGATTAAATTTGAGTAATACAAGGATTAGGCTAGTTAAAAGACTTGAGTGAGAGGTTAATAAATACAGAAACTTAATGTGGGCATGTTGTGTACCTGTCACATAAGGATATGTTATTTCGTAAAATATTTGCGGCGGAAAGAAACTTCAACGAGCGACTGTTGCAAGTCAGTTGTCATGAGCTACACACCCGTTACCGCTGGTAAAGATTGCTCGCCGTATCCAATCGTTACCAATGAGATCTCTCAAAACTGTTGTATACTGAGCATAGATGGCAAGATAAGAGCTGCTGGACCTACAAGAAGTCCATAGCACTAGGACGGTGATAACACTAGGAGGTCGCTAGGACTAGGAAGTCATTTAGGAGCAGGAAAGCGTTGGGTTTAAGAAGTCTTCAAGGACTGGGAAGTTGTTAAGGACTGAGAAATCGCTAGGACTGGCTGATAAGAGCTGGGGAGTCGTTATTTTTAGGGGTTAGGAAGTGTTCAAACTAAGAAATCGTTAAGGACTAGGAAGTCGTTAGGGAATAGGAGGCCGTCAAGGACTAGGAAGTCGTTAAGACTGGGAAGTCGTTAAGACTGGGAAGTTGAAGGACCTCGGCAACCAATAGGAACTAGGACAATTGAAGAACATGTGCCCTCTCCGCCAAAGCAAAATCGGTATCAAAGACAGCATCTGGACACAGCTAAACAAAATCACTCTCTCAAATCAAAGTAGCAACAACACGGATTCCTCCTTGGGACTCGAGATGTGTTTCATATGTGCATAGCGTATAGTTGTAATGGAAATAAAGGGATCACTCGCAAAAAGTATATTTCGCTAAATCAATGATCCTTCAGGACGTTCGTCCTGATCGTTTTCAAAGATTGTCAAGACCTGTCGAACAGGGGCCGACTCTCCACATGTACTCCCGTTCCCAAGCACACTTTCCCCCGTCGATAATAAAACTGGGTGATTTATACGAAGTATACACAAACACGACCGTACAGTCACAAGTGATTTGGAGGGTTATAGATTCCGATTCATCCGAAATGTTTTTTCCCTGACATCCAGCCGGAACATTTTGATTAAATGGTTTCCTTCTCGTGATGCGGCTGGATAGTTTTCCGGGCCAAGTGATTTGTTATATGGGCTACCCAAAACTCTCCTGAGCACTAAGTTGACGCTCAATCACTTTAATTAAAAAAGAAGAAGGGAGCATTATTATGGCTTAGTTGTAAAAGATGTTGATAGGACATCGGATAATAGACATTTATAGCAATTTTTATTTTATTAAATGTTACTGGAAAACGCTCAAATGGACAACAATAGATGTCAAAAGCGCAAAAAGGACACGCAAATACAACACAACTTGACAAAGCACAGTTTCGCAGCAACTGGTGCGCGAACAACGTACCAGAAACTTTGTTTTTTGAATATTTCATCATCACCTCGAATTGAAAGTCATTCATCAGACGGAAGTCAATAATTATGTTAAGCACAAATGGAGTCAGGGGCTCACGCAAGCGTGTAACAATCACCGAAGGACCGTTACTGTGTAAAGCATGTTGATTGAGATATTTGTAAAAGTCTTCGCTTGATTAAATTCTAGCCCCCATATTTAATTTAGCCAGTGAAGCACGGCTCAGCCACCTCCCCCGCCCCGTTACCCTCTAGATACCGACTATATTGCACGGTCATTCGCCACGACTGACCGTGATCGTTATTACCCGAGCGCAAACCTCGCGTTAATAGACCTTGATCATGGTGCGGTCATCTTGATTTTCTCCTATTTCAAATCAATGTGGCCAAACGTCCATAGCTAAAGGTAACCCTCCTCCATCGTGAGACTTCACCCCAAACCAAGTGTTTGACACTTACAAAAAACAAAACAAAAACTAAGATTATCAACGACGACAACAACAACAACGACAACATCATCAACACCAACAACAGCAGCAGCAACAACACCACCAACTACAAAACAACAGCAACAGCGACACAACAGCGACAACAAAACGACGACAAAAGTTGAATTAGTCTTAAAGGCTTCAGACAAAACCAATCGACTCCAACAGAGCTTCAACCTTTTCCCAGTATAATTCATGTCCACTTAAGATTACAAGCTTGTATCTCCGCCATGCAAAAGCCTGCAAATCAAAGCCAAGGTTTGAAATCAAGAATACGCGTGAAACAGGTCAGGTTTGTAATCAGGTAAATTATTTTTGTCATATTTTTCTGGTAATGAAAGCAAGGAACCCTCCAGAGCGACTAGCAATGTGACCTGTGTTTAATACGATGAGGAAGAGGGCAGCCTTGATTACGACGTACTATTATTCGCAGAGCATTATTTCAGAACACACCCCGGAAAGTTTCCACAAACCGTAAAAGAAAAGAGCTTCGCTGTTACACTTAATCAACGCCGACATGAATTGTAGAATATTTGTTACTTGCGGGAGATCCTTCACAAACGATGATACAGCTCCTAAAGGGTTTCTGACTCTCCCAGGATTCGTTTCGAGAGAATTCCCTGAAAGTACCACTATATCAATCATATACGTGGAATTTTTGTCAGCATAAAATGAGGCGTTCCTAAAGTGTATCTTTTAAATGGCGAAAAGGGCAGGAACAGGAGTAAATTAAAAACAGGTTTAACAATACACGCTTATAAAAGATAAACGCCCATTGACTTAAAGGCAGGTATACTTTTGGTAATTACTCCACAAATTAATGACCACAAAAACTTACTTGGTAAAAAGCATTGGAGAGCTGTTGATATTATAAAACATTGTTCGAAACGACCCCCTCTGAAGTAATGCAGTTTTAGAGAAAGAGGTAATTTTTCACCCCAGAATTTGAATCTGAGAAAGGCTTCAGGTATGACGCCATTCTCAGACATATGAAAGCACACAGTTCTATGTAACAAGGGTGTTTTTTTTGTGGGTTTTGGGTTTTTTTGTTTTTTTTGTTTTTTTTGTGTTTTTTTTTTTGGGGGGGTTCATTATTTTCTTTCAACTTCATTGACCACGTTGAGCCCAACTTTTCACAGTTTGGTTATTGTATGCATATGTTGGGGTACACCAAATGAGGATACTGGTCTTTGACAATTACCAAAAGTATACCCTAACTCTAACACTCAGCTAATTGTCAAACCAACTTGGATTTTGGTTTTTCTTCTTTCTTTATTTCTTGCCTTTTTTTTCCACCAACTCCTCATACATTTTTTCTAATAATAGTGATTAATGTCAGTGGCATTCATACGTGTTTCTAACAACATCTTTCTACAAACAATAAATGGTTTTTATTTATGCAAGCGAGCAATGAGTCACCGTTTTAAATGGGGCGTGGAAACGTATGGGAAGTCATTCAGGCTTACCACCAGTACAATATCAATATGAGTTTCTCTGAATTGAAATTAATATGGGGAAAGAACTAAATGTTTCAATATCGGTATTACTTGGGTCAATCAGGCATGATGCCGAGCCTGCCAGCGCAGGAAGGTGTTTTTCCCCACTCTCTTTTTTTCTTTCTTTCTTCTTCTTCTGTCTTTTTTTTATTTTTTTTTTATTGTACATCGAACTTAAAAGTGATATGGGGCGCTATTAATTATCGGCTTCTAAAGTATGGAACTTGAGCTGGGGGTCCTTTCGAGCGCCCATGGTTAAAATTTCAATAACAACCTCGCGAATGTCATGCACCGAAAATGTCAGCTGATTTATGAAACTCATTTTAACGGGCGTTGCGATATAGGGATTTGTGGTGGACACATTTGAATGGGTAATTCTTTCGTGACCAGAGTTGTTAAAATAATGAGGAAATGGAAATCGATTTTCATTCTGATTGATTGAGTAATTGGTAAATGCATTTAGAATAGACAGTTTGAAACAACTCTTTGAAACTCCTTGCCTGGTGCATGTTTCCCTGCATCCTACACTCTGGACTGTTTTATGAGGATTGATCAATTCGTACCTTCAGCTCCCCTGAGTTATTTTCATCTTGAATGTTTTTTGGTGGGTTTTTTTTTGGTACAGGCCCTTACAATGAGTGGCTTTTAGACTTGTTTGAGGCAAACTTGCTTTCAAAAATAATATTCAAACCATTGAAAATTAAAAAAACGTGACAGCCTATGAAAAAAAAGGAACAACATAACGCTACAATTTGGAGACAAGTCGTTCTCGGGGTACGAAACAATCTTTTGGGGATTTGGTGTGTGGTCTTCAGTGTGTGTTTTTTGTTTGGTTGGTTTTTTTTTTTTTTTTTTTTTTTTTTTTTTTGCTGCTGCTTTATTTTTTTTACAACTGAACACGTACACACCCTTAATAGAAAACAACCTACTGGTAAGTTAAAGCTTACAAACTGCTCCGGTGCCTCATCAGAAATTCTCTTCTAAGAAGATGACACTGGCCAAAAACACAACCTTGAGGGTTTATATCCATAAATATAAATTGGACATGGCTTAGATTTCCGACATTATCACATTCACTGACACAGTAGACGGGATAACGGCTAAAGGACACGCGGTGTGTGCCCAAAACCTCATTTCACTTAGTGTTTCCATCACTTCAAAATAATTTGGAAAATTGAAATGAGTCTTGAGGTATCATCCTCAAAAAAGCGGCGTTTTTTTATTGTATTATATATATTTTTTCTTTTGCCAAAAGGTACAGTGATTAATGAATGGAGGGTGTTTCACTTTGTAAGTCGGTTTCTAGGTCGCTGGGATTTATTGAAACTTTCTGTAAAGGTCTGACAACCCAATCAATGTGCCAGAAATGTTGGATAGTGGCTAGGAAATTTGAGACAAATGTGTTTACAGCTAAGGATAATAAATCGTTGTTTTTTGGGGAAAGGTAAAAAATCTATTCCTTGCTCTAGTTTTCCATAAGCAGAGCAAAACCTGCACTGATTTCGGCAACTTAGGTAGTCAGGGTTTCAATACCTTATTGTTGAAATAATTTATAGATTGTTCAAAACTATGTATTATCATTATTTGTTTTGATTAAATAAATTATGAACTATGTTTAAAAATATCGCAAGGCAAGAAACTACAAGTGGAGTATAAAAACAAAATACATCGGATGCATTTTAATCAAACAATATAGCAAAATATACCCACGAGGTGCAATCTGGACTGTTCCATTTCACTCGGCTTCACCTCATGAAATGGAACAGTCCAGTATTTACCGAGTGGTTGTATTCTGTTATATTTTACTCATATAAATCTAATATATAATATATATAGATATAGATATATTTAAAAAAATCGTTTATACTGAGAAAATAAAGGAGTATTATGTGTTCTTGTTTTACAGGCAAAAAAAACAACAAAAATATAAAACTCAGAGTTGATATTTTAGCAGCAAAATATTTATTATGAGCTTTTGCATAATGATGCTTCACCATCATAAAGTGTTGACACATCATAAAGACACTTACTTCAGTTACTGAATAAAAGATCGCGTTCAAGGTGTGACATGGATCAAACGCCTGACACCATCTACAAGTGAAATAAGATATTTTTACGTATTAGGTCAAAACCAGGTATCCGGCTGCCAGGTAAACCCTATCACGATTACAGTGATGCACTGTCCCGCGAACACAGTAAAGACACGTTCGTTGCATTAGATCACTACGTTAAGCTGTCGAGCTCCAAGCAACAAAAGTGTTCATTTATCTTTCTTAGGTTAAAACGCCTTAAATACCCGCTCACGTTACCATTTTAATATTCAGGCAATTTAACGAATGAACGGTCTGTATCTCGCAAGCTATCAGCACCTTCGACTCAAAATGTGGAGCTGTGTGGCGAGACTCCTGAGGGAGACTAGCATTATACCCCGTATGGGAACACATTTAGGATCACTCAAGCATCAAACGATGTCTGACGTTGGTTAACATTATGCACACCAAGATCAAAAAAGAACATGGGCAATAAGATGAGCACAGGAAGAAAGTCTCTTCCCAAAATGTGGGTTTTGGGGAACATTAGTCGTAAAAAGCACCAAGTTTTGTAAATAAACCATGAACTTTTTTGTAAATAAAGTCGTGCCGCCACTGATGTCCCAATCACGCTAAAGACCCAACTTCAAAATACTTTACAAAGCAGAATATGAAAATTACTTCCCATATTCTACAGCAGACACATATTTTTCATCATTGTTTCAATCAAACGTCAATGCTTGAAACTTTCTTCTTTCTTCTTCTTCTTCGTCTACTACTACTACTACTTCTTCTTCTTCACATGCAGCGCTTTGCCAATACAAAATAAAAGACGTCGCCTGCACTTTTTTTTCAACGACTGCTTCAATCGGTAACGCGGAAGAGTGGAACACGCGCCACAGTGCGCTGCATTGTGTGTAAAAGCTCGTTTGCTTTGGTCCGTTGGAGCAAAACATTCAAACAAATATTACAGCACGTGTTGTATCCAAAGTTTGACTGGAGCAGTGCAATAAGGGACGAGCTTTGCTGAAGTTCTTCACGGCGTGGAAGAAAAAAAAATGAGATGGACAAGATTGCGAAGGCGATGAATATCTGAAACAAAATATTTGCAGAGTACAGCGGTTTCGGAGGGTTTAATTTCTTTCTTTATTCTATAGTCTTGTGTAATAGGCCACATTATTTACGAGCCACTTTTTTTGTTTTGTTTTATTGTACAATTAATATTGTTGGATAACAAATTCAGCCATACCTGGGTTAACAGGACCCAATTTCACTATAGACCGTGCAAGTCTCGCGCGTATTCGAACATTTTTGGGACCACTGTGGTCCCACGTACATTGCTTTAACGCGTTAAAGAAACAAACTCACGCGCTTTAACGGATCCCAATGTTCGATACGCGCGAGACTTGCACAGTCTATTCTTCGCCTACAGGGCAAGCGCCGAATTTCGCGCCAGTTGTGTAAGCGAAGAATGCCTAACGTGGAGTACGCAGCCGCACAAGCCCAAATGCTCTGCTTACCTGTGAAATACGCTCAGCGTAAGCGCAAAATTATCTGCTTCCGTAAGAGCTAATTGTTTGCTTACGGTAAGCAGAGCCAGAAAATTGAAAAAAAAGTAGAAAATATTGCTTAAACATTATTAATCTGGTATACATCGTTTTGTTGTGCTTATCTACTTTTTGTGCTAAAGCTCTTATCTTTAGCTAACAGAACCCTCTTGACGTCACAAAATATTTGCTGCAACCAACGGCAATCATGCACGAGCACCACAGCTCGTATGCGGGAATGAAAATTACCGTCAAAAGCCCTAGAGTTAATGCTTCACCGTGTTGAAATGAAAGCGCATATCCCCTTTTTAAATGGCATTAGAGACAATTTTTTGAAAGGTTTTATGGCTGGTGATCGCGCGCTCAGAGTGTTGCCCTCATTTCTCAGCTCTGTGGTTGCCGTGCATGTTTCTTTAAGAGGTAGTGCACTCACCGTGCTTCCCAGCCGGATAAAGTGATTGCATGGCACCTGGAAGTGCAATAGCAAGGGACAAACCATTCAGATCCTAACCCAGATGTAGTCTATTGTAAGATGTTAAACAAAGGGGCAACCGCTTTGGTTTACGTCTAACAACACTCTGGGCTTATATAAACGATGTCAGGTCCCATGTATGTCCTTTAAAAACGTGTGTGACGAGTTACGGCATTATGCCAGGCTTTATTTTAAAGATGCAGGTCCGATTTTCTACCCCAATTTTAAATATTTACAAGTTACTGCACGGTTTAAAAACTTAAGAAAACAATTATTTTCGAGATCCTGACATTAATTCGCGTCCATTATACAAACAGTTGGGAATTTTGTTTTAAGATTCAGTATGAGAGAGCATTTTTAACTGTCTGAATTTATCTTTAAAATGTTTTTATTTCTTTTCAACCAAGTTTCTACTTTTGCTTCTAATTCATTGTGTGTTTTTTTTATTTACTTCTACTTTTATTAGTTCTGTTATTTCTGTTGTTCCTAATGTTTTGATTTACTACAAGATTGGCTCTGTACTTGTGTGACAGCTTTCAGATGGAAAAGCCTAGATTATTCAAGAGAAAAAAATGAAGGTAAATAATAGAGCGTGTTTCAAATCGGAGTCAACAGAAAGGTATCCCCTGGCAATTATTCCTTTCAACTCTCCCTGCGTTGTCTTATTAAAATGATTGATTATCTCAGTGGTTAAGTCTCAATCATGCTTTTAATTTGAAAGTATATCTTATTCCGAGTCAGTCTAAATACCTTTATATTTTCCGTGGTTCCGGGCAGGAGTAACGGGTTGCGGGCAGGAGTAAGGGGTTCCGTCGCCCGGAACACAAACCCATACACACTTGTCACCGACTACACAGGCCCTTGAGTTGTACGAATCGCCTTTCCATTACAGTGTAAGACTATATCTACATTTCCTTTCTATTGTTCCCTAGAGTATTGAAATCCAATTTAAAATTAAACGGTTCGGTGATTGTGTCTTGTTGGATTTCGTGGGCCATCATCATCAAAAAGAATCATTAACGAGCTCATATTATTGTACAAAAGGCAATATTGGTCCGGAAATCTGACTGTCCAGATGATTAAAGAAAGGAAATTTAATTCCAGGATGGAAATCCGTTTTTTTTATTGTACATTATAATGTTGTATCACTCATGTTTCACTGTAGAACAAAAGTTGCCCTAACTCTGAATTTGGTGTCCTTGTATATCACATCGGTAAGGGTAAAACTATAATGATATCGTTTACCCTGAGGCAAATGACACATCAATTAAATGTGTTGTTTGTTTTCGGTCTGTTGCTAAATTACATAATTTGAACTGGTTCGCTCGGGGGTCTAGCGGTTAAGGCCTCTTCTCTAATGCGGGGGTGGTGGGTTCGAATCCACCCCAGTAGCCTCCAGTGGATTTATAGACCAGAGTATACGGTGCTTTTCACACAATAAGTTTAAGGGTAAAACCAAAATGGGCATGGTGAGGCATCAACGTAAATTCAGTTTGCGGTAACAACATGTAGGCCTATGTATCTACTTTGCTGTGTAGATTTGTTCTTTGAGAACTTGTCTCGCTATTTATTCTACTGCCGCTGAGTGAATTTCAAAATTCGGGAGACAAAGTGATATGAGTAATACACATTCACTATACATAGCTTGCAGGAAATTGATCGATAGATCCCACATAAACGAACTGATATTTCGAAATGTACCTAGGCATTGGCAATGATACGATCCTCTGCGGGAGCATTATTATAAAATACTTTCCTATGATAGAAACAAAAATGAAAACAGTAGAAGTTAAGATTGTTTCATGAGTTTTGCCATTTTTTTTTAATGTACCCTCTCTGATGGAACCAGAATCTATTTGTAGAAACTGGCAAACAACTGACGTATATATTTTTTTAAACCGAAAACGCATAGGGCTTGCGTATAACTGCAATCTCCATACGTCATGTTCACAAGGCTGTTAAACCACAATTTGATAACATAATGATTTTATGTTTCTCAAGGTACGGATGTCTTGAGAAAGCAAAGTTCGGTATCCACACCCGTCTAATCACGTCTAGTGTTCAGACGTAGAATTAACCAATCTTGGGACTGTCATCAAATCACAGAAGACAAATGGAAGAGCACAGCGTAATAAACACCCCGTCGCGAAGCAAAAATGAATTCAATTTATTTTCATTACCAATATGTTTTATTTTCTCATCATAGGGCATCACCACCAGTAATCACCACATGGACAAATTTCATTAGCTTTTGCTGCCCCCCTCACCAAGTACCAACCTGTATTTCCCTGTGGGGATATAGAAGGTGCCTCCTTGGAGCAATAACTTCCCATTAGCGTTATTTAGCTGGAACGAAACTTTGTTGTTCAGGAAGCGAGATTGATTGTCAGACTGAAAGTGTTTTTCGGTAAAAGCAATAATATCGCAGGCGCCCCGTAAAATAATTGTTACAGGTCAACACGGAACCCTAAGGTATTGGGTCTATTAAGCACCAAATGTATTATTGAAATAGGCGACCGTCCCGTGGGACAGGGGACAAGTCTTTCAATAGCTGACAGTGGACAATATAAATTACGCATTACCCGGTATATGGCCAAGTAGATGAAACAAATAAGACGGCATCCGTCGTTCCGTTGGCTCGCTCGCCTGAACGATGTCCGTTCTGATTTATATTAAATACATTCTTCATGCGTATTTGACTACAGCTTTTAATAAGGATATTCTGTCGTGAAGACAGGTGACTTTACGTTTTTTTTTTTAAAAGCAAAATGGATAGTTATATTTAAAGAAATGTACGTCACTTTTAATGATGTACATTAAAATATATGAACATGTCTGTCATAAATGGTACTCTTGGCGCCGAATTATCAGATCTGGTGGAGCTTGTTAAGAATGGTTCTATGAGACGAAGCAACCATATTACAACATATTGAAAGGAATACAAGGGTGAGGTGGTGTATGTTGCTGCCAGACCATGCCAAAAACCCCGGGCAAACCCTTCTCTTTATGATATAAGTGTAACTGGGTTCTTTGACGTGCGTTACACAACACACGGGACCTACAGCTTTTTCGTTCCATCCAAAAGACGAAGCAATCATTGTTAAGTGTTCTGCTTAATAGGACACGAGTGTTGAGACCAGGACTCGAACCCACACTCTGCTGGTCAGAGCACCAGAGGTTCGGTCCAGTTCGGAAATTAACCAGTCGGCAACGACACGCCACAATGTTTGCACAATCACTTACGTCACCCTAAACTATTTTATTATATTAAGCTTGGTGGCCCATTCAGTGGAATACACTGGTACCAGTTGATTCCAGCATAAACGCACACATTACATCAAACAGCGCTGATACATTACATAACTTTACCCCCGGTGAACGACTGACGGAAGAACCTCCACACAAAAATGATTATTCATGTTTTTGTCATCGATTAGGTTTGCAGTAGGATCGGAAAGTTTGTACACTCTTTAAAACTTCACTCGAAAGGTTTGCTTGGCGCCAATACCACATGGAGATTGTGCCTTTGTTAATGTGATGCGTGTCATGGGACTATAGCGCGACTATAATCATGCAGGTTCAAACTTTGACTTGCCCTGCATGTGATATCTCGGGTATGGGGAACAATGAGACGGCACAATGGGGGGCTTGCTTACCCTAATTAGATGTGTGGATGTTCTTCCACACACGTTTGCCTAACTATATATTTGAAAATGTTCGTGCCCCGCAGGTAACAAGCACCAGGCATATGAAGAAGAATAAAAGAGAGAAGAAAAAAAACATATGCAGAATGAGCGGACAGAATCGACCCTCATGTCATATAAATCTAAAGCGCACACAGATACAAATGATTTTGAAAAGGGAAGCCATTGTTGCACAAAAACTAACTGCAAGGGTAGATTCAAAGCTCGAACTCATGCAAAAGTCATCCTTTTTTCCTGTTTTCAATGTCATTGCTTCTTCCTTATGACTATATAAAAAATATGCACAATGGCTAACAAACAAGTCATAAACCACAATCAAGTAATTACAAAACCTTACGTGTGTTCCACTCGAACCCAAAGCTGTGGAAGCAGCAGTTCAATTGCAAATCCATAGTTAAACATCTGTAGACCTGCATGCATCAACTGATATTTATCCATTCAGGGCTTAGGAATGCATACTGCCCAGTCATTAACATGCATTGTTTTTTTTAAGGGGGAGAGGGGAGGTTTTCGACAAAAAAATACCGCTCAATATTCATTAGACTGCCGTTTAGAATCCAAAGACATAATTGGTTTTGTGGTAATTGGTTTTTAATATTTTGGGTGACTTTTTTTCTCTCTCCCCAGAAGCTTGGAAGTGCATCTTTGTGAATTTACTATTTGAGAGCTACTTGATGTATTCAAGGAATTGATCAAATTTATTTTGGAATAATCCGTCGGGCAAACGACTTTTAATGTTAACGAGTGGCTTTAGGGTAACAGTCAATTGTGTGGTGCACTCTTGTTTTCTCATTGATAAAGTTGTTTTCTCAAATGATTTTCTCATTTGTTTTCTCAATGATTTTTTCCTTATGAAAGTGTGGGGGCGGGACCATGTTTACCCTTCCGGTGTAATATTTGTTAACATCAAAAACATCCATTGACATCACAAGGATCTGTGAATTTCTGTACGTGAAATTGTAGTTTTTCCTAAATTTTCATGATATTCAATCAAAACAGAGTAAACACACACAAAAAACAGTTGTGTGCAAGTATATAGACACCTATTTCTTGTTGACATCCACTGACGACATGATTCAAATTTTCACTTTAAAAGAGTGCACAAACATGACATTTTGTATCACCTTAACGTGAGGTGATATCTATAGGAAAATTCGTGACAACCAAAACTGAGTTTGACCTTACAGCCCCCCCCTTTAAACTTAACAAAAGTGTGTACGGCCAGCGTTCCCCCAATTCTGAAAATGAAAATGTGCTTTTAAGTTATTCTACTAGCGTGTTTATCTCGAGTTGTTTCATTCCTTTAGAGACTTTTGTTCTAATATGTTTCGTTGACAAAAACCGAAAAAAATCGACGGAGAGTACCCCTTCGTCACTTTCAAAAACTTTAATTAACGTAGGATAAAATTCACATGAGAAATGAATCCGACAAGGAGCACCACTCCTGCTTGATTTAGTCCAAACCCGTGCAGTTGAAATGTTTATGGTCAATCAGTTTGAGTCATTCATTTCTTCGCATTTATAATAACTGGGAATGAAGTAGGACTAACATTTTACACTGTGGGAAAATATTCTTAAATTAGGCTTGCAGTGACACCATGTGATAATGTCTCTTTTGAGCTGTAATACTTCTGGAAAAAAATCCATCAGTACAACTCGACGTTTTGATTGGAATGAGCTGGTCGCCTTCAAGAGTAGACCATGCCCAGGGAAGAGGGTATCCCCCAAATGTTCCCATACTTTAACAAACTATTGTTCCTCTCGTACAGAAGTACAACAAGAATATCTGACGCTTTCCTTATTAAAATCAAAGCACACACAATGAAGACACATTATAGCGAGGGGTACACCATGCCCCCATATCGAGCACCAAATGTAACATAAGGGGGTGCCCTCCTGCCCATATATGGGGCATTGTAAAAACTTATCATCTACCAAGAAGATTGTCTGATGGTCTCCAGAATCTAGTTCGGTTGCTTGCTGTGAACCTGAGAAAACCGTGACCATGATATTTAGTCGCAAGGGGACAGAGTACACTTGATACATCCTCAGCCTCTCAGAGCCAGAGAGAAAGAAAATTGCGCCTGAAGCCTAAAACCTGTTGCGTGATTTTCAAATCAACTTTAAAGATTTGACCTCCTTGTTTCAGCGTGTGTAAAAATCCCCTACCGAGCCGGTCTGAAGTACCTAAACGTAGGGCCGGCTTCTAGGGCGCGGCGTTGCGGCATTATTGGCCCCCTGTTACACGAATGCGTTCATTAGCCAAAGAGCCTGCATATCCGGCGGACGGGCCTGGAGGGGGAACATGTCAAGATGGATTCCGAGAGGAAGATTAAACTTGCAACAGGCGCACACCAGACCTGTAATGGACGATGCATTTAATGTGACTGCTGGCGTTTGCCAGACTACACAGCTGTAGTCCTAATGCGGAAATGCGCATCACTCAAATCGGATGGCAGATTTGAGGTTCGGAGCAAATTTGCGAAACATCCCGTGAGAATTCGGCACTCGTCGTGAACGTACAGCCTTACTGAAACTAAAACGAAATGCATATGTACAAAGCTCTACTTGGGAAATGAATTTTGAATCTACAAAATAAGGAATTTATAAAAGGAGTCCCTTTTTCGGTTTTTTTTTCTTACTCTTTTCGAAATTGCCCGTGAGCTGATCCAGCAGACCTGTCTCATAATACCCCCCCCCCCCTCCACACAGGCTCTTTCCTTTGTTTTGAAAAACACAATCTAAATAATAGTTGTAAAAAGACACAGACCATAACTGTTGTTGGCTTCGTGTGAGTTCTGGAAAGGGGTCTGGCCATTCCATTTAGGTTAACGTCTGTTTTAAAAATTAATTACCTCCGTACTGAAGCAATGGTGTGCGTAATACTGTATTACTTAAATTATTACTTAATAATAAACCTAGATACACTTTGTTGCATGGTCTCCATTAAAAGTGAATTACGCAGTCACAAAACAAGTTCGTCATTTTCACATTGTGTTATAGTATAATGAGTGTGTTATAGTATAATGAGTAATGACAGTGGACCAGTTTGATACTTTGTGTTCGCTTTCACGGTAAATAGGACTAATCATCCTTTGTCTATTTAACCATCAATTGTCTCGTAAACGTTTATGGGGGTGTGCCAACCGGCGTCAGTGTCAATTAAGGGTAGGTCAAAGACACGCGACTGTTGCTTGGTGACGTACACCTCAGCGTCACGGTATAAAACCCTGTAATTGCTATTGTGTGACATCACATATGGTGAATTATGCAAATGGTCAATCTTGAATTGATAGGTAGTTCATGTATGAGGCCCACAAATAAATGAGTAAAGAAAAGTAATAAATAAACAGATAAAGTCAATAAATGTCGTATACAAATTTAGCTATTCCGAAACAAACATGTCGTACAAAAACATTGAATTATTCGAGGAAACAAAATGTAATCCGGAATCGTTTAATATCGGTTAGAAACATTTCGTTTCAATCTGAATACTCACAGATGGTTCATACTAGAATCACTCATTCAGAGAATTCCATCTGAAATACTGTGAAGGTTGAAATAATTGATTGCCCATTGAAGACCACAAAACCACCATTCCTAGATTCGATTGATGCAATAATGACCCGATATGAACTCGTCAACGATCCCCGACGTGGCTTTAAACCGTTATTTTTTTTAATATTTTGTTTGCCTTTCCTTTTCTAAGGACGTGATCATTAATAGACCGGTTTGAAAAAAAAAGATGAAGTTCTTTTAGTTTCACATGTTTTAGTTTGTTTTAGGGTTGGGTGGGGGGTTGATCGTTGTTTTCACCAGGACGTGAACATTGACTTAAATGAAAATTTCCCAGACTTGTTTGAAAAATATGTTCTTTTATTTTTTATGAGTAAATGAACTCACTAGAACCATCTGGAATGTTCGTTACAAGATTGTACTTAACAGTCAGAATAGATCATCAGACATTCTGTGGGTGAACTCAAAAGTTATCCTTTTTAACAATTTATTGCGTGAGAATTCGGTAGAATCAACGAAAACAGTTTGTTGAGAAGTATACAAAAATACCCAAGACTTATGCAACAATTCAAACCGGATCACTTCAATTCAAATTTTAAGTAGCGTATCTTTTCCAGACTTCTTCACGATTGTTCAGTTATATTTTTAACTGCATAGTATTTTAGTTTTGTTTAAATACAGTTTTCATTTTGAAGTAGTCATTATTGATAAACTATAGTACCTGGTTTAATGTCTCATAATGTTATTTTTCAATATCAGGAAGGTTTTGTAATAAATGGAACCATTATGATTCCAATTCATCAACGAAAAACGGAGGAAAATTCACTCTTCCTAAAAGAAATGATGTGTTACACCATTAAGATCAATCACTGTCTTTATTGCTGGTATGTTTCAATGACGTTCGTAATTAAAATACAAGAATAAATCATCTTTTCTTGAAGTATTTGTCCGGTTCGTGTATATGCCAGAGGAAGTCCGAACCTGTTTGTTTGAGAGGCGTGGGGCAAGAGATAGATGGTATCGAGTTATAAATGCTATCTATCTTAAAGCCTTTTTTTTCCGTAGGAACTTATACTTTTTTTCATCACTCACTCCTGAGAGGCAGAATCAACTGAAGTGTTGAGATCCAATTATCTTATTGTAGAATCTTTTTAAAAGAGCTGATTGATCAACAACGCGGTACAGAGACCAGAAGCAGCAAAGAGTCCATTTTAAAGATAAATTCAAAACATTTTGGCTGCACTAAGTTTCTCCGAACTAAGAAAGTCTAAATAAAGCACCACTGTATTGTTTGGACAAAGAATAGGAAAAGTGATACAGTTTTAATGTTAAAAAAAATTGAAAAAAGATTATCACAGTAGGGTTTTAAATATGGAATCTTAAAGTCGACATTACAAGTGTATGTAATATGGCAAGCTTCTAAAAAGCACAGTTTTGCCAAATAATTTGCATCAATTTTTCATAGTAATATGACTCTAGAAAGTGGGCAGCTATTGCGAGGAGATGATTGAGCCGTTGGTTAGATATGCATTTTTCATAGGCAATTTGAAAACCAGTTATAGTTGATCTAGTTGGAGGCTAAAGATCTTAACGCAGGGGGTTGTCTTTTGAATTGTAGGTGGCGTTATAGGGAAATAAATAGCATTCATGAGATACAGACCAGCAAAACAGATAGCAACTGATCAGATGGACGCATAACACTTCATTATAACGTTGATAGCCAATTAGGTGCTTTGCAACTCTTGGGGACAGGACGACTTGCGTGAAATGTTAATATGTACATATATGTATGTAAGTCATTAAAGAGGGGCTCTGAGTTCCGATTCATTTTCTCATCCACTCATTTTCCAGTTAGGAAAATGGGGAAACAACGAGTGTCCATATCTCACGTTAAAACGGTGTAAAATGCCGCTGTATTTGGCACTCTTCAAGTGCATTTTTTGGCAAAAACCAAACCGTTCGATGACATCAAATAAAATAGTCAGTATATTGCTGTACAGCGAATGTTAAGTTCATTCCTGAATTTGTATCATATCCAATAAAAAAAAACGGCATTCAATTAGCCCTTTTGGCTGGCGCACAAACCCCTCATTGGAATGCAGAGAGAAATTATGTTGTTGTTGTCCGAGAACGTCATGTTTCAAATGTTGCCCTGTAAAGAATACCATATAAAATGACATTTTACACCAATTTAAAGTGAAGTTAGAGACTTGTAATGTCCCCCCCCCCCCTACTTTCATGAGGACTCCGTTTGTTGGAAAATTAGTGCAGCCATCACAAAACTCAGTTTGACCTCGGAGCCTCTCTCTAGTATCTCTGGATCTGCATTCCTTGAGCCTTTTAACGAATTTGCCTCTTAGAGCCTAATCTTCGGTCGTTTCTTCGTTTACATTTGTAATCTTTAGGCATATAACTCAGAGAGGAAATAAATCAGCATAGTGTTCTTGGCAGAGTGAACTCTTCCTCAGACAGGTTTTTCAGAAAACACATCACCCAAACTACCTGTGAAAATGTTAACAAATTTTGTGGTGACATTTTTTTTAAGGAAACAGCAAACGCAGGTTTTATGTTTTGTCAGGTGTGTTGTGAAAGCTAAAGCAATTGGTTGTTTTGATTAGTGCAATCAACATAAAGCAACAGGACATTTAGTGGAATATTGAATTTTTAGAAGTATTTTAGTGTTTGTTTGTATTGTGTTTTGTTTAATGTTTGTTTGTTTGTTAATTTGTGTGTTTTGGAGTCTTTTTTTGTTTTTGTTTTTTATCTTTGGGAAGGGTTCGGGTCTGAAAATCGTAGGCATCTGTCCAAAGATACTTTTTGAGTTTTGTGGAGTAACCACATCTTTTAGAAAGCAAACTCGGTTCCGATCAGCCTCTATGTACTTGCTCTGTTTGATAGCTGTCTGCATGTTTGTTGATTTGCCAGCGTTTCATCAAATTGCAATTGCATTTGTAAATTGTTCATGTATTAATTGTGTTTGCATTCGAACTAGCATTACCATTTACTTTTTCGTTTTTGAATTTACATTAGACTTTGAATTTACATTAGACTTTGAATTTCTAGGACTCATTCGGATTGTTAGTTTGCTCTTTTTAATTTCCATTTGAATTAGGGTTGAAATCCCACTGCCTTTTTACTTTTCGACAGTGATGCTTTATAAGTTTGTTGGATTTAAGATTTTTCATTAAGTCTGCAAACCATGGCTAGTTTTTAAGTTGTCCTTGTTTTTCTTTTTGTTTTTCTTTGAAATCTAATGCGCGTCTGTTGTCTTTAAACTAGCCGCTCTTTAAATGTAATTTCCTCTGTGAGGAATAATAAAGTTTGTAATCTTTCGTTATCTATTTATCTGTCTGTCTGGCTCAACTGACGATATTGATTATAACAAGACTGGCGTAACCGAGCGATCGTGTGCGCTAGGTCAAACTCGGGTGAGTGGGGTTCGGGACCCGTTCGTTGCACTTCACCATAATTGCTTCGTCCTTCGGGTGGCAAGTTATAAAATACCGTAAGCACCGTGTGTTGTATGAAAGTTGAACCTCTCAATTAAATTATCGTCAAGAGAATGGGTTTGGCCCGGTGTTTCAGGCATGGTGGGCTGTCGATTGCACGACAGCATTTTGTAAACCTTTACAAAGTGCAACTTGGGTCTCGAAATTCTAAATATCTCAGTATACCTTTCGTAGATAAACCGCTTCAAACAAAATTATGTGACCCTATAGTGGAACTTACTAACTACTGGTACCATTTTCCCTTCAAAATTACTTGTAGTAATTATCCACGTATTTATTCGTTACAACTGGCATTTGAGTCTTTTGCTGGGAGCAGAAAGTTCTACATTAACCCACCTGTTTGCTCACGAACTGATGGTAATATCATGCTGCTGAGCTCTCTGGGCAAGTCGGAAAGACCACCAATCCACTTCAATTCCATCCCAACAAAAACTCATTATAAGACGAATGTGCTAACATCCTGCTGTCAAGCCACAACAAAAAGGCCCATTTTAGATCCTCAATCTTACCTGTCTTCCCACACCTTTTCAATTTATGTCCTGAACAAATTTGAAAAAGAGAGTTATCCTTATACAGCTTTTTATCAATCGTTCACTGGCCACTAAGATATTCAATCAAGCCAATAACGATCCAGCCAATGAATCCGTGCGCGTGGATGCTCAATCCGGATATTAATATCAACACACAAAAACAAGATCTATAATGAAGCTACACACAACTAGGTTTTTACCAACAATGCCAGATCGAGCTCAGGCAATAACAAAGACCACCCTAGTGGTTTTATTGCGTTTTACTTTCTTTACTTAAAAGTACTGTGGTTACTTTCTCTCGAGCGTTGATGTGCAATTCGTGCGTATCGTGCGCCAGAAACTATAGAACCGTGCTGCTGTTTATATGTTCCGTACATTATGGAGACCAAGCACAAAACAATAAATGGGGAAAAAAGGTTCTCCGTAGGGGAATTCTAAAGACTGGGGTGCTCCACAAGGAATTGTGTGTACGTAGTCTATGGGAGGATGTTAAGTACAGGGACAAAGGAAAGAACAAAGGCTGTCTCCACAGGAATCCATATTTGAGAAGCCAGGGTGTGACTGTAATGAGACCAGACCCATTGGATCTCGCTCGCCTATTGGTAACACAAAACGTGGTTCATCAAATAGATACGAGCTTCCCCTTCATTGATGCGTGTCACCAGGCTTGGCAATGGCCGCCTTTTAGAATGTCTTACCGTTCTCATCCATGAAAATAGGGGGAATGTATTTCTATTTAAACAGTATTAATCGATGACGCTTTAGAAATGGGTGATCGTTAAATGTGGCAGTCCTTTGACTGAAATTCCAAGTGAAATATTAACCCTACAAAGCATGACTGCACCGGAGGTTTTTAGACAAAGCTGCTCTATCTGGGATCAAATGTAACACCTTGAGCATATAGCTTCACAAAATATTGACATTGTGCAAGTGCTCCAAAGCGAGGAATATTTTATCTCTCTCACCCTCGATTTCTGTACTTCATGTGAACAGGTTTAGCTTTATTGGGTTTCCAGTCTTTATTAAGTACGGGGGCAAATTTGTACAGTTAAACGAATCACTGGCAGTGACTTCGTTAGCCGAGGGAGAGGGGAAAATAGCTCTATTTTGTGGCAGATTATCAAGTTACTTAATACGACGTAGTGGAGTGAAAGGGCAAATACAAGTGTTTGTTATTTAAATCCAGACAGTTTACCGTCAGGGTTAAGGTTCTAGATCGTGTGGGAAGAGAGCTTAAATAATAGCCCCGTATAAAGAAAGAATGACCTGTGGAACATAGTACAGTATAAATGGTGTTCGACTTCAGATATTAATTTTAGTATTATTTGGTGTGTAATATGGTCGTGCCGCGAAGTATTATTTACATCACTGGTTCTAAGTTGAATAACAATTCTCACATAATGAAGTGAACGGTCATCCATGTTGGCTTTATCATGATTTCTTCCGTGACTTTCTTCTTTGTGGAACCCGGTTCGAACCCCGGTTCGAACCCCGGACCGGATTCTTGCACGTGGATTGGGTTATCAGGCCCTACCTGGATGCGTGGTTAGCTGTTTCTTTTTGGTTTGTTTGTTGGGGTGTTGGGGTGTTTGTTTGTTTGTTTGTGGTTTTGGGGTGGTTTTTTTCCCAATACCACATCTAAAGCTGAGATTGCTTAAACATCTTCTCTTCATAAGTATCGAGCCTACCGGTTCCAGGTCTATAGTCACTTTATAGTTCCTGATTGTATTACTATAGAAATATATCGCAATAGTAATAAACTGCTATTACTATATGAAGTCTACTAGCTACAGATCTATCAGTTTTTATGGTTCCTTGGTTTCATTATCAGAAAGATATCACAATAGATAATAACTATTTAAGTAATAACTTATATTACTATCGTGCGGCCTGCGGGTTACAGTGCTACAGTCAGTTTTTATAGCTTCTTGGTTTCATTATCACACAGATATCAAAATAGTACTGTAATATCTTATACTACTCCTTTGTAATAGGAACATGTTTGAGTTCGCTATTATTCAGTTTACGAGTAGCTTTGGGAGTTTCGTCACCTAAGGATACTTTCTCTAAAGGTAGTTTGTTCTACTTAGGAAAACCACACGTCCATTCCTAACGTGTTGTTACAACAGAATGAATAACACATGCTCGTCATCTAGTTGTGCAGCTTTAACTTGTGTTTGTCCCTAACCAAAAAAAGGGGGATGCACTGTTTTCCAAGAAGGCCTAAATTCAAGTTGGAACGGATGTACTTGTCGAGTTTGTATCGCGTATCACGTTGAATAGCATTAACGAAGGCAACCCCATCCGTCCTTACGAACCTAAAGTGGCGTGCAGAGTCTGATGCAAATTCACTTACATTTTCAAATCATTACGCGACGGGAAATAAGGGAGGTTCTCTTATGAATTTCAACGCTGGGTGTTTTAGCGTAGCGATCATTGATTGCCGACCGGGAAATTCAAGCGTGTGGATGATCAAGAAAGAGTCGCATCTTTTGGAACTGGGCAGATTTGTAGCAGTAAGAACAAGGACATTCCATTTGAACTCCAACATCGAGTAGACATGTTTGCAGAAGCCGTGTTTGTGAGCAAAGCCTGTGTGCTCACCAAATTCCTATTTTCGGCAGCTTTAACATTTGGTTTGGGCTCCAAAGGTCCGGGACTACACAATTGGTTTCTGGCTTAAGTACTGGTTCACATCAAGATAGCTGTTAGCTTTTTAGGCATTCCCAGTCTTTAATCATTTCAGTTTAAAAACAAGAATCTCCGTGAGGTATTATATCGCACAATGGTTTCCCTGCAAATATGTTTCCTTAAAACCATGATCAGCACAGCACACTTGCCACGAGACGTATTATAAACGTGTTATTTACATTACAAATATTGCATTTAATAATGTGAACCTTTATTTCAAAAGTCTGGCAGTGGAGCGAAGTGTTTTCGTCTATTCGCACGGCTTGCCTTTTAGCATGGATCTACAAAGAACTGGCAGACGCTCCTCAAACTTCCTTCTTACAACCAGAACCACGCCGTTTTTCATTTGAATGATTCACAAGAAATCATGTGAAAAAAACCCATATCGGTCAGGCTAACCCCGAAAGAAAACATGATATTGGATTACGACCTGGGGAACAGTTTAGCGACAAAGCAATTGATGCATCAAGACCATTCAGGATTTCTAATCTACGCGCCTGATGAGGGTCGCACAAGGACTCTTGTTTGCCCCCTTCAGCACTTCCGAATTTCGTCAAGCGCGGGGCAGCAGGGACCCATCGTCTTGACGGGATGAGAGCGACATGCTTCTCGACATTTGGCTTTCTCGAGGCGCGCGCTGAGGCCCTTGTGCGGTAACGGCGCTGGTTTAGAGTGCGGTGGCCCTCGAGAGAGTCGCAAATCGCAGGGGCACGGAGCTTTAGTGTCGCGTTACTTCGCACGGTTGCGGGTCACCATGAATTTATCATTCCACTATTGTCCAAGGATGGTCTCTTTAAGTTCTTTTTACGAAGACACGGACAATTTAAAGAGTTATGGTATCGGTGCTGAAAGTTAGCACATGACCCCGAAGACCCTGCAAGTAAACCATCCTAAAAACTAGGGTGGCAATGATCGGAAATAAACAGATTCTACGCACTGACAAATTTAAAGTCGCACTAAAAAAAAAACTAAAACAAAAACGAGTTTTTAAACTGTTACCATCATAAAGTCTACGTTTTAGAACGCTTTGGTATGATATCCAGCGCAAATATTTTGACTTATTATTCTTTGGTGTTATTAATAATTTTGTGAAAAAAAACAGCCATGAAAATCCACTTTTAGTCAGGCATGCAAAAGATACCAAATATGTGCAAAGTCATTTCAAGTGTTTGAATTATTACCTGTACTTGAAGGTTGTATGGACATGTTGAGTTTGCCGAAGCCCCGGGCACTGACTTACATTCCAAAACGTCAGACGCATGTGCATGAGACCTCTTGAATAATTCACGAGGTGTGTCAGGTGACCGCTGTAAAAAAAAATAAGATTAGATCATATAGGTTAACTAACACAAAGTGTTTGATTATTCCATGTACTTGAATGTTTTATCATGAAGAAACTCTATGGTTTTATTAACATGTTTAGTTTGCCGAAGCCCCGGGCACCGGCTCGCATTCCTGAAAGGCGCATGTGCAAGAGACCTCTTGAATAATTCATGTGTCACTGTCAGGTGACCACCGTCGTTACTGATCAAGAGACGAGACAATACTCATTAGAAAAAACACTTGACCATCTTCCATGCCATTAATAATATATCCCCCAAAACTAACAGTCTGTGGAAACACAATGGTCTTCTTTTGGGCATATCATCGTGTTGTGTGTACTGTGGTATTCCTTAAACTTTTAGTCCAACAATAATTTACAAATAAACGCAAGAGAGAAAACAAATTCCCGCAGGGGACACTTCTTGTTATTACAACGTGCCAACTGCAGCCAGAATCAAATTAATTTTTACCATTGGATCATAACGTAAATACCTTATAGCTTTTTTCCCTGTATAGAACGAGACAATAGTTCACACTATTCGCTTTCTTGTACCTCGCCAACGGAAACAAAACGAATATAAGACTTCGGGATTGTGTCACTTTCTATCTGACCGCGGGCCTCTTTGTCACGACGAATTTTTGATGGGAAGAAAAATACAATCTCCGGGAAAAAAACATTTGAGTTACAATTTTGTATTCATTTTCAAACCTCTTTCGACCCCACAGGAAAAGAGATACAAAGGTTGACGCAGTCACCATGAACGACCTACAGCGGCTTATTCTGCTAGTGTCCCTGGGAACGTTCGCTCTTCTCCTGTGCCTACCCGCCTGCACCGAGGCTCAACCTCTAGGGCTGTTTAAATTTGAATACGACGATATGTTCGACCCCAGTTTTCAAGCGGACGACCCCGAGAATCCACTGAGACTTTCGAGGCAGCAAATCTTAAGGAGACTGAATGAATTGGCAATGTCACGCTCAGGATCAGGACCAGGTAATGGAGAAAGCCAACATTTAAGCATTATGTTCTACTTTTGAAAAAATCCTTCCCCCATACGGAAACGTGGGACATTGAGAAGACAGGAAAAAATCGTAACCATGACTTTAAAACTCATAATTATGACTTATTAGTATAACTCATAGTTATAAAGTTTGCCAATAAATTCATACTTATGAGATATAGCATGAAAAATCATGACTATCCACTATGGTAATAGTCTTCTTCTTCTTCTTTTTCCTGTTTGCACCAATCTCAGGTTACACGATTCCCAGAAAAAGGCAAGGTCTGACGGTTTCGCCCATATTCCCCATCCAGCGGATCCGTTTGAACGCAATCGAGCGGGACCGTCAACAACAAGTAGAACAGGCAGAGGCCAACCAGGGCCTTTTTCAAATTGCCGGACGCAAGAGATAGGGCAAATCATAGAACTATGACCAAATAGGTGTTTGCAATTTGTTTACAGGTAGGTGACATGTTTATTACATTACTATCCCCTATTGTATCGATTATAAATTTTAATCTGTTGTTATACCACAATTTGGTATTCCAACCACTGAAATACCTTTTCTGAGTCAACCCTTCATGTATATAGTCCCGTCTGATTAATCTTTTTTTGACGGCAAACGAGATTGAGACTGAAGAAAATGAAACAATATCACAAAGTGAATTTGACAGCCAAATGGGGGATGGGACAGTGTTGCTGGAATATGATATTTCTAACGTTATTCATGAGTAAGTTGATGTGGGTTGCGCAAAGCAACCGCCGGGGGCATAAAGCAAATAACTTCAAGTTGGATTTGAGTGGGTGCAACATTAACCACCCACCAACCCCTTATCTGCGCCATGCACTCACACAATCAACAGCAGAAATTGCTCAAAACACCTCTCATCAGGCGGCATTGCAGTTGGTTTTGCTTAATTATAGAGATGCGTTTAGACAAAGGAGTTTACACAGCTCTGCGACCCGACCACGATAGAGATTGTAACTTAGATTTTAAGGTGAATGCGACATTCCGTCAGAATTGACGAACTCGGACGTTATGTGCTGCCGTCTAAACGTGTTTGTTCACTTAACTCCCACTGTTAGTTTTGGAGATTTGGTAGTTTGGGGGGTTTTGCTTTCGTTTTTTAAGAACGCACCACTGGCCAAAACAAAAACAGCACAATAAACAACTTGAATATTTTTATGATTGAGTATACGCGCTATTGTGCTGATCCATAAAGAAGATGAGAACAAACGCACACTCCTCGAAAACAGGTGTTTTTCACTTGTTTTCAGACGGCAAGCCGATGTACACTTAACCGACGTTCACTCTGAATAGGCGAAGTTGTTGTTCGATTCAGACCCGTGTGATTATAACTGAACTTAAATTGGAGCATAAGACTGTGACGTCAGTACCTGGAGACTAGTACGAAGATTTCTGTTTGCCATTCGTGTTTAAAATGTACTCCCAAAATAGCGCTTCTCCCAAAATATCACTGTTTGGTTGTCCGCGAAAGAGATTGCGTCGAACAAGGAAGAGGCAAAACAAGTGTCAAAGATTCTCGGTTGCGATGTCCAGTATGCAGTTATTATGTTCCCATTCTTCTTCTTCTCCTCCTTTTCTCCTCCTTTTCTTCTTCTTTTTCTTCTACTTCTTCTTTTTCTTCTACTTCTTCTTTTTCTTCTTCTTGTGTGCGAGGACAGCTCTTCAACGATGCAAATGGCATTCGTTATTGAGCGTCTCGGGACTGGCGGAACTTGCAGGGACATTAAGAATGCAATTTCAGCGGGGATTTGGAAGGGGAGATGTCTGTTGTCCAAATGCATTAAGGAAAATTACTGCCTTGTTTGACGACATTTGTCTATTTTCGTCAAACTGTCTATAGACTTGACTCCTTAGCCGTGCAACCTCGATCCACACTACCGCAATAGCGGCTCATCCGTTAGCTGTGTGTTTAGCGTTGGTTGGGCAGCGGGGAGCCTGGTCCCCTGTGTGTATACATTCAGCGCATTGGTCCACACACACAAAACCACTTCCAGACCCTTTTGCGTGTCCCTTATGGAAAAAGAGTACACAACTGCAATGCAGAGTGCTAATGCATAGACAAGTTGATAATGCAAGGCGAGAAACTCTGGGTTTTTCAAAGGCAGAATAAACCACTGATACAACCAAATAGTGTTAGTACACTCAGGGTAAATGACAAAAAAACATTAGTTCTGTAAAAAGGGCAAACCAGAGTGTGGCTTGACGCCCCCCCCCCCCCTTCGAAGCCTCCACTCCACCCCCATCCCCACCCCACCCATGATGTAGAAGATATATTTTACTGTGTAAAACCGTGGGGTATAAACGAACTCATTTTAAACTAGTCTAAAAAGCATTCACGTAAACAAATATTGCTCAGGACACTGTTTAAACGCATGCGACATTGGTATTATAGACCGTATGCATATGACGTCGTTGAGTGGGGCGCCTTCACCTAGAGGTCAAAAGGACGTTGTTCATTGGCCAGTCATGTGCGCCGCGCGTACAAATCTGTGCGTTTCCAATTGTTTCATCATCGATTTACCTTTAAATTGGCGGCTGTATGACGTCAATGCATAAAAGGTCTAAACCAAAGACCAGAACCCGCACTTATGTGACCTACGTGAAATAACGAACAGTTGTGAAAGTTTAAGCTCAGTCGGTTACCGGAGTCACGAGAAACTAGTGAAAGGCATACCTTAGACATAACTATGTGTTTTCACTGTGTTCAGAAACCGGGTTTTGGACTCGCCAGATCAGACCTAATTGTTTTACTCATTGCTCAAAAACTTGAGCATTTCGGACAAAACTATGTCAATGGAAGTCTTCCACCATGACCATCTGATGGGCCCAATGTCATAGAACTGCTGATGCACAAAGAGTAGCTAAGCACAAAACAATTTTGCTTACCAGAATATGGTCACCAGCAAAATTGCCGTTTCACATGTACCGTCTTTGGCTGGTTTCCTGCTTAGTTTTGCTGAGCTAACATTTTTGAGCAAAACAATTGTGCACAAGCAAATTTATGAAAGTGGCCTGCACTGCAAAAACTTGGGTGTTAAAATTAACACCATGGGTGTTGTCAGACATCGATACCAAAACAAAGAATAACAACTTACAAAATATGGTGTTCACAAGTATGTTAATATTTATATTTTCAATCATACAAGTGTTGTGGACAACTGCTAAGCAGTTTTCACAAATTGCATGAGAAACCCCAAGTTTAAAGTGTACTGGTTATTCGGTGTGGGGGGGGGGGGGGGTTGCCGTACACTCACTAGGAGCATGTGTTTTCTACTGAAAGGCGGACACCTGGTGAGACCGGAGTTTTGTGCCGTACAACTTTGGACACTGTGACATTGTAATATAAGCTGCCCAATAGGAAGGACAGTATAATGTAACTGACACACTATCTCCTGCGCTTTGTAACTCGATATGACCCATCGGATATGTTTCTAATACAGTTTCTTAATTTGAAGCTATAGGTGAGTTGATATCCAGTCAATGATGATTATAACTTTTGCCTTATACCTAACAAATACCATGACGCTACCATGCGCTTGAGGCTTACTGTTCAACGTTTCTTTTGCTAAGAATTGTTAGGAGCCTTGTCACACGAGGCAACTTTTACAGGCAACTTGGAGGCAACCTACTGCAGTGCATGCTGCAGGACCACTTCTGTAGCACATGAGTAATTTTGTAAACACTTGTATTACGATCCCTAGAAAAACATGTGAAAATTCAAATGTGAATGCCTTTTCTTCCCTTGTTGTTTGGTAACTTTAAACGCTGACAAGGGATTTGTGATACAACTCACTCGGTGCAAAATAAAAAATTTACACACTGATTGACGAGGACGCAGACTACTTTCCACCATAGGTTTGGCTTCACCAATTTAAAATGGAAAAAAGCAAGGTGTCTACACCGTGGGAGGATGCGTACACTTTGTTTGGTCCAAGCACCTGAGGGTGTTGAGATGGGCTGACGTTTAGCCCATGCTCATCGGGCCATTTCCCCGGACCCGATAACCCGGGGTCACGTTTTCCTGACGACAGATTCGACCTCTATCAATAACAATACTCCTCTATGGTGTAAATCCATTGGAAATAATAGTTGCCATTAATTCCCTCGTGCTTTAAATGCCTCGATCACCATTAATTATTTTTTAATACTGTTATTCTTGTACCTGAACGCTTACATTATCATATCGCGAATACTTGGTTGTGCGCCAGGTCAGCTGTACAACCATTCACATCATGCATCACTACATCCTGAACAAGAAATTGTACAAGCTCATCAGCCCATCTACACATGCTCACGACTGCATGCACTAGGCGTTGTCTGGATGGGCCAATGCACAAGCGGCATCTTAAACATACACCGCAATGCATCTTGGGAAACCGAGTACACTTTTTTTGTTAATTCAAGCTACCATTATGGACGCCATTCTGTAGTTTACATGTAACTACGCCTGGTTTTGCAGTTGTGTACCGCATTGTTTCAAAATCAGCGCGCCATTATGGTTGCCGGAGTTGACTGGACTCGGATTTCACCCAGAATCCTTTGTGCACCGATCACTCGCATTTGACGTGAGTTGTATGCACTAGGAACGTCATCAATTATGACATAACGGAGGAATCTGGGTGGTTTCTACGGTGGCTATGGCCGCAACGCCGGATATCGTGTTCGCGGCAGCAACTCAGGAGCCGACGTGCAGGCTTAATTCGAACTCGGCCTTGTGTGATGCTCAAATATCAGCAAGTTCAAGTCAACACTGTTAGCTAGATACTTGATTTACACTATGCAGCATTAAGATGTGCTGTTTAATCGCCACAAGAAATGGACGAGCTGTCTTGCCGTGAAGATTAAGTGTCCGAGCACGGGCCAACGTGACGGAAAATAGGCCAGTGCCCTCTGATCTAGGGTCCCCTCTATATTTACCCTTGTCGTTTGTCCACTGTACATACTTAGCCACAACCTGTTAGGACATTCACATTGGCTAACCAAATATTTTTGACGGCATAGCAGACGGCTCAGGCCCTTCACTTTAGAGGTTCACTGAATGAACAGGTTTTCGCTTATTATACAGCCTGTACGTTTTCTTGTCCGAAAAAAGGAGGTCTGTCAAAGATTGTACGCAACACGTCAATATTTGTCGACAGTACCCCCACTCTTCCCACACCTAAGCCTAATCGCCGTCCCTTCGGGCTTTCCTAATTGATGAGGTGGGACGTTACACGCGTGTAAATAGCAATTTCACTACACGTGTAAGTGTCTGTGGTCTAACTATTTATGACGCCGCACGTAGCACTTATCGCCAGCCAGTGGCGAACATCACAGCCTACGAAAACAGGTGAACCATAAGCCCACGCCGGTGGTTGCAAAGGGCCGCTGGGTCAACAAGTGGCCCACGATGGGGCTGATTCCTCGTGCACCTTATTTCTGTTAAACAGCTACTTGAGCGAAAAACAATTCACCGGAGATCTATTTAAAGCTTCTTAAAGTTATTTGAAAAGCGTTTGTTCATCATGCCGTTGTAATGTTGATATTACACTTCTGAATTCCTCGTAGTTATCGACACACAAATTAGGCCCCAACGTCAAGGTTTTTAAAAACTAGCTACACTTTTGCCGTTGACGGCGTGCGTCAAAATGACAATACGTTGACGTCTTCTGTGGGATGTTGCTTGGTTATTGCAATGTTGCTTTGTTATTGCAGCAAAGCGGCCATAAAAAACAGAGCTCCCACAAATGAAGTAACAAGAGTGATGACGTCACTCGCTAATCTTACTGAAAAGCACAGGAGAAGGGTATTTAAAATGGTTGTTTTTTTACACAATTAAACTCTGTTTAATCTCATGTGAACTCAACGTCCTTATTGATTTAACACATTTTAAATTAGTTACTGCAAATATCACTTTTTGCCGTTTTCGTTCAAGCTGGACTTTAATTAGGGACCTGTCGTACCTTTCACATGTCATTACTGACAACTTTTGTTGAATGTCAAATGGTTCATCTGAACAATTCTGGCAAAAGTAAAAAAAGGAGTAACAAAAACGAGTTGTTGTTTTTTTCTTCTTGTTTTTGCTTAATTGTAATCCACACGCAGCACCCTGAGGATATGTTTGAGCCACCAATTCCAATGACTTATTCATAATGACATGTATTACTGCGCTCCATAGGCTAATGATGTTTTAAAAAGCCGTACTGGCGCGGAAGGTGTTACCAGAGTGTCCCCTTAGTAAATGAAAGCTGGGTCGTATTCCACACAAAAGTCATGTGACACTAAACGTCACATCACATATGCGCGAAGATATACAACGCATCGAAACCATGAGCGTCGAAAAGAAAAGTTATGTATTTTTTTGCATAAACGTTTGCTTGTGTATTATAGAGCATATTTGCTGCTGTGGTTTAAAAAAGAAAAAAAAACGACAAAATGTAAAACCTTTTCCCGGGTCCAATTTCATGGTGCTGCTTAAGCATAAAAGTAGCTAAGCACAACACAATTTTGCTTACCAGAATAAGGTTATTAGCCAAAATGCAATGCCATATGTACTATCTTTGACTGCTTCTGCTTATTTGTGATTAACAGAAAACTATTAAGCACAATTTCTGCGCTACTCTATGAAATTGGGTCCAGCTCTTTGGCAGCGTCCACCAGTGGTTCCACAAAGTCCCCCTCTCAGTTTCCTACATGATTGAAGAGAGTTTGAACCCCTTCCCCACTATTCATTTTATTATGTGTTTTCATGTGTTTTTTGTTCTTTTTTCTTTGCCTTCACTTTCAGATTTCGTCAGGATATTACACAGGCTGAATTTTAAAAAGGGGAAGGTTAACGACGGACTTTTGTTATTCACAACTCGGTTTGCATCTTCGTGTTTAGAACTCCCCCCATATTGATATCCCCTCCGGCGAAGCAGACTGACACCGTGTGAGTTCACCCGCCACTCCACACGGCAGCCAGCTAGTCCCAGTTGGGTTCACCTCCCCGCTCACCCCGGAACGCGGAGAGAGTGGTCACACCATCACGAACATTAACATGGTTCGCGGACAATTCCGACTAATTTGACGGAACACGTTTGGAGTGGATGCAGGATCCACGGGGATCGCCCGGAGCAAGATAACGGACTGCCTTCAGATTTCACCGTCAACAGTACGACTGCCTACTGACGGAAGTAGGATCCGGCATTGAGAACTTCGCGTAGGAATATAAACTTAAATCGAAAGCCGGGTCGTCAAGTCGGATCATCCCTTGAGAAAAAAATGTGTATGAATTCAACTCTCCTGCCCTCGTGTATGATTGTCAAAACAAAAATACGTTTTTGTTTTTCTCTTGTTCGCACTTTGTCATGATATAATTTTTAACATTGCAGCCTTCTCAATGATTAAAGGATTAATAGCCACACCCACCCCCACCCCCCAAAAAGGGAATTCTCAATCAATTACTAATAAATAAAAAAGATGTATAAGATGTATAATTATAAAACACGTAACTTTACCTCATTTTTAACTCTTTAACATTATCGTTTATCTGTTTATTTGGTCAAAGCTGTGCTAATTGCAAAATGCCAAACTATGTAGAATGGGTGTAGTTAGCTTCTGCGTACACCGGTGGTAACAATAGCTCAACATTTTGCCTTCAGTAACACGTGAACGTAATCTTAAGTTTTTGGAACCTTGCCACGAAGGACTCATACTAAATTTAATTCTTTTTCCCCCCAAGTTTTGTATCAACAGACAATCAACTGGTGCAAATTTGTCAAAGAAAATGTGCCCCCAAAAGGGAAACAACCTGTCATATATCCACTGCCGTTAATATATATTCATTAATCTGTAAAGGAATTTACCGATGCGAACAGGTCTCTTTTAAGCAGACGATACTTCATTTATTTATGCCTATAGATCTTTAACATTCATATGCTTATTATGATTACTTGATAAATTTCCAGCCGATGTAAAGAAATAAAGTGGAAGTACGAGCACGTGCATTTAGAATGAGAATGGGTGTGATGTCCCTTCTTTAACCGCCCCACCCTTGCTTCAAATGAACGAAAGCTACAATTTCCTGCACGTGTGCCAACCCCTTATAAGGTGTCAATTTGTATTTCGCTTCACTTCATTTCGCCATTTTACAAAGTAATAATTCTCCCATAGTTAGAGCTGATCGAGGTAAACAAGATCACTCTAAATATTGTTTCTAAAACAAAGATTCAAAAGGAGCATCTAGCAAAATATGATGCAGTGTTGTTTCGGGTCATGGTTTTAAAAGAGCACCGTCTGAATGTTACTATTGGTTTAGGCAAACCAGCCCATGTATGCGTTTTAATTATTGTCGGTTCAACGGGCTAGAATGAGCACTGTGTGTATTGCCCACCACTCCACATGGAACCCAAATAATCAACGTATAATGGTTACAAGCTCACACAGTAATAGTCTAAACAGGGAAAACTTTGTAACAAAGAGACGACATCATTAACGGACGTCAAAAGCAAAGATCTGAGTTCGTGCACTCTCTATGAATAATTAAATGCTTTTTTGGAGAAGAAAAAAGGTAAACTCACTCGTTTTTGAAATCCTTATTCTGTCTTTCAATCTATTTGTTCGATGTGACTGAAGTAAAAACATTTCAACAAAAAGGACTATGTGTGAGTACTTAACTGATCAATACAAACGAGGTTGGTGCAAACATGTTTATCTGTGTTTTGGGGGGAAACATGTTTATCTGTGTTTTGGGGAAAATCGCTCATCAAAATGCTTACAAAGCTGTTTATTAGCTTGTTTGTGTTTAAGTTTATGATGCAGAAGCTACAATAAACGTTTCTTTCAAAAAAATTGTTTCATCAAAAATTAATGTGTCACTAATTAACACTAAAGTGTATGATTACTTAGTAATCAAGACAGTAGAAATTTGTGACGTACGCGCTTTTGAAATAAGTGAGAAACGGGTTTAAATATTATTCGGATTTTTTTCTGACGTTATGATATTATTTATGACATATTAGAATGACAAATTCAAACAAAACAGCTAAAGGTTAAATTCGGTTTAACACATGCAAGGGTCCGTCGAATGGTCGGAAGTAAGAGCTCAATGGTATCAAATTACACTATTGATTTGCAGTGTTGCTGTTGCCGACAGTATAAAAAAAAACTTTTGCACTGATCAAATGCATCTCTTCTGGTGCCTGCACTAATTAACACTAAAGTGTATGAAAACATACCCATTAACACAAGTTATAATAATAATTTGTTTGTTTGGGGTTTGTTCTCTCTTTTTTTTTCTTTCTTTTTTTCTTCTTTTCTTTTTCAACTTTATTTGTTGTATAATGTCAGATGGCATTTAAATTTTACAAAAAATTATACAATGTTTTATTTAAAGTTCATGCAATATGACTCAGACCCTATCTTGTCTTGAACTGTCGAATTTATTTTACCTAATTATCGTAAACAAAGGAACCTTAAGGGATCAGAAAAAGAAGAAAAAACGTTTATTTTTACAATTGTACAAGTAATCTTCATTTAGTTCAGGTAGCCTCTTATTCAAAATGTATGTATCATAAAATTCAATAAATACTAAACAGTCTGTTGTAGATTACAACTTGAATAGAACTATGAGTAGCTATTTGTTTAAATAACTGGCGAGCTTGCATTTTACCACTATTGAGTCTTTACGAGACATTGGTTTGTTGAAAGTGTGTAAAAAAGTGCAGAGCGCAAGTTCAGATATTTCGTCACTCCTAGTGTACGCGTGTGTCCGTCGCGAACTGTGGGACCACTCTATTGCGATGGACACTGCTCAGATGTGCATCCCTTCAGAGTGCTGGGTGTGGTTTTGTGCGGGAAATAAGCCTACATATTATATTTTAAATAAAACAGATCACAAACGATTTATGTCTGTCTGCTCATTCGTGATAATAATTTACTATTAAATATCCCCGTCATTAATTTTAATATGAACTGGTCGTGTGTTTATCATTATAATCTGATGCCTGGAATGATTTTTCAATCTGTACGAAGAAAACAAACAGCCCTATTATTTTGAGAAAACAAAACCGAAATAGTACAGTTTTTACCTGGCATTTAAAGCATGTATCTCTTTACTCATGGTCAATCAATAAAATGTGCAGTATTGTATGGTTGAATCACTTGAGCATAACACGTGTAATTTTATCTGTGAAGTTTCCCGTTCACTGGAGTATGCTCGTGTCCGAAGTTGGCCTCCCCAAATTACAAGATATTATTCATGTTCTAAAAAACAAAGGTATATCATAGCCCAAACATTTGGCAAATGGATCCCAACCGAAGCCTTCTCAAAAGATCTCATACTGTAAACAGTCTTCGCCTCTTGCACAGTAGTACCCCCTCCCCGAAAATCTTCTGAAGAGTTCGTGAGAATCCCAGAACAAAATGAAGTCATCGTGGCAGCGGGGGGGGGGGGGTACACCATGACGCACCAAATGAGGGGGAGGGGGTACACCATACAACATATCAAGCATAAAATTATAGTTCATGTCTCACCAATGATACAAGGAAAGCGATTACCACCAATAGCCATGGAGGTATGTAATGTCAAAATGTCAAACAGCGCCTTCACTGAGTGAGGTAAATAAAGACCAATCATTGGCTTAGAGTTGTGCGCGGCGCGTGCACGCGGGCAAGTTTCCAATGTTTGACCCCCCCCCCCCCCCCACCCCAACCAGGGTGACTTTATCTGGCTATTTAATGTATTAAATGATAAAGGTCCTTTCATCAGAGAAAGCTCAGATGTGTAGACAACTCTGCAAAAGTGATGCCCTTTTGAATTAAGTACGGGCAATTAATTTTTGTAAGAGCACAAAAATCATTTCGATCATATTGTCTTTCCATCAAACTCAACACACTTTTAATTGAGATAATAATTGCAACGAGGAAACACTTTCAAACTCCTGGGTCCGCATTGATCAGAATCCCGGGTCCCGGGGGGGGGGGGGGCTGGCCCATCTCTTAAATGGCAATTCAGCTCGGACTCTGCGGCAGTTTGATCCATTATCTGGGTCATTTTGACACAGATTCTGGGTCACACTGAACCACAAATTGGTCAGGCCCCCCCCCCCCCTGGAAACGGATACCAGGTCAATTATGAACCGGGAGTTTTTTAGAGTGTAAAATTATTGTCTTTTAGCCCATGCACTGATGTGTGATAAACACTGTTTCCTTAGTGCTTTCTATAAAAAAAAACCAAAAGGCTACTCAGATAGTTCAAACCCACGACCCCGCATTTATCAGGGGCCAATTTCATAGAGCTGCTTAAGCAGAAAAATTAGCTAAGCACGAGAAAATATGCTTACCAGAATATGGTTACCAGCCAAAATGCCAGGTCACATTTACCATTTGTGACTGTTATTATGATTATATTTGCTTTTCAGGGCCCAATTTCATAGAGCTGCTTAAGCCGAAAAAAAAATTTGCTTAACATATGTCTGCTGAGCAGAAATGAGCAGGATACCAGTCACAAATTGTGCATGTGACAAGGTAGTTCGGCTGGTAACCTTATTCTGGTAGGCATACTTTTGTCGTGCTTAGCTACTTTTTCTTGCTTAAGCAGCTCTATGAAATTGTGCCCAGATCAGTGTTAAGCAGTACTATCTGCTTAAAAGCAGCTCGTGAAATTGGGCTCAGATGTCTTAACCACGAAATGCCACAGAGCATGCCCACTGACGAGAGGTCTGTTCGAATCATGTGACTGCAGTGACTACCACAGACAGTATAATTGATGTAATAAATGCAACGGGGATAACAAATTGTAGTATTGATTTAATATCAGTGTTACTGTTACAACGATTTGCGATAAGCACCGTACTCGGTGTCTGCGATTTCTTGGCACACAACAGAGAACCGAAGAGAATGGACCCGCATTTTCCACTGCAACACCTAAATTATGGAACGATCTCGCTATGGACATCAAAACCTGACATTTGAACATTTTCAAGAAAAGACTGAAAACTAATGTGCACTTTAAAAAAAAAAAATTAATGCAACACATATTGTTGTTCAAAGCACCTTTGAACATACTTTTTATGGAAACCGGTGATATATAATTTGTTTTTGGTTTTTTTTTGGGTTTTTTTTTTTAATCGGTTGGTTAATTGATTGAGGCCTACTTTTTAAAATGCCCGTTATCATTAGTGGAAGCTTTGGAATTTTTGTTTCTGCATCCGTGTAGATTCTGGTTAAATGAACACCTTTGGAACGCTTTATGAGAATCTGCCGTGACTTACAGAGGACAATTACAGAGCCCCCCCCCCCCCCCCACCCCAACGTTCTAAACGGTAAAATAAAAACCGGCCTGGTTGGATTAAGGTATTCCCTTTACCGAACTTCAACATTCTGTGGGGAGATACCCACAAGACGGGGTTCGAATCTTCGACCTTCCACATTCTACAGCTCAGTTCTTTACCGCTAGACCACAGAGTTTTGCCGTGCTTTACCACCAACTTAAGATGTTTCCCTCTACAAGCAGCCTAGTATGCAAGTGTATGAAGCACTCACTACTAGACGTTTAATAATTTGCATGGTAACGTTTCCTTTTTGTTGCACAACATAATGCATATAAAGGGTGGAGCTTCAACAGCTGCAATTTCCATAACGTGTCTTCTTTCACTACTGTGACTGCACACGTATTAACGCTCAATGACTCTATTCCGCCATTGTTGTATGCATGTGCCTTAACAGACGACATAACTTGGCAACTTAACAAAATTTTACAAAACACTGACCCAAAACTCAGAATTACTTAAGAGGTATACCAGCTACATGTACATGACGTCAACTACAACATGGTTTTAAGGTGTACATATTGGCAACTAGATGCCACCGCGAAGGTAGAGGTTTGCAACAAAATGTAGGCCTACATTACATTCAAGTGCGTGTATGCATACTGTACTACGTACGAACCCCACTACAGGCTAACCGGCCAGTCACGAGTGCAAATGCCACAAGTATTTCACCAAAATATCACACAAAAAGACACAATTCAAGGACAGGGAATCTACTCACCATATCCTTAACTAGTTCCACAATGACACTGAATTTTCCATTTCATCTTCCTGTCTGCGGGAGCAATTGAGTACAAACTTTTGGAAGCCTTTTTGACTCCGTCCATTTCGAGACAGCCACGGCGTGAATTAGAAACCCGGAAGTAAGACAACTTGAACCGCATCACCCTTCTACATATTTAACGCCAACCCTCAAAACTAAAAGAAAACATTGCCTCGACAAATCTACGGCAAATTAAGTACTCCTAAGTTGATATTTAAACCAAGGTATTAATAATAACAACAAAAATTCCCGAAAACGGTACGGTCTTGAATGGTACTTGCGAACTATTTTAATGCCGCGGCTTCATACACAAAGAAGGTGTAAACACATCGTCTGCGCGGTCGCCAAAGTTTATTGGAATATATTGCTGTATTGCTGTAACTCGGCTGCGGAGTCACATAACACAGTGCGGAAAACAATAACTGGCTTGAAATAGGGGACCAAGTCTTAAGACAATGACAAATTACAGCAATCAATAAAGAAAGTAGTCAGACGTGAATGTGGGGATCGTTTATTGTAAATTGCACATCCGAGGATTTTGTTTTATGGGGGCTGAAAAAAACAATATTTTGTCCCGAAATTGAGACATCTGAATGTTGCTCTTGGTGCATGCTCTTAATGAGAAGCTGGAGAGTGGGTGGGGATAGGCCATATCCAGTTCGTGTGATAGATGTTTGTTTGTAATTTTTTTTCGGGGGGGGGTGGTTGTGGGGTTTGGGGGTGTTTTTTGCAATAATTTACGATTATACCTAAATAGAGGTCTATTTGCAGAAACGAAATGAATATTTTATCAATTTAATAGGCTTGTACCACAAATATAGTAAATTTATTTAAAATGTTTAATGTATTCCCTTTTGCCGAAACAGATTACAGGAATCCCATTGCACAGAACAAAAATATTTATACGACTATTTTGTTAGTGTACTGTTTCAGACTAAAAAGAAGCAACGCTGCTAACCGAAATAATACATAAGAATATATAGTTTCCGACAGACGCCATCTTGACGGCCAAGTTCGGATCGGGCTTTGAGCTGCATCAAGCGTTCTAATTTGCCTACACAGCGAAGTAGTAGTTCATCGACCAATCATGCAAGGAATTTGATCAAACTCCGTGTGTCGCACACGGTATTTACTCAACATGCATCGCTGTGCTTTTAAAGAAAGATTTAGCCCGTTAAGATGGCCAACTTTGTACAATGTGTGACGTCAAATGGGATTTATCTCTAGCCGAAAGGCAATAAAGAGAGAGAGAGAGGGGGAGCTCAGTAGCAAAGCAATCGACCAGACAAAAAAGTGTTACAAACACGTATGAAACTAAAAGAGCCTAGCGAGTATAAAGTATTCATATTTTTTTAATAATGTGTGGGTACTAAAACACAGTGGCACGTACCCAGAGGGGACAGGTTGGGGGTGGCTTGGGTCCCTCTTGCATTCGACTCTACCCCCCCCCCCCGTGAGATCAAAGAAAATATTACAAGAATTGTTAAGTTTCCGCAATTAAAATATAGTTTTAAAACATGAATAAAATGTAAACTGATTGGAACTTTTTGGAAAATGAATAAATAAGTAATAATAAGTTACAGTGTATGTATTTGCCATTATTCTGCACCTTTTGCAGATGGTTTCTCTTGGTGACGGAAAAAAAACCCTACGGTATGTTTTTGTCGCCGCCCACCCCCCACCCACCCAGATAATAACGTCTAGCAAGACTTCCGCTAATGCATCATAATATGTCAGTCAGGATTTAGAACAAATTGCATCAGTCAACAAATTTGACGATGTGAATATGATAAAGAATTTATATCAACATCAAGAAACTCTAAACCGAGAGCGGGGGGGGGGGGGGTGATTGAAACAAAACCGACCATAAGTTCATTCTGACGGAGTCCGGGAGGATCATCGTAATTATGTATTAACCCTGAAAGGTAGGGACATACCTTGGTAAAGACCCCCCCCCCCCCAAGATTAAAAAAAAAATAAGAGAAGAAAACCAACAAAAACCACGGGGGTAACTTTTTCAAAAAGCTTACATGTTTATTAAGATGGTAATAATGATCACTGAGCAAGGAAAGGGTACACAATCGTGTAGTTAGAAAAACGTACAGGAATTTGTCACCTGTGAAAAAAAAAACACGCACAAATTATTTCTTTCTTATTAATTATTCACAGATCGATGCATGTACACAAGACCGGGAACAAAACGAACGAAATTGGGAAACAAGTTGAAGAGAGGACGGGTCCTTTATATGAAGACGGCAGAAAAGACGTCCATGATTGTCCGTCATTTGTGTCGAGACAGATTTTTATTTTATTTTTTCTCAAAAAAATCCGTCGGAAAATGTCGAAACAGGAAGAAACTCTTTACAGATATTTAACAGTACAGTGAACGTGTTGTGTTTTGTGTTTGGACGTAACATTTTAATACCGAAGTGTTTATATTCCCAAATACAAAAATATCCACATTAAAAAAAAAAATGAAAGAATTAAACACAAAAACCTACCGACCCTACCGTTTGAGAGCCCTTTTTTTTGGGGGGGGCCTAAAGTGTTATGAACCCTGCAGAAATAAATGGTTGTGTTTTGATAAAAACATCGCGAGGGAGGGTGAAGAAAACCTCTCAGCATTAATAGAGATATCAAACACGTGAATCCGCGTGCTTAAGTGATGTCCACGTGTTTGCCCATGATCGTTTTTGAACAATTCTTAGTTGTTTTCATCATAAAATATTCACTGTTATAATAACTTTAAATCCTCCAGCGAGGGACAAGTTTGGTCGCAGCGCCCCCGTGTTACGTTGTCAGCATGCTGAAAATTGTCCATAGGTTAGGGTTTGTTTTACACATTTTGAACGATTTTCTGAGTGTTTTGTTTACAGGTATTGCATCGGTTAATTAAAGGTGATTTGTTTACCCCAATTAATTAAGTTTTATCATTTGGTTTCATCTACCATTGAAAACTGAGATACTGATTTTGTACACAAAGGTTGCTGGCAGAGTGTTGTCCTGCCCCCCCCCTCCTTCTAACCAAATCACTGACCACTGTTGATTGACATCCCCTCTAGGACAAGTGACATGGTCCATCCTAGGATACCATGGCATGATAAGCCGACTAGTGTGTACGATGTGGTTAAAACAATGAAAATGTTTAAATATTACAGCATGTGCCGACATCGGCAAGACAATGGAAAATATTAAAGTATGTCTGCATGTATGTGCTGACAGCCGCTGCGGCCCTCACTGCGGGTTAAAAACAATCATAGATCCGTTGATATTTTTCCTCCAGTATGCAAGCACAGCTAAAACGTACGGAGGAGTTTGGAATTAACAGCAGTTTCAAAAACTACTGGGTGCATCAAAGGGGCATATTTCCCCACAGATTTCCTCACATTAACACTTCTTGATATCACCTTCAAACGCAATCTCTTCAATCAAACGCAATTAAATAAGAGGCCCCGATACGTCAGAATATTGAGGCTAAAAGACTTGATGGTCCATAATGGCGCGGTAGAGGCACTAATAAAAGTCTTGAGCTATGGACTGATCGTTAAGCCGATATTGACGGTGCATTAGGTCCATCAAAGAAAGGAAAAGAGTTATGCCTCACGATTATAATTATAAAGGATTACAAACAAATCTGCGGTGGGGTAGCGTGTCGTTCGAAGAAAGCACACGGGGGGATGCGAGCCGGGATGTCCCGTGTGACCGACATGGGATCGTGCAAGCACTAAGACGACAATTTAAAATCTTTATAATAGGTCTATAATGATAATTGATATTTCATAAGTGGTTTCAATGATGAAAGTGGTATTAACCGTTACTTACTTTGTGGCCAAGTAACTTCCTTTGAGAATTCCTTGGAAAAAAAGGTGCTTAAAATTGCAGACATCATCCACTTAGACTAAAAACTCCCATTAAAATACCAAAGTCCGTACCACCAAGGTAAACTGTCAACTGTGTAGAGTCCAGCTTTTCCTATGCATTGGAACATACTGGTCGAAAGGTCGGGTTGTTGACACCAATGGTTCTTTTCAGAATCACCACTTCCCCAAAACTTAATTGTTATATAATAAATGATTGCAGTCATGAAAATATTTGTTTGTTTCTAACTTGACAATACTTATATATGTTATTGTTATTGTACGCAAGCAGCGTGAATTGTTTTGCGATGTCCATATAGTACGGCAGGTAGGTGTTGGCATTGAGCCTTTGATGACAAGTCCGAGATTCCAACCACACAATAAAGACACAGGAGGGGTACACCATGCCCCCCTCCCCTCCCCCATCAAGCACCAAATGTATCTTAGTTGTTTAATTGACATCTCAGAAGCTGGAAATCATACATTAGTCTTCTTTGTTTGTTGATAAGATTCATCAGTAAATGGTCAACTTGTACGAGTTGTTATCATATGCAGCAAATGATTCATATTTTGTGTTTTGACTGTCATCCAATCCGCATATAGCTGCGTAGGATTTCTAAACAACCTCTGGGATCTGTTTAGTTTTACTGCTCCAAGCGTTGCCATTTCGGGCTAAGTGATCTTCACACGCTGCACAGCCGACGGCAGTCAATTCACCCGAACAAGGCCTTGAGCTGTGATTCAAATCCATTCTGACAACAAATCCCACGTGAATTCATTGCGACCACCGAACAATACAGAGAGGCTATATGGATTTCAGTTAAGTGAAATGGAGCCGCGCTGTTTTCAATTGTGGAACCCGCGTGTACAACGGTGGGCTGAGAAAGACAATTTCAAAACACATTGTTCAACACGTGGTAAAGGCCTAAGCCATCACGGTTTCACAAAACAAAGCATTTTTAGAAGAAATCGATGTTTATATTTCATTCCAAGGGTTCTTTGACATTTGGTAGCATTTCATGATATCGTTGTTGATTCCATTAAAGCTGGATAACACACAAAACAAATCAAAAAACCAACATTAACCTTCAGATTTGCATAGTTCCGAGAACAAAACTAAATGCGAACTCGAAAAATATAACTTGAAAATGTAAATGTAATCATTTGCTTTATACGTGGGCATTTGGTTTCTTTATTTGATTCCGAGAATGGCACGCTGTACATGTGTACACAATGGTCCGTCTGTCGTCGTGTTTTGTGATTGTTTATGGACTTACTGTTATATTTAATATAACCTTTAAAAGAAACGTAAGGTCTACTGTTGACATTATAAGGACAGTAAAAGTTCGAGCTCTAATTTTGAAGAAGTTGTTTCAATCTTTAACCGATTTCACTTTTTGTATCAGATATTGCCTAAAATCACAAGGTCGGACGGCCACTTCTTAACTGACTTGGGCTGTCGACCCAAATCAACTGTCACCACTTGCCGCCAACTCCTGGGGTTAAAACAGGGTTACCCCCTTCACAGTCAGTAAGGATGTAGGCATAGGTATCATCCACTAGGAGCCTGGCTGAGTGGTAGAGCAGAATGCTTTACCTTCCGAACGTTTCACGAAGCAATTATGGTTAAGTGCCTTGCTCAAGGGCACAAGTATCATGACCGGGATTTGAACCCACACTCAGCTGCTGAAAACACTAGAGCTTGGGTCCGGTGAACTAGACCGCCCAGCCAAGACACGCCGTAAATGTTGAACTGTTTTTGCAGATTACAAAGTGCTTTGCAAAGGCACTTTGAAAATCTGATTTTAAAGCTTTATTCATTGTTAATGTGCATTACTTGTACCATTAATCTAAACATTATTTGGGAGGAGTTTGATTGTGGTTTTTTCTGGGACGGTTGTTTAAATACGAAATTGGCTTATGAAATTCCATTAAACTAACGAACAACAGGCAACCTTTGAATAATAAGTTGCGTTAGTAATGACATAAATTGATTACAGGGTAGATATGCAAATAGCAACTTATGTGCATGTCTCTGTTTTTTTGTTTTGTTTTTTGAGATTTAAGTTAATTTGAGAACGGTATTGCATTTAAATACATTTTAAAGTAAATAGGAAACGAATGACAAGTATAAAAGATTAATAAAAAAACATTAGTTTTAAATATTTTGTGGTTTTCATAGCACTTTTGTTAAAGTCAAAGCTTACTGAAAAATATCAAAAGTGCAAACTTTCCCTAAAGAAATGTCTGGTTTGAATTAAAAACTTTAAGAGTTGGATATCTTGAGGGGGGAAATTTCATTTTGCCCATGTTTTGTTTAGTTTTGGGTTGGTTTTTTTTTTTTTTTTTTTTTTTTTTTTTTTCGACAAGTCATAACACCCACACCACGCCTTGATTGGTACAAAAATATTATATCTTCACATGAAAATCTCCTTACATAACCACAAAGAGTTGCCTTTTCTTTTAAACATAAGCGGCTTCAAAATGTCAGGGAAACTCGTCTTTCTAGTGAAATGGCAAGCGATCTTTCTAAATGCCTATGTGTGGATTTAGCCTTTTCTTTTCGGTTTAAATAACAGATTCAACCGATTTGGAGCACTGAGGTAACATTAAGACATGGTGCACGATCAAAAGGTCATCCAATAACAGTTATACTCAAACGACCTGGTGCCAGGAAAAACTAGATGTGTACAATTCTCAAGAAATAAAATGCACTTCATAAGAAAACTTCATACTTTGAGGGAAAAAATCTAGAAAGAACAGAAAGAAAAACAAATCAAGTAAATATTTCTTAGTTTGGTTACTGTGGATGTCTTATCACAATTATTCAGGAAACTCATGAGTTCTCTAAAAATGTTATTGTTAATCCCCCTTTAAAAAAAAGTGTATGTGTACATAATATAATTTATGTTATGATAATAATAACAATAATAATAATTTTATAAATGGTAATACTAATTAATCAATCAATCAATCACTCAATCGATCAATTGCTTAATAATGTAGTAATTTGGATGTAATTTCGTCCCCAGCTGTTCTTTGTAACAGACTTGTCTTGTAAATGTATCTCTTTTTTATATTTCTTTGTTGCTTGTAAATTTTTTATATTCTGTGTTTGAATAAAGTATTGTTTTGAAAAGTCAAAAAGTCAATCAATCAATCAATCAATCAATCAATCAATCGGTCAACCAATCAATCAAAAATGAATGATTGAATGAATGAATGAATCAATCAATCAATCAATCAATCAATATATAAATCAATAAATCAATACATCAATAAACAAATAAATAAATAAACAAATACAATTGTCAATCAATGAAATACAGTAGAGTAATGCAAATTTTAAATTCAATGGCTTCTTCTTGAAGAACAAAAAAATGCTTAAGCCACTTTTATTACAATTAAACTGTTCGAAAACTAATATAAATTCGGAATTTTGAGTCCATCTCGGAACACGCCTCTAGAGACGCAGACTAGGACTGATTCAAATCAAATTTGATACATTTAAGGTTTTTTTTTTTTTGGAGGGACCGATTAAATGGTTTGGTAAAAACCGATTTAGAATCGAGAACTGTCCACACGAGATTTTGTCTGTCCAGATCGCCTGAGAACAAGTCAGTTCTCGAAATAACTTCCAGTGGCAATAGCAACGTATTTTACTATGTGTTTTTGTTAATCTTAATATCATAACTCCAAAGGTTTAAGGTCCACAGAGAGTATGAAAATGATATGATAATACAAGATATGTATGGTATAGTCAAACAACGCCCGATTATTTACAATGGGTTTATGAAACAAAACAATTCCTGCACAAAAGAACTTTGGTTTAGACATTTTAATTTCACACTCCTTTCTCGAAGTTTGATCCAGCCGTGTTTTTAGCAGTACTTAACCCTGGGAAGCCCAAGGTTTTTTTAAATAATAATAAGGGGTGAGTGTTGTTGGTGAGGAGTTAATTTAGAATTTCGAATGATTTCACGATTTGGTGTAGCCTATTACACAGTAAGAGACATTGTACTTAGGTCTCCATTTCAAATTACCAATCTGAATCTCATGACAATCTAAAGAGAGACACATCATCCCCTGACGCCTACCCCTGCACAAGAATTTCAATAATTACTTCTTTTTTTTAAAGTGTGCCCATGTATCCCCTCCTTAGGCATTGAATTGCCTCCACACAATGACGCAGGAAAGTGTGAAGTGTGACGCTGCATGCAACGGCCTGAAGTGCGACGAACCCAATGTCTGAAGATGTCTTCTTGCCCGAAGGAAAGAACCGAGCTTCAGGTGCTATATAATAACGGTGTTTATTATTGGACGCTCCTAACAGATTCTGGGTCAGAGTTGACTCGGATCCGGGTCCCGTTTGACCTGACCCATTTCTGGGTCAAAATGATCCGGAATCTGTGTCAAAATGACACAGGAATGGGTCAAACTGACGCAGAATCCAAGGTAAAAATCCCACTTTGTAACCACACTCCAGGGCCCAATTTCATAGAGCTGCTTAAGCACACAAATTTGCTAAGCACAATAAATTGTTGCTTACCAGAATAAGGTTACCAGCCAAACTACCATATCACTTGTACAATGCGTGACTGGTATCCTGCTCATTTCTGCTTAGCAGGAAATTGTTAAGCCGTATTTTCTGCTTAAGCAGCTCTATGAAATTGGGCCCTGGACACCCTGACCTGAACTGGGACAGGCCCCCCTCCCCGGGACCCTGAATCCGGGTCATGTCTGACCCAGGATTTGTTTTTTTTTAGAGTGTATTATATTAGAGGGAACAACAGTGAGACTCCAAAAGACTGTCGTGCGCCCTGAAGCAGGGCGCAACGGAAATGCAGGAGAAAGGGCGTAAGCAATTTATGTGACATTTTTATTTACTTATTTATTCATTTATTTATTTATTTATTTATTTATTTATTTGTTTGTTTGTTTATTTGTTTATTTGTTTATTTGTTTATTTGTTTATTTTTTTATTTATTTAATTATTTATTTTTTGCTCATTTATTTATTTATTTGTTATGAGAGAACATCACAAGGCCGAATGACAACTCCAACATGAGGGCTGCACTAAACCGAATTGGGCTTTCGACTCAAATCAACTGCCACAAGGGGCACATTGCCACCGACTCCAGCAGCTGAAGCAGGGTTACCCATCCCCCCTTCACAGTCCGTAAGGTTGTGGGCATGTGGGCATCATCTCCTAGGAGCCTCGTTGGTAGAGTAGATTGCACTACCAACCCGACTTTTTACTAAGCAAGTCTGGTGCCTTGCTCAAGGGCATAAGTCTCACGACTGGGTATCGAACCCACACTCTGCTGCTGATAACACCAGAGCTTGGGTCCGGTGTGTTTAAAAAAAACTGAGACTTTGAGTGTGAAAGGAATGATCAGTTTTCGCTCTCCTTCCGGGCACACGACGAATTGTTTCTGACCTGCTTTTGTATGAAATTATATATAATCTTCCACAAGAACGTGGCAATAAAAATTCAACCATTTAAACATTATACAAAGCTGTTGCCTGAGGCAACTTTTATAGATTCAAATCTCCGTGGTGTCCACTTGTCAATGCTGCGGCCAGAGATGCGGTTGGTACCCGCTGTCACCTCGCTAAACGTGGATGGATTCTTAATGAAATTACCGTGACAGGTTTTTGTTTTATTTTTTTGGTTTTTTCCCCTGTCTTTCATACAAGTAGACACTGTTTTTAACTGAAACTTCCACTTTGATTATATCTTTCTTGAAAATGTTGCCTATACATCAACAATGCTATGACAAAACAAAACAAACAAAAAACAAACAAATCAACGACGACACCACCTTTAAAGCTCAAGTTCAATAGCCGGGACTCTAGCAGACTTCAAAGTAAGAATTTGTTTTTGTCCCCCCCCCCCACCAAAAAAAGACTGATTACCGCGGAGGTTTGAAAGATCAAACAATATTAATGTTCATGAAAAAAAGATACTACCGCTGTCTGATTACAATCACGTTTCCTGATGGCTTTTCCTGAAATTAAAATGTTTGATGAAATAAATGATGGGGGTTGATGACATCTGATACAAAGACATTTTTGAGATAAGATGAGTTTAAGTCAAATTATTGACAATGAATTGGCATAAGCCGTGCTGCCGACTGCATCTATGCTAAGCTCATGAATAATGCAGCAGCTATATGAATAATTCACAATCAAACGAGGAACCACGATAGACAGTGGTCATAGGAGCAAGTCTAACTTCGCAAGCTGGGGCTTTTTGCTACTTCAGGCAAAAAAAAAGGCCGTACCCGGCGTCTGTGTCCAATTAAACTTAAATTTTATTGAAACACGAAGTCCTATACAAAACGTTATGTGAAAGGAAAGTCAAGGTTTCAGGTTTCAACAATGTAAATCACAGACAAAAAACTATTTCAATGAATTTCTAATTGGAAGGTGGAAAGAAATCACAATTACCAACAATATAGCATTAGTTTAGTTTTAGTTTTATTGGTAGTCGTTGTAGCAGTAGTAACAGCAGTAGGCAGTAGTAGCAGCAGCAGCAGTAGCAGCAGTAGCAGTAGCGGCAGTAGTAGAGGAAGCAGCAGCAGCAGCAGTAACAGTAGCAGCAGCAGCAGCAGCAGCAGCAGCAGTAGCAGCAGTAGAAGTAGCACTGACAGCAGAAGCAGTAGCAGTGGTAGCAGCAGTAGTAGCAGTAGCAGCAGTAGCAGTAGCAGTAGCAGTAGCAGTAGCAGTAGCAGTATAGCAATAGCAGCAGCAGAAGTAGTAGTAGCAGCAGCAGAAGCAGCAGAAGCAGCAGCAGCATCAGTAGCAGAAGTAGCAAAGCAGCAGCGGTATCAGTTACGCAGCAGTAGAAGTAGCACTGGCAGCAGCAGTAGCAGTGGTAGCAACAGTAGTAGCAGTAACAGCAGCAGCAGTAGCAGTAGCAGCAGCAGCAGCAGCAACAACAGCAGCAGCAGCAGCAGTAGCAGCAGTAGCAGCAGTAGAAGTAGCACTGGCAGCAGAAGCAGTAGCAGTGGTAGCAGCAGCAGCAGCAGCATCAGTAGCAGTAGTAGCAGTAGCAGCAGCAGTATCAGTTAAGCAGCAGTAGAAGTAGCACTGGCAGCAGCAGTAGCAGTGGTAGCAACAGTAGTAGCAGTAACAGCAGCAGCAGCAGTAGCAGCAGCAGCGGCAGCAACAGCAGCAGCAGCAGCATTAGCAGCAGTAGCAGCAGTAGAAGGAGCACTGGCAGCAGAAGCAGTAGCAGTGGTAGCAGCAGCAGCAGCAGCATCAGTAGCAGTAGTAGCAGTAGCAGCAGCAGTATCGGTAACGCAGCAGTAGAAGTAGCACTGGCAGCAGAACCAGTAGCAGTGGTAGCAGCAGCAGTAGTAGCAGTAGCAGCAGCAGCAGTAGCAGGTTAGCAGTAGCAGTAGCAGTAACGCAGCAGTAGCAGTATAGCAATAGCAGCAGGGCGTCGATGGGTGGGGGACGGAGGGGACATGTCCCCCTCACTTTTTAGACTGGAGGGGACAGCATATCAGATGTCCCCCCCCCCACTTTTTGATTGACTGTTCATTAGAAATATGCAACAAAATATAAAAATATACACCATTTTCTTGATTTAATATTTCATTACAATTTTTGTTCAAATAAAATAATAGCGAACAAACGGTGAAATGTTTTTTTCATTTTTATCTTTTTTTTCTGATGGACCACGCGCAGAATGGTATTTTGGGCCTCTTATGTTAGATGTATTTTTTTTAAGCTTGCTCGCCCGTCCCCCCTACTTTTCAGTAGCGATCGACGCCCTTGGCAGCAGCAATGGTATCAGTAGTTGTAGTAGTAGCAGCAGCAGCAGCGGCAGCGGCAGCGGCCGCTGCTGCTGCTTGTTCTGTTTCATTTTGTTTTGTTTTGTTTTGTTTGTTCAGTTGTTTGTTGGGGTGTTGGTGTGTTTGTCTGTTTGTTTGTTTATTTAAATTTCCTAAAACCTTCATAGTCTCAATTTATGTCTTCTGGCAAAATTTCAGTTTGCGGGCCATCAATTGTTAACTTTATTGCGATTGGAAATGGTAAAAGAGAAGAACACCTCACGGACAGTGGCTTCGTCAAAATATTATTCTCTGTTTAGAACAAGCAGAGAAACAAACTTGTCATCCCATTTTAGAAACAAACCCATCTCATCAATCGCAGGAAAAAAACTTACACTTCTATATCACACTTTCTACAGACATACAAAATTGACGTCATCAATTGCCAAGAAGGCCATCGATGCGTCCACCCACCGTTTGTTTAAGGCGAGGGGAATTTACATTGATGCACATAAACAAGAAAACAGACACGCTAGCTTGTTATTTTTAGAAATGGAATAATAAAGATTACCGGCTCGCAATGGGGGGGGGGGGCAGTGTGCTGGTTGTCATCATTGTTAACGTCGAAGTTAAAGGCTAGGTCGATGCGGTGTTAGATAAGAGGTTCATCAGTGCCTCGGAGTGAGATGGATGATCAAGGGACAACGTCTGGGGGCTTTGATGACGTCATATAATGTGTTCATGTCTTGTCAAAAATTAGTGTAGAAAGGGGTTCATTTATTTCGCTACGGGAGGTTATGAGATCTCAAATGAGAAACAACAGACATTAACCAAATTTGGTCGACCGCTGGCCTTGTGATGGATTTTGATTACTTTGTCTTGGCTGTGGTATATTGTTTTTGCTGATGAAGCTAGAGAAACGAACGGAAAAATCTACGTAGACTGTCATCTTACTGTAGCCTGTTATCCAAACACTGCGACAAGGGCTGAAGCCGCGAAAATAGGCGATAGTCTGGGTTCTTTTACATAATAAAGAGTTTCACTATCCGTGATTGCTGTTGTTCACTGGGAACACGACAAGGGGATAAGATAGAGTCAGTTTAGATCCTCAATGCAATGACATTGCAATGAATAACCAACTTTCTCCTGAAGACAATGGACGCATATTGATCGAAACGTCAATTTGTTTGTACTATTTTAAAGACCACCTTTAACGTAAACGGCAACAAGTGATCTGAGCTGAAATTCTTTTAAAATGTGTTCAGTCAATAAGGAAATTGAGTTCACGTGAGATTATTGAACATATTATAATTATATTAAAAAACAATCATTTTGAATACCCTTCTCCAGTGCTTTTCAGAAAGACTCGCGAAAATTAATTTTATGTCATCACTTCTGTAACATCATTTGCTCCGTTTTGTATAGTAATAACAGGGCAACATCCCATATGACCCACAGCGTCAAAGGCAGAGGTGTAGCAATTTTGTCAAAACCTTAAGGTAGGGGCCTAACCTTTTGATTAATAATTTCGAGAAATTCAGAAGTGTAAAAAATATCAAAATAAGAATTACATGAAAAACAAACACATTCCAAACAAGTTTAAATAGAATTGTTCTTCACTCAAGTAGTTGTTTAAGGTTGGTGAAACGCTTAAATGAACCTGGTCAAAGTAACAGCTCTACGCCCACATACTATTTACATTAAGCCTGATGAACATGTCGTCATTGTCCTCTCTACACACCCTATCTTCACTCATGTGGGGCCCAATTTCATCAAGCCTGTTGAAATCTGTCCCGAGCCAGGAATGGCTCATCAGGCCGGTGTTTACATCCAGTTAATTTGGCATGAAACGACTGAGGATATTTATATTCCCTGGACAGGATGCTAGTCCACCCAAGGTTACTCGCTAGCTGAGGCCGGTACCCAATTGTACTCCTGTGTGTGGAGAAGCAATTATGATAAAGTGCCTTGCTCCAGGGCACACGTGTCGCAACTGAACAGGAAAGGATTTGAACCCGCATTCTGTAAATTATAGAACTGGAGCCAACCGCCCCAGGCCACTCGGCGTCGACACTCCATACGCCTGACATGTTGCATGCTTACTGCGAAACCCTTAGCAGAGTTTCTATTTCTTAAACACTATCATCTGTATGCAAAACAAAAAGGCACGCTAGCTTGCCGGTGGTTCCTGTAATTAGGGCCCTGTCACACAATCTCCAAGAAGAGAGAAAACATTCCCATGTTAATTTTCACATAACTATCTTAGGACAGTAAGTAAGTATTAGAAAAAAAATGTCTGTTGCACTTTCCGAAGTGCATGCAGTGTGGTTGGCTGCCGCCATGCACGTTGTCTGTCAAAAATGCCCTGTTCAACAAGGTGTTGCAGGCAAACGGGACTGACGCAACAATGCAAATCAATGTAAACGCGCACATCCTTTATGATATACCATTTTGCTTTAATCCACTTTTTCTGATATGTAAGCACAACCATTTGCTTACTGGCACCATCTTTATGAAGTGGGGCCCGGGTTAATATTAGTCACTTATTGGGATCCTTTCATGGTTCAGCTAATAAATAAAAATTCAATAAATAATCTGGGTTTATATACGTCTGGGCCCAATTTCACAGAGCGGCTTAAGCCCCCCCCCCAAAAAAAAAAAAAAAACAACAACAACAACAACAACAACAACAGCAACAACAAACAAACAAACAAACAAACAAAAAACAAAAAAACAACAAACAAACAAACAACCCACATGTACTTAGCAATTTTCTGCTAGGCAAAATAGCGAAGGATACCCCATGGTACATTTGACATGTTAATGTGACCGGTGACCTACTCTGGTAAGCATAATTGTGTTAAGCTACTTTTTGTGCCTTAAGCGGCTCAATGAAATTTGGCCCGGTTGTTGATAGTACTTGGGAGGTTGACAGAAAATAGGACATAACCCTACGATTGGGTCGTGTTGACCGGTAGCCTGGGTAAAAAAAAAAAACACTAATCTGATCAGGATTTGGCGGTTATTTAAACATGGGTAGCGATCGATGACCCAACCACAAGCCCGGATCATACCCAGAATGGGTTAGACTCCGCTTGTGGATCTGGATCCTGACGCGGATTGTGCGTGTTTGAATCGAGCCACACAACTGACCAAGAATGTGTTTTTACATTAAGTCACAGACCTACTAATCTTACTGACGTCAACCACGGGTTGGGATCCAAAGCCGGATCAGAGTGTGTTTGACATGAAGGTCCTTCTGATCCGAACACAGCCTCTTGTTCCTGACCCGGATGGGCGAGGCTCTCTATAAGGATGGGCGTCATTTTTTATCTTGACTGAACCTAACGCAGTTTTGACTGACCAAAATGTGGCTTTTGGTCCGGACCGGGATAGGGAGTGCGTTCGTTAAGTGTCAAGTGACTCAGATAAACGGGTGTGTTCGTCGGGGTGTTAATTTCTAACTTTAGTCTGAAATCTGGGTCAGCGCTGACCAAAAGTTCAAAGTTAATGTCATAGTGCTGACCCTAAAAAAAGAACTGTTAGCGTTTTTTGACGAACACACTATTTTTACAACACGGATCCAATGAAGATGGCACCATCGTGATGTTTTGACGACAAAGCCCCCTGCGCGCCAGTCTTTCACAGTCTGAGCACGTGTTTACAGAGTTGTTTATGCGATGTAGTAGACGTCACAAAAATCTGTTTATTGCGGGACATCTTTGTTTTTCCTGGAAGATGCTCATCAGACACGATGAACACTGATCAAAATAAAAAATTGCGTTGAGAATGCCGTCAATGCAGAGATGGGAGCCTCTGTTTTTGGGATGGTTGTACTAGAGACTGCTCGTCTACGTCGAGCCAATCAACTGTATTGTGAGCTTTTAATGGTGGGCTTAGGGAACGGTATTAAATCAGTGGCGTAACCAGATCCACCCCCCCCCTCCCCAGAACCCTTGCTTTCCTCTAGACCCCCACCCCCGCTTAGGACCCTTGAACTCCCTTGAATCCCCCTCCCCTACTTATAACCCTTTCCACCCGACCCCACCCCCATTTTAAGTCTCCCCTCCCCATATGAGATCGAAAACATGCCAACATCGATAGTTCGATACAGCAGAAGCAGCACTTCTGATTGGCGACCCCAAAAAAGCAGTTATTGACAACATAGGGAGACCGCCAACGCATGGCTAGATTAGTTCAGTTGGTAGGTGGGGCACCGCCACGTAAACCCGGTGGTCCCAGGTTAGAACCCCATTCTAGTACGCTCCTGATCTTTGGCCATCCCAAAATTAATGTATAACTACCCAGTCATTGGTTCATTACTTAATAAATACAAAAACCTACGAGACTTTCGAAGCATCAACTACCATATACCACAGACACTGGGGTGTTCAAATTGACACCGTGGGTGTTGTCATATATATATACACCAAAGAGAGAATCAAAATTAACACCATGGGGTGTTCACATAACACCAATGTAATTTTTGTTGGCATAAATTAGTGATATAAATTGTCATTCTTGTTGGTAAAAAACAATTATGTGACATGACCCATGGTGTCATTTTTAACACCCCAGTCTTTGCAGTGACTTTATCGGGCGCGATGAAGTGGACAATAAACCATGTACAGTACAGTCCTAACACACACTTCATAAAGGTTCAAAGTGAATGGGTCTCATGAACATGGAACACAAAAGGTAGGGTAGGTTACAGGGGGGGGGCATCTAGTCCTGGCATAGAGAGTGGGAGATGACACCTGGGTCCCTCTTAAGGGTTGGGTCATCGTTTGGTTTCTGTCACCGTAATGCTGGTTTGTAGGCAAATCAATCACGAAAAGCTACAACAAGAGTAAAATGTTTCAGCTGAATACAGTGTCTTCTTGCTGAAAAAACAACAGCACAAACTGTCATGGTATTTTCACACGAGCGTCGAATCCATCAACGTTTAGCGAGGTGACAGCGGGTGACCGACCGCATCGCTGGCCAAAGCCTTCGCGAACGGATACCAACCCCTCAGAAATCGAGAAACGATTCATGAATCGTTCCGCAGATTCGGGCGAACAGTTATCCAAGCCACACAACTTAGAATGGAATCCTTTCTCCAAATAGTCTTTACTATCAACAGCTGCAGTGCTTCTCTCCAAATACGTCTTTATGGTCACTAATTTGTGGAGTATTTACCAATCTGTAGATGACCTTACCCATAGCCTAAATAGCTGTTTTCTTTTCTTGTTTTTTTCTTCTTTTTTTGGATTCGTGATTTCTCATTACAGCACGTAGGCGTGAGCATTGTTTTTTTGACGAACCGTAAGATGTAGGCCCTTACGTCACAATGTACGACACCTCAAACATGGAGCCCATTATTGTTTACCGTAGAAAGGTCGCTAGCCTTACAGTGCACCATAAACACGTCTCTCGTGTAGATTTGAAGTAGAGGTTTCCGGGAAAAACTCAACCTCACGGAACGGGCCGTTGTTATTAAAAGTGTCCGGTTTTTTTTAATCATCCATTTTTTCTGTATGTTTCAGCGGCACAACTCATTATATAAACGCCAATATCTGTGACATTAAAAAGCCAGTATACTGCATCGCTGTTTGCAAAAGCTCGATAATCAACTCGTTCAGGATTAAAGGCGCCCGCAATTCTAACCTGTGTAAATCTCAAAAAGACTCGCCATTGATGTTTTTTTTTCTTAAATTGTTTGTTTGTTGGGGGTGTTTGTTTGTTTGTTGTAGAGTGTACGCTCTGCAAAAACAAAGGATTCGAGCTGCCTCCCGATGGTATAGACATCTCGGTGGTCTAGACATCTACTCTAGATTGACAAAGATCAAGGGTTCGAATCCCACCTGATTAGTAATATGCATGTGTATTTTTTCCACAGGACTAGGGGTAAGTACTAAGTATACAATGCTTAACACACGTCGCGTCGGTGTACGGGCAAAACACAAATAGTATGCGGGTCTATAAAAATTATGTCTCAATAAAACACTTTTATACATTACATTAATTATGCTCCTATCTGCGGGCTAAAATAGACTTAATGTAAATCGTCAGTTACCATATAAGGCTGTATATGTTTTTTCTAGTGACGTGTATGCGGAGGTATGGCTTTCTTTAATGAGACTCATATAATATAAAGCATCATGCAAGGGTTAGCAAGGTGATGCGGTGCATTCTGCAGCCAACCATTCCAGTAACACTGCCGGCAAACCCTTTGTACGGGTTTTTTTTTTCAGTACATACATTACAAAACCCACGGGACCTATACGACTTTACGTTCCGTCCCAAGGATGGAGCAATTATGGGTGAGTGTCCCGCTCAAGGACACAAGTGCAAAGACCGGGACCCAAAGCCACCCACAGTATGGCAAGTCTAAAGTTTGGGTTCGGTGCGGTAGACCGCTCAGCCATGAAACTCTGCTCTTGATCACCAAGATTGTGAAGGGGGGGGGTGCACACTAAACGAAAAACTAGGTTTGCAAACGTCCTACATCAAACTTCAATCAAATGTTACCCTTTTTAGTTTTCTTTTACTTACTCTAGCTTCGAAAATCATGTGCTTTTATGTGATATGGTGAATCGAAATTTGAATGGACATTTCTAACCAAATATGTTTCAGTTTTTTTACATTTCACATTTCTATCTCAAGAAGTGTGTCTGTCAATGTTCACGAGGGAGGAAATTTATTTACTAAACCAACATATCTATTTTGTCATGAAACATTGCCAAACATACGGCCATAAGGCCATCCAGAGCGAGGGCTAACAAAAACATGGGGAAAATGTAAAGTTTGGCAAAGATTTCCGTTCAGATTATTTTTTTGAACTGTGAAGTACTGCATCAATAGACTAACTGACTTTTGTTTGTGTTTAAATGCTAAAACAGAATCTGAACCGAAATCTCGTCTAACTTGAAATGCTTTAGCAGGAGTTCAATTTTTGCTGTTATATTGTCACAAATAGTGCTCTACCTCTCACTCAGCATCTAGTTTGTTTTTATGCGACATTTAGTCATTCTGCCGGGATCAAGAAAATTGTTATGTCTTGGTTTTTCTCTCCATCTAAGTGTGACAAGCACTTTCGCGTACACTCGGTGTTTAAACCAACAGTCTAATTGTATTCGCCATTTCTTATGTTTGCACTCCAACGCAAAGATTATTTTTTTATGAATTTCTATCAACGTTTATTTTTTAACCAACTTTTAAAATATGCAATGGGAAGATGGAAACCCCTTTCGCAAACACCATATGGGAGGCGAGAGCTCGTTTTAAAAGATGAACTACTGTCAATACAAACTTACAAACAGAGTGGCTGTTTGCGTCGAGTTTGGGTGGTACTGTTTCAGCTGCAGATGGCGAATGTTTGCACAAGTGTAACTGCTGATAAATTTGAGACATCGAAATGGATTTGGTGTTGTATTTTGTCAGGCTTCTGTTGTAAGAGCCCCCAAAACAGGGTCTTTTATCAAAAGGTAAATCGTTTGAGGATTGGTATAAGTACAGGGGGATACCAAGCAGTTTTCACTGCTGCTCCTTGCAAAGAACAAGTAGAACGGTATCCAAGTCGACTCTACACAGGTAAGCTGGCTTTATTGTATGATATGATTTGGGATCTTGTTGGAGGTTAAAAACCCCGCAGTCAAGGCCGCTGTCAGCACATATTTGGTATATCTTTATCTTTTAACTAGTGCTAATTTAAGTTTTTTGAGAATAGTATTGTAAATTAGTTAGATCACTTTTTTCTGACTTTTTTTTTTCGATAACATTAATCAAAACCGTCATCAATTCGACATTTTGACTGACAAAAAAATTCCTCCTTGGAATGTAAAGAATCCTTTGTTGTTGAATTCCAATGACGTCATGTAAAAAAAAATAATAAAAAGCAGTTATGAACAAAAACATCCCCGTACAAAAATGTAGAGACATATTTTTCTCAAAATGATGTCATCAGATGCTATGGATGTTGACAAAAATTGCACTGGAAGGGTATCGAAGACAATGGCAATTTACACTATTTTGACGTGAGGTTAGACGTGAGAATAGACTTGTATTCCCTCCCCCAACTCACATGAGGACTCTATCTTTTGGGAAAAGTAGTACATCACAAAATTGAATTTAACATTTCCCTTACTCTTTAGAAATAAAGAAAGACATATGTGGGAAGCAGATTTTGAAGTAACTATTCAGAAGGTTTGCAACCAGTCCTCTCAGTAAGTCAATAATGATGTGTTTTTTTAAGGAACTAGAGGGAATCCATGTCAGTTCGAGGTACAGTTGAAATCTACTCGTATCAACATTAATATTACGCAGTATCGACTCTTGTGATCATAATGGATTCCATAGTACAACCATTATTATACACGTTGGCAAACTTGTCTCCTGCCTTAAAGACAGGCACTGGTAACAAGCCCGATGGGTTCATTGGATAAACATATGCATGCGATGACGCGAAACTACCAGACTGGTGGTGATGTATGCGGTACACACAGAGCATTATGGCATGCAAGGCCAAAGGTACATCTGACTGGTTCTAAAAGCCGGTATCTGGCGATATTTACGCGCCTCGATTTGTGACGTCAGATGTTCGGGCAAATATTTCAATAATAAGCTGGTCAAAAATGTGTCACTTGGTGGCGCACTATATATGTTGTTGCAACTCATCAGCTTGTCACCCCATCCACTTCTTCGCTCATCGATCAGCCTGATTTTGTTTTGTGAACACCCCCTTTTGAACAGCCACAACACTACAGACAATGAACTTTGAAGGATGATTCAAAAGTTTTATAAAAGTGGAGAACTTGTCAACTCGGTGTTTTCACAAAGGTGACCTTGGGCATTTCTTTTCAGGCAATTCCATGTTGTTCATAGAGATCAGCTCTGCGGTATGTACCGTTGCCAAATCCCTTTGTATCCAAATCTGATAAGAATCTTACCCCTCCAGGTATTTAAAATTGTCTACGAAGTCCGGGCTTAGTGGCTTTTATTTTTAAACAAGTAACGTCATGAGTCATATCTTGTGGGGCAGTTTCTAGAACTGCATAAGCAAAAAGTTAATTGCTTTGTTTGTTTTTTTAAACGAGCCAACATTGAACAAGAAATATCTACGTAAAAATGGTCACATATTCGTTGTGCAATACCGCATTTCCAGTATACTTTCCTTAAATTAAAGCATCGTTAAAAAAAGAAACATGGAGTCACTTCTCGTTAGAACTCAAAAGGTTGCATTTTTGTCTTTAAAAAGGAAAATCCAGAGGCGAACACACACACCATGGCATCGATGTCATTCTACTCCACGTACCTGCTGCTCGTAGCCTGCTTGCTATGGGCCCAGCACGCCTCGGCCCTAGGGGAGAGATTCAGCGGATCACAAGACGTGCTCCCACGGTAAGCACCTCGTTATTAATCCCGTATTTATGAAAACAGAGTCAACTATATGAAAGTCATATCCGCATGCCGTGCCTGTATATTCTGCTCTAGATACGACTGAATGCAATTTGTAACCCAATAAATCTAGGCTGAGCAGTTTCAGAAGAAAAGCTAATCAAAAAAAAAAAAAAAAAAAAACCATCAAAGCTGGCGGAGCTTTCAGAGTAGGTTATGAATTTGATTCAATCGCCAATCAGATTTGTGAACGTCTTTTTGATTTTAGATTTTTTTTTTTCAATTAGTAAAAGTTATCACCTGTTTTGATTATAAAACAGACAAAATTATTCTTTAACCATTACGCATTTGAATTTTGAAAAGGGAAACGAATAACTGAATGTCTCACAAAACGTCTAGTGGATTTATAACAGGGGTCGATAACATTAGCGAATAATTCTTTGAAAAGGGCAAGTAGAGAGCTCCACAATACTAAAATAATTGAATAAAGGCTCGTAACAGGAAGGAAAAAAACGTCCTAGACCGGAACCCGCCTACGGGTCGTCATAACGTGAATCAGAACACCACTGTCGAAAAGTTAAAAGTCAATTACTCGCCATTATAAGTATCGAGTATTAACTGATCCTAACAGATGAATAAAAGCAAGGAACTGATACAACTCGTCAAAACCATACTCAAGTAGTAATCCAAGAAAACTGATTTCTCAAAAGGAGAAATGTATTTTTAACAGCAAAATGATTGCCTTTCATTCTGTCTATTCAAGCTAATGCACCATTCTAAACACGTTGGGTTCGGTAAAACATGATTGTGTTACTTAAGCCTATAATTAATTACACCGACTTTATATTTCCCGAAGTTGGACTGGGCTTTTGGTGAATTTCAATTAAAGGCGTTTTGGAAACGTATTGAGTTTTAAGTCAAGATAGATATGTCGAGATCAGCGTCTTAAAGGCGGCAGGTGCAAGACTTAGTTCAGGATAAAAAATCATTGTTCAGATATTGCAACCAGTGGTTCACCAGTGACTTCCGAGAAATGATTTCTTTTTAACAAAATCAGGACGAGTGGAAGATGCAGAGGGGAAAACAAGAGTGTTAGGTTTCACATGAGGGGTGTAGATTGGCATCAAAAGAAAAATTGACTTTTATATATTTTGCTTGGAGTTTTGCGATTCGATCTATTCAGGCAGATGGCAATGGTGTTCAAAAGGGGAATTAAATGCCCATGTAACAATATATTTTCTTTCTATTGCGTTTTATAACTGAAAGTAAATAGAACATCAGTACATTTTTCCATCTTGTTCTCAATAAATACACTACAAAACAGTGAAACATTCGTTAACATTTGGTTGCCACATTTTTTGAGAGAGAAAACAAAACAAAACAAAACAGCGAGTGTCAGTCATGTTGATCAGGTATTTCAGTTTTGCAAACCAAACGTATAAAGAACAGAGTGTTCGGGACAACTAACTCGCAAACGGCACTATTTGAGCAGGACCGGTTTCTCATGACAGTCGGTTGTCTACTTATAATAATAAAAAAGTAAACTTTGAAATTATAAAAAGTCTTGATTTCTTTGATCTTTTTCCCCACTCATTTTAAAATGTGCATGTCTTGAAATCAAATTGTTGCTCTGACAGCTCCGACATGGTCGGGCTTCTCAAGATGTCCATAAGGAGCATCTACGAACGAAATGCCCAGATTCTCAACCAAGAACTTAACAGGAACCTTGCCTTGGTTGACAGTGCGGTGAGGGGAGACACAGGGTAAGTTTTCATAATGCCATAGATTGTTTTAGTGCCTGTTTTCTCTGAGGAAAATTGACGTATACCTTTTAGCCACAGTTAGACAGTGTACTTTGAGATACTGTGAGGTATTTTGAAGTAGTGTGAGACACTGTGAGGTATCGTGAGGTAAACAGGTACGAGGTTGTTGGTTTATGGTTGATTGTAAAAAAACTTTTTGAATTACAGTTCCATTGGGTTACATATAAAACTATTAGATTTGTAGTTATTTTGATATACTATGATATACATTGCCAAAATGTACACGTCGTTCTTAAATTGTTACCCCAAAACTATATGATGGTATGCAAACTAATCGTAAAAATTTATGAAAAATAAAAAGATCAATTTTATTATGACCCATGTTCTTGTGTCTGTATGCAAGACACTTAAACCGTAACTGATTCGTCCTTCGGACAGGACGTAAAAAAATACGTTCCATTTGCCGTGTAATGTACGGAAGCGTTAAAGGGACATTGAAAAAATCATAATTATGACTTAATCGTTTAATTATGACTTGTACTGAGTTATAATTATGAGATATATATTCCAAATGCGCATGATCGGTGCGCAAAGGATTCTGGGTGAAATCGACTCCAATCAACACCGGCAACCATTATGGTGACCTGATTTTGAAGCATGGCGGTACACAACTATAAAACCTGGCCTAGTTACATGTAAACTACAGCGTGGTGTCTATCTTGGCAGCTGAATTTATTTTTTAACTGTACTTGGTTTCCCAAGATACATTGTGGTTCTAAGATGGCGCTTATGCATATGCATAGCAATGGAACAACTAACTGTATTGTTCTCTTTTGCTTGGTTTGTGTTTTTCATTGTCCAGGCCATTGAAGAGAGACTCGACAACAGCGACAACCTCACTAGGGGGCGGAGCTTTGTACTTTCTTGCTCGCGGAGTTGCACAGACCCAGAGTCAGACAGCAGTGCAAGCCAACAGGCAGCTCTTTGAGCAGGCAGGATAGACACCCAATGCTTTACCCTTCTGCTTAGCCAGATTTCACACAGAGCCTTTTCAATGGAAATTCCACCATTCTTTGCTTTAAGGTTTTTGTTTGTTTGGGTTTTTTTTGTGTTTTTTTTTTTTTTTTTTTAATGTAGGTTATCCTGGTCAATTTCAGCACAAATTTACTCATTTTCATTAAAACGCATTCAAATTCAAGCATTTCTAATAACTCATTCAAACTGCATTTTTTTCTTTAGGCTACATCTCAAAGGGGGGGTGTTCTAAGAGAGGATTACATGTAATATGACCGAATTTGACTGAACGGTTCTTTTGTTATGATGTAAACACAAAAATGTGCCTACCGCTGTCGTCCAATGTCGACACTTTGGGGATAGAATGACCCAGAAATGGGTCAAAATGACGGAGACGAGTTAATATCCTACATTTTAACCACTTTCCTAGTCAGCCTGACCCGGAAATACGTCAGGCCCCTGGAACCAGTACTCCGGGTCAATTCTGAAATGGGATTTTTTTTAGAGTGTAGAGAATTAATGGGTGGAGATTGAATTTGATTTAAAATCATTCTTACAATAGTTACCAGTCCTGACCGTACTTTTGGCTCAAAGCAAAAAGTATTAAAAACACTCTCTGCTAAGCAAGCTGTAGCTGGAAGCGGGTCAGTTACAATGTAGTTTTGGTCTGTTGACCTGTTTCTGTTGTACACGTGGCTAAATATAACTATAGGTACTCAGTATAAATGCAGTCGTTAGAAGTAAAGGCTTTGATAAAGAAACAAAAACACGTGCTCTGCGTCACTGTCCAAGCTGCGTTTCTATCTCCGAATATGCAAAAAGGCACGGTGCTAGAAAGGTCAATTCTCTCTCGATATGTATTCGATTGTCAATGTTAAAGTGTATACTTTGTAGCCAAGGACACCGGCTCGTGATCTAATTTCGATAGATTTTAGTTCAGACGTGATGTGAAGGGGGACTACACTTTGAGTTCAGATCTTAGACTTACATACGCTCTTTGTATATGTTTTTCTTTTCTTATCTTTTTTTAAATATTTTTATTAAAGGTATGCTATTTTACAGGATTGGTAGAGCTATTAAAATAGTCACAGACAGTGTTCATGTTTTTGTGTGATTAACCATTATACATGAAATAACAAACCTGTGAAAATTTGGGCTTAATCCGTTTTGTGAGTCAGGAGAAAGTAGTGAAAAACCATGCACAATTTTCAGCATGTAAACAACACACCGTCCCCTTAATTTTGGTTGAAGTAACAACCGGAATCAGCCGTTGCGTTTTTTCAGGTTTTCAGATACAGTATTCACGGATATGTTTTCATTTCAGAGGGAAGAAGTTCACAGAAAAATTGTTCTGTAGATGTGAACTTTAAAATCTGTGAGCTTTCGTACTAAAATTAAACAATGATGTTTTTATCATGACCAATCCTACCTTTAAATTAAATATTGATCAAAGTGTAGCCGAGTTGTATGTTCACTTCATTTACCTTCTGGCCTACATGCAGTATTTTAATTTTCTATATAAAAATGTCCAAGTTCCTTAAACCACGCACTGGTCCAAGAAGAAAAAAAATCGATTTGTTATTAGATTGGATCTGAGCACGTCGAAGAGCAAATCGGTCAATGCGCGGACGTGCATCAGTAAATCAGATCCGATCGTCTGATGGAGATATTTCCAAAATTAATCCAATTTTCGTTTTCCAAGCAACCTTGCACCCAGTTTTTCTCCATCCACATCAAATTGTATACAGGAAAGAGACGGAGAGGGGAAAAGTGAATGCATGCGAGAATGACAAAATCTTAACGTACGGAAGCCCATTGGTGCCAGGAAAGATATCTTTAAAGTGACCGGATTCCGGATTCATGGTTCCAGACGGCCGGATCCGTGTTTGGGGTAAGTTTGACCCGGAGTCCTCGTGTAAAAAGTGACCCATAGTCCGGATCAAAAGTTCAGATACCTAAATTACGGGTCACATTGACACAGATTCCGGATTAAACCGGCCCATAAATTTAGGAGCGGGCCCCCTGGGACCCGGAATCCAAGTCAATTCTGACCCGGGAGGTTTTTTTTTAGTGCATGTTTCTCAGCTGACACCAATGGGCTTCCTTACAAAATGAGCACGCCAGCTGTGCTTTGCAAGTGTATAATAGAGGAACTTGCAATTGAAACTACACTTTTACATCACACAGATCACACTCCGGGTTCGGACCTCGGAGTACATCAGTCTCCCAGGTGGATTTAGAAAGGGATTATTAGAGGGTTTTTAAATTAATAGATGTTTAGATTTGCATAGGGGATCAACAATACTATTTGGTTTGGTACCCACACACCGATGTGTGGGGAAAAGCGTGGGTTAGGAGCACCAGACCCACGTTTTGATATTCTGATCTAACAGAGTGTGGGCTCCAGTCCCAGTCTTGACGCATGCGTACTTAACAAGACACTTCACGAGTACTGCGTCGTCCTTCGGATGGGACGTAAAGCGGTCGATCCCGTGTGCAAGTATAAGAACCCGCAGTGCACCTGTCGTTAGCGGAGATAGTTGACCTTGGAGTTTCCTATGGCATGGTTGGCTACAGATTGCGCCGCAGCACCTTGTAAGCCCTTACAACGTGCTACACAATGGGTCTCATAATTCAAACAAACATGCACAGCGCTTTGAGTCCTATGGTAAAGGCGCTATAAAAATGACTGATGATATCATTGTTTATCTTTATAATTTAATGCATTATTATTCTTGTTAAAGCCTGACCCGTAGGCCGCAAGAAATACATGTGTAGAGAGGATCAAGAAGAAATATCAGATGTGGGAGCAAAACCCCCAATATGAACAACCGACGCAATGAGGTAAATGTATATAACGGACTTTAAAAAAGAGCAATTAACAAGGGACGTAAGGGACGCATGGCAAAACTACAGCGTCAACACGAATGCCATATCAAATTAACATATTGATATGTAATCAAACATCAAGAATCAGGCACCTTTCACTTTAATAAGAGATAAACCTGTTCTCTGCATCATTAAAATACATGATGGCTAAATATTGATGGCGTTGATGCTGAAGGAAATACGGTCCGAAATGTTCTCATTAACACTAACTCTGGACTCAGTTTAATCCCAAGTGGATCTTACACGCCAAACCAAATAACCGAAATCGGAATCTGACGCAAGGAAGTATTACCATTGCACGTGGGTCTTCTGATGAACTCAGTGCTACTGTCACGGGGGGATTTGGTTAACAAACTAATTCCAAGCCTAATGTATACATTTCACTTCGTAAAAGGATCGCAGCCTATAAGGATCTGTTCACTGCAATTCAAAAAGTATAATGTGTGCCAAGTATGCAACTCGGGGGATGTATATAGACATAATGCTAAAAACTTGTTTTCTAGTTGGACGTTGGTTTGAATACTTTTTAATTAACTCTGGCAATGATATTGGGCAGACTTTTCTTTCGCAACGTCACGGTCACGAGTTTCGCCTTGGCAAAAGTACGAGCGGATTTCTTTGCAAAAACAATATATAAATACGAAGTATATCAAATTAGCTAAATCTACGGAGCCCCTAAGGGGACATGTGATGAACAAATAGTGAGCACAGGCATAATCTGAGTTCTTCATTATGTGCACTCGAATTCATTTCGTGCGCTTGAAATAAGTCATTTTCTAGCCTGTTATCGAAACCGTTTCAAGTGCGCGAAATAATCCAAAATGAATTAATTGGTGAGCTTAAAATCATTTCGTGATTTTGAGTGGACGAAATAAAACATTTCACGCGTTAAAATCATTTCAAGCTCAAGAAATATTTGATTTCGAGCGCAAGAAATAAATTCCGAACTATAGGGGCCTGTTGGCTGTAAACCTCCAGCAATATTATTTAATTTCACCTTCTAGGTTGGACTGGAAGGAGACGTCAAAATGTTGACATGTCTGTTCATGAAATGAACCACTAGCTATATGATATAGAAAATGGTTTTTAAGATATACATTTGTGATTCGGGAGACATGTGCAGTCAGAGCATACCGCTCGGCCACTTATGTAGTAACAGGCAGTGAAAGTCTTAAGCGCCCAATCGACCGTTGGGATTCCTCCAAGCGTTAAAGCAATGTAAACGCCAGTAATCAAGTGTTTCCCCATCCCTGGTAGGACGCCAGTCTCTGTTGCACATGCAACCTGCACAAACCTGCCTTATAAACCGCCAGGGCCCAATCTCATTGAGCTGCTTTTAAAAGTGTTATATATGCAGGATTGGCAGAGCTGAGAAAATAGTCGCAGACAGTGCAGTTATGTTTTGTTGGATCAACTCTATACATGAAATAAAAAACTTGTGAAGAATTTGGGATGAATCCGTATCAGGAGAAAATAATGAAGGACAATGCACAATTTTCAGCAAAGTAAAACACAATGTATGTTCTTAGTTTTTGTTGTAACAACTGAAATCAGCTGTTGCGTTTTTCAGGTTTTCCGATAGTTTTCAGAGGGAAATATTTCAATATTTCACGAAAACAACTTGTCCTAGCATGAACTGTATAATCAGTAAGCTTTCAGACTAAAATTAAACAATCATTCTTTATATCCTTACCAATCCTGTAAATACTTTCAGCAGAAGATGTTGGTTTCTATTACATTTTCTGCTAAGCACAAATAAGCAGAAGAATGATTTTGTGGCGCTTAGCTACTTTGGGCCTTGTAATTCCATTTAACCAATTAATAGTAGTAATCACTTAAATTTGAAATGCCAATAAACATTTCTTTAAATCAATTCAGTTATCAGGCAAAAACATTTGTAAATTTGTTTTGCCATTGAATGCCCTTCAAACTTAGGGGAAAATTCAAGCCCCTACCACTTCTCCCCGCACCCTACAACCCCTCCCCACACCCTCAACCAAAGGTAGAAATTGTATTTTTGCAGTCATCTCCAGAGAGCTGACATTCTCTTGGTGCGCCGCTAGTCCGGTCAAATCCAGTGTGAGTTTTGGGAAGAAAAACAATCCTTCATTTGTATACGAGACCAAGGTTCTATCTTGGTTCCGGTGTCATGAAGGATTTTGTCCCCCGGCGTGTGTGTCCTCCTTTACGGTACATGGGCTGAAGGAAGTTGGGTCAACTGAGGAGGGTGCAGCCAGACAATTTCTACACATTTCGCCGTATGGGGAACAGCCCTCCGGGGGGAACAGAATCTTCCCCATACCGGGTTTAAGCTTCATGGACCATGGGTCCTCAAAAAGGCGGCTGCGGCTTACCGGACTCGGACTTGTAGCTTGGGCTCGGAACAGGCCCCTAGATACACTTCAATATTGACGGCGTGAACATTGCACGATGGCGACTTATGCAGCATGCATGAATTTGTGGTACGAGCCTGCTGCCAAGTGCTCTGTAAGAGCGCCCTCTTTCATGTCAATTGTACGTTTCTGCTGCTGTGCCTTTTCGATAACTCGGCTTTGGCATTGCCCCCGACTGAGGCTCCTTTCACCTGTTTGAAGCTCCGCACCAAAATAAACATAAAAAACAAAAACGCACGTTTTTTAAAAATGAACAGATAAGAGCATTGAAGATCAAGCCGTGTTTTCGAAAAGGCCAAAATGTTTAGCTCAAAGTCTTTGAACTGAGAAGAAATTCAAAGGTTGTTTTGCCAGCTGTGACATTTACGAGGGGGATTTAAAGATCATAAACCAACATGGTTTGCAAAGTACCCAACAAAATAAGTTTTACTGAATGTGCAATCTTGAAAACATAATCCAACTTTGCACCACCAACAAATCAATTTCGAATCCGTTATTACAATACCAGAATCATGCTGTAATGGATTCATCCGTTATTACTGATTCACAATCCGCTATTACGGGTTCTCATTCCATTATTACGGATTCACATTCAAAAATTGCTGATTCACCATCCGTTATTCCTGATTCACATTCTGATACTATTGATTAAAAATCCGTTATTACTGATTCACACCCCGTTATTACGGATTCACAATCCCTTATTACGGATTCAGATTCCGTTAATACTGATTCCCATTCCGTTGTTGCGGATTCACATACTGCTATTACGGATTCGATCACATTCAGGTGACTCACGAAGGACTGCCTTATTTTGAAGAACATGAATCCGTAAATTCGTAAAAACGGATTCAATTTAAATTTGTGCTCGCGCTTTTGGAGATTTAGAAGGATTCAGACAAAAGTGTTGCCTAACAGAAAGTGTCTCGTTCTTTATTTTTGTATGTCTTTTTTTTAACAGGGGGTATGTCTGTTTTACCCATAATCACTGATAGATTATATTACACTTGACTATTATCACCCTTCATAGCTCGCCCTCCCCTCATTGTCGCCGTTTTCGACATTGTACAGTGACTGATGGTAACAAGTTCCCATAATTTAATCAATTTTATTTGTGCGGCTTCACAGTTTCTTAAATAGAATCCCTCTCCGATTACACGTCAGTTTGAAATAATACCGCTTTGACGGTGTGGAAACGATTTATAAACGTTCAGCAAAAACCGCAAGAAAAAAGCAACATAGTAACAAAAGGGTGAAGATGGTTCTAGCAACTGTTTCTATCTATTTCTGGAAAGTTTCCTTAAATGCAGAGTGTACCCTTTTTTCTTTTTCTTTTTTTAACCGTTCGATTGTACTTATCCAACATAAATGTAGATATATACAATAAAACTAACCTGTGAAAAACTCATTTCAAAAGGTGGTAGCGTTTTTGAGATATTGCTGCAAATCTGGGGTGGTTATGTCCATGCAGGAAGAATAATCCGTAATTGGAATACACAATCTGAGAAACATTTCATGCATGAAACGTTTCTACAAATCCTTTCTCTTAAACCACATTCCTTCGAAAGGAAATCTTCTCTCAAGATTGTATGCATTATCAACAGCTGCAGTGCTTCTAACCGAGCAAGTTTGTATGGTCATAAAAGGCAGGGTACACTTCTGGTAATTGTCAAAGTCCAGTACCCTCTATTGGTGTATCCCAGTTACAAACCTGTGCAAATTTGGGGCTCAAATTGGTCATAGAAGTTGCAAGAATATAATGAAAGAAAAAACACTCCTGTTGAATTGAATTGTGTGCTTTCAGATGCCTGATATATGAGAAAGGCTTCATGCCTGAGTACCATTTTGATGGTACTCGTACTCTGTACTCGTGCTCGAGTACAACCCGAGTACCGTTTTGATGTTACACGTACTCTGTGCTCGAGTACTACCTGAATACTATTTTGATGGTACCCGTGCTCGAGTAATAACCGAGTACCGTTTTGATGGTACTCGGTACTCGTGCTCGAGTACTACCCAAGTACCGTGTTGATGGTACTCGTACTCTGTAGGCAATTGAAGCTGCCTATAATGTATAACAAACATACATTTTGCAGTGTTCGTACTTGGTACTCGGCTGTTGGACTCGGTATTCGGATATCAGAATACTTGGTACTAGGACACTTGTGCTCGTATACTCAAGTACTATTTGGCCACCCATGTCCCCTCATTTTGCCCACTAGTGGTGTCAGTGCGCATGCGCTATGTGCAATTTACATATTTCATGGAAAGGGTATTTCCCTTCAGGGCCCAATATCCTGGCTGTGCTTTACCGTAAGCAAAGAATCGACGCTTACAGCAGCAGGGAATTCCACGCTTACTTCAACCTCCGTACTTCACATGTTAGCAGGGATCACTTACTTGTGCGCGTGCGTACTCCACTTTACTGACGCATTATTTGCTTACACAGCAAGCGCAGAAATCGGCGGTAAGCAGAGCCATGAAATTAGGCCCGGATCAAAACCTTCCGATTTCTTAAGGTCCATGTCTCAACCACTGTAGACGCGAGTCTTAAGTCTATTGGTTTGTTCTGGCAAAATTTCGAACATTTCTGAAAAAAATGTATGTCTAATAATAAGCGTCTTCGAAAAATGAATGATCAACTGGTGATGTTTTTCTTCTTATAGGAGAGTGACTGGAACACCAGAAGTCCTACAGACAGGATCTTTACGACCGAGTTCCGGTGGAAAAGATCCTTTGCAGTCTGATAGAATGAGACAGACAAAAACCACTAAACGGGTGAAAAACTAAATGCGCATTAATTAACTATATATGCAAGTATTTCCCGTTGACTGCCTTTACCTTTGAAGTTTTACGCTTTTGCCAATACACGGGTGTCTGAGTCGTCATAAATTCATCATAATCCAGGTCCCCCTGAAGAAGGGACTCCATCGGTCTTACTTTTCACGGCTAAAGACACCCCCCCCCCCCCCCACACACACACACACACATGCCACGAAAGAGTTAGCTAACGAGTCTTGAAACATCTCGAAACTCAAACCCCGCGAAGTCCCTGGAGACTGAAAGCGCCGCCGCTAAGTGTACCAGGCAGGCACTCAACTCGCTTTTAACCAATTATGGCACGAGGCTCCCCTGGGCTCCAGGGGGCGAGTTTGTAGGGGTCATCAGGAGGCAAAAAAAAGGAAGAAAAAAGGGGAGGGGGCTAGGACTCGCGGCTTAATAAGAATCACGCAGAAGGAGTGTATTTTGCGGTTTCTGCCCCCCCCCCCCCTTTGTGGCAGCGTTTTATCTATGATGTCACGGTCAATGGAACTTCAGACGTGATGAGAGATAGGAAAACAAATGGTCCTGGATGTCAAGGATTTCATATAATAGTGATTTCGACAGAAATGTTTGGATGGTGGAGTGCACGTGCCTCCGCCACTCTCTGTGCGTTTACTTGGCTACATTAGACCGCAAGGTGACATGCCTAGTTTGCACCATCAACTAGTTGAAAAGTACTCATGAAAAATGTGTAGTTAAAGTATTATCAAAAAGGGAATGTGGTCGTCCGAGGGCGAATGCGCCATCACAATAAGAGACGCACTGCAGTCTTCAGCCGTAGGCCTACTTTGTGATACGATGTAAAACAAAAATGGTTAAAAGACAAAAGATGGACGATTTCAACACAAATCAAATTCATCTAGAGACTCGTACAATTAGAGCAGCTTCAGTAGCAACAGACTTCGAAGTATTCAGTGCGCATGCGTCAGCCATGGACTGAGGTGCTATTTGGTTAGTTACCAAATTTGTCACAAACTAGAGCACCATGCACCTCATTTCACGGCTAACGGGCACACCGAGAATTTGCAAAGTTTCCGTGTCCACAAATTTGCGGCTATCTAGTTACGGCTACGGTTGGATTGCTGTCTCATCATTCGTTGAAGTATAGGGAGTCTGTAGCAACACTCTTAGCAACAGCCGCATCAGTAGCTGTAGCCGCCAATTCGGATACGGCCTACTAGACCAGGAAAAGGACCGGTGAGTGGGACGCCCGCTATCGTCTATAAAAAAAAGTCCCGCAAACTCGAAAAATTACCTGTTAACAAGTTCCATGATGCCCAGACTGAAATGCAATCAATACCTTCACGATGAGGAAATTGCTTATTTTAATAGCCGCAAACAAATTTAGCCCCGTACGGGGGCGGCAGGAAAAGCCTATTCCCCAACCTCTTGCCCCCCCCCTTGTCTTTGCCTCGCCTTGCCCCACCCCATGCAATGGAAATATCAAGTTTATTACACCATTAAGCCCGATGTAAACGAGTACAAGACACTTTGACAAAACACAACACCATTTTTGCTTGCTATTTTCACCGAAACGTGACCACCACATTTTGATGATAAACATTTCACACGTTTGTTGTAAAAACGTGTTTATTGACAGCTGGCGAGGCTCAAATCTTTTTTCAAAATATAAATTGTAAAATAAAAAACAACCCCCCACACACAGAAGTGCGTTCCCCTTTAAAAAAAAAACACAATGTAAACGCTGCATCATTTCATGAACTCAACGATACGTGACTCGGGCGAAGATTTAAATTGATTGCAAGCAGCTCGCTCGGTCCTAACGACATCAACATTATAAACAAACGCAGTAAGAGGCCGGGACCCGACAACGTGTGTATGTTCAAGGTAATTACATCAACATCGGAAGTGAGACGAGTTCCTGGCGTTCACTAAAGAGACTTTTCGTCTGCCTGCTGACAACAAGCCCCCCCCCCCCACTCCTCATCTTTTCACTCTTGATTTCGGTTGCTATAATACGATTTGTTGGAGCAACGTTTGTGCACCGTGCCATGGAATGGACTTCATGCTTATGACGTCATTTGAGTAGGGCGCCCTCGGCATGAGGTCAAGAGAAGGTTGCTCATTGGCTGATCAAGTGCCCCGCGCGTCCAAAAAGATGTGTGTTTTTTATTGTTTCATCACCGTTTTAAAGGGACACCTTCGGATTGGGCGCGCTTTGGGCTATAGAAGCGTTGTATTAAATTAATATGGCTGTGTAAAGATGTTCTAAAAGTAGAATATAATGATTCACACAAACGTTCTTCAAAATCGTGTGGTTTTTCTTTTTTACTTCGAGAACTAACACGGTCCGTCAGTTTGTATAACCAAACTGTTGAGTCCACACAAATCCGGACCGTGAATGTGTGAATCATTAGGTATGCTAATTTTAAAGTAGGCTATCCCTCAAACTATATTTTGTTTCATAACAAACGCTCTTATAGCCCAAAAGCGCCCAATCTAAAGCCAATGAGTCTCAAGATGGCGGCGCGGTGAGTGGTGACGTCATGCATAAGGCCCAAACTTGCGCATTAGTGGATGAGTTTAAATGGAGAGGGAGTACCATTTTTTAAGAGGTTTGATCTTGGAGGAGGCAGAGTGTCCGAGGAGTGAAGAGTGCCCATTTACTGAAAGCCTGCATGCTACAACGTTCAGAAGTGTGATTTGTGTTCTCAAAACAGCTTGCCCCTAGCCTGGTTAGCTCGGGGACATCAACACAACAAACTGATGAGAAAACTTGACTTATGATGATAAAACAACACCATTAATACAAACGTTACAACAACAAAAATACAAGGGGACAGTATGTGGGAGAACACTACAAAATGATTTTCTGTTTTTGATCGTCAGACACTTTCCCACAGGACTCACGCTCCGGTGTTTCAAATCAGCAATGTCGGGGTTCGAGTCCTGGTCTTGACACTTGCATGACACTAACTTGATTGTTACATGAACAGATTTAGGCCCCCGAAGTAAGCACGTATCGATCGTGCAATCCAAATCTGAATGCGTTTTCCCACTAAACGTGACCGACTAATTGATGAAAATTACACACATTCTGTTCGGCGTGTTTATTGAAAACAATATTTCGTTATCCACTCTCAGCCTGCGCGGAAAATCAATACACCACGCAATGCAATGCCTTTAGATTGTATTAAAAGTCATATCTGACAAATGACTACTGCCCACTGGCTATATGATGCGCAAGAGTTGAAGATGGCTGCAGACTTGATTCATTGAGCTAAAGATTACGGGTTTAGTGTTACGATTGGGGGAGATTTCATCATCACCGCGCTGATTGTGCCTTTAGCTTTGAATTGAAATGATCCTGGGTCCAATTTCATAGAGCTGCTTAAGCAGAAAGTATTGCTTAACAATTTTCTGCTAAGCAGAAATGAGCAGAATACCGGTCACAAATTGTACATGTGACATGGTAGTTTGGCTGGTAACCTTCTTTTGGTAAGCATAATTTTGTTGTGCTTAGCTACTTTTTGTGCTTAAGCAGCTCTATGAAATTGGGCCCAGGTCACTTTGAGAGAGCCACGATTCCGCCAGGTGGGTTTTCATCTTGACCACGTGCGCTCATAATAAGCTCCAGGACCGGTCATCCGTCTGGAGGACCTGAGATTAATCTTGCACCTGCTGGGACAACTTGATTGTCTTTCTCGATAGCACGCGCTCTCTTAAGGATAGGGTCGTGGATTGGTATTTAATACTCCAACAATTAATTATCATAAAAACTATACTTGGTGAGAAGCACACTGCAGCTGCTGATAGTATAAACTATTTTGAGAAAGGATTCACTTCACGAAGTAATATGGTTTTGTTGGAGATTTTTCACACAAAAACATATATCTGAGAAACGATTCATGCATGAATCGTTTTCTCAGATTTCTGAGGGTTGGTAGTGTCCGCTCGCGAATGCTGCGGCCGGAGATGCAGTTGGTACCCGCTGTCACCTCGCTAAAACGTGGATGGATTCGACGTTTTTGTGAAAAACACCATGGCAGTATTTTTGCTGTTTTCTCGGCAAGTATAGACACTGTGTTCAACTGAAACTTTCACATGTAACTTTAATTGTATCTTTGTTGAATCAGCATCACGTTGACAACAACCGATCTCTGACCATACCTTTAGGCATGTCCGCCATAAACGATTTGGGGTTTAAGACAACGTACTATTAAAAATCAAACTTAATCTCACCACCTGCTGCAGGGATATACAAACATAATAATAACAATGTCAATGATTTCTGTGTGGTGAACTGTTCAGTCGAGGGAAATATCAGTTGAAGATAGAGACGTCATGTTGAACAAGTACAAGCCCCAGGAAAAACAGCTTTAAGCATTAATACAACATTAGAGCGTGTCACACGGCAACATGGAGGCATAGCCAGATATTTTCATGGGGTGTAGGCGGGGCAAAGACATAACTTGTGTGTGTGGGGGGGGGGGGGGGCGGGGGTAGTCAAACCATCATTGTGGTTCTTCGTGACAACAACGATTTGTGTATTCTTTCGAACTCATTTTGGGGGAGTGGGGGAGGGGGCAAGGGTTCTGAGCCTAGGCTTTAGCACCAAAGTCCCCTATCACCCCCTCCCCCAATTACACCCGTACTGCACATCAGATAAACGATTGTGATTACTACAACAGAAACTCAATGAAATGTCTGCTACACCCGTATGACCCCCCCCCCCCCCCCCCCATAGATGAATACTTTTTTATACTCTAGACACACGCGCACAGTGCGACATACCGTGGACGATCTCTGCGCAGCACTAACACTTCACTATTGATTTGTCATCCACATACGTTTTAATGGCGAATGCATATTCGGCAACATGTATGTTGTTGCTAGGACGAATGGAAAACGCTGAAACGTTTTGCGAAATCGCATAACTTAGTTACTTATTCCGTTTGCCACAAGGGATAACATTACTCCGAAAGAGTAATGGGACACACATTTTGTCATGATGGTATGGCGCACACTGCCTTGAATAATGAACTGGGGATAAATTGGGACAGGGAACATACACTGTCAATACTGTAGACAAACAAAAAATTGTGTGACGTGTATGTAATAAATACAATTCACAGGCCACTGGCCATGCAAAGTCACCGAAAGTTTCATGCCATTTCTCTGCGCATAGTATGCGGCACGACTGACTAGCAGTTACATGGACGAGTAGGCTACGTCACAAGATGTCACTTTGTTGTTTTAATTAAATACACGACGGCTGTTCATTTGAGAAAAAGACAAAGAGCATGCCAACATTTGAAAACCTAAAAAACAATCGCTATATTTCTTACTATTTGCAAAGGATGTTTTCTGCTATAGTAAGTAAATTTATAGAGCCCCCCTAATGTAAAAATGCCTTAATATAATTTTGAGCAACTTCCTAATCTCCTTATGTGTATTATAACCTAATTGACATCACTTGTGAATTTCTGTAGACGTTTAAAAACTTTCCTCTTTTATCTGGACAGCTAAGGGCGCTGTCGCAGTGATGTCATCTCAGGAAGACGATTAATGTTTTATTTCTGATAACAAATGAAATTGTGAACACAAAAATGTGCTTGTTAAGAGAATGTCGATAACAAGTTGCACTTTGGCTCACTGCAATGAACTGGAACACAAACAAATCACTAAAGAAAAGAAAGCTTACGAAAGCGAAATTTCTAAATTCTGTCCTCTATTTGTGCATAAATCAATTACAACACTTCCAAAGTCAATTGCCTGACGTGACCTCACCCTTTTGTTTATGAATATGGAAAATTTGAATTTGTTTAAAATACAGAAAGGTACCAAAATACCACTAAAAAAATTCTAAAAATAAGGTGAAATTGGACACAAAGATACATCTTCCTCAAGGATTGCATTAAAAAAAAAAGATATTTCAGTGACCCTATACTGAGCTGTCTTTTGGTAATCAGGTTGGCTCAACGGTTTATGTCCCCTGCGTCTTTCACTTCTGTTGACCCATTTCGAATGCCGCCTCAGACTGAAGCCTTGCATGTAGATTGGGTTTTCAGTCCCATCCTGATTGCGTGGGGGTTTCCCCATTGGGGCTGTTTCCTCCCACGTTACATCTAAAACTGAACATTCTTCTCGTTACCTATTCACCATTCCGTCATTGGCGCTCGCGGTGTTGGGTGACTGCGTAAACGTGTAATTAGATAAAATTCTCACTTTGTCAAGGTTCTATTGTCTTAGTAAAATAAACCAAAATGATTTTGATGACTCTGCATTCTGTTGCTCTGCTTTTCTGCAGATATAGGCCTAACTACAAGGCACCCTTTCCAACAATCTCTGCAGACAGTGGCAGGATTGTTTTGACAGGCAAAAAAGCACAGTTATAAAACAAAAATGTCCGAGAATATTGCACCTTTCCCCTAAAAATGGTTCAAGTTAAAGAGGCACCTCGCCTTGAGATCTCTCGCAAAAAAATGTGCAGTTTGGAATTGTTCCTTGTCCCTTTTTAAGAGCTGGATATGCACTCAATCACCTACAGTGTGATGTATAATTAATTAATGAGCAGTGATATACAAAATAAAAATTTGCCTCTGGAACTACAACCAGTGGAATAATTCGAAAATTTTGATCCCACAAAATAGCCTACCGCGCTGTCGTGAAATGGAACGAAAGCCACACAATTTCAAGGGATATTCGTGTGAATCATTATATTCTACTTATAAAATGTATTTTCCAACCATATCCATTTCATATTCATTTCATAACAAACGCTTTTTATAGCTCAAAGCGCCAAGTCCGAAGGCAACATGCCTCCTGTAATCAGTCAGCAGCACCAGAATCAACATGTGCGGGGCAGTTTCGAGATATCCAATCACCTATGGCAAAGGATACCCGTTAGTTAGAAATCAGCAAGACGACCAAATAAACAAAGACAGTAGGACCTATAGGTCCTCCAAATGCACTTCGCCCGGAAGAACGTCTTCCGGGCGATATGCACTCGGTGACAAGAAACGAAACGTCGATATAATATCGGATTGCAATTCGTAATGTATTTTGGCACTTTACGCGCCAATTTTTGAAGCACGATAAAGAAATCCTCTAACAAAAGGTTTTCAAAAAACACCTGCTGTGGCATGCATGCGATCTTCGAATGCAAAAAAATAAATAAATGAGAAGCTTAACTTGACAGCGATACGGTTTTTCTATTGGACTTCGGGAAATAAGCCATTCAAAAATCGTGTCTTTGACACGCGAGCCCTTCCTCACTCAACCGCATTGACGCTATCCGATGACGAAAAGCCGTTCTACTGCGATCTGGACCCAATTTCATAGAGGTGCTTCCGCACAAAAAAGTAGCAAAGCACAACAAAATTATGCTTACCAGAATATAGTTACCAGCCAACACGCCATGCCACATGTACCATATGTGTGACTGGTATCCTGCTCATCTATGCCAAGCGGGAATTTGTTAAGCACAATTTACTGCTTAAGCAGCAACAATTTAATTGGACCTTCAGCACAATCACGCCAGCTGTGCTTAAGCACAAAATGGTAGCTGACCCCAAAACAATTTTGCTTACTAGAATACATTACCTGCCATAATACCATTACCGCATATAACCGTCTGTGACTGGTTTTCTGCTTAGTTTTGCTATATGCTTAAGCTGCTCCCAATTTCGGTGCTTAAACGGCAAGCAAGCTTTTCTGCATACTTTAACGGACAAAATTTGCTAATGACTGACAAGCGCTAGCGAATTTCACAGGTTAGTAAGAAAATTATGAGGACAGCTTGAGTTCTTATACGATGATGGATTTGCATTGTTACGCCAGTACTTGCTTACAGTAAGCAGCAGCAGGTTTGCATACCCTTCACTCTAAACAACTTCCGGGTCAGAATTGACCCAGATTCTTGTCCCCGGGGGGGGCCTGACTATTTTCTGGGTTAGGCTGACCCGGAGAAACTGGTTTTAAAAAGCAGGGATTTTGACGAGGATTGTACGTCAATTTGACCCCCTTTCCGGTCATTTTGACGCAAATTCCGGGTCAAACTGACCCAGAAATGGGTGAGACCCCACTGGACCCGATCCGGGTCAAGTCTGACCCGAGATATGTCTTTAGAGTTTCCTCTGATGACGGTTGAAAGCGCTATAAATATGCTACCACAATAAGGTATCCACCTAAAATACACTAGTTCTTGGTTTTGAACTTTATTTGAAAAGTGAACACAAGCTAATTTCGTTCGTGTCTTTCTCGAAAGTGTAGCCTCTTTTTTTAAAGAAGGGCTGCCGGTTAATAAAGGCTAAGGAACATTTTCTTCCTAAATTCTCAACGGGCAAGAGCATGGCGGAGAAAATTAATCAGGTCGACATAGGCAGGGGTCAAAACGTTTTCTATGAACTTTTCACTATAGCCTCTGCCATTTGTTGCATTCAACTTCCTGACAATAAGGCAAGAGATTCACAATGACAGTGTCCGCGGGGAGTTTGCACGGAGTAGACTTTGAAAAAAGAAGGTCGATGTTGACTTAGAGTGATTCACAACGCCACGCAGAAACTCGAGTTTTGAAGCAAGAGAAGCATTTCAAAGCCTCGTTTGTGAAAAAAAACGAAGACTTTGTAAAATTAAACTGACTTATTCTTCGTCTAAACGTGGATTCTATATACAAAGCAGACATTTTCATTGTGGGGTGGGGGAGTGTGGGAGCAAAGACATAATTTAGAAGGGGCTATTTAATGTATCGAACCATTCAATTTTGTGCGGGGGTTTTTTCGTCACACGATATCATTTTGGAGGCAAGAGTTTCGAGCGGCGGGGCCCCCCGGTTATGCCACCGTAAGGCCGTGTTCGAGTCAAGCGACTTCGGCTATGGCTGTGATCGTTGGCTTGAGAGACAACGTACGGTTGAAGAATAGAACATTTCAGCGTTCTTGCCAAAGTCATACTGCCGAAGGCGTCTTATTATTAATATAAACCAGGTCACCTCGATGGCGTACGTAGTGCAGAGCATGCACAGATTTTCGAGAACAATTTCGTTCCCCAAAGTCTCCTATGAAAGTTGCACAGCCCGATGTTCACGCCATTTTTAAATTTCACAAGCGAACGCACTATAAAGGGAGTTTTAGGTAAAGAAACGAACAACACTTTACTTTTGACATTTGAAGTCTGCGTAGCATGAAAGAAAGTGCTTAAAAAAAAAACACACTTTTTAGAATTACAGCATTTTCAAAACGATTCTTATTGGCCAAACGCGCAGCTTATCAGACGATCTCTAGATCTCGTGTACTGAATCATTTGGATTGTTTACTTCAAATTGCAGGAAAGAGTTTATGCGTCCCACACCTCTTTAAAATACTCTCACATGAGGAGTAACATTTCACAGAAAAAAAATTACTGAGATGTTTATTGTAATATTCAATCATAGGAAAACAATTTGCATAGATAATTCATTTGATTTTATATTTAAAATATATAGTAGAGGTTACCCTCATTGCCATATTTTCACAAAATCTAGTTCAAGAAATAGACGAATGACTTCTGTCTGGTGCCCCCCCCCCCCCCCCCCCACCCTAACAAAGGTACATGTATCCCCAAAACGAACGGCCACTATAGGGCTAGCTAGTTTAGGCCGTGTCTGTCCGAAACGGCAACTTCGGCTACAGCTACGGCTACATCGCGCGCGTCTGCCTATTCTTCAACACTGGCAGACGCGCTGATCTAGCTGTAGCTGTAGCCGAAGTTGCCGTTTCGGACACGGCCTTAGTTAGTAGAGCACTTGCATGTAAATCCAAAGGTCACAGACTCAAATCCTGCTCCTAAAATAAATAATAATGAGGCCGTGTCCGAAACGGCGACTTCGTCTACGGCTACAGCTAGATCAGCGCGTCTGCCAGTGTTGAAGATTAGGCAGATGCGCGCGATCTAGCCGTAGCTGTAGCCGAAGTCGCCGTTTCGGACACGGCCTACCAACTGTTTTAATATAATGTATATTCGGTTTGCGGTAACACCATGAGTATATCTATGTACAGTGCTGTGTAGATTTGTTCTTTGGGGACTAGGTCTTGCTTTATTCCTGCCGCGGAGATTTCAGAAATCCGGGAGACCACTTAGTTCTGAAAAGAACTGTACCTGGGCGGAAGGTAGGAAATCGGCTGGGACTACTACTACTTTCACTTAGTGGATCGAGGGAACTTCTCCTTATTAACTTCACTGCCGCGGAGTGAGTTCTTAATTGGTCTCAACGTTTCGACTAGCTTGCTCTAGTCATCGTCAGGAGACTGAAGATGTATTTAGCGTCCAACACCTTCAGGAGAAAGTCTCTAAGCGTTAAGAAGAACAAAACAAACAAACAAAATAAGAGAACAAGAGAAAAACTGCATATACGATGCGCTGAACAGAAATGCTTTTAGTCTTGAAATGTGTGACGGTGGTAGCTTGTTTGATGTGTGACAGTGTAAGCATGTTTGCTAGTCATTATTTCTTGGTTCAACCCAACATTTAAGTTTGGAAAAAAAAAACAGTTCACTACTGAACACTTCATCAGCTAAAACACACTCTCTAGTAGAAATTTCAGTAAAAGAAAAAAAACTTGGAATAACGGGCAGCATTGCATAATTATTCCTTCTTTGTCCCAACGTGGGTAAGTAACTACACTAACTCCATTACAAAGAGCATGTCAGAAAATATGTTCAATAAATAATTGTTTGGTTAAAAATACTCTTAACAAAGAAAAATAAAACCACCATATCTACATTGTGATCAGTTCATATTCTGTGTGAGTGGTTTCCACACATTTGGTGCCCCATATTATGTGGCATGGTGTACCCACCCTCCCCCCCCAAAAAAAAAAAAAAATAATAATAATAAAATAAAATAAAATAAAATAAATAAATCCTATTTTGTCTTTATTGTGTTCTGGGAATCTCTGGAATTCTTTAGAGGATTTTATGGGGGCGGGGACTTCTGTACAAAAGGAAAAGAGTGATATAACGTATGGGAACATTTTCTCTTTGTGGTGGGGGGGGGGGGAAGACACCCTCTGCCACATATCGGGCATGGTATATTTCCACAGATAGTAAACCCTCTCATACAAACATTTGGGTGCAATATTGAATCCATCAAAATCAGGCAAAACATGAGTTGTTTTTTTTTTTTAGGATTTGGTGAAGGTTAGGGTCAAAGGGAAATTCGTTACAGGTTTTGCAGCATGAAGTGGAAGATGGCTACAGACAGCAAGCTCAGTGCAAGATGGCCGACACAGGCCCAAGCTGGTGGTGTAGATGCCAAGTTGAAGCACCATTGACTGCGGTCAGTAATTGGACGGGAGATCAGTCCGTATTATTGTCACGTCTGGTGGCCTGTCTTTGGCACGATCTAGGGCGACTGAACATCCAGCCTGCCTCTTTCGGATAGGTTTTATTTATTTTCTTTATTTATGTATTTATTTTATGACAGATCCTACAGCACAATTAGCGCCAAAAACAAGATGAGTAGGAGACTAGGAAGAAATGTTTACTTTTAGTTGGGAAGAAAAAACAACAACAAACATGCACATGGGTAGAAATGAAATCTCAATCCAACCAATGCAAAGCTCAGGTCTGAGGTGGGATTCGACCCGGGGTCCACAGAGGTGAAAGGCAGGGAAAGAAAAGACTGAGCCAACTCAAAGACCTGGATCCCCTGGTAAAACTGCAGGCCCTGTGCAATCTGCACCACACATACAACACCCAGGACGGTTATTGTGCTAGACAAGGGGCTTGCCCAGGTGTTTCTGGATGGGCACATAATGCGCCCTCTCTGTGCAGAGCTTGAGTACAGTTTATGTGATGCGCATTTGAACATATTCATATCAAATGTGCTCAATTCAAACAAATTTTAGTTGCTTTAAGGTGAAATTATTACCTATATTCTAACAAGAAAAGTAGTTAGATTTTCTTGGCTAAGAGATATAGGTTGAGGCGAGAGCAAACATCTCTATGCGTGTGACAACGCCTGCAAACTTTTCAATGAACGTCGTAGTTCCCGCGTCCTGCATTTTTTTTGAGATGTGGTTATTCGGCTGGTTTGATGAGCTCCAACTCAGTTGCCCTCTTGAGGGCGCTCTCTGCCCTCCTCTTTACCCCCTCCATGGCTGGGTTGTCATCCTTGGTGAACGCCATCAGGATCTCCAGGAGGTTTGTCTCTATTGTGGTGGTGGCGTTCTCCTTGCTGCTCTCAACGATGTTCATCACAATGTGGACGGCACGCATGCGGATGTCAGGTTTTTCGCTGGCGCAAAGGCTCTGAAGGATTTCCAGCCAAGCTTTGACCTGCAAAAACATACAAACAATATCATGAAACCAAAAAAAATCACAGACCTGGGGTGGATTTCACAAAGAGTTAAGACTAGTCTTATCTCAAGTTAGGACGAGTTACTCGTCCTAACTTAGGACTAGCCTCAAGTTTTTAATAACTCCTAGGACTAGTCCTAAGCTAGGACTATCTTTGTGAAATCGACCCCTGGGCCCAATTTCATAGAGCATCTTAAGCACAAAAAGTAACTGAGCACAAAAAATTATGCTTACCGGAATATGAATACCAGCCAAAATGCCATGTCACAAGTACTATTTGTGGCTGGTTTCCTGCTTATTTGTGCTTAGCAGAAAAATGTAAAGCACCGTTGTCTGCTTTAGCAGCTCTATGACATTGGGCCCTGGAATTACATGGAGGCCATGGCTTCTCTTTCCCTTGTCTTGGCCTTGGTGCCCCTTTCAAAAATTTCCCATAGTGTTTAAGATTTCCCAATGGAAGTGCCCTTTGCAAAACGAACTTGGCCTCGTCCTCTTAAAGCTGAAATGACAGGCCTGCATCGGATGTTCACACAAAAAAGCCCCCTCTACAAAAAATAAAATGCTGTATTGCCATCGAACGCCCTTAATCACTATCGGCCATCTCTATGTCCTACTCCCTCAACACAGGGTTATGTTGGTGTGCAACTCTGTTGGTGCACTGGGTGCAGTGGAAATTCTGTGCCAATGTACCTTTGAACTGTGACAGGAAACTCGGCTGGAGTACGATGTTGAAGATGGCAGCCGGCACCATCTTAAAAACATTATGCGTAAAAGCTCGGGCACCAGATGAGCTAGAAAAACGACACATGAGTACTGGCCCCAATTTCACAGAACTGCTTGCACAGAAAATATTGCTGATGTTACCAGTCACAAATGGTACATGTGACATGGTAATTTGGCTGGTAACCTGAATCTGGTAAGCATGATTGCTTTGTGCTTAGCTACTGTTTAAGCGGAAGAAGCACATTGAAATTGGGCCCTGCTCAGCTCAAAACTCAGTATGAGTGAGCTTTCAGATTGATTGATTGGTTTTGTTGTTTTTTGTTCTTTTTTTCTTTTAACCAACCCTGTACCCCGTCTTTAAGAACCAATTGCTGGGTTGTCGCTCACCTGCAAGATTTTATTGCAGACCTCTTCAGACTGTGACAAGTAGGCCAGGGTGCCCGAGGCGGCCTTGACTAGTCCTTCATCTTCCTCTCCGCAGTAGAGAATAAGAAGCTTAACTCTGTCATTCTCGCCCAGAAATTTCTCCGCAGCCTGTCAAAAAAATCAAAAAAATAAAATGATTGAAATGGAGTTTCTAAATCTTGCCCATAAGGATTCCCATCAATCACTCCTCGTTTTCTTGAAAAAAGAAGAACACAGCAACAACTCAACTTGATGAGATGAACTCCTAACTGGAGGTCATTGGACACTCTCTAAGAGGTTTGAGGTTGGCTTTATTCATCGAACGATCAAAGCGTGTCTCGACGGCGTGATGCACTCATTACTAGGTCATTCTAATCCATAGATTTAAGTTATCGCTCACACATAAAGGTAGCATTGATCGTTTGGTTTTCAAACAGAAAAAACAAATGTGTAATTTCTATCCGAAAGCTTACTTGTTACAAAGATGGAAATGGTAGTATACATGAATCCTTTCTCAGATTTCTGAGGGTTGGTGTCCCCTTCGCAAATGCTGAGATCAGAAATGTGGTTGGTACCCGCTGTCACCTCGAAACTGGGCCAAATTTTAACTTCAAAGAGCTGCTTAAGCACAAAAAGTAGCTGAGCACAACAACATTATGCTTACCAACATAAAGTAAGCAATTTTTTGCGCTTAACCAGCTCCATAAAATTGGTAAGCAAATTTGTCTGCTTTCTTAAGCAGAGGAGTTTATTCAAGTGCAAGTGTATTTCGCAGGTTTGCAAGAAAATGAGGCGACAGCTTGGGCGTCCACCATGGATTTGCATTGTTACGTCTGTCACTTGCTTACAGTAAGCGCTGGAAGGTTAGCATGTGCTTTTCTGTGCTTACTTGAAGCAGGACCACGAAATGTGTTCCAGTAAGCAAAGTGTTGCGCTTACTAAAGCAGAAAAACTTCAATAAGCAAAAGTGTTTTTCATAAAGCGACCGAGAAGATTTGACAGCATGTGTGCGCGTTGACAATGGAGTTACACTGTTACACCACTCATCTGCTTATTACACAAGAACCACTATATCTAGGTACCTGTTGCTTTTGCTTACGTTGAGCAGTGTTTGTAAAACAGAAATTCTGCTCACGGCTGCTCCATAAGCAGAAAAGATCTGCTTACAAGCTCTATGAAGTTGGGCCTGCATTATATGAAATTGAACGAAACCGCCATGAACGTGTGGAGCCTGGACTTCATGCTTCATTTGTATTGTATTTATGTATCTGTTTGGATGAAAGTTACCACATTACCGTGATAATACAGAGTTGTATAATGCTTCTATTTACAGCTGTCCCCAATTCGAGGCTCCACACACCATTGATTGACCATGCAAAGGACGAACAGCCAGGGATCACACCCAAGCCTATGATACAACCTGGGAAGCAGCAGAAGATTATTTCTTTTATGCATCCAATTTTTCCGTTTTATAATGGCTTTAGGAATTTTGTATTACATCTACCCTTATGTAATCTAGGGAGACCGCCAACATTAGAGCTGACGTAGATAGCTTAGTTGGTAAAGCGCTGACACATTAATCCGGAGGTTGTTGGTTCGAATCCCGCTCTTGTCAGTTTTTCTTTGTTCGCCCCAAAATTCTAAAAAATTTACCCAGTCAGTTTCCCATGTGGTTTATTACTTACTTACAACAACAAAAAACCTGTGAACAAAAACCTGAAATGGGGAAAAGACCTACCTCTTCACTGGTGACCAAATTGCACATACACTCGGTAGCAGCTCTTTTAATCATGTCATGGTCCTCATACATGTAGTTCTCAATCTGAGGGAAACCTTTCTCCTTCAAGATTCGGTTCCTGCGGGAAGCAACGAAAAGTGTTTATGGAAAAGCCGCTGAGAAATGTATTCGTATGACCAAGATTATGTCTATTTTTATTGAATTGATTATGTGTAAATGCTGTTTTTTAATTGTATTGTCTGTTAAGATAACTACAGGTTTTTATTTGTTAAGATAACTAGTTTTTTAATGATATTGTGAGACAACTATTTCAAATTCTTGAGATTATTTTTAAGCCTCTCTGTTTGCGGTAACATCTACTTTGCTGTGTAGATTTGTTCTGTGAGAACTTGTCTTGCTATTCATTTCACTACTGCAAAGTAGATTTTGGAATTCGGGAGACTACTTAGTTCTGAAAAAAACTGCCCTGCTTTTGAAGTACTACCTGGGGAGGATAGGAAGTCAACCAAGACTACTGATTTTACCTAGTGGATCGAGGGGACTTCTCATTTAACTTCATTTCAATGGAGTGAGTTTTTAATTGAACAAGATTTTTTAACATAGTTATAAATAAATTTGTAAAATAAATATGAGGACAAACATAAATATCAATATATTTACCCACCTAAACCAAGAAATAAATATAAAGAATATTATTTTTACATTATTTTATATGATCAAGAATGATGGCTTCGCTTAAAGAGTTTAAAATACATAAGTTCTTAAATGGTTTCTGTTACAACTTCATGAAGGCAAACATAAATATTAATTCATTTACCCACTGGAACCCAAAGATAAATACCAATAAGAGTATATTTGTTGTGTTTACCGATACACCAACGTGTATTAAGCACTGTATACTGAGTACTTTCCCTTAGCCCTGTGACAAAAAAAATGCAGGCATATTACTAAGATTTCTCCATGTACTCAGGTGGGATTCGAACCCACGAATTGCCATGCTAGAGCAGATGTCTTACCGCCAGACCACTGAGCTAGCCCGGTAGCTAGAGGCAGTCTCCGTGGTCTAGTGGTAAGACATCTGCTCTAGAATAGCAAAGACCAAGGGTTCAAATCCCACCTGAGTAATATGCCTTGTTTACATGACTCAGGAAAGTACTAAGTATAAAATTCTGTACACAAATAATAATAATATATTGTATTTGTATAGCGCCTACTGCAGGCCAGCCTCTAAGCGCTTAACATTCAGTATTTTCCTGCAAGGTGTTTGGGGCTACGTTTGAAGTATGAGACCTACTCCTTTACATAGCACCTTGTAATGGTTTACAAGGTGCTGTGGCGCAATGTGCAGCCAATCAAACCAGGAACACCGGGGCGGACCCCTTCTCTTTACGATAAGTGCACTGGGTTCTTTTACGTGCGTTACACAACACACGGGGCCAACGGCTTTACGTCCCATCCAAAGGATGGAGCAATAATGGTTAAGTGTCTTGCTTAAGGACACAAGTGTCACGACCGGGACTCGAACCCACACTCTGCTGAGTTGGAAACACCAGAGCTTGAGTCCGGTGCTCTTATCCGCTCGGCCACATCACGCGCACAAATCAGTGTATGGGTGAAAACACAATATAATCAACCCTGTAAAATACCGTAATTATACAATGAGAACATACATGTATTTCAAAGATAAATAACACAGATTACCATAATGAATAGTAAAAATGATCAAAGTCATACATTGTCAAACATGAGATTGAGATGCTACACATAAAATATTGACCAGGAATCCAACCTAAACTGGATGCTCTTCATTGGCTTGAAGACAAGTTGCATTATAAAAACACAGTCAGTTCAAGGTGTGAAAAGTAAACATACTTTACTGTAAAATGCATGGGTATCAAAACACTCTTGGGAAAAGATGGCAAGAGAAAGAGAAAAAGACAAAGAGAATACAAAATATTTACAAGGATAAATACATTAATATATCAGCAACTCATTGAAAATTGAACAATTTGTATTTCAATAAAACAGACTCTCACAACCATCGGATTGAAATAGGGTTGTGCATAAACGGTTAAACGGAACTTGTGACTTCCGGTTAACTGTTTAACCATTTACAACCGATTCCAATCCAAATTGAGAATCAGACCTATGGTGCAGGGTACCCAAGATTGTCGGTGCTGGCTCTCTACGTTGTTTGTGTCTTTTGAGCCCACCTGTAAAAGGAACAAAGGTCAATGTACTTCCCAGGATTAAAAAATCGAAAACTATGGACCCCTTGCACACACGCCACACGCGGCTGTGCCACACTCACCACTTTGGGATAAGCGTGTAAACGCCGCATCGCACAAAAATCGCACAACATTGTGTAACACACAGGAACATTGACTCCCTAAATAGCACAACCAAGATTACTGTGATGACCTCAGCTGAATTTGGTCAATACCAAGTCTTGCTCATCATAAAACCGCAGTGCGGCGGCACATACTATAGGTGCTTGACCTGCACACTGCGGTTTTAAACTCACCTCACGGACTCGCTGATCCCCGCCATGTTAGTCAGAGCCATCAGGGCTTCAAAGTTCTGCAATCCGGTCCGGTCAATATGAAGGAGGGACATGAGGGGTCGCACTGCCTCAAGGCACTGTGTGGTTTCAATACAAAGTACCAAGAGTGAAAATGAATGAGAAGAACATTGAGAGTACATTGTAGTACTGGGGTAATAGGATGGCAGGTAGGTGGTGGCATTGTGCATTTGATGATACAAGCATGGAATTTGGAACACAGTCAGAGTATGTCAAGAGAAAGATATTTGGCTACAGGGCCATCCCAGATTTGTCCTTTAAATAAAAATCTAGGTAGAAAAACAAGCAATGGCAGCCATTTTGATTAACAAGCAATGGCAGCCATTTCGATTAACGAGCAACGGCAGCCATTTTGATTAACAAGCAACGGCAGCCATTTTGATTAACAAGCAACGGCAGCCATTTTGAATAACAAGCAATGGCAGCCATCTTGATTAACAAGCAACAGCAGCCATTTTGATTAACAAGCAATGGCTGGCATCTTGATAAACAAGCAATGGCTGCCATTTTGAATAACAAGCAACGGCAGCCCAACAGCAGCAAAATTGCTTGTTTTTCTACCAACATGTGTAACCAACAGCTTTCTCATGGCACAGTCTGATTGTGTGCCAAATTCCATGCAATATTTTCCACTATAACTAAAAAGATTGGTGAAAACATAAAAGACAAAGTTCAAAGAAGAAAAGGATATAAAGTAAATAAGACAATGAATGACACAAACTCAAATAGGAGAAATCTGTGGGATAAAAAGAAGGCACAGAATGTATATATGGCAAATACTAAACAGAAATGCACGGTTTCTAAACAAAAAGGGCTTAAACCATTAAATGTCAAGACTCACCCTCTGTCCTGGGAATGCCAGTTCTGGATTTATAGCGATACCAATCCTGGCGAGGGCCTGAGCAGACCTTGTCTTTCCTTCCAAGGTCCCATTATTGGCTAGAGGTATGAGGGCTTTGGCGCCACCTTGCTGCACAATGAGTCCCCGGTCGTCTTTGCCTTCGGTCAAGGTGAGGAACACCCTAAACAGGAAGATGACATTAAGCATTAAAGATAGGGTCATAGATTAGTTCTTGTCAGCGTAATGCTGATTTACTGGAAAAATTATTTTAAAAAGATACAATAAAAGTCACATGTGAAAGTTTCTGCTGGATACAGTGTCTACTTGCTGAGAAAACAGCAAAAAAAAAACTATCACAGTATTTTCACGAGAACGCCAAATCCATCCGCGTTTAGCGAGGTGACAGTGGGTACCAACTGCCTCTCTGGCTGCATCATTCGCGGACAAACACAAACCCTCATAAACCTGAATAAACGATTCATGCATGTATCCTTTCTCTGATTCAGATGTTTTTATTGATTTCCAACCATCGGGGGCATTTCAGATGAAATAATTTACGACACAAAATGTAAAATTTCCCATTTAACTAGAGTAGTATCTTGCCTGCCAGAAAATGCCCTGGATTGAAGGCAAACTTTTAGTAAACAAAGGTAACATGAACTCTACAAATAGTAAGTAATTGTTAGTTTAGTACAAAGCCCCCTAAAATTATTTCTTTGCACCTTTTTGCTGCCCCCCCACCCCAATTATAAATACCCATTTCCGGCAATTGTTAATGCAAAACGAAGAAAGAAAACAAACACAAATTAAAGGGAAATACACTCTTAAGAAATAAACAAACAACAACAAAACACAAATTCCACAGAAAGGAACTGAAACTGCACAGAGAATCATAGCAAACCTTGCCACCAATTCTCTGCAGTTCTCACTCTCCGCCTTAGCTAGGAAGACGAGTGCGGTGATCACACCTTCCTTCAACAGCTTCCTGAGTCTCTCCTGCAGGTATTCTTTACTGTCCTGCAACCAATGATGAAAATAGAGGAGAGTCAAGATTCAAATTTTATTCAATCACGTTAATGAACATGATAATTTTCTTCCCAGTGGATCTTATAAAAACATTACAAATAACTAGACAGGAACTCTTAAATAAAACATTAAAAACACAAGGAAAGTACAAGACAATTCACTCAAACCAGAAAACAAATATAACATATGAATGTAGAATAAAACTGATTAAAATCACAAAATCACCACAATGAGGGAAAAAGGGAGATGATGGCAGTTTAAAGGGGATGAGGGGTAGGGGTGGGCAGTATGCAGCAGGGGGAAGGTTGGAGGTACTGGAGAAGAGGGAGGGGGGTCGGATAAAATAATATGCAAACCAATATCTAGTTACACTTAGATTACAAATTTGAATAGCCCATGATAAAATTGAAGATTTTAGTCCATTTGTTTTAGAGGGTGAGTTGGTGAACTCTACCAGATCTGTTCTGAATAATTACAAAGTTGAGAGGATGGGTTAAGTCAGAGTATTTCATTGACATTAATAGTGACATGATTCTGTGCAGTTTCTTGGCTACCCTGAGAATAATTGTAACAAAGTTGTTGCATCCATTCAACATAATTGTACTTTAATTTTGTAAAAACGTTGTACAAGAACTCACTCAGAACCGAGTGCTGTGAAAAAAACTCCACAGGCAAATTACTCGAGTGGGGTTCAAACCCAGGAACTTTGCATTGCTAGAGCAGATGTCTTACCACTAGACCACCAAGCTAGCCCAAAAGCTAGAGGCAGTTCGAATCCTGAGCTAGGGGTACCGCACTGATTTAATAGATGTTAATTTTTGAATCTTTATCCCCGATGCAAAAATTTACATCTATTAAGATTAACCTCTGTATATTTGGTTTACAGTAACACTTTGCTGTGTAGATTATGCTCTTTGAGAACTTGTCTTGCCTTTTGTTCTACTGCCATGGAGTAGATTATCGGAATTCGGAAGACTTCTCAGTTCTGAAAAGAACTGTCCTGCTTATTAACTACTCCCTGGGCGGAAGGTAGGAAAGATTAATCTCATTTGTCTTATTAAGGGTGAGTGAAGTTCAATACTTAACAGAGTTTAAAGACACTTAACAGACTCAAACTCAATATTTGAAAAACGGGGGTTTTTTTTAATTAGAGAAACTACACAGTGAATTGAAAAACACAAGAGTGCTAGACTTGCCAGTTGTAAGTTTACAGGCCCCGATGCTAAAATCACTGGCTTCGGGACTGCGGTCCAGTCTAAATTTCAAACCCTGAATGTTAAAAAATAATTCTTTAAAATAATAACCAACTTCCTGGTGTATTTGTATTATTAGGTCTTACCTTCGGATGAGGTTCAGGAATGTGCTGCTTTGCGTACTGAGCCAGTTTAACCATCTCTGGCTCAAGTTTCTCGACATCGTAGCTGTTGGTCAGATTGACAAAGACTGACGCCACACTGTACAGCACTGTCTTGTCCCCGCTCTACAGCCAAAACAATTGAACAGCAACAGCACACGTTATACAAACACCCAAATAGATCCTTTTGACTGGAGGATTGTTGGTTGTGCGTCATTCATTACTCCAACCATTACTTGGCCACATCACAGACGGTGCATTTTGGTGCTATTCACCAAGCATTTCCATCCCATTCTTTTGTACTATTGCACGCCAGACCACACAATGCATGTGCAACAATAACAAAATACCCTCATAAGCCCAGTTCATACTTCCTGCGAATGCAAATTGCAATGTGAGTTTTGACGTCACAAGCTCGCAAAGAACAATTCGGAAGAGTCGAGCTGTGGGCAACTATTATGAAACATTCGCAACGAAAACAGAGCTGTGATGGCAAATTCACTTCGCACGAAGCATTTAAAGGAAGTATGAAGTGGGCTTTACACATGTATAGTGTAGTAGACTACTCCTAGTATTACTATTAAAACACGCTAAAGAGGAAACTTAATGACCGTTAATCCTGGTTTATTTCTAAGCTGTAACTTCCGTACCATGCATGTCATGTCATGCTCGAGCCAAAGATGGCGGCGCCCAGGGCGGGCTACGTGGCGTCACTCGACAACAACAATAGACTTGAGCAAGTCCTAATTCAATACATTACATATAGCAAAACATTTGAGAATGTTTGCGAAGATTTGCCAAATGTTGGTGGCGCACAACTCGTTCTGACATCTCTTTGGTTGTAAGACCAACAACCCATTGTCTTACCTTCGCTAACTCGATGAGTGCCTGTACTGCCGTTGGGTCGTTGATGACGTTCTCCTTGACGTCACCATCCAAAGAGAGAAAGGACAACCCTTCCGCTGCCCACTTCCTTAGATCATGGTCTTTCTTTGGGTTGACAAGGAATCTGTGGAATTTAAAGACATAAGTTTCACACATGTGTTTGTTAAAGACCAGTCTCAATTCAATTCAATTCAATTCAATGTAACATTTATTTCCGTACTCACAATAAGAAAATCATATGGACAAAAATATAGTAGTACACTACAAGCAAAGAGTAAACATGACCAATAATAATGATATTGAAACAAATGTAATAGTATAAGTTGTGAGTAAGAAGGCTGTTCAATAATAAGCCGAGACTTGTGGGGAACAGCCCTAGACAAAATACAAAAACAGTAAGCAAAGACAACAAGTTTTAAAGCACCTTGTAAACCCTTACAAGGTGCTAAGTAAATTGGTCTCATAATTTCTTCAAAAAGTTCCAAAACCCGTCTTAAAAAAAAAGTTTCTGTTTTTTCAAGCACCTTGAGTTACTTTTTTAGTATTTAGCTGGGCTATAAAAGACTATATTTTATTATTATATGTTATATTAGACTATATTTTATTATTATGTGCTATATTAGACTATATTTTATAATTATGTGCTAAATAAGACTATATTTTCATAACTATTATTATGGAATAAACGCTACCTACTTTTTGACTTCTTTGGCGAGTTTGACCGTTGACCCATCCGCAAAGAGCCTCGCGCTGGAATCAGTGCCACCAGCAGCTCCCAGCTTGCACATTCCCACCAGCGCTCGCACTCTGATGTTGTCGTTTGGGGATTTATAGCACTCCTTAATGATACCGATGCCCGTTTCTAGAATACCCGTGCATCTGTCCTTCTTGCTGGCTGCCTGGGCGATTGCCTCAAGAGCTACTTTCTGGGAAGAAAATATTGAACACAACGTCTGACGCACTGGCTCTTTGCTCTTCATGAATAACTTGTTTGTGGACATGGTTTTAAAATGTTGACATTTCTACAGTAGTGTCAACAGAATCAACATAATGATAGGGTGAAAACAATGAAAAATATAGCAGGCATTTGCATCGATTGTAATGTTCGTTTGAGGTTTGGGGGTACCTTAAAAGCCATTATATACCCTTATACGGTGCTACATGAATCAGTCTCATAATTCATAAAAAGTTCATTTGAATCCTGTCTTAAAAAGTGCCTCTCTTGAGCTCTTTATTGGTGGATACGTGCGCTATATAAAACTACATTATTATTATTATTATTATTATTACTATGTATATTCACACAAAGAGGACCACAGATGGAGTTGAACTTCGCGGGCAGTAACAACAGAGATCAGTGGACCAAACTAGGCGGCTTTAGGCTGGTTTGAAGAGACAGAGAAGAGGTGGGTATCGGTGGAAATTTTTTGCCATCCCCTTTATGCAAAGTGGGGAAGGATATTTGTACACTCAGCACCAAGATCGCAGTACACACAAAAATGAACTTCAGACCTACCTGGTGGAGAATGTTGTTACTTGCTGCCATGGCAACCATAACCTGGATGACACCCTCCCTGCCAATGAGACTGTTACCTACTTCGAAGGGACCCTGGAGCAAAGTTGTGATGGCCCCAATGGCCTCCATGTTGGATTCCATCGTGTTGACGTGAAACTTTTCCCTGCAGTTAAAGAACCATTCAATATCATCCGTTCTGGTTTTGAGTGAAAGATAAACTATGCCAGCCTGCAATAATGATACCATGTGGTGAATGTATACATACATGTAGTCAAACCTCCTACAGTCTGACAATTCAATATCATCCACTGTGGTTTTCAATGACAGATAAACTACATGTATGCCAGCCTGCAATATGACAGTAGAAATGGTGGGTACGTTAAAAGAGTACACAGTTAACTCTCCTACTGTCTGACCATTCAGTATCATCCATTTAGGTTTTAAATGAAAAATAATCTATGACAGCCTGTAATATGTTGAAGGAATACTACACAGTGCACAGTCAACCCTCCTTCTGTCTGACTATCCATTCTCATGCATTGTGGTTTTGAATGATAGATAATGATGGCAGCGTTCAATGATATCATAAGGCGAATGCATCTATACAGTACACAGTCAACCCTCCTACTGTCTGACCATTCAGTATCATCAACTTACTGTGGTTTTAAACTACAATGTATGCCAGCCTGCAATATATCATGCAGTACATGCATCTAAAAAACATAGTCAACCCTCCTACTGTTTGATCATTCAATATCATCCACTGTGGTTTTAATTACATGCCACCCTGCAGTATGATATCATGTAGTCCATGCATCTACACAGTACACAGTCAACCCTCCTACTATTTGACCATTGAATGATGAATGCACTCTGGTACCATGTGGTGAATGCATCTTCACAGTACACACATGTAATACAAATAACAAATAATAATAGTGGCTTCTTATATAGCGCTCATATCCGTCACTCAGTGATGCTCAAGGCGCTTCAACAATCAGTATTTTTTTGCAAGATATGTGGGGCTACGCTTCTGAGGGTATGAGACCTATTCCTTTACATAGCACCATGTAATGGTTTACAAGGTGCTGTGGCGCAATATGTAGCCAATCAAACCAGGAACACGGGGGCGAACCCCTTCTCTTTTCAATAAGTGCACTGGGTTATTTTACGTGCATTACACAACACACAGGACCAACGGCTTTACGTCCCATCCGAAGGACGAAGCAATCATGGTTAAGTGTCTCGCTTAAGGACACAAGTGTCACAACTGAGACTTGAACCTACACTCAGCTGATCAGAAACACCAGAGCTTGAGTTCGGTGCTCCTAACTACCAGACTACTCGGCCACGACACGCCACAGTTGGTTCTGTGCCCAGTTGCGCCACCATAAAAACCCTTTGCAGTCAAGTGGTTTCAAATGGTCTGTCAACTTGCTGAATTTTTTTTTACTAAAGAGCAGGAGGGACAAAAAAGTTCAATGGGCTTTATGACAGAAAACTGCTTACGTGGCGGTGGATAAAAGGTACCATTTATTGTGTTTCCTGTCATAAAGCAGTGGGAGTGACTGTACAGAAATGAAAAAAGTCCAGCAGTGATCCCCTTTTTTTATTTCAGAGATGAATTTGTATTAGTGTTTTATGACTGGGTGTCCAGGACTCAGACTTGATTTGCATGGTTGGTGACTTATCAGGCTCGACATGCAATATTGAGTTATCAATCAATCAACTTTTTAAAAAAGATTAACAAAATTGGTTCACAGCGAAAAAGGCAACAACAAAAAATTACAAGGCTAGGTGACAAAGGCAACACAGACTACTGATTTTGAGAAAATTTCTTCAAACTAAACTTACGTCACAAACTTATCGCACAGTTCATCGTAGTACTTCCTATTCTTGTCATTTTGCATTTCATCGTAGAGCTTAGACAGGGCAACAGCGGAGTGCATGCGAGTGTTTTGCGTTATCGGTAACCGCTTCAGCTCTGGTACCTGGCCCGCCACCGTCAACAGTTTTGTCAAACCTGTTGACAGGAAATAAGGACATGAAACAAATAATCATAATTATAACTCGTTTTGATACTTGCTTTTTTTACGGGCGCCGAAAAGCACTTGTCATTATTTATTTCCAGACAGGATATTATGAAGTTTTTGAAATACGAGACCCATTCATGTAACACCTTGTAAGGGTTAACAAGGTGCTGCGGCGCATTCAGCTGCCACTGCCAGAAACACCGGGGCAAACCCCTTCTCTTAGCTATAACTGGATTCTTTTACGTGCATAGGACCAACGGTTTTACGTCCCATGCAAAGGACAAAGCAATAATAGTTAAATGTCTTGCTTAAAAACACAAATGTCAAGACTGGGGACTTGAACCCACACTCTGCTAATCAGAAACACCAGGGCTTGAGTCCAGTGAGCTCGACCGCTCAGCCACGAGGTAAATTTAGTAAAAGGGGCCATTCAGCTAACCTCCGTTTGTCATGAATGCCAAGGCCCTTCCGACCCCAGTCTGCTTAGGAACAAACTCAATGATGATGTCAATGGTAGCATCTCGGCCGTAACCAGATACTGTCTTATCAGTCAGCAGGCCCAGCAGGAACATCAGGAGTGACTTGAAATCTTGACTCACGTCTGCGTAAGAAAAACAAAAAAATCATCCACAACTTTTAATCAATGTGCAAAATGGTTCAAATGCAATTAATGTTGTTTACTCCACCAAATATTTTATTTAAAATCTCAAAAACTTAGAGCTCTCTATTGAGATCTATAAAAATACGTGGAAAATGTCAAATTACCCTGGATTGATTCTTTAACTTTAAACAAAATTCCATCAAGAATGACGACCCTTTTAAGATTACCCATAGGAATTGTAAAAGAACAGTTATTGACAATTTTGCCTACAAATCAGCATTACGTTGACAAAAACCAATCCATGACCCTACCTCTGAAATCAAACCCAGAATCCAAGATTTAGATAACGTTCATAAAACAGTGGAGAGATAGAAGCGTTCTCCTATAACAGTGGTTCGCTCGCCCAATCATGCCAATGCTAGTTAAAACATCTGAGGACCAGTCAAAATTCACTCCAAGTGGTCCGGCTGGCTAGTTCAGTGTTGAAACACACCCCCAATAAATATGTAAATATGGAGTAGTGACAAACCTGACGGACTAGTGAAATGCCCAACTAACTGATCCTGCTAGCTTAGTCACTGAAAAAGTTAAAGACAAACCCTGGATTTGCAAGTTTGATTCTTGTACTTTTAGATAGTTTACCTTGGACTAGTGAAATGCCTAACTACTTTAACTGATCCAGCTAGCTAAAGTCACTGAACAAGTTATGGGCCAACCCTGGATTTGCAAGTTTGATTCTTGTACTTTTAGATAGTTTACCTTGGACTAGTGAAATGCCTTACTAACTGATCCTGCTAGCTAAGTCACTGAACAAGTTAAGGGCCAACCCCGGATTTCCAAGTTTGATTCTTGTACTTTTAGATAGTTTACCTTGGACGAGAGCTTCTTCAGCATGCCTGGCCTCCCGAGTGTCTTGCCCAAGCATAGCCTTCCATAGGAAAATAATAAAAGAAAAATCAGTCAAAGTGTTAAAAACCATGACTGCTTCCACTGTCATTTTTTAGTGACCAGAAGCAGGTCCTAGGCACAACTCCATGGCGCTGCTTACCAAAGAATTCTGCAGTAACAGAGCCCTGAGAAAGTGTGATTCTATTTATTTATTTATTATGAATTTCTGGTAATGAAACCCTGAATGCCTCGTAAGGGAACTTAATCACTGTAGCTCGCAAGCCTGAGGAAACCTGTAAACAAGGGTGCTTGCTGTGTGAACCAGAAACACCCAAGGTTAACCCCTACTCTTCCACGATAAGTGTTCTGGGTTCTTTTGCATACACTACCAATCCTAGTACACAGGACCTAAAGCTTATGTCCCATCCGAAGGACAAAGCAATTACGGTAAAGTGTCTTGCTCCAAGACACAAGTGCCACAACTGGGACTTGAACTCACACTCTGGTGATCAGAAACACCAGAGCTTGAGTCTGATGCTCTTAGCTGTTTGGCCATGACACACCATAAATTCCTGAAAATGGCTCACTGGCCTGGGTTTCCCTTATTCTAGACCCAGAACCTCCTAGATGTTACAATTCAGGAGGTTTACAGACTCTGTGCATCACCAGACGACAAAACTACAGGTTTGGACACACTGTGGACTATTTCTTTCTCTCTTAAGCGATTGCTTTAATTCTTTCAAGAAAATCTGAAGGCTCAAGAAGTTTTTGAGAAAATCCTGAAATCAGGAAGAATCCTGAGAAGTCACATGTCTGAGCATTCCGTGGTAAGGCAGCGCCTGAAAATTCGGGGACCTACTAGACTTGAAGAAGCACTTCATTCCGACAATAATATCTCGCCTCAAAATGTTTTCAGAGTTACAGTGAACAGTCTGAGGGTAGTGCAGTAAAATTTGAGAAAAATTTCAGCATCAACTGGTTAACCACTTCTCGCTGGTATAAAAACAATATTTACTGTGCCTGCGTGCGGTAGAATTTTTCTTCGAAACTTCCAAAATAACTTTTTTGTTTTTAACATCGTTGTCACAATTAAACCCTGACTAAAATAAGGAAAGACAACAAACGTTTTCACTGTGAATTTTCATTCTCTTTTGAGAAATAGTGGATTGTCAACACCATGAATAAGCCAAACCTTGGCAGTAAGCCACAGTCGATAATCAGCCAGGGTAGGCTTTGACTCTTAGACTTGCCTCCCATTATGCAAAATACAATGAAAAGCAATGGTGGCAACCTATCGATCTCTCGTAATCCTAATTTTGTACAACAAAAGGACAAAGGTCTGGAATCGTGGATTGTGCAATAATCCCTGCAAAAAGGGAGTTTTGGAGAATGAATTCCAGCACTTTTTGACCTTCTTTGTACAGAGGAAACAAAGTGTAGTGTGGTAGGTGCATGTCTGTGCATGCTACACAATAGAATGTCGGGAGGTGTAATTATACATCAACCAACATGAACAATCCATTCAAAAAAGGATGGTCTAAAGCTCTTCCGAGACATAAATACACCTTTATTCAGGTTGGACAAAGTTTTGCATTTATAAGACATCATTTGACCTCAAGTGGTTAAGTAAGAAAACAGCACATTTTGTAGAACAGTCATGACAGTACATTGTAGGTGCATGCCTGTGCATACTAAACAATAAACTGTCCGGGGTGTAATGCTACATCAACCAAAATGAACGACCCGTTCGAAAAAAGGACATTCCAAAACTCTTCAAAGAAATAAATCAATACCAATAAATCACCACCTTGGAAAAAGGTTTTGCGTAATAAGAAGTCAATCGATCTCAAGTGGTTGAGAAAGAAAAAAACATATTTTTATGTTGAAGAAAAACTGAGAGCGAAATCACAGAAAATCTCAAATAAAGTTTCTAACCTGTATGGCAGTCAGAAGAATGTTGGCGGCAGCGTTTGCAATCTCCTCCGTCTGTGAAGAGATGAACTTGGCAAGAGACGGCAGGGAAAAATCTTTGAGGACGGCACTTGCCTGGAAGGTCAAAAAGAAATATTGGTAAGAGGGTTACAAAGAAAACTTTTCGAAGAACTACTTACTTAAAAGATGGGTCCCTCATCACATTTTTCCTGAAAAGACATAATGCTCTTTAAAAATTTCACAAATCTGTATTGATGTCAATACTTAATAGAGGTATACATGTACACTGATACCTTTATTTCTGCCATGTATCAAATTTTGAGGCATCTTGGTTGCTTAGTTACACGAACTGTTGCTTAGCTACAGTTACAGTAATTTCATTGAGCCAAAATTTGTTGAAACTGGAGTTTTTTGTTTTTGATATTTGGTGAAATCTGGCTTCTCCATTTCACTCTGCTTCACCTCTGGAAACAGAATACTCCAGATTACACCTCATGATTATATTCTCCAACAATGCATTCAAATGCATCCAATTTTGTGTCTAATATTGAATGGTCAGACATTAGAAGAGTTGTAAGTAAGATATTTTATAAGGATGCCCCAATTTTATAAAATCCTCTGAAAGTCTGGCCATCTCAGTTTCCAAAGTCATTGTCCAAGTTCACCCTTGATCTGTGCCCATTCCACTCAGCTTGTCCTCTGAAATTGGATTAGTCCAGATTTAACCTCATGATTACATTCTTCAAAACTCCAATAATTATTGTATGGTCAGACATAAGATTATTAAGAAATGTTAAAAAAAGACACCCAGTTTTGATAAAATCCACTGAAAGTCTATACATCTCAGTTTGTCCAATCTCACCCTTGATCTGTGCCCACGGCACAGGCAGCTTAAGACCCTCAGTCCAGCCAGGATCAGCTCCTTGTGATTGCTGTTCAGTATGTGCTGAATCTTAGAAACAGCTCCCTCTCCGAAGATCCTCTCCGCTCCGGCTGGCTCCCGCGCTAAGACAATCAGGTTGTTGGCTGCCTGAAAGGTAAGAACATAGTAAATACAGGGCTGGATGTCACAAAGTACTAAGATTCATCTTAAGATTGCCATTTTGATGTGTATTGATTGAGTGGAAATAAAGTATTGATTGATTGATCGATCGATTGATTGTGACATCACATATTTCTTGGCAATTAAGAATGATTTGCAGTTAACTGGTTACGATCAAATTTTTCTCTTTGTGAAATCGATGACCCAATTCCACAAAGCAGTTTACCAGGGCACAGTTTCATTAAGCCGTTCAGCACAAAATATTGCCCTAACCTGCTAACCCCCCAAAAATAGGCTGAGCAAATAAACAGAGTACCAGTCAGAAGTAACCTACATTCTGTGTTCAAGAAACTTTGTGTACTAGACAGCCTTATGAAGTTTGTGTACTAGACAGCCTTATGAAGTTTGTGTACTAGACGGCCTTATGAACTTTGTGTACTAGACGGCCTTATGAACTTTGTGTACTAGACAGCCTTATGAACTTTGTGTACTAGACAGCCTTATGAACTTTGTGTACTAGACAGCCTTATGAACTTTGTGTACTAGACAGCCTTATGAACTTTGTGTACTAGACAGCCTTATGAACTTTGTGTACTAGACAGCCTTATGAACTTTGTGTACTAGACAGCCTGATGAACTTTGTGTACTAGACAGCCTTATGAACTTTGTGTACTAGACAGCCTGATGAACTTTGTGTACTAGACAGCCTTATGAACTTTGTGTACTAGACAGCCTTATGAAGTTGGGCCAAGTAAGCCGATTTGTGTGTTTCATAAATGAACGATCAAGAAGATTTCACACCATTTGTGCACATTCACAATGGATTTGCATTGTTGCGTCACTCATCTGCTTACGTGAACCAACCTGCAAGCCAGCGTCCCTTTTTGTCTTTCTAACAGTAAAGAAGTAGTTAAGAAATACAAATTGTGCTATGCCACAAGCTTCGTGAAATAGCCCCATAGGCATGTCCAAATGAGCAGGATCGCTGTGCAAGGATTCTGGGCAAAATCTAGTCAAAACAACACCGGCATCATTATGGTGTGCTGATTTTGAAGTAATGCAGTACACAACTACATGTGTAAAGCTTGGCCGAGTTACATGTAAACTACAGCATGGCGCCTTCTATCTTGGCTGCTTAAATTAATTTTTAACTATACTCGGCTTCCCAAGATGCATAGCGGTGCATTGTTAAGACCGCACTTGTGCATTGGCTCCATCTTAGTAGTCACAATGAGCTGAAAGAGAACTGACAGGCATTTGTATCAGAACCTTACAGATACAGAGACATCTCATTCATACCTGCTGTCTTCTTTCAATATCAGCTGTCTCATCCAACAGTGCTGCAAACATCTGGGACACTTTACTGTCGGTTGTGGAAAGCTTTTTGGCCTGAATTGACAAAAAAAAATAAGAAAGAAGTCATTCATTTTTTGTTCATTCATTCACAGGACCTACGGATGTAATGTAAAATTTGAAAGACAAAGCTATTACGGAAAAGTGTCTTAATCAAGGACACAAGTGCCATGACCGGGACTTGAACCCACACTCATCTGATCAGAAACACCAGGGCTTGAGTCCAGTTCGCTTGACCATTCGGCTGCGACGCATCACAGTGCTAACAGTAAAAAAAATGGTTTTTAAATTTCATTGTCTGTCAGAGATTTTGTATACGTTTGTAATATAAGTTCAATGGTGGCACTTGACCGAAATTAAGCATGTTGATTATTTGGATTTGAAATTTTTTTTTTTTACTTTGCTAGTATTTCAGGTGAGATTAACATCGGTATGAACATCATAATCACTGAGCTATCAGATTGCAAGAGCAATTACCCCCTCCTGTGTTTTGTCTTCAAGTCTAAATCCTCGCCATACATTTTCAGTACCTTTTCAGAGACCACGGCGTTGATCCGTCTCAGCATAGCCTGAACGGCGTTGTTACCAGGGTCCAGCTGGTTCAGTCTGTGGGCATCCTTGAATGCTTCCTCCATCTTCCCCAGCTGCTCAAGGGCTTGGCATTTCCTGAACAGCGCCTTGGTGTCGTTAGGGGTGACATCCAGGGCTGTGAAAATACAACAGGGAGGAAATGTCTTTACTAAATTTTTAAATGACAAGATTTAGGTGCAGCCTAAAAAACACTTTTAACCCTAACCACTTGACAATTGAAGGATTTGGGACTGTATGGGTTAGCTAACTGGCTAAAGTTTCATTCTTCAATAAAATTGTAAAAACACAAAGTACATAATAGTATCAGTTTCTGTTGAAAAAAATGTCGGCAGCTTGAGATTAAAACACAGGAGTTTTCAAGCATACTTAGCAGATTAAAAATGATCATTAGCCAAATAGTAAATAACAATAATAATAATAGTAATAATGAACACTTTTGAAGCGCAGAAATCCACAAAAGTGCTCATGGCACTAGTACAAACAATATCATGTACATGTACATATTACATTAATTAAATTGGAAACTTAAGCTTAGTAATATACAGAATACAATACGTGACTTTGGATTTGGATGTAGTAAAGAATTTTTTTTAAACTTTAAAAACCACAATATGAGGCACTTGAATGGTAAGACATAAAAATTTTACCAGCGCTAGCATCCTGAGCAGCTTTTTCATAGTTCAAGAGTTTCAGGTGACACGCAGAGCGATTTTTGTAGTATACTGCCCTCTCGGGATGCCCACTCGGACAAGACTTAATGGCTTTTGTGTATGAAGACAAGGCATCCTCAAACTTTTCCAACTTGTAGCTGGCGTTGCCTTCCTCCTTCCATTTCCGAGCCTCCTCCAGCTGAAACAGTTTTTAGAAAAAAGGACATTAACTTTTTGAAAAATGCACAACAAAAGTTGCTATCAAAAACACCTCTAGGTTCTTTTCAATTAATATTAAAAATTTCAATAAAATCACAAAAGTTGCTGTATCCAAAGATCTGTAATTTCAAGAAAATTATGAAGAGCAAATAAGTCAAAACTTTTCACTGGACCAGAAAATATTCTTACAAGACCACTACCTTTGCTGAACAGTGGTAGAACTTATAGAAGGTTACAACTTGAAAAGGCTAAAGTAAAATCTTAAAATGTACAGTATACTATGTGCTGGGAAATCAAACAGACTACTACCAGGCCTTCAGCTTCGCTCTTAAAGGGGGCACGGCAAATTTCCTCTGGTAAGGGGCACTCTACATGTATGAGGAAAATGTAAATTTGTATTGAAACTTTGCAAAGGGCACCATAGCAAAAGCACAGGGCACCCTGGCAATTGCTGTGGGTGCCGTGGGTTAATATTTTGAGGCCTGGACCACAATTGCACCTGCTTTAATAATATTTGGCTGTGATTTTACTGACCCAACTTACATAAACAGGGTTGTGCATCTACTTTAATTTTCCTAAACGGTATAAAACAAAACCGTTTAACCATACAACTGTTTCCAAATTGAGAATCAAAATATTGAAAATTGGAACTATGAAACTGGGTATCCAAGATCATCGCTGCCAGAAAAAAATATTTTTACAAGACCACTAACTGGTTCTTTCATTTTTGCTGAACTGTAGCAGAAGGTTCAGACTTGAAAAGGAGTTATAATGATAATCTCCAAAAGTAGATGCTTGGAGGAAATTAATAGACCTCTACTGCACTTGTTTGGCTGGGCAGTTGCTGGCCCAAGCTAGGGTTGTATAAACTATCAAGGTCTAGAAACTATAACTAATAGTTTATAGACCTTAATAATTTAGACTAGTAATCTGGTATTAATAGAAAAACAATTCCATATCCAACTGTCACTTTGTCTCTGAATTTTTGATGGATGTTAGACTTTATTTCCCTTTTATAAATGTTCCTCTCAAGGATGTGGTTTCTAAAATGCCAATAATTGAATTACTAAAATATAAATTTAACAAAGCAGGCACTTTATCAGACGGCTGGAACTTTCGCTCACTCATACCCAAATAAACCAAAAAGACGTAAAGCGAGTGAATTGCGTTGTCGAGACCACTGTAGACTAGTTGCGATAATCAAACCCTCCATCCTCCTGACGGTCGGGGGATGGAGGGTTACGATTACAACAAATGTTTAACTGTAGACCTGAAATGGCTTACTTTTCATGACTTTGACACTGGGCTGTGTAAATCTAAAGTGTCTACATTTCCTCTCTGTGGTCAACCCTTCTGTGTAGGGTAGTAAGGATATGTACTGTGACCTACTACAACTTTATACAAGACCAAAGACTTCAGCTGGATTTGTTTTTTTAGCAATTTTTTATAATATTAAACTACTATTTGGCAGATTGAATTAAAGAAAACAAACTTACAGAGGATGTCTTTTTCATTGAACTTAAAAGTTATAATTTATACTTATAGTCATTTAAATTTTATTAAAGTTTAAATAATTTAAATTATTAATAATTTATAAACTTTCCTTTAATTTTACTTTTTTCAAAAGTTAAGTCACTAATCAGTAGTGATCGTAATACCGTTTTTCAGTACAAAAGAGAATATAGTAAAACCTGATCCAAAACCCAAATATGGAAATTTGCATACATACATTACTAAGGAGTAAGTATTTCATATTTGTCACTTGTCTAAATACGGACAAAGCACACAAAGTGCATTGGAATGTATGGAATGTTGATTCTTGCTAGATCTTTCCATCCAGAACTTTCATGAAAAACGGCTGTATCTTGTAAATTTTGTAATGTTTTTATTAAATCATATTAACGGTAAACAGTTGAGACATATAGTGTGAATTCAATACTCAGAAATGTGATGAAAACCAACCTTTTCTGCGGTTTTATCTGTATCCTTTGAGTCGCCCATACTGCCCATGTTGGAAAACTTCAGTCAATGTTGCACTTTGTATACAGTGTATGACATCCAGACACATATACAAGGTGCGATACGGACATAAATCCAACACTACTGTTGGTATCAGACTACACTTTCTCACCACTTGGGGGCGCTATAATTAAATCAGGCTCCCAGACGAATGACAGGGGGAAATTGCAGTAAGCTGTTGGCACCACACTTTTTTATCGAATGATTGCGCAACTTAAATGGATTTGAACAGAAATAAACATGACAGGAGTAAACAAGATGACATAATTTTATTGCTCATCAGAGTTGTTGACGTGGAATAACAAATAACCAATTTGTTCCCAGATATCATTATTCTAGCCACAGTCGGCAGGCAGTGAAACATGGCAGAACAAAGTTCCTTTGTAAGTGCACTTAAGGCGAAATATTGCAGCGAAGATGACGAGACACTTGATGAATGTAAAACGTTTGGTGTGCAAATTGTCGTGTTCGGGAGAGGTCGACAGCAGCGGGGGAGATCGCGGGGAGACAGCGGCGGGGAGCCCGGCGAGCAAGCAGGCGAGGACGGTGGTGAAAAGAGGCCGGAGTTGGAATATCTGAAAACTGCTGTATGTGATTTATGTAGTCACTAATCAATATAAAAATAATCAATATTAATAATAATGCAACTATTTATATAGGTCAAGTTAGATGATTTTCGGTTTTTAATTTAAGTTTTTTTAATTTAAATGAAACCACGGTAGTTTTAGTAAATAATATGCTGTTAATTTTTCACATTTTTGTTTGAATTTTATATTTTGAATAATCCCAGGCCAGCCAGGGTGAGCTTAGGCCCAGAAATACTCGACTCACTCTCAGTCTCAGGGGAGGTGACTTTAACCATCGGTCGTCGGTTGACTATCTTTCTTGATAATTTGGCATAAATCACCATTCAAACGTCATGTGTACGTTGACAAGAACCAACCGATGACCTAGACCCAGTAACGGGAGCTGTACTCCTTTTTTTTTTAAATAAATGTTGACATCTGCAGTTGTAAGACTGCAGCTATGTAAAAAAATTGATCAAAGGAGTACAGTACAGTGCCCCAGTTACTGGGTCTAATGATGACCCGACATTTACAAAACTTCTCCATTTGTGGAAACTTGCAGGTGCTGTCTGACCAAGGAATCAGCCAGGCTGCCATTCCATCAAACGGACTGTCCTCCCTCTGTCCAAATGTTTCAGACCTGGATCTGTCGGGCAATGCGTTGAGTAGCTGGAAGGAAGTACTGACGATATTCAAACACTTGCCTCGTCTGAAGTTTTGTAACCTCAGCTCTAACCCCCTGAGTGGGCGTCAGGTATGCTTACATAGACTGCAGGGTTTGCCCTTGAACTTTTTCAGTGACTAGCCAGCAGGACCAGTTAGCTTGTCATTTCACTTAACCAGCAGCTTTGTCACTAATCCATACTTTATAAGACAGACATGGGTGCTTTTCAACACTGAACTACATTAGCCAGCCGGACCACTTGGAGTGAAGTTTGACTGGTCCTGAGGTACATGTACATGTAACTGGCATTTGGCCTGCGGACCAATGTTAAGTGACAGTGCTGATCTACTGCGCAAATATACTGGGCATGCATGCATGTATTAGCCATGGACTTTGAGATTACAAATTGCCAGAGTAAAATGTTACATTTTATAAGCTTTAATGTGATGACTTCAATGTTTTTAGAATTATTTTTTATTTGGGAGACCAGTCATTCTTACTCGCAGTTTGAGAAGCTGAATTGCAAAGAACACGGCTAAAACGTGTGCAGCCATGCAAGGGCGCCTTTGGCAGCAAGCCACATCAAACCATGGTCTGACCACAAAGCACATCCAGAGATAAAAGAATGTTTGATTTTTCTGGAGGGAGGAAAACTGGAGGGCCTGTCAGAGGAAAACCCTTGTGGCATAAAACTAAGTAGAGAACCAACGCACAACTCTACTTACAAATGACTTACATATGGTCTTAGCTGGGAATCGAATCAGGGACCACAGTGGTGGGAGGCGTGCGCTTTTTACCAATGTCTCTTACAGTTTGAAATAAATGGGTTATTTAAATCTGTTTTGATACTGGGTTAAATTAATATCCATTTCTTTTTTTGTATTCAAACAGATTTGTGACAAACTTGACTTTTCTTGTGGCGTCGATGACTTGGTGCTCAACAATACCAAAGTTTCATGGAGTGAAGTGGTGGCCCTATCACGCCTTTTGCCCAACTTGAAACAACTTCATTTGTGCATGAATGGTAATAAAATAGTTCTTGATATAAATTTTTAAAAATTAATTTTCATATACTTTCCAGAGATATGACTAATGACTATAAAAAAACCTCCCTAATAGCAACTCTACAAGATGAATGCACAAAGGCTATGACCCAGGGAACAGTTGGGGGCCAACTGCCCCTCTCCCTCCAAATTTGGACAAAACAGTGGGGAAAATTTGGGCACTGAAAAAAATTGCCAGAAAAAGCAAAAATAACTTTTTATCCAGCATTAGAAATTGGTACTTTTCGTATTTATCTGTGTAAAATTTCAGGCAAATCAACCCATCTGCCCCCCCCCTTAACCAAAGGGTAGCCATACACCCATGGGTGTGCACTGCTAGTTAAAGGTTTCAAACTGGCCCTGTATAAATGTACACTGTTTTTATTATTATTTTGTTGGATTTTGTATACATTTATTGTGCAGAGTACAGTGGTATCCCAATCTCTGAGTCGGAACTATCAGCCAACTTCACTGAGCTTCACAAACTAGCCCTGACCAACAATCGAATCAGGAGGTGAGAGACCCTGTAGTACTTCTGTATCATCGCATAGGTGCTAAATGTTGGACCCCCGATACACGCTTACTTACTATTTCTCATTATAGATAGGTTGCAATATGACGTAAGTGGGCCATCTTTACGGGCAATTTGGAACACACAGTCATGCATTTTGCGTGAGAACGGCGTGCAGCACGCGCACATTTCACAAAACTCATTGCATGATTGGTTAGTAAACAGCGCGGCTGCGTTAATAATTTGAGCGCTTGACGCGCCTGCAAGCCAAAATGCAATTTGCCCGTAAAGATGGCGTCTATTGGGAACTATCTATTTTTTTTTATTGGCTCAATTCATCCGAGCCAAACTTCACGGCACTGCGTTACCACGGAATATTGCACTTCCAGTGCCCGGCCAAGCACGGATTTCCATGGGCTGTAAGCGCAGAATTCCTTGGTAAGCAGAACCATGAAATTTGACCACGTGACGTCATTACTCTTGCTATTAAGTGCCATTTTTGGGGTTTTCCTGTGTGTTACTGTGTAGTGCATTTATAGACAAGGCGCATGTAGTAGTTAGATGCTCTCCGTATCTTAACATGTATTATATCTTTGCCCCCGCTTGCCTCCCCCCAACTCCAAATCAAATTGTCTAGTTACGCCACTGAGTTTGTACTTGATATGTGTATCTACCAAACTTGCACTTTGTCTTTGAAATCCTAATGCGCGAGGTGAAATGGTAAACAAAATCATCAGAGTTCTGAAAGTGAGTCTATAAACGTTCTCCGTTAAATTATAATCATGGATTGTGCTTCGAAGACTGCTGTGTCCATTAGAACAAAATGCAGTAAGTTTTTCGATAGCCTGATATTACAAGTAGTTGCATCTGATGTTGCTACGAAAGCTTATGCAGATATACTTTTTAGTCAGTCATAAAGTTTGATGATTTATTTTCCTCTTTGGTATTTATACAAGGAAACTAATAAATGGCATTCTTCTTCTGCACCCTCCTTTCTCTACCCTCCCCCCTCTCACTCTACCATTTTCTGCCATTTCGGTTCCTCTTGACATTTGGTTTGAAAAGATGGGAAGAGGTTGCCAAACTGAGGTCTCTTCCTAAACTGAAGACTCTCATATTACTGGAGAACCCACTTGAAGATGTCTACTACAAAGGAACATCTTCAGAATCGGTAAATGACAATGCTCCAGAAGAGGAAACAGAAATGCCTTCAGGAACCGACTCCACACATTCCCATGGTGACCCATGGAGTGATGGAAGAAGTACAGTGAGTGGGGAGGAGGAGGAGAGCCAGCCTGCACCTAAGGGAAGCGGACAGGAAGCAATAGGTGGAGATGCCGCCGTGGATGAGCCAGGCTATGTGGACTCTGAAGAGACGGTCAAAGAGAATGAGGAAAGGGTTATCAACGAAGGCGACACCTGTTGCCTGGCTGGTGGAAAACAAAATAAGGTAGCTGCTTTTGGCCAATTTTATGTCTATTTAGTTGTTAGAGTTTGTTGTTTAAGGAAATGATTGTTGGCATGCACAAGGCTTTCTGTCATGAAGGACACAGGTAAAAGTGATTTGTGTTTTATTTGGGCCCAGGTATGTAAGACTTGTACTAATTTCAACTTGTGCAATTACTGATTTTTCATTAGAGTTTTCCAATAAGCTAAATAACCCCCATTGAAATTTCATTGTGATGTCACAGTTTCCATGATTTACCCAGACAGGTGAATCTGAGCAAAGTCAAACTGAGGTCTCGGCAACGGAGGAGCAGATGAGGAGGAATCCACTCAATGATGAGGAACCGGTCTCCTCTCCAGGCTTTACTTCCTTGGAGTCGCTGTGTGTCACAGACACTGCTCTGTCATCCTGGCAACACCTGCATGAGCTCAGGCACTTCCCAAGGCTACACTCTGTCAAACTCAAGGTGAGTGCAGTTTGAGCCTGGGAGTGAGATTATACTCCTGAAGGATTTGATTCTGGAATGTTTCTGGAATGCTTAAAGCCCAATGAACATGGAGAAGTAGTGTAAGGTACGTTGGTACTTGTTTTAAAACCGCGACAGAATTTGCGACTTAATAATGCAGAGCTTTTTCCATGTTCATCTCAAACAGCTTTTATAAAACTATAATAATTTGGAAGGTTAATCATGCTTAATGCTGGTAGCTTAGAAGCTGAATTGCGAAGAAAATGGCTGCAACGTACGTGTTCGAACAGCAGGCATGCAAGAGCACCTTTGGCAGCCAGCCACATCGACCCGTATATGACCACAAAGCAAAGCCAGAGATCAAAAGTATTTGATTTTTCCAGTGGGAGGGAAAACTGGAGGACCTGGAGAAAAACCCTTGTGGCATGAGAGAGACCCAAGGCTCAACTCTACTCACATATGGCCTGAGCCAGGAATTGAGCCAGAGCCACCCCCAGAAGACCCATTTATAAAGCACCTTGTAAGGGTTTACAAGGTGCTGCGGCCAAATCCGCAGCCAATCAGGGCAAAAAGATAGGGGCACGACCTTTTCTCTTAACAATAAGTGTACTAAGCTCTTAATGTGTTTTACATAGCACACAGGACCAATGGCTTTTACGTCCCAACCTAAGGACAGAGCAATTATGGTTTTGCGTCTTGTTCGGGGACACAAGTGCCAAGACTGGGACCTGAACCCACACTCTTGACGACACCAGAACTTGAGTCTAGGGCTAGGGATGATTCAGAACTGATGTCTGTGAAAATTCCTGAAAATGGATTGCCGGCCAGGGTCCCCTTTTATTTTAGACCCTGAACCGCCCACATATTTACAGTTCCGGAAGTTTACAGATTCTGTGCATTACCAGAAATACAAAACTACAGGTTTGGATAGGAAACAATGTGGACTATTTCTTTCTCTCTCTGGTGACTGCTTAATTAACTTCTTTCAAGAAGATGTCCATGCTCAAGGAGATTACAGCCATGTGCCCGTGTTCGCATTGGATTAATTTTTTACCGAGACCGTGGTTATTATTCCAACAGGTGAAACTTACCAGTGTCCGCACTTGGATTTAGGACGTGGGTAAACTAACCGACACGACCGGTGGAACTAACCGACTAATTTAAGGCAAACACAAGAGGGCGCTATTGCAGTGACCTTTGACCGGGGTACATGACAGTGAGAATGCAATGAGTGCAACCAAGCTTCCGTGTCAATACGTGTGTGTAAATCCAGGGGACCGGGTATGACTTTTTACCGAGACGGCTTTTACCCAAATCGCGTTCGCACTGGACTTTTCGGCTCGGTTAAACTGACCTGGTCAATTTAACCGGGCAGAAGTTGGCTGGTTAAACTACCTGTGGGTCGGGTAAGTTACCTGGGAGGGAAACTTCCTGGGCTGTTCGCATTGGACTTAAAATGGTCAAGTTACCCATTTGCTCGGTTAGTTTATCCCAAAATAAGTCCAATGCGAACACGGCTTGTGAGAGAATCCTGAAATCAGGAAAAATCCTGAAAAATCACAAATCTGTCATGCCCTAAAAAAAAACTGCTTGGCAACAACACTCCACAACATGCATGACATGGAGTCATGACTGGCAATTATGCAAGTCAGTGTCGTATGACATTTCATATCTTTACACCCTTCACATGAAAATAGAGGAATGGTTCTTTTTTTTTTTTAATCAAAACCAAATTATATTTTGACAGAATATACCACTGTTGGAGTTCTTGGACCAAAAAGACAGAAGAAAGCTTGCCGTGGCAAGGTGAGGACTACCTGTATGATTTACCTACATACTCTAACATGTCTAACCCTTATTTTCCCCAAGGGAATGTGATCCCCTCCAATTTTCCTTATATTTTATCAATGAAAGAATCAGTGAAATTCATTTTACATTAGTTCTTTTGAAGATAAACTTAACCTTATGCTGGTTTTTTTTGTTTTGTTTGTTTGTTTATTGTTATTTGATGATGTTTTAAATATAGCCTTTGAGCATGTTGAGAAAGGCTGTGCTAGGGCGGTCAAAACGCAAGTCCATGGCCAATTGCACTTATTCACAGCCCATTTTGGTTGGTAAAGCGTTTTGCAGCTGCTATTTCTTGTTTTCAAATGCAAAATAAGTCTTCGCATTTTGTGCCACCAATTTTATTTCTTGTACCGATAACTTCACAGCCTTCCAAGCATCAAGTTTCTGAATGGGAGTGAGGTGACTGAAGTGGAAAGAGATAAGTCAGAGCGTCACTTTGTCCGAACCTTCAGCGGCCATGAGGACCCTCCTGCAAGATACCATGAACTTGTCCAGACTCATGGTGAGTCTTTTCAGTATAAGCTTATATCGCTGGTCACCGGGGAAAAAAATGCAAATTGAACATCTGTAGGTGTTAGGGGCGGCCAACATAATAATAATAATAATAATAATAATAATAATGGCTTCTTATATAGCGCTCATATCTGTCACTCAGTGACGCTCAAGGCGCTTCAACATTACATATTTTCCTGCAAGGTATTTTTGGGCTACGTTTGAAGTTATTGTGTACTCATTACTTTCCCAGGTCCTGTAAAAAAAAATCCACAGGCATATGACTCAGTTTGGATTCGAGCCCATGACCTTTGCCATTCTAGAGCAACGAGATTTCCCATTGTAGCTACAGGCAGTTTGAATCCCTTTTTTGTTCACAGAACTCGAGAAAGAACTGAGTATACAGTGCTTTACACACATCAGTGAGTGGGTAAAAACCAAAGATCATTCTTTATCCTTGATGCAAATTTAACATCTATTAAAGCAACTGTCTGTTTTGATTTTTGTCTTCTTCTTTTATTTCCTGTTTTTTTCTCCCACCAGGTAAACTGCAACCATTCTCCCAAATTAGTCTTGGGAAGGGGTTTCAGGAATTTGTGAAGCTAAACTTTTTTTACGAGGGCAAGTGCCTTAAAGAAGATGTTAAGATGAGGGTTTTAGATCCAGTCAAGAAACTCAAGACCTACTGTTCCTGCTTGATAAAGAGGTCAGCTGGGTAAGACTTCATTTCAGGCCTGTGAATTATCATTGGGTTGTCAAAGAGACTTCTCAAAAGGAGGCCTGTGATTAGATTAAGGCGAGTCTCAGTGAATTCGGGGAAATCTTTGGTTCCCACTTTAGCTTTAGAACCCTCCTATACACTGATACGACTGCCTCGAAGAACTCTACTTTCCAGGCTAGCATTGGAGCACTGTTTCTCTAGTCAAATTTGCTATGTCACTGCTTCAAAATGGTGTATAGGGTAACAGCAAAATTTTTGTTAAGTTTTGTGACCACACGCACAAATTTTGACAATTATGTTTCAGAATACTCCATGATACAATGAACAAAAAAAGTTTTTGCCAATATGCCATTCATTAAGATACTAATTAATTATTGTGCTATATTATGCTAGTTATGTAGAGCAATTTAAAAGAGAATGAATAGGCAGGCCAACACATTTTTCAGTCATCGTCACCTTGTTGCCATATGGGCTAGATAGATTTTGACCAGTCAATCGACTAGATGCAATCGATTGAAACACGAACGCTGCATGCATGATTTAAACTGCTAATGAGAAACTTTTGAACTCTAGATGGCAGCAGACATATACCAGGTCAATTTCCATTGTAGCTCTGAGCATGTTTACATTACCGACAGCAATGGATTTACCTGGTAAAGTCTGCTGCCACCTCTTGTCCCAAACGTCCATCATTGACTAAAGGTTAGGAGCCGAACTTTTTTAGTCACAACAAATCATTAAACTATATTAGAAATGACATTTTATTAAAAATGTACAATACAGGGTTTCTGTGGATCCTTAAAAAGTATTAAAAAGTCTGGAATTGAACTTTCCAAATTTAAGGCTTTAAGAAGCATTACAAAATATCAAATTATTTGAGGTCTTAAAAAAAAAATGGATGAAGCATGTAAAGATTTTCTTATCAGCTCGTAAAGAACTGTAAAAAAAGTAATAGAAAGTGTGAGTGGGTACAGCTGTTTCTCCCCTGCTTATTATCACTTATGTTTGTTCTTAAACTTTGTTCAAGGTGACATCAAAATGGTCTTAAAAAGTCTTAAACTTGACTTTTTGAAATGTGCAGCTACCCTGCAATGACTTTCATTTCTCATGAACTCTTTACCTTGGACAGGTCCGTGGCGTTATACCACAAGACAACCAGCGCCCAATCAGACGAGGTCGTTACACAAGAGTTGAATCTGAGCGGAATGCCAATGAGTCGCTTCGACATGAAGGATGGAGATGAGATTCACATTGACTTACAGTGGGTACCGGAGTGTCAAATCAAAAAGTCCTTCGATCCCAGTGAACGTTAATTCACTTGACGCTACGATATTATATAGAGGGTCCATTGAGAGCTGTGCCTTACATGGCTTTGACTGCACACCAGACAGTCCAAAATTGCAAAATAATAATAACATTTTGGGAGGCTAATAATCTTTACTCGTAGCTGAGAAGTTGCATTGTGAAGGACGTGGCTAGAGGTGTTCAAGCCTCAAGCACGCAAAGGTGCCTTCGGCAGCCAGCCCAAAGACCTATATTTGACTATGGAGCACAGCAAGAGAACAAATGTGTTTGATTTTTTTCCGGGAGGGAGGAAAACCGGAGGACCTGGAGAAAAACCCCTTGTGCCATAGGAGAGAACAAAGGCAACTCTAGGGTGACTATGGCAGCCAGCCACCTTGACCTAGATGTGAGCAAGGAGCACCACAAGAGAACAAATGTGTTTGATTTTTTTCCGGACGGAGGAAAACCAGAGGACTCGGAGAAAAAACCCTTGTGGCATAAGAGAGAACCAATGCACGTCTCTACTCACTTTGGCTTCACACACCAGCGACCCATTCCACCAATGCCGCCAAGATGTAAACAATAGGCACCATGTTGATTGCTCCATATACATGTAGCACTTCTGTGTCCCATCTGGGATGCAGAAGCTATATTTTTCTGTAATCCACTCGTGCTTTCGTGTGCTCACTAATACTGTAATGCATTTATGACATCGATGTCAGATTTTGTAGGTGGTCTTTCAAATACATGTACATTTCAAAAACCAAACCTCAGGAACCAATTTATTACATGTATGTATTTTCTTTAAAAATTTGTACTGCATATAGGCACTCCATAATCAAATAATGATAATTTCAGGAGATATATTTTAACGAACCTGTAAAATGAATGACATCATCAAAGGCATGACCCATCACCTACCTTCCATAATATAGGGGGCTACAAACAATGCAGACAATTAAGTTCATGTGGTAAAATTATCTTTACACAATTTTTTTACATTGATGCAACTTAATTTTTTAAACAATAATTTTTTATGAGTGTTTTAAAAAGGAGCTCCAAGGTCAAATCCAGTCTTTTGATCCACTCTTTTTCGACTAGATATAGTCCTCACAAAAGTGAGGAAAACAATTACAAGTCTCATGTTAACAATGGTAACAAACATGAAAAATGCCACTGTGTGGGGTACCCCTTCAAGTGCAATTTTTGTCAAAAGCCCAAATCGTTCAATGACGTCACATTTCAAATATATGGTCTGGTACAGGGAATTCTCAGTTCATTCGTGAACTTGCAATTCCTGATGTGCAATCAAAACGGCATTGAGTTGGACCTTTTGACCGGCGCAAAAAACAAACAAAAAACACCAAAAAACCAAAAACTCTTTGGAATGTACAGACCCATTTGTTTCTTATGTCCGATGATGTCGTGTTTCAAGTTACACTATGAAAGAGTTAATGTGTTGAGATCAAGCAAATGAGTCGTTTGTTGACCCAGGTCATTTTTCATTTTTGTATGCATTTGAAAAGGGCAATAAGCTTTAAAACTGTTGAAAACCTCATGCTGATGCCACCTTGGGCTCAATTTTTTTTAAGTAGAAACAAGAGATGCGAGAGAATAAAACTGAGAAAAAGGGGTTTAAAGTCGAGTTGCTAATTAAAAATACATCGGCACATTTTCTTTCAATGCTAATTTTAACCCCTTATTGATGTTATTTATCAGAAAGGAAGTTGCCAATATAAATAAGATTTGTTTTTGCATTTAAATTTACACCCAAACTATTTGTGAAAATTTCACCCATGCTGTTGGCCCGTTTTGGCTTGTTTCTCCATACTGATATTTCTGACAAACGACTCATTTAGCTTGATCGCATCACATTAAGTAGGCCTATCAAAAACAATGACATTTCGCACTATTTTAACACAAAGTTATATGAGACTTGTAAATTTTTCCCCACTTTATGAGGACTCTGGAATATGAGTGCATCACAAAACTCCATTTGATCTCTTCAACTCCAATCATGGTTGGTGTACATAATTTTTAAATGCCTTCTTAGGCTGCTCTGTATGTCAAAAGTACATGTGTGTGTTTATGTATTTATGTGCTCCTGTTTTGTCAAAGTTCTTTTATTGATTGAATCGTGTGTTCAGTAATTATCTACATGTACATTATAATATTGTGAGACCAAATTTTGTTTGAAAAAATTGTAAAAACTGCCTTTAGAGTATCACTATAAAAGGATGAGGCATTTTGATTAAGAAACACCCAAATTTTACACACAATATTTTATACAAATTCTCTGTACATTTATTAACAAATATACATGTATATTACATCTTACAAAAGAGGATATTTTGACAGATTTATTGAAATGAATAAAACTTAATCACAAGAACTTATACGGTGAAATCTTGACTTATTTGGATTAATTTTGTTTTACCCTGTTACCGATGTTTGATCAGATAGTAGGAGGGTTGACTGTGTACTGCATATGGTACATACATGTACCGTAATTTTCGGATTATAAACCGCCCGGCGTATAAACCGCAATGCTCCAAAATATGGAAAAAAATATTTAGTGTCAGCGTATAAACCGCGCGGCGTATAAACCGCGGCCAAAATGTTACAAAAAACTAACCTCAAAACACGGAAGTGAAGTTCGCAAAACTGCGTTTTGGGTAATTTTTTATCTCATACTATCAGTCCTGAATTATACTTTTTCCATCAACACACGTTTTCAAGAATTCGTGATTTGATGATCGGTTGTGTTGACCATGTTTTAAACTTCGTTGGCAACAAAATCTTCGTGAATCAACGATCGGTCGACAACGCACACCGAGAAATAGTTGAACTTTGCCCTGCATCGCATCGCCCTCTGTTGACAAAATCTGTTCACGTTTGATTAGACTTAAACAGGGCCCCGAGCCTCGAAGTGTGGCGTCAGATGTTCAGGCTATGTGTTGTACAATGTGCAGCAGGCGCTATCTACTCGAGCCGTCAGAAGTCTAGCCAAGATCTTATGAATGGAACTATCAACGGCCAATCATCAACGGCCAATCACAGCATGTGTATGTGTACACACACACAGAGGGGCCGTGCGTGTTTGCGGTCCTCTTTGTGGCGATGTGCAGTGGCAGGCGGGCGGCACATCAAGTCAGTCATTGTGGTTGCCACAGTGCGAGTTGCGTTGTAATTTTGTCATCACACAGGCATGTTTTGCAGGATTTTATTTCGTTTAAGAACATTGTTTTTATTTAGAATATTTTACAAACGATCTTTCTTTAAAAAAATGCTGTTTTTTCTCTTCAATATTTATACGTCGGCGTATAAGCCGCCCGACGCATAAACCGCAAGAGTACAAAAAAATGTCAAAATCAACGTATAAACCGCGGTTTATAATCCGAAAATTACGGTAGATACACTCACTGCATCTATTATTTAAAACCACAGTGGAGGGTATTGATTGGTCAAACAGTAGGAGGTGTCAGACGTAAGGAATCTGACTGTTTACTCTTATTTTCAACATGCCGCTCTCATTCGTTAGGATCATTCTTTCTTAAGATTAACAAATACTTGATCTACATGTACACCATGGTTTTTTTGAAGATTGGATGCTAGACTTTTTGCCAGATGTACAAGCATACAGAACAGTAGTCAGTACAACTCCTCAATATAATAATTACTTTTATTTGCTGTCTAAATCAGACACAAAACGGTAAGTTGAGATTTAAGTTTTCTTTCCTTTTTTAAAGTCGCGGTTCTTGCAGCCGGAGCCAACAGGAGGATGAATCCATCAACATATTTTTTATAGCTCTGAAAACTTGTACAAAGACATATTTAACTGACAACAACAAAGCAATGTCAGTTTGAAGTAGAGTGTACATCCAATGCATCCTAACAACCATAACTTATGGAGCATAAACTTGGACTACAACAAATGAATTGAACAACAAGCTCAGAACAACAAGCTCAGAACAACAAGCTCAGAACAACAAGCTCAGAACAACAAGCTCAGAACAATAAGCCCAGAACAACACAGACAGGCATGGAGTGAAAAATAGTACATTTAACAATGCAGGATTAAGCTAGTCTAAAAATATGAGAGAGAAAAACTAAAGTCAAGGACATTGAAAAGATGAGATCAATGGGAGATGGGTAGGCCATGTGTCAAGGGATCAAGACAACAGGTGGACTTGACAAATGAAAGAATGGCAGCCCAGACAAGAGAAAGAGTTGACAGCAAAAGAGAAGATGGAGAGATGACATACATAACAGCACACATGGGCACGGCTACATGGACCAGAGTGGCTAGAGAGAGTTTTATGAGGAGGGCTTTGTCCAACAGGTGGACAAACTGAAGACTAGATGATGACTAGATGATGAAAACTCTCACAGAAATGTAAATTTGGGGAACTGAAGGACTCGCTCAATCGCAACCGAATCCTTCTCAACACCGCGGATCAAGGCATTCAAGAACGCTTGCTACGAGATGCTGACCTGACCCTTGACAAAACTATCACTCTAATCAGAGCAAACAACAGTTGCTACAAGGCAACTCAACCACATGGAAGGCAAAGAACAGTCCAGAGTCTTTGCAGTCATCTCGCAGTCGTGACAGCATCCAAAACAATCCACATCAGAAAGGGGACCAAAGTCAGCTATTGGCTTTAACTGTGGGGGGAACATACCCACATACTGGAGAATGCCCCGCATTCAGAGAGATATGCTCATTCTGTCAGAAGCAAAACTACATGTACTCCACAAAATTCTGTTGAAGCAAGAAGAACCAGCGCCAATAAGAAGCAAATGCAATCAGTGACAAGCTCCCACACCACTTCACAAGGTAGTGACACTTCCGATGAGGCCTACATGTTTGAACAGTCGATCAACACCCCGACTACTGAGCAGACAACCACCAAGGTCATGTTTTGTCAACCCTCAGCAGAAAAAAAAAAAATCTGACGCAATTGACCAAAACAGTTCATCCAGAAACAATTTGTGACAAAGGTAAAATCTCTGAAAATTTCATGTTCTTAAAAACTACAGCCTTCATTTTATTTTTAAGTCTCAGACTTAAAAATAAAACTTAGCCAGGCAGGACAAAAACTTTGACCCAGTGAATTGTGAGATGACAAAACGTGTCCAAGAGGCCCACAAACTGTACACTCAGGAGAAAGAAGAGGAGATGAAATGCAAGGAAGAAATCAAGAAGCAACTCAAAGTTGCTCTAGACAAAGTTGCCAGCAAGCGATCAGCCAAGATGGTTATGATGGTAGCAGCGAAAAAGGCAAAGAAAACCCACTCTAGAGCAATGAAGCTGCGGGGAAGGGCAAACACAATGTAATATTTAATATCATACTACTGGTAAGACTCCAACATTGTTACCACAGCCTATATGTACATGTACAAACTGTACACTGTAACACATGTATACAAGTAGAACATTGAACATGTACATTGTATGCATGTGCACTTAAATGTACATTGTACACGTGTACGTGAACAAGTGTATCTGCTAAATTGTCGGGCACTTCAGCCAATGTGGTTTTGTGCTCGCTCACGATAAATTTCAGACCTACGATAAATTTCAGACCTTTTCATTTTCGAAGAATCTCATCCCTGAGTCTGAAGGACCTTCTAGCAGGAAAGTGCTGCTTGTCAGATCAGCTCTCTGCAGGAAGGGCAACTACAGCAGGTATGCAAGCAGTTGGAATTGAACGACAAAACCACTACCAAAGAAAGTGCTTGCCTTGTCCTCATTTGAAGGTGGACCCGACAATTCAACAGTGAGACATTAAAGGAAATGGGGGATACAAGTTTTTGAAGACCTCGACAACTAATTCTCAAGAGCTTCACACAAGGAATCTCAACCAAGGCCGAAGATCCATCAGCCACCCCAGAATCAAGCTTGACAGCAACTACAGATGCCCCCACCACCTCAATGACCCTACCAGTAAACCAAATGGGCAATTCCATGCAAACAGGGACATGGCCCCAAAAAATCAAATTCATTTCTGAACTTCCTTTTCATTTTAAAGTCATTGCTAATAGATGTAAGGACCAGGATATAAACTTTTTTAGACAAATCCTCATCGTTTTCTATGAAATATGTCACGTTTCTTCCTAGTTATGTTTGGCTTAAAAAATTAACTACTTTATATGCATTTTCATTTGTTTGCATTTTTTTCTATGAAAAAGCAGTTGTCACAAAACTATTTATGCAATTGTGCAAGACATCATTCTGCAAAGAGACAAAGTTTAAAGATATAATTTTGTACAGCGCTGGCTGCGCGTGGTTTCCACTGTGGGAAAAATGGGGGTTAAACATTACATGGACATCATAATGCTGTTTCCCTGACTTAATGACTTTGAGCCTGTTACAATACCTATATGCATATTGCATGGTTAAAGTCATGTCCTTTGCCCTGTACATTCTTTTTTTAAAGTCATCTGGCATTGAAAACAAATGTTAAGCCATTACTTTGGCAGATAGCCACATGCCAGTTTGAACAATTTAGGGAAGCCGTATTTTTGGGCTATTTATAATATTCATGCTATTTCCTGACACACAGGGCGAAAAGTACCTTTCAGCAACTAAAAGATTCCAGACTTGGTTAACAAGAATATTACACATTTAAGAGGCCCGGCACTTCAAAAAAAGGTTTATAATTCAAGCAATATTTGTGCCCAAGTATGTCCGGAAGATGTTACTGATTCTCATCAACATAAAAAGGTAACATGCCTAAAATGTAAACCTACGGATTTGCACTAATAAGGAGTGGCAGTAGAAAATGCATGTTATTGGAAAATTAATAATCCTATTGCTAGGTGCTCTTTTTTGTTGCTTTTGCAGGAGGACCAACCAATCCAGAAAAGCAAAAAGACTGACCCAAAAAGCAGCTACAGCAGACTGGCAGCCCAGCTTGACATGAGCAGCCTGAATGAACTAGATGCACATGTACGTGGCAAGTGGTATTTTGTTACACAACTCATAGAAAATTATCTACTCCTTCCTGTTTCTTTTTCTATGCATTTACCAGCATGCACATTTATCATTATCCGCACGTGACGCAGGGTGAAAGAGTTCTTTATAAAAACGTTCAGAATGAAACACAGTTACTCATTGAGGATTCCAGTTTGCTTAAAGATACATGAAATATTGCAACAATCAGATATGTTAATCATGTTGAATCATATTTCACAGGTTTTTGTTGCTGCCAAGTTGGAACCACACATATCAAGTCAAAGTACACCTAAAAGGAATGTGACATGAGCTGTACATGCATCTTGGTCACAAGTCATACAATTCTGTTGTAGTCATCCATTGCCATGTTCATGTGTGTTTCTATTTATAACTACCACTTTTTAGGAGCCGTGCTGCAATGCATCCACAAAATTCAAAGATTGTCAAGACCAGGTGAGGGATCTGAAGGAAGAGTTAGAAAAGGAGAAGCGGGAGAAATACAACTACAAGAAGGAAGCGAGGAATCTAAGCAGAACATTGGCATTGATAGACAGTAAGTCTGATTTGTTTCAGCATAAAAGTTTATAAATTGCATGTAGCAGACAGTAACTTTAGGTCTCACAGGTGACTTTCGCTGTAATTATTAAATTTTCAAGATGCAGAAATAAAAACCGCAGTATAAAATAAAATTGAAAAAGGGCCAATAACTTAGAAAACAATTTACACTAAGAATGACTAAGTTATTAGAGAGCGTTTATCAGGAATGAAGAGCTGTTTCCCAGTTCCAAGACCCACCGGCCCCACCCACTCAAGCCAGAACAAAAAGGTGGCTGTTCTTGACCCAATGACCTTTCCATGAACCAATGCCAAGAAGCTTTTACCCCACCTCTGTCATCGGTTTTGTTCAAGTGCTATGTACATTGAGGCATACTGACAATCATGTGCAATTTTGTATATAGATTTGCCAGCGCTTCTGAAGAGGGTGGAGACATTGAGCTCTACAACAGAAGGTTCCCCCAGACACTCGCCCGGATGCTCGCCCGGCCCAAGCCGCTTCACCTGCCCCACAAGTCCAGAACAACAGCAGGTGAGTTTTTTTCTCTATTTCATTTCAAAATTATTTGTATTACTGGCTCAGTAGAAGGTAGAGTAAATAAATGCTTCAGGTCTAGTATAATGCAGCGGATATAGCGCCGATCACTTCGCAGTGGAAGGTTTGCTATTCTGAAGATGAATTTTCAGATGGGAGTTCTTCCATTAAACATAAAAATACTATCACATTGTTGATTGAGGGAAACAAACTGTGATGAAGAGATTTACACCAGCTGCTTATACTTGTGAGACCTTCATCTTTGGAAAATTATCAGGCGATCATAACATTCAACAAAAAAATTGGATCAGAACTAGCAAAAACATCTCTGTAAAATAATGATACTTGCAACTCTTGTGAAAGTTGAGTTGATACTTCATTTTAATAGATTTCAATAACAGTTGGCTATTTGATTGACATTATTGGCATGTTTCCTTGTTGAAATGACAAAATGGGTAAAATCTGTGTCATTCACGCGGTGAGGGATACATGTTATTACTGAACACTAGATGCCAGCAGAACGTATATTTGAATGTGCCTACACTTCTCAACAGAAGTTATCCGGCCCAACTTTTAACGCCAACTATCTCTGTCCTTGTTAGCCTCACTGTTTTGTTGGGACCTCCTTTAGGCCCACGCAGACTTTGAGAATCATGATCCCATGTGTTTGATTAAATGCATTGGCTGCCATTCCCCTTGCTGGAAATCGAGCAGTTTAATTCCCTAATCACCCTAATGTTGTCAAGCTTTGATGACTCAAATGAAAATCATGTTCCTCAAACTTGCAACTTTAAGTCTTCTTTCAATGGCCATTCAACAAATTATTCTATTAATTATCCAATTTTAAATAACAGATGCCCACTGGCCTCATCACCAGAGACATGTTATTGAGGTCAAACACAAAAGACCCTCAAAAATTGACAAATGACCTCATGACATGTCTTTGGGATGAGGAACATCTCGCCACCCACTCCCCGACTGGCAGCAAGTCTGGAAGAGACGACAATCCTGCAAAGACAAAGAAGTCTCTTGATGCTAAGTCCATCGAGACCATAGTTGGTAAGTAGATACGATGCAATTTTTATGTTTGATAAGTGATAAAACTCTTCACTGGGCATGTAGCCCATGTACATGTAATAAATGTTCCTGTTTCAGGATCTGTGTACACATTAAATATAAAGCATATCTTGTCAAAATGGTTCAATTCAGTGGACATGGCGGTAAGTAGTGAGCAGCGACTACCCAATTAAGACAGACAATCCAAACAATTACACAATCTTCAGCCCAGTTTTTTTGTCAGAATTTAAAGAGGGTAGGCCATGATATAAAGTCTATCCTTAAAGCATGTTTTAAGTCCTTAAATACACCTACAGTGTATATCTACCAAGAAATCTACCAAAGAATTGTCCGATGCTTGGATTTTCTTTTACAATGGTAGTTTTCACGTTTCTTCTCGCACCCGCCTCAAGGCAAAATCGGAACAGCCGTCGGTGGCTAAAATTTGTCTCCAGAAATTCTAAACTACCGTCTTAGTACGTACTCCTCCGCCCAACGGCTGCTTCTTGTTGTACATTGATGCTCAGCTCAGTGCAGACCATCGGGGGACAGAGTACGTACAGCGATGTCACGATTTGTTTGCTGCCCTTATTTACAGGATTTTGATAAATTTAGGAGGCGAGCTACTTAAAGGTGTAAAAATGACATGCAGATATCACCTATTTTATTTCTTAAACAACATCCTAGAATTTTACCAAGAAGGCAAAGGGCTTGTCCTAGGCTCTTGCTGAAGCAAGAATAAGAAGTAGTACAGCAGTACTTTGATCAGCTCGGTGCCGTGCTGGATGGGGAAGGATTTCATCAGTCACCCGAGAAAAACTCAAATGTGGGATGAGTCTGGTACATCTATGACTAACCGGCCAGGAACAAGATGACATAAAATGTAGTGGAATTAGTGATTCTTCAGACAAAGAGCTTCAGACATAGAAGAATCTTCTGATGACATGATGAGTATTGAAACGGGCACGAATAGTGACGATTCTGATATACCCTCTCAAAGACAAAGCCCCTGTTCCACCACCTGCCCCGGCCAAACCAGCAGCCCGTGGGCGCCCAGCTCACCATGGTTGTGCCCAGCCGCCTGCACCAGTTCTGCAACCTGCCCCTGCCTAACCAGCAGCCTGTGGGCACCTAGCTCGCCGTGGTCGTGCCCAGCCGCCTGCACCAGTTCCACCACCTGCCCCGTCCCAACCAGCAGCCCGTGGGGGCCAGCCAGCCCCTGCTCAGCCGCCCGCACAAGCCACATCACCAGATGGTACCGTGTGGACCAGCCAGCCGAGACCAGCCGCAAAAACAGCACTGGCCAATATCATCACCCAAGCAAAGGCCCCATGAAACTTGGGTGGGGCATCAAAAGCATTGGAGCTGTTTGAGTTATTCTTCCCTGCCGCAATGTTGCAGATCATCCTTAATATGACCATTGTGCAGGGGCTGACAAGGAGAGGAAGGTCATGGTTGAACATTGCTATGATTGAGCTGAGGTCGGCCATTGGACTCATGCTCTATCTCGGCCTTACAAAAGCCATGAAAACACACGCACCTTATGGACACCGGGGATGTTTTGTAAGCCACCATGCCAGCAAATCGCTTTGAAGACATACTATCAATGACGCGCTTTGACGATAGGACAACTCATGTGCAAAGGAAAGCCACGGGCAAGTTTGCTCCCATCCGAGAAATGTTTGAGATGGTCGCAACTGCTCTTCGCCGACACTACAGCCCCGGTGAGTGTGTCACCAAAGACGAGCAGATGGCCGAGTTTAGGGGCCGGTGCCCGTTTTGACAATATATACCGAACAAACCTGCAAAGTATGGCATCAAATTCTGGGCTTCTGTGGATAGCAACTCTCACTATGTTCATAATATGATGCCATATATCGGAAAGGAACAAGACCAAGTAGAGAGAAATCTCAGTGCCCGTGTCGTGAAAGACTTAGTGCGGCCTCTCCATGGGACTGGCAGAAAGATGACGGCCGACAACTTCTCTATTAGCAAGGATTTGGCAGAATTTCTTCTGAGCGAGAAAATAACTCTTGTTGGTACGATCAAGAACATCAGACGGGAGGTTCCACGTGAGCTGCGAAAAAGAAAACACTAGAAACAGAGCAGCCAAATCATCACACTTCATGTTTTCTGGAATGTCGACCATGGTGTCGTATGTGCCCAAGAAACATCAAAATGTTATTCTCCTTTCGACAATGCATCATGATGACACAGTGGACGAAGCAACCCAGAAACCAGACATCATCTCCTATAACAATGCCACCAAGGTGGGCGTTGATACTGTTGACCAAATGTCTAGTCTCTACAACTCTGCACGCATAAGTAAGCGCTGGCCTATGGTGGTATTTTACCACATTTTGAATGTTGCCGCCATCAATGCCTATGTACTGTTCAAAGAAGTTCATCCAAACCTTACATGCCAGGAGCAAACCCGCCATCATTTTCTTCAACAAGTCATCCATGGCCTCATCCAGCCGCAGATCCAGATGTGGGCGGCATGAGAACGAGAACATCTAGGGTGTGCTCGGAATGTCAACGTTATTCCTGCACACAACACAGCATCAGCACGACTACAACACGGTCCATATGCTCCATCTGCCAGGAGGCTCTGATTCAACTTGCTCTATGATTGAACTGATCCAAAGTACAACAAACTCAACTAAAGAACACTAAAAGCTGTAATATAAAGATTACTGTTTTATTTTGTTTTGTATTTTATCCATCAATCCTAGAAAGGGACAAACACCAGCAAATATCTTTTGTTCGTTTTTTGTTTGTTGTTCAGATGTGATGGAGGAAATTCCTACATGGTTCACACATGTAAATATTGTTGTTTTATTGTTTCATTCCTTTTTTACATTTTCCTGCGTACTTGTATTGTATAAAGTTTTCATTTTGTAAACAGTTGTTTTTCTTGTGATTTAAATCACGGAGGAAGGATTGAGTAAACTACACTGTATGACTCAGAAATCTGTCTTGCTTTCATAAGTGTTATTTGCTGTGGAAAATACAACCTTGCAAAAGATAAGCAGCTCCAGATTTATTGGGGGGGGGGTAGAGGGGGTTGTCAAAGTTCCAAATTAGTAACACAATGCCTCCTGGGCTGGGTAGACAGCCCACATACAAAGAACTCATCAAGAACGCCAGAACTCCTCAAACTACACTGGCTCCCAATTCAACAAAGAATCAACTTCAAGGTTCAAAGCCTGTCATAACCAAGCCCCCAGATTACATAATGGATATGCTTCAAGTTTGTGCTGAACGGAGACAACTTCGATCTAATAGCTCCTGTTCACCTTACTTTGTTGTGCCAAGAACGAGTCGCGTCACGTTTGCCGATAGAGCCTTCTCTGTTTATCATGTTTATGGACCCAAACTCTGGAATAAACTTCCAAATCACATTCAGAGAAACGACATCTTTCATCACATTTAAGGCACTTCTGAAAGCCCACTTGTTTCAGGAGGCCTACCATCAATGACTTATTCATTTGTTCAGTGCCTCAGCGCCTTTGAGCAAACCTTTGATTTAGGCGCTTTAGAAATTTTTACTGATTGATTGATTGAAAGAGATTATGTTTTATGGCAGGGATGGGTAAACAAAGTGGGTGGTTTTCCCTGAACCATGCACAAGGGCAGTGGAATAAACCTTATAAACCCTAAATAGATATCAAGGTGGGATTGAAATTGTTTTCTATCAACCTGTTGAGACCATTTTGAGAAGGGGTTGGGTTCACCTATAAACAAAGTTATATTACACGCTATTCACATGCACAGTAAGGAACAGCGCAATCATGTGGCGGCCTGCGTATATTGGCATGATGCACACATTGACATTTTTGTTTTGGTTCTGGGGATTCAGTGAACCTTTCTGAGTTTATTGATACCATGTCAGAAGAGTTTGTGAGCAGCCAAAATCAGTTTTACACGCAATGTGATGGCGCTTGTATATTGGCATACTGCAGTGCAGGGTTTTAAAGTAGCTCTATGAAATTAGGCCCTGATCACAGTCTTGAAACACAAATTAGACTCTCATTCGAACAGCCGTTCAGAGGCTGATGGTTCCTGCTCCTGTTGACAACGGTAGGATTGATAACTGGGCCCAATTTCATAGACCTGCTTAAGCACAAAAACTCGCTAAGCACAATAAAATTTTGCTTACCAGAATAAGATTACCAGCCAAACCACCATGTCACGTTTACAATTTGTGACTGGTATCCCGCTCATTTCTGCTTAGCAGGAAATTGTTAAGCATTGTTTTCTGCTTAAGCAGCTCTATGAAATTAGGCCCTGGTTATTGAACTGAGATTGTTAGTGGGAGAAGTGTAAGACTTAAGGGATCTGACTTTCCATTGTTTTTTATTAAGTATTCATTCGGAATACTGCCCTCATTTGTCAAGATTAGTATTGCTTATAATATTCAATAGTCTTGGTCTGAGCAAAACTTATTTCACACAGTATTTGTATTAGAATGGATGCTAGACCTTCTTGTCACGCGTACAAACATCAAACAGTCAGTGCACTTCCACACCTTAAGATTTTTGTGATTTACCACCTAAACTAATATCAAAGAAGTGCAACATTTAAGCTTTTTGTTTATAGTAAAATTGCATTGTATTATATTCAAGAGTATGAGATGATGGTATAGACAATAAACATTTTTAAAATATAATTAGCAGTAAGACATGTAAGAGGGTTAACTGTGTTTTGTGTTGATGTATTTACCACATGATATCACATTACAGGCGTCGCATTCCTCTATTGCATCTACACATGTACTTCATTCAAAACCACAGTGGGTAATACTAAATGGTCAAACAGTAGGAGGGTTGACTGTGTTTTGTGTTGGAATGCACTGACTACAAGCATGACATCACATTATACAGGCATGCTATTCCTATATTCCGTCTAAAATGTGCTTGACATCATCATTCAAAAATCACAGTGGGTAATACTGAATGGTCAGAGAGTAGGCGGGTTGACTGTGTACTGTGAAGATGCACTTACCACATCACATTACAGGCTGACATTACCATATTGCATCTACACGCTACTGCAAACCACAGTGGGTAGATGATCAAGCAGTCGGAAGGTTGACTGTGTTTCGTGTCGGAATGTATTTACCACATAAATGTCACAATACAGACATGGCATTCCCATATAGTGTCTAGTATCATTCCAAACCACAGTGGGTGAATTGAATGATCAGACGGTAGGAGGGTTGACTGTGTACTGTATTGGCCACATGATATCACAATACAGAAAAGTGCATCTATCTATCATCCCACGCCACAGTGAAGACAGTAGGAGAGTTTGTTCTTGTGCCATTCACCAGAAGTTAGTTCTTCACACACACACAAAACCAATGGCAACTGGTTGGGATTAAACCACACAAAAGGAAGCTGCTTAGACTTCATGGAGGTGTTTTTGGAAGACGTTTGTTTCCAGCAGCCTTGCAAAAGAACGATGATGTTGCTGGTTTGTGTCGTCATCGCCGCTATCGCCGTCTTTTGACAAATGTAACTGTGTCTTTGTTTTTGATCCCATATCTGATTGAAAGAAGTAAACAAACATGACTAGTTACAATTCAATTGTACATGTAATTCCATTCAGTATTTCATTTTTGTCTACTTCACAGTACTAGGTAACATTTGTGATAAAAAATTAAGGCAAATAAGATGCTAAATATAACTTAATAGGCCCCAACACTACAGGAACGTTTTTGAAATGGAGGCACATCCCAAATGTTTACTGGACCAGAATTTAGTTTACAAGACCAGAATGAAATGAGTTGAACAAGCACTAAGAGAAAATCTGTGCAGCACTTTGATACTGAAAAGAATTGAAAGATATTTATCAGATTCCTAGTCAACATTTCCCACAAAAATATTACAAAATGAGGTAACCTCTTATCATTGAATTGAAAAACACAAGATCACCCTTGTCCGTTTGTGAGTTTACTGGCCTGATGCTAAAATCACTGGCCCCGGGCCTGTGGTCAAGTGTTAATTTGGAGCCCTGCATCAAGATAAGAGGCTGCTTGAGCATGTGTGGCATGCCAGAAACCAAAAGAGAGATGGCCAGACCAATTTGTTAATTCAATCAAAATAACTTAGTTTTTATAATTAAGTGCCTTATCTATGGTCATCTCAAAGTCCTTGTTTTAACTATAAAATTTGCCAAATAAAATTCATCCACTCATGTTAAAAGACTAAATGACAAAGCTTATTACTTGCTGGACAGGTGGCCCCCTGTGCCTGTGGAGAATAATGTGTTTTGTTATATCGTTGCTCTATGGTTTTATCACCCAAGTGGTAGAATGAACCTAGCAGTGAACATCTTCACCACCCAATGATGACCTAGCTTTGTGGTATTTGTTGCATGCCACTTACACACAGTAGGTTATAAAACAATTATCTCCAAAGTAGGTGTGTGGGGACATGACAGGTACATGACAGGGACATGAGTATAAAGCATTTTATCGTAATGCAATTAAAATGTGTTAAGACAGGTTTTTGGAGCAAACAAAGCACAGTCCTAAAACAGCTAGTTATGGAAAGCTTAATAGGGAACTTCCTGGTTGATAATGGCAGTTTATTAGTAACTGTCACAATTATAGATGAAGTGTTTAAGCATACCCTCTTCACAAGTGGTGTGACTGGGGAAAAAAAGGATGATAAATCAGGAATAAAAAGAAATTGCAGTCACGTCCATGAACAGCAATGGGTTACACAATCATGACAATAGAAGATCTACAGACCCTCCACTTCACCACATGGACAAATAGAAGTTTATAAAAAACAAAGGTGTATCTTTCAAGTTAGTTTGACGTCATAATAGAGAGACAATAGAGCTCCTGAAGTCTGAAAAATCCCAAAGAATCTGGAACTGAATGGAAGATAGCAAAAAGTCAAAGAGTACAAAAAGTAGAAAAGGTGAGTATAGACATATGGACAACAATCAAGAAAGACATATTGACCGCAGCAGATACGGTAGTTACACTTACTCTTTGAGTTTATTGTTCTTCTCTAGCTGTTCACCATCAAAACAGAGGGAGTACGTTCGCCAGACATATTTCCTACAGATGAAGAAGCAAAACAAACATTCTTGCTTAGTAGAGAAAGGTCATTGGCTTAGTGTCATCGTAAATACCTCAAAGAGTGTATGCACTCTGATTGGTCACAGACTGGTCACGTGGGGGTGTATTTACCAGTGATATAAATCCCAGCTCTGTCAACTATCAACAAAATGGCCCCTAAACAAGCTTTGTGTAAAAGTTCTGTACGCACTTTGCTTGTTGTGCATGAATTACCAAATCAGCTGTTTCATCTGTGCGTATTGTGTTTGTGCATTTTGGCAAGGATAGGTGATGCGTGAACGTGCAGACAGTGTATAAATTTAAGGTAGCCGATGCACGCATAGACCAACATTAATGCAAAGCATAAAGCCGAACACCAACCAAGTATTTCTTTTTAGGGAGATGTTAATTTTCAAAGCTCATAGTCTGGTTCCTGCAAATATGCATTGTAGTTAAATATAAAATGAATGAGGCACCTACACACATGTAATTGGGACAAACGTAACTCCAGTAACTGTACACTGTCAGCAAATGCGGACAAGTTTTTTACCGTAGGTTAGAGGTTTTGGTTTTTTTTTGCATTTTCAATGTCTAGGTATTGCACAGTATAAAATGCACAAGGAAAACAAAATACTTTTGTTGGATTGAACAAAGAAGTTTCCTTTCATAATTAGTTGTTTCTGCTGGCAATTGTCAGATTTTCACCCGACAAGTTTTGCCATAAAGAAGCCCAACCTTTATAATGTCACCAAGCAATTAAGAATACATGGTTCAATAAAAACCACCGCCCCATTCCTGGCACCAGTGAAAAGATTCCAAGGTTTCCTTTGTCATTCTGTAACGAACCATTTTGCTGAAACTGATTGGAATTAGATTGGGGACAGCCACCCAGAAGAATCGGCCTTAATTCCTTCTTTACTCAGTTTGGTAAACCAATTATTATTATAATTTCAGAAAATGTCTAACTCAAACTAGACTAGAGCGGCACTACTCAGTTAAGCATATATACTGAAGTCAGTGTCTTCAGTGGTGACCAAGAGAGTCTGCTGTGGTAGTGACAAGTGAGTAGTAACTTAACTCAGTGGTCAATCTGATACCAACACCATTCGGCCTATAATGGCACTGGATCAAACAGCTTTAGCACTGTTGGTGCTTTTCTGCACAGCCGCTCCGAAAGGTAAGTAATGGTACTGTTGTATGATTTTAGTTTTACTTCATTTTAGCCTTCGAGAAAGGCTCTCCTAGGGTCAAAACATCAGACCACTAATTTACTTTTGCATTTAGTTTTGCTCCAATTGAATTTTGACTAAAATAAATATATAAAAATAAATGTCAGTAAAAAAATTGCCAGTCAGTGTTCCACAGCATCTCGATCAATATTTATCATAACATTGTTGCATCGTTTGAAAGAAAACATTTGAAATTTCCAATGACTGCTGAGAGAAAAAGAACGGAACAAAATCAGTTGTAGGAGGCAACCTAAAAATGAAAATATAGTAGTACTTTTAATAGTATAGACTTGCCTAATTTCACCCTCTCATTTAATTCCTCCTCCTTTCAACCACAAGCCACCCCAGGTAGGGTCATACTTTGGGCAGGCCTTGAACTTCGCCACCTCGCTAAACATATGTGTAGATTCAACGTTCTTGATAGAAAAAAACTCTGACAATTTTTTTTCAGTTTTCTTAACAAGCAGACACCGTTTTCAGCAAAAACTTTCACAGACATTCGACAGATGACTTTTATTTTATCATTATTTTGCCCATGAATCTGAGTCAGGCGGACCAAGAAGCTGTCTAAGATTGGGTTTTTTTTTATTAGTTTTATTTTTGTACACTGATTTTAGTGTCAGTTTGACAAATTTTGGGGGTCATTAGTTTACTTTTGAACACTAATTTTAGTGTCAGTTTGACAAATTTTTGGTTCATTTGGAAACAGATTTTGGGTCAACTTGACCCAAAATGGGTCAGGCTCCATGAAGCTGTCTAAATTGTATTTTGTTATTAGTTTATTTTTGTACACTGATTTTAGTGTCAATTTTTGGGGTCATTTTGAAACAGATTTTGGGTCAACTTGACCCAAAATGGGTCAGGCTCCAAGAAGCTGTCTAAGATTGTACTTTTTTATTAGTTTATTTTTGTACACCGTTTTTTAGTGTCAAATTTTGGGTTGATTTGGAAACAGATTTTGGGTCAACTTGACCCAAAATGGGTCAGGCTCCATGGCACCTGAAATCTGGGTCAATTCTGACCCAGGACTTGTTTTAGAGCAAACAACTAGAAAATGGGTAACATCAGTTTGTTTGTAAATTTTGTTGCAGTTTATGGATGTGTCTGTTACGTGGGTCAGGAGCTAGACAGAGCAACTGGTAAGCAATACGGCTGGTCACTAGCCGAGCAGAGACCGTGTGAATGCACCGAGTTTCATCTGGGCGGAGTGAACATGAAGCCTCAAATAAAGCCGCATGAAGTGAAGATTGGTGAAGACAATCGCGTGTCTGTCAACGAACAGGGGCAGATTATACAGTCACCTGACTGCAGAGAGGATCAGAGTGGTAGGAACCAGTTGTTATCTTAAAGTTTAAAGGATTGTGTAGCTAGAAACAGAGGACAAGCTAAACAGGCACTTTCTAAAAACTGGTTCTGGCTGCCAAGGGTCCTGATCCATTTCTGGGCACCTCTACTCAAGAAATGTGTCAAAGACCTATCAGATGACCGGTAACAATCCAAAGGAAAAAACACGACTCAGAACACACACTGATTACAGTTTTTATAGCAGTATCAATCCTCAAAACAAAAAAATAATAAATAATAAAAATAAAACAACATAAATCACCTTCTCAAATTGTTTTAAAAGTCATATAACTACCAGTACCATTTGAATGCCATACCTTAATCACCCGGTGTAAGCCCGATATGTGCACAAAAACCCTTGCAAAACAAAATGTTTATGGTTGTCGACACTACAATTTGACCGGCTTGGAGCGACTGGTTGGATGGTGTGTCAATTGAAACTGAGAGTCTGGAAATAAACTGCTAAATATTCTTTCCACACACAGCTGTATTTTGACTTCTTTGCCGATTTCTCGATTATCAGATCTTCACCTCCCTAAATTTCAGGACCAACATTTGACGCAACTTCACTCTGCGCTCAAAATACGTATCAGGTGACTGGTTTAATGGAGCTTCAGCGGCCGACGCCGTCACCTATGCGACTAGAGTTCGCATTCAACACTAGTGCAGACCTAATTGTGTACCTCTCCCCCAAAAGTCCTGGTACTAGTGAAACGTTGATCCAAGTAGGTGAGTGTACATAGTTGACATTCTCAAAGGCCAATCAAAATAAATCAAAAGAATTCAAACAATTACTGTCATGTGACAGCCAGCACTGAGTAGAGAAAACGATACCTGCATCTTAGCACTCTTGTATCAGGTCCTTTCTCCGTTTAAAGTCAATTTGAACTCCATTTTAAGAATGTATGCCAAACAGGTCCCTAAGAAGCCATCCTAGCCTCAGAAGTCAAAATCATTAAAATACTTAACTAAAAAGTTGATCGATCGTATAGCTCAAATCTTCCCCCAAAAAATAAAACAGAAAACAATTAAAAACTGTAAACATATTTCTGTATTCTAGTCAAGCAGGTTGTTAATGATTTTCCCTAACTTTTTAGGTACACCCTCGTCATACTCTAGTGCTTAGTTTTGATTCACTTGTTTTCAATCCACAGCGTTACATGTAGCTTATATGGTCAAATCATGTTAAACAAAAACTCTGTTTATTCAAGAACTCAACAAATGAGGCACTTCAATGAAACAGGAAAGGGTTAAGCTGTCTCAGCTCCTTATCCATTACTTGATAAATATATTTCAGAAAATGATGTGACATTTGTTCAAAATTGCAGTACAGTTTAAAGTTGCAAAGTAAAATTCTTTCGGGAGGCACTTTTAAAACCTCCTTTTAGTACCAATTATTTGACACGTGCTTTTACTTTAAAAGCCCTACTTAATTGAATAATTAGGTGTATGGGCGATCCGCCCAGAACACCTCTTGTTTTTGCTCCGTTCTTTTATTTTTAGTGGCGTCATGATGACGCCATCTCAATATTTTTTTTTAATTTGTTTTTCCACCACTTATAACATACCTTGAAAACAAAGCAATCTGCATTCAAATTTTATTTTACATCAGGCTTATTCTCCCCGAAACCGAAACTCTAAATTTCTAATTAATCTTTAAAATGGTACTTAAACCAGGTTTCAACAAAGCGGCAGCCTTACTCTTCAGATGGCTTATTTCAGTTGTATTTTCAACTGGAAATAATTACATGTACAAACGTTTGTGTAATTTATTAATAAAGAAATGATACAGACATTAACTGGAAAGCTTACAAGGACAAATTCATGAACTTCATTCATTTTCTTATGATATTCGTTGAACAATGTTAATAACTGATGACATTGATTATGACTTTGTGATTACTTTTTTTTACTTGGATGCAGTTCTGAGCGTTGATTATGCTTACATCGCCGAACGGGTACCCTCCTCTCAGAGGTGGCGGTACAGTTGGACTAATAACATAAACTACATCCGAGTACCGGTCCTTATGAAATATGACTACGGTCTCTTCCAGGTGGAAGTCCAAGGGGTACCAGATTCTAGAATGACATTTGAGGTCACACCTCCGGCTCAGCCGAGCTGGTTTGTTAGTTTTCGTGCCTGGTACGCTGAATTAAGTTTCACTAAGCCATGTATTAATGATTTGGCCCCAGTTCACACCTCGGCAAGGTTAAGAAACAAAAGATGGGAAGATCGTGCCAACTAGTCAGACTAACAATATGAAGTTACTTTTGCCCGACACCCTAACATCAAGTCAAATTAACATTACTGTATTTCCCCTCAACCTGCAAAAAATTCTTAACCCTTTCCTTACCATAGGCGACTTTAGTCGAGTTAGTCGACTGCACTCATACCCCCTCTTTCTTACCATTGGAGACTTTAGTCGACCAAGCCTTGCTTGCACACAAAAAAGCACTCGAGCCTGAGCACAAAGGCCATTTGTAATAAAGTTGTAGTTTTGTCCATGTTCACCCTCCATACCCAAGCTTACCATCATTGGAAAGAGAGAGATCGGATCTTTCCAATGGTGGTAAAATAAAATAAGGTTGCTATTATGCAATCTCTTCAAATTGGAATAGGAAGATCCAAAATGCCAAACACCTACGGAGCGCCATAATGGTTGTGTACAAAAAAGTGTTTGAGATTACAGATTGCACTGAGGAAAGAAAGACCAAGAACTTTGACATTTAATGACCAATCTCAATGAGGTTTAGATTATATGAAAGGGAATTCAATGAGGAAAAACTTTTTTATTACTTATTTTGCTGTAAAACAATATCTTCAAGGAGATAATGGAGTTTGTAAAAATGGCCTTTGAGCGAAAGCTTTCTGTTGTGTAAGAATGTGTGCTTCACGCTTGAGTGGTCAAACAATGCAGTCACCAGTGGTTGTTTATGTCCAAACAATTCGGTAACGAAAGGGTTAATGGCCTGATGTTTCGACCCTAGTAGCAGAGTCTTTCTCAAAGGCTAAAGGTATTACAAGTGTAACAGAACAAGTTCAGTGGAAATACATGTAATAGAGAGAGAGAGAGGGAGCAAAAAGCACACAGAAACAGCAAGGGGTAAACAATGAATTAGAAAACAGGGGGCGTTGGAGGGAAAGGGCTGGTTTGATCACAAGCATGACAAGAGGTTGGAAACACAAACAATGAAATCATTTAGGTGGAAAGTGGAAGAACAAGTAAATAACTAATGAATGAGGCAAACTAAAAAGAGGATATCTTTGACAAAAGAAGAAGGCAAAGACAAAAAAGTTATTAGTCATTTCCTTCTTGGATGTTCAGAACATGGGGTTGAATGGTCTGGAGGTGCCTAATCCAGTTTCACCCTACTCAACCTGCAACCTGAGACATTTTCTATCCCATCAGTGCATATCGTTGAGGTCGAATGTTAACCAAGCAAAATTGAATGTTTTTTATTTTATGGGGGAAGCAACAGCAACTTGGATACTTCCCGCTAAAATGAGCATCCCTGCAGCTCTACTAACGTTCATGTTAGTAGAGCTGCAGGGATGACTAAAGCTGCAGTCATGACTAAAGCTGCACTTCTTTTTGAAAACAAGAGAGGAACCTGAATCACTGCTGATGAGTCGATAGTTATGACACCTATTTCACTGGTGAAATTGTCAGTAAATGTTTCCTGCAGGTATAGACCAGAATGAATTTGTCAGATTATGTTGATATTACCAACTGCTTTGTGAAACAAATGGCGTTTACATGTTTACCATGTCAACGAGTTGCGTTGAAATAAGCAACATTGGCTTATAAGGTAATAAAACATACATTCTTGTCTTTGACACTATAGATAGGTTGCAATATGGCCTCAATCGGCCATCTTTACGGGCAATTTGGAACACACAGTCATGCGTTTGCGTGAGAACGGCGTGCAGCACGCGCACATTTCACAAAGCTCATTGCACGATTGATTAGTAAATAGTGTGGCTGCGTTAATAATTTGAGCGCTTGACGCGCCTGCAAGCCAAAATGCAATTTGCCCGTAAAGATGGCGTCTATTGGGAACTTTCTGTTTGTTAGATAATCAAAAAGTATGAGAATTGACTTGGGACCAGTACCAGTATGATTTAAGATTTAAAGAAATTGTTGATACTTTAATACTTTAATAACTACACTTGTTCTGTATAACGATATTCTAGATTCACTGTTACTATTTGTGACGCTGCCACTTTTAGATTAGTGTGATTAACAATATGAACTTCTGTTTCTTTATTATTAATAGCTAAATTTGTGAATGAGCCTACTTGTACACTCTAATTATTTTATTTATTTGGTTTTCAATTGTTGACAATAATTTGTTGGCAGCAGTTAATCTTATTCTAACTGTATTAAAAAATTGGTATAGAGCTGCGAAGAAATGAACAAAGAGCTATTATAATCCTGGTTGACCATCAGAGGGTACTATTGTAAACCATTTAGGGGCAACTGTTTCCTGCACGGTCAAGGTGGCGCTATGGAAACTGTTTGACGTAAGACAGCTGCGATCATAAATATACACAATGAGCAGGAGAATGAAATTGATTTTCAGATTAAGGTGAGAGACTGTTGCTCATATTTTGTCCTATACATATCTTAACCAGTGGGAAAATTAAAACCAGTACCAAGCCAAAACGGAACTACAGCGACTGCTGGCCAAGGTTGCCAATTTAAAAAACCAACGTCACAATAGAGTATATTGTTAATCCCTCTCCACCGATCCCTTTGCAGCAAACTCTGAGCAAACTGGTTTTCTAAGGCTGCAATTACTTTCACTCGGCATACCAGTGTCAGTCGCTGATTGGTCAGATTTAATAAGTCAGAATGCGTTCATCAATAACTACTGATGAAGCAAACGACGTTCTGTACAATGGTACAATGTACATGTAGGTGGTGATAACCGTCCCTGTGCAATGATTTGTAATAGTTGTTTCTAGGTACCGGCGACCGGTACAGAAAAATACTGTGAACAACTCCGACATGGCTCTGTTTCTACCAACACTTACTCTCTTACTCGTCGCTGCAGCTACCATAGAAGGTAAATCTGAGGTTTAATTAAATTCAGCCTAAATATTAATCTTAAACGTTTCTTTTTCCGTACTCCTATTTATATAACCATCCACATAAATACCTCAAATAAAATACTTCAAAATGAAGAAAACACAAAACAAGACAGCGTGTGTAACAGCATCCGTCTTGAAAGTGTCTATTGTCAAATTACTGCTTCTCCAAATAGCTAAGTACACTAGACCTACATGTATCATGAATGCAATTCACAAAATCTAACTCACACTGTGATTTAATAACATGAATAAGCCATTAAAGATGTATTTTCCCGTGTTTGGGCCGATTTGACGTTAAAAATGATGTAGTTTAACTTGTAATTTGATGTATCACAGTTGCAATTCACTTTTGTGCTGTGATGACTATAAAAAACATGCATTATGAATAATCCTTTTAATCTATCCATCTCTCTGATCATGTCAATTTGTCAGTATTGCAATTTCGTCATCCTTCGCCTGCAGAAACTACAAGTTTCCTCCGACTACAACGATCTTGGGCAAGTGTTGCGATTTGGTCTGGTCGCAGCATGCCTTCACCATCTCCAAACACTGCCAAACAGGCAGTGAACATATTGAAGGCAACGCAAATCAATCCTGACTTGTGTTCCACACCAGTTTAGAGATGGTGAAGGCAATGTTCTGCAGCCGAAGAATGACGATGATGTCAATTTTAATTAATTTAATTTAAATTGCTAACTTTACGAAGTAGGAAAAAATATAAACTTTCATTTGATGTATTGAATGATAAAAACTGTCAACGGTTAATGACATTTATTAATTGCTTTTAGTTAATAAAAGGCTGGGCCAGCCTATATCCGCAGACTTATGTTGTGTTCAACTTCCAAGTTTCATTGTAAATACATCATTAAGACCTGTATTGTAAACAAGCAACAAACAGGGTGGTTGTCACACATGCAGTGCAGTGGGCATACGCATGGGTCCTTGTGGGGTTCAAAACACAACGGAACAATGGACCCCACAAGGGAATTCTTTGTTCAAGTTTGACCCCACAGGGGAATTCTTCAGACATGTCAGAGCAGGGAATAATAGAATAATATTCTGTGTTATCGTAGTCATTTTTTTTAGCACTGAAAATAATATTCTGCATCAACAAAATGTAAATTGTTCACTCAACATAGTATTGTGTGTCCTTGAAAAAAATACATCATGCCCTCAAAATATTATTTTGTGCCCTTAAAATAGTAGTTACGTAACACAGCCAAGTCCATGCAGGGAAAAAATAGCTTGGATCAAGATGTGAAGTACATTATTTCTTAAGCTATTGAAAAATAGTTGTCATAATCCAATTTTGTGATAATGGTGTCACTATACTGGACCCTTTTTCTTTGAGTCAGTGTATTGAGGAATTAACAAACGATCTGTTCGTGACTTTCAAATGTCCACGTCCAACAACTGCCTTTCGTAATGTACAATCATCTACTGCCAAGCTACAATGTAACGTGAATACATTAACGACACAGTACAACCGTAAACACAAAGCGATTTGGGGGCAGTGTACATTTATGGCTGTCGGGCATGGCCGGCCCGCTGGCTGCCAACTATAGACTAGTAGCCGGTCCTACAGGATTAATTTTTTAAAACCTTATTGTTGTTCTTCAAAGCTCTTCAAGGCCTTTCTCAAAAGTACTTACAGAATCTTGTTACCGAAAAGAAAAGGCTCATCAACCTAATGGTCCCCTCTTAGATCCTCCCAATAGTAAAATGTTGTCTACATTTTGTGATGTGGCTTTTTCTGTGGCAGCCCCGAAGCTTTGGAATGCGCTACCGTTGCATATTTGTAGCAATTGGAAACTCGCCCTTAAAAAGTAAGATTGTTGCTGCTTTATAAATAGCAATTATTCACATTTAGGACAGATGGGACTGAATTTTTTTTAATAAATTTTTCCATTTTTCAATGGTGTTGATCTGCACAAAGCAAACTACCCAACTATTTTACTTATTTGGTAGCAGTTTATGGGCGTGTCTGCTACGTGAGTCAGGAACTAGATCGAGCTACTAAGCGATACAGCTGGTCACTAGCCGAGCAGAGACCGTGTGAATGCACCGAGTTTCGTCTGGGCGGATTAAATACGAAGCCCCAAATAAAGCCACAAGAAGTGAAGATTGGTGAAGACAATCGCGTGTCTGTCAACGAAAAGGGGCAGATTATAAAGCCACCTGACTGCACAGAGGATCAGAGTGGTAAGAAGCAGTTGTTGTTGGTGTTATTTTAAAATTTTAAGGATTGTGTACCAAGAAACAGAGGACTATACTTGATACCAGTGAATAACTAAATCGACAGAGCTAACATTTCTCGATGATTGACTAAAATGATGACAGGAAAACAGTTATAAGGATATTAACCCTACCAGGACCGGGCAATTTTTTTTTATTTACAGGGAAATTTTTTCAGAGACCGATTATTTTGAAACTTTTCAAAATCATATTTTCCCATAGTTTCCATATTTTGGGTCTGTATTTTGGGATGGAAAAAAATCCACATCGTTAACCTGAAACTATTCAACTTGAGTAAATCTTATCTAAAAATACAGTACAAAATGTGTCATGTTCGTGTTTTACTGCGTCATTATCCCACATATATTTTCTTTGGAAATATCAAAAAAAGTAAGAACTTACCATGAGTGGGTCCCGTATGGGACTTGACTAAATTTCAAGTCAACATGACCAACTTTGACATGACCCAGATTCTGAGTCACTAAAATGTTTTTGACTCAAATTCAGGTAAATGTTGACCCTAATAAGGATCACGCTGACCCTGAAATGAATTCGGTCCATGTGGACGATTTAAACATTCCAGGGTCAAAATTTACCCTGATCTACACACAATGTTTCTGTGGGGCCTGACTCATTTCTGGGTCAGTATGACCAGAATCTGTGTCAGTATGACCAGAATCTGTGTCAAAACAAAAAAAAGACCCAAAGAGGGATCAAACTGACACAGAAGTCTAGTCAAAATCTTTTTTTTTACCCATTTTCTGGGTCAGCCCGACCCAGAAATGGGTCAGGCCGCATAGAACCTGGACTCTGCGTCAATTCTGACCAGCGAGTTTTTAGAGTGCACCGGGTCAATTTTGTTCAGCAGTTTTCCCCCGATCTGCCAATAAACAAAATAACGTTTTACTGTACTTGAACATGTTGAATTACGTCGACGACAAAGTACAGAATTGAGACCAGCCAAAAAGAAAACAAATTAATAGCAGTTAATAGCACTTAATAGCAGTGTCAATGCTCCAGAGGAATTTCTCTCTCTTAAATGCCCTGCACACAAAAACAATAGCAATAAACGTTCTCTTTACCACAACATTTGAACCGACTTTGTCCTACTGGTTGAATGGTATGCCAACTGAAACCGAGAGGGTGGAAATAAATCTAAATCAACCATTCTAAACTTTTGACAAAGCTAGCTCGGTGGTCTAGTGGTAAGACACCTGCTCTAGCAATGCAAAGGGCGTGGGTTTGAACTTTGAATCCCACCCGAGTGAATTGCCTGTGGATTTCACAGAACTCAGGAAAGTACTCAGTATACAGTGTTTTTAATACACACCGGTGTAAGGGTAAAAACACAAATTATGTTCTTATCCCCAATGCAAAAATTAACATCTATTCAATGTATTTTCATTTAGTTGCTGATTTCTCGATTACCAGGTCTTAAACTCCCTTCTATTACAGGATTAATATCTGAGGCAACTTCACACTGCGCTCAAAATACGTATCAGGTGAATGGCTTCATGGAGTTTCAGCTGCCGATGATGTCACCAATGCGACTACAGTTCACAGTCACCATTGGTGGTTCCGTACTTGTGTACTTTTCCCCTAGTGGTCCTGGTACTGGTGAACCTAGGTACCGCGTAGGTAAGTATAAATACAGTTGACAGTCTTAAAGGTCAACCAAAAAAACAATTTTAAAACAATAATAACTCATACAATTACTGTCTTCTGATAAAACAAGGAAGGTAGTGGTATCACTTTAAGACTAATTACATAAAAAACTTGTTTATTATACACCTGTACTTGGCTTGTCCCCTTCATTGCATCTGATGAAGTAGTTGTTGCTACAAAAGCTCATGCAGTTTTTGTATGTAATTAGTTAGTCTTAAAGTGCTACCACTACCTTCCTTGTTTTATCTATCAGACTAACATGGCTATTTTTTAGTATAAATGTCTTCTGATGACCATGATGTTGTGATTACTTTTAACTACTTGGATGCAGTGATGGGCACTGATTCTATTGGCATCTACAAATGGGAAACCACCTCATCCTGGTGGCAAGATGCTAAGTTTGAGACTGGCATAAACTACATGGGAGTACCAGTCATCATCACATACAACAATGGTCGCTTCGAGGTGGCAGTCCAAGGAGTGCAAGATTCTACCCTGACCTACGACGTCACATCTCCAGCTCAGCCCAGCTGGTTTGTTAGTTTTCAAACCTATTCTGAGGATGAAATAGGTTTCACTGAGCCATGCATTAATGATTTCAATCCAAAGTTCAGATCTCAGTAAAAGCAAAGAAACAAATGATGGGAAAATTGTGGCAACTACACAGGCCATCAATGTGCAGTTACTTTTGCCCAACACCATCAATCTTTAAGAAGATGAAATATAAAGGGTATTTTTTTCTCAACCTAAAACAGTTTCCCAGCTTAGGCCGACCCCATCATGGATGCATATTGTTAAGGCTAAATTTTTACCAATTAAAATTGGTTTGTTTATATATTTAGGGGGCCAGGAATCTGGGCATTTTGTAATTATCCTTACAGGAAATAGCGTCCCATTTATAGCAGTATAAATCTTTTAGTTAACACATTTTTGGGGAAACAAGTTGGTAAAGATACCAAAACTCCTATTCTTCAACACTGTAAAAAAACACTGTGTGTGCATGTGTAAGTCCACACAGTGTTTCAAGTCCCTGCATTAAGTGGACCTCTTTTGTTTTCAGGAAAAACAATCTGAGAAACGTTTCTGACAGTAACACTTCTCAGATTCAAATTTGGTGGCATAAAAACTTATATCTTTTTACAACATTACCTTGAAGTGAAATGTTTCTCAAAATGTGTTATACTATGGAAAGCTGCTGGAGGCTTCTAACCAATAAGTCTTTACGGCCATAAATTTTTAGAGTGATTACCAAACGTATACCTTCCATTTCATGCCTCCTCTAGGTATTGATTGGAATGAATTCCTCATATTATGTTTATGTCAACAACTAGTAGGAGAAACAAACAACGTTACCACATCAACAGGCTGTGTGGAACCTTGATTAATTGGGTATTAAACAATATTTTCTTGTCTTTGACAATATTTGTTGGAAAAACAAGAATCTCTAGTGGATTGGCAATCAACTTTTAACCATTGTGCTGTAAGATTTAAAGAAATTGTCATTAACCTTCATTTTATCTTTTGTTTGTATATAAATGCTCAAGATTCACCTTTGTAAATATTTGCGATGTTGCCATTTTTAGATTAGTGTGATTTTCAAGATGAACTTCTGTTCCTTTGTTAAATAGTTAAATTATTCTGAATGAGCCTACTTGTAATAAACTCTTGAATCTATTTATTTATTTATTTATTTGGTAAAATTTTCAACTATTAAAAAAGGGCAGTTATGGATACAAATGTACACTAAATTCAGCAAACCTTGCTTGCGTAATGCATCAATATCATGATGTAACAAACAAATCAATCACTTCAAATAGTTACAAATGATTTTCTGATCTCAACATGTGTATAAAATATAATCGTTTCAAAGGAAGGACAAGTCTTTTTCAATCATCGGTTTAAGTACAAAGTAAATAAGTACAAAGCAGTTCTCAGTAATTTGCAATTTATCAGCACAAATTGTAATGGTTAATGTGAGGAGTCTTTGTGTTTAAAAGTAATTGTTTAATATTGTTCGAAATTATTCTCTCCGCCTGGGAAGCGTGTGGCGTCCTTCAAAGTTTAGAGACCCCCCCCCCACGCTTCTCACCGCCTGCACAATCTTTATCAGGTGAGGATGCTTAACTTTCTTCGTAGTTTTCAACTTTTCATTTAGCTATTATAATGCAACAATACAGGCTCATACTTACGTTTATTATATCAGCAAACATCCATACATTCATATTATGTTATAGGTTTTGAGAACATTATTGCCTAAAAAGTGTAATTTACAGTTATAAATCTTGTGTTGATCATAAATTTGAAGCGAAGCGTTAGTAATGTATCACACGTGTGATGGGTAGCGTTAATGTAGGCTGTGTTGCGGTTCGCGGTACATGTAAAATTATACATGACTGGTTGTCATGGATGTACGTATGGCATCGGCGCTGCTGGACATTGGGGGAATGAGTGTGTATTTCTGTGTGGACATGTTTGTAAGTGAAGTTGGGCGCTCAACGTTTTGTATGCTTGTGTCTCATATCCCCATTGCCCAGTGCTGCTATGTCATTGGTACATGCCATGTGGTTAGTGTTTATTGAGATTTCATTTTTATACTATTAGGTGTGATACATGTACTGGTGAGAAGTTTAATGACCCTGAATTATATGCAATAGCAGAATGAGTAATAGTACTTTTTAAGGCAAACATCTTTTATTTTTGCAAAACACAAATGGATTGTCTTGTACAACTTGGTATAAATGGCTATAATTATTTGCTGGTTTTAATGTATTTTTATCTATCCTCACCGCCTGCACAATCTTTATCAGTTGTGCAGGTTAGGTCGTCAAGGTTAATAAATCGCCCATACACATGGCGGAGAGAACAGCAGAACCTGTGTGCCCTTTCAAGTTTATTGGACAGCCGCTTTGGATCCCCCCACACTACCTTAACTAGTCTTTGGTCCCACCAGACACCTCCTACATTAATAAAGCACTTAAAATCAGTTGGTTCATTTGTGTTCAGTTAGGAATGCTGGCAACCTGATCTATAACTTTAGGTAACAATAGGTAACGATAACGAGACAATTCAGATTTTGTTTTTAAGGAATGACTGAATAATTTTTCAAAGCCCCTAAAGCTGTGAGCCTTGGCAGACTACAGATATAAGGTTTTAAACTTTTCTTTTTGAAAATAAAGCATGTCAAATTAATAATATGCATAGAAAATGTGTTTTGTTTTGTTTTTAATAAGTGTCATTAAAGGTAATTCACCTTTAAAACAATTTTAAATAATACTTATTAAAAAGGTATCAGCAAAACTTGATTTTTGTGATTTTTGTATCCTGTTTTGGAACTGTGTTGCCTGATCTGGAGACAAAATAAATGTTCCCTGATTAGGCCATGTACATGTACCAGACTGACATGACTGATAACCTGGAGCAAGAGATGAGTGGTAATTCATAGGGGCCTATATGCATGAAGCAACTCAATACAGTTGTTGAATTGAACCAGCTGCAAAATTCACGTTGTTTTCTTTGAACTTTTCAGCATTTTTATTGAGGCTTGACAGATTTAAGAACCTGAATCAATGTGGAGTAGTTGTTAAGGCTCCTATTTCAATGGTGAAATTGTCAGTCAATATCCCCACGCAAATTGTTTGTTTGTAGAACTTGTTATTTAGTTCGAAGACTTATATACGAGGCACTGCGTGTATTTCCTACACTGTTTGACCCATTTTGGGGGTCAATTCGACACAGATTCCAAGTCATAATGGCTCAGGCCAAAGTGGGAGTCGGAATCCAGACCTCAATTCTGACCCAGTAGTTTTTAAGAATGCAAAATAAGGTTACCAGCAAAAAATAAAGTCACAAGTGTCCCCCTTGTTGGGGAAAAGTTTGCTCAAAAAGGCCTGCTTTGATCATGACGACACAGCCCCTTGAAGCAGCTGGCTCTGTATAAAATTGAGCACTTACCAACTGATACTGGTCTGCGTTCCTTTCCTCTCCTCTTTCAATGTGACGTAACGTTGAATAGCATGCTTCAAATCCTGTACTCTAGCACCTTGCAACACCACAATAGCTGTTGAGAAAAGAGTATCATAATAACAGAGTTGGAAACCTCGTTTTAGTGGTAAATTTATTTCCAAAATGTCAATAACAAATGAAATGTAAAAGAAACTACCTGATTTGACTAGCCACCGTCTCTCATACCAGTACATGTACGTAAGGATGTCAAGCATCACCGCATCACCAATAGAACGCTTATCTTATCGTTCTAACTAAGTCGTTCTAAATCTGTCTTGCGTATAACAGTTGACACTACATCATGATGCTATGATAGTATTATGAGCGTTTGATAAGCAAAGGGGGAAGCGATGCTTGACAGCCTTACTTATAAGTGACATTGGCTGGGTGAATCGGCTGAGAAAATCCCAGTGAATGGTCAAACTAAATAAACACGATAGGCTTTACAATAAATATGTGACAACGGCATGGAGACTGATCAGGGTTCTCCCCATGTACAAGATAGCGTATCAGGTCGATTTGCGCAAATTGCATGCTGATATGCGCAAATTGCATGCCGATATGCGCAAATTTCGGCCGATACGCACAAACTTTTTTTTTCTCACAAAAAATCAAGAGAAAACCATAAAGAATGCTCCACATTGCAAAGTAGGGCTTTTAAAACCAAGATAAACACCAAGTAGAAAACATTCCGAAGATGTTGTTTCAATTTTTAGCGTGCTTCGGCCAAACATAAAAAAAGTTGGGTCCAAAATGCCCCCCAGTTTTGAAAAAACCTGGGGAGAAACCTGCTGATCAGATAACCTACATGTACATGTAAGCTTGCATGAATCAGCCTTTCAACAGATTACAAAACAAAATAAATGGACAGAATCAAAGCACGCACACAACCAGTGACAACATTATGTCAAAGACCAGTATCGGCACTTTACACTACATGTATAGGGCCTATGTGATCCAACATATTCCTGAAACAAACCTGTGAAAATTTACACTAAATCCATCATCAGAGTCACAAGAAAATAGTGGGGTTTTTTTTTTACTTGAACTACTTTTTTTGTTTTAACGTTTTCTAAATAAAGAGTTTTGGCCTATAGAGAATAAAACTAACTGTTACACCTAGATACAAATTTCTCAAGAAACTATAGCCCGACACTCAAGCAAAACAAAATAATTCAAGGGTAGTTTTCCACCATAAAATACTATGTAAGTTATAGCGGATAGGATTGTTCAGCATGTTCAGAGCCACATGAAAGAGTTGCCACAACTTGCGATGAGAAGCAGTTTTTGGCCCCAAAATGCGTGCACACCAAGGGTGCCAGACTAGACTGCACATTGGATGGTGCTACAGTGTGTGTGTACATTTAGTACGAAAATGGCGTCCAGCAACCACGTGAGCAAAGAAGACTGGTCCCTCTGTCATGTCTGTGTCACTACTCTCCCAATATATGACTCTGGGATAGCTGAGGGTATGTGCGCTGTGCGTCGTGCAAGGGGTAAATTCTACACGTCTTACGCATAATTTCTCCAGTGAATTTCTGGACGCACACCGTCATAGCCTGTCCGTACTCCAGCGCAATCTGCAAGGCCACTTCCTCTGCGGTTACACCAGCAGGGAGATCACTCAAGAGTGGGTCTCCATCCAGGATCTCACCCAGTCCTTCACGGACCATCTCCATCGCCTGCTTGTGGGTCAAATCCTCTGGGGTTACGTTAGTGTCGCTGGTCGGGAGCGGTTGTGTGTGGTTCGTCACAGAAGGTTCATTTAGTCCATGTCCATGGTCCCCGACGTCGGTAGGCAGTGACGTGGTTGATGGATCAGCTGCCATGACTGATGATCTCTTTGATTGCGAGGTCTGTCAGGTTTCTTTCCTCAAGAAGAATTCTCACTAAGCTCAGGATGGCATGACACGTATGCACGATGAAGCCGGTACCTTATGATCAGTCTGAAGAACAAGAAAGAACCATAATTTATTTGACTTAATGATCTGCAGAACACCAACTGGAAGGGAGAAGGGGAGGGTGAAACTAGCCCACCTTGTCAGGCTTTTTTGGCGCTCTTAATAGCACCGGTCTTGGCAACTGTGATGACAGATACAACCGCCCAACAAGGTGATGAGATGAGAGGTGGAATCAGGTTGCCAAAATATACTTAACTGTTTAAGTATATTTGCTATTATTTTATATAACCTTCCCAAGCATTTATTTATCATTCTTATAGTATACTAATTGTTTGATGTTTGGCTTACTTTTATTTAGTTTAGACTGCTCTTCTTGTGGCAGGTTTCTAATCTAACCATGCTACTTTCAGTGTCAGTGTCAGTGTCAGACTGTCAACTGAATTCATGATTAACCATGTTAACTTTAGACCAGGGAATCCACTCGCCTTTCCGTGTTGCGTGACAGAGATCCTTGTCCTACTCCGAGGTAGAGCCCTACTAATACTACAGTCCACTACACAGTACACTACTAAAAAGTACTAGTCCCCTAGTACTCTATCAGTGGTATAGACTAGACTAGACATGCTGGTTTTAATTAAAACAAAACTCACCTACACTGTCACTAGCATTGGCAAAAAACCTGTGCAGAAAGATCATGCTTGCACTTTCAGAGAAAGCACGAAAAGAAAAAAGAAACAATTCTTTTTTTACTATACTGCATGCACAAAAAACACTGGCCAAGGCAATGTTAAAAACAAAGTCAGCAAGATCAGAAGATGCCCCACTCTTTTCAACTCACTCACATCGCTCATCAAACTCAGTCATTTTTTTATGTAAAAATTGTAAGTGTAACAAACCAGTTCTAAATTAAATACTAACTGGTAATAAGTTCTTACTTATTAATTATTCCAAAACCATAAGAAGTCACTCATAATCCTTTCACATTGATGAGTCAACCATACAATTTTTACCTGATTCAGGAACTGTCATTGTCATAAACTTTAAAATTAAAAAGCGACAACATGTTCACCATGGTTTTCTTAAAACTGAGTGAGTAGCCTGCTAATGTACAACTTTATCACTCTTGAGGGCGCACTTCACATTTACAAGAAAGTAAAAATGTGCCATCACTCTTGAGGGCGCACTTCATATTTACAAGAAAATAAAAATGTGCCTCATGACTTTTCTCACTCTCATTAATGTTTCGATAAAAACTAAGTAAAATATGCCGTAAAACAAGATGTTGATGTTTTGTCCGACGTGTGCCAACGTTCTCGTAGTTGAAGAGGGACCACAGTGTTACAGATTTGCGTGCAATACGTGTCCATTCATTCACAATGTGACGAGAAAGGTATTCGTTTTTTAATTTAAAAATAAAACTAAAACTCTAATTAAAAGCATTACCATGGCATTAGATTTAGCATTTAGAAATTAAGTTAACTTACTTAGAATTAGATTAGAAAAGAAAGGCATGGACTAAAATGCGGTGGCAGCAGTTTGCTATGATTTTCCGAACACCCAGCTACAAAAAAATGCCACAAAATGACAAAGAAGACCAAAACAAAATAGAAACAATGTGTCAAAGATGCAACATCAGGCATTTAACTGTGATCATTCATGTCATTTGTTGTGATACAAATCGATGATTTTTAAGTCCACAATTAGAGGAACGATGTCAATACATGCAATATGTCCGGCCTCTTCATTGGGGTTGGGCTATCAGTAGTCTCTGTGGTTCCAAGACCATGGTGTTTGCGCACACACACACAACCAAGGGCGCTGTGACTAGTGCTAACCTGCCCTCTACATGTATGTGTTCCGCCCTCCGTTCCGCCCCAACTTGATGATCGTCCCAACTATAGTTGGGACTGGTCCCAACTTGAGTGTTAAAGTTGGGGCGTCCCAACTATAGTTGGGATCGCAGTGCACACAAAGCACCTCACGAATAAACTAAAATCATTAGTAGTAAGTATCATAGTATGAAGTTTTTAAGACCCCTTTCCCTTGAGAATATTTGAGATTAAATAGAATTTTGTTTTTCTGAGAGAAGGGAAACTGAAATGCGTAGGCCTACCATGGAGCATGGAGGTAGAAATAGACTACCTCCATGCATGGAGCATGCATGGAGGAAGGAAAAGACCTCCATGGGTTGGGCCTACTGAGAGCGAGAAGCGTCACCCGCGGCGGCACTGAGCATGAGGCCGCTATCAGAACCCTCCAAAAACACTATTTACACTGAGTTATCGGTCCATTGTGAGCGATAAACTATCATTCTAAACCAGTTTTGACATGATTTTGTACAGAGCCGAGACCCGGGTTTGAAATAAAGAATGCTGTTAATTAACGCCAATCGCATCAGGACCCATGATCGATCACGGTGTCCTGTTGAAGTCTATGGGCGATCCCAACTATAGTTGGGACGTCCCAGCTTTAACACTCAAGTTGGGACCAGTCCCAACTATAGTTGGGACAATAGTCAAGTTGGGACGGAACATATGTCTTGGTAAAAGTGCAATTCGTGATAATTGCATGGTGTCATACAGTCATTGACATCAACTGCCAGTTACAATATTATTGCATTAACGGTATGGTAGAAATTGGTAGCCAATGGAATACAGAGATAATTTGTGGGCTTGCATTTAATGTTCGTCAATGTTGTAATGGTCCAAATTGTATTCCTTAGATTTCCAGCAAGAAGTTCCCACGACTGAAGGAGGTTGATGATGTACTGGGTGGAGCAGCAGCGTGGGAGAACGTAGACTCAACAGCTGGTAAGTGCATTTGTAACATAGCCGCTTGCAAAATCATCTGCACAACCTCCTGATAACTGCTGATGGTCACACCCAGACTCCTGGGTGAAACGCCAATGGAGAGAAAATTTGACAGATTCTACATTAAGGCTGCATGACTATATACTTCGACAAAACCAAGCCACCATCCACTCGGATGTCACCTGCCCGGAGCAGCTTGGTGCTGATGAATCAGATGCTGTACTGGTCAGGGTGATTCTGGTTGCAAGTTCTTAGACTCAAGTTAAAATGAGACCAATCTCATGCATTTTTCGTTGACCCGAAATCAGTTGAGAACACAATACACAAACCATATTGGCTGTTCAAGATACTCATTTTAACTTGAGTGTATGAACTTGCACCATTTCTCCACACCCTTGAAGTGTTCAAGTGTTTGTTTTTTTTAAGAGAAAGGTAATGTTTCCTTGGGAAAGGGCACCTCTAGGAGCAAAATGAAAAATTGTTTTGGAACAATTCATCGGGCATCAAGGCAATAAGCCATATGCACCAAGCACTATCTTAAAAATATATACCGCAATGCATCTTGGGAAACCGAGTGCAGTTAAAAAATGAACCAAGCTGTCATTGTGGAGGCCAATCTCAATATGGTTTGTGTGTTGTGTTCTCTACTGATTTGACCAAGGTCAAGACCAAGGGCAACAGAGGCCATGGCCTCTGTGTCATTCTAGGCCTGCCATCATTTCAACATACCTCCATATTCAGATCCTAGGTTCAGACGTCTTTGTCAGCAGTGACTCTCAACCCTGTGTTAATCTGTTCGATGTTTTGGTCTTTGTTTGCCACAGAAAAATGTCCCAAGTGCGAACACCCGAGGGCGTACTTCATGCAGATACAGACCCGCTCAGCTGATGAACCTATGACGACCTTCTACAAATGCTGCAGCCCTGAGTGTGGACACCGATGGCGGGATGCCGGTTAAAGAAACTCAGACCACATGCATTTGTAAAAAAAACATTTTATGTGAACTATTATCTCAGTCAAGCAAACAATACACACGGTTTCAGAGGATATGAGAAGATACTGCTTACCAGCCAGTGGACCTATGGTATAAATGCAAAAGAAAAGGGTTAATGACCCGACGTTTTGACCCTGGCAGAGTTTTCCTCGAAGACTAGCCTTCAAGAAAGACTCGGCTAGGGTCGAAACATCAAACTATTCTTGCAAGATTTCAGAGAAGTACAAGAAGTACATGAGGTGAAAGGCGGAGAAGAAATCCCTTGGCCAACCTGCCTGGATGCCCTTTTCATGTGAACTTTTGAAGTTTTGGTCTCCTCCACAAGTTTCACCAATAGTTCTAATAATTATGGCAGAGTCATGCAAGTTAAATTTCTTCATTTCAACCAAGATAACCAAGCTGAGAGGGGTAAGGAACCCGTCAATAATACAATAATATGCTGCGGCCCTTCTATGGCAAAACATCCCAACTTGAAAAATTTTGGTTTTTATACAAGATCATTTTGGGGTAAATTGAGGGCGCTTTTTCCATTTCAAAGTTTCAAAGGCATGCTGTGTATGATTTTGAATATAGCATGTCCTATACTTGCTTTTTCTCAAAATGTATTTTTTTGCGAGTAAGGCTGTTTTGCCATGGAAGGGCCACTCAGTTCTTATAATTTTAACACTCGTAAATTGTCTGCAAGGTATGCGGAGCTGTGTGCGGAATATTAGACCCATTTATTCACTTACATGCAGCACCATGTAATGGTTTTCAAGGAGCTTAGTCGAAGTGAGCGGGATACCAGTCACAGATTGAATATGTGACATGGTATTTTGGCTGGTAGCCTTATTCTGGTAAGCATACTTTTGTTTTGCTTAGCCACTTCTTGTGCTTTAACAGGTATGAGATTGAGATTGGGCCCAGGACTCGAACCAACACTCTGCTCCGCATACCTTGTAGAAAAAAAATATATTATGGTTTTCCTTTCTTCTGGCTCCAAATCTGTCATACATTGTAATTTTGTGTGTAATTTTACCAAAGCTCACTCATTTCATTGTTCAAAAAAGAAAGAAATTTTTGATGACAGAAACCAATTATTCTGACAAGACCTTGAGTCTTTGCAATGGTCAAGTCCCAAAAATAAAAACTTTTTCATTTTCCTTCATCCTTTCATTTACTTGTATGAACACACCATCTGGCAGCACAAAGGTGAATTACTTGGCATTACAAGAAGTATAAAACTTTCTTAATAAATCCGCAAAGAAAAACTAATTGAATGCATTGCCTACATGTATGGGCCACTGGTAAATAATTGGATGGAGCCAGTTTGTAAGGGCACTCTCATTGGAAAATCTAAAGTCTGTAGGAAACTTTTGAAGGGGCACCAAGGCCAAGACCAGGGGCAACGGAAGCCAATGCCTTCATGGTCTCAATGTAATTCCACTTATGAACAAAATAGTGATTATGAGGCAGGTGGTAAAACCAGCTGATAAACAATTCCTAGGCCCAATAGACAATGTGACCTGTGACATCACGTTTTCAAAAGAGCCACAGAGCCTGGACTTCCTGCAGGAATGATTTGTACCCAGCTCAATGGAAGAAAACTGATTGCACCGTCTGATTTTTATCAACTTTCGATATGAAGGAAAGGGGGCACATCTCAAAACTTCTTCAGCTGTCATTTTTACAACTCTTGAATTGATGTGGAAATTATGACACAAAAAGTAAAATTTCCCATACGACCAGTGTAGTCATGGTAGTATCTTGCCTGCCAGGATATGCCATAGAAAATACACGGCCATTTTTTTTTTATACAAGGTAACGTGTTCTATAAACTGTGCAAGTTTCATCTGTATCCAAGTTTCCAAGTTGGTCCCAACTACATGTAGATTAAGTTTTACGTGCGCAATTCTGTTTCTTCAAATACTTAAGTGTAATGTAGTTTATGGCTATAAAGATTATATCATTATTTTTAGAAAGTAAAATTTAGCCATGAAATGTTTGGAAGTTAAATAAACCAACAAAGAAAACCTGAGAATGAGACTTGACCTCTGTTTCCGGTTACTTGTTAACAATTGGTATTTTGCTCAACTGACTTCCAATTTCATACAGCTGCTTAAAACACAAAAAGCAGCTAAGCACAACAAAAATTTTGCTTACCAGAATAAGTTTGCCGACCAAAACTAATTAAATTTGTGCTTAGCAGAATACTGTGAACTATAAGCAACATTTTCTTCCTAAAGGGGAGGCATTTATGATCATAGCTGGGGTGTGGCTGTGCTTTGAACTGTGACCCAGTAACTGCACGTGCTCTGTCAGATCACATAGGGCGCCATCGTTGTTATATTGTGATGCGACAGCCAGTGCGTGTGTGCAGTAAAATAATTGGGTTAGAGATCATAATTCCATGTACACCCACACAGTCTCAAATATGCTTCCCTGTGGAGAGTTGAGACATCTTTCGTTCTTTCCATTGTCCCTGTACTTAAGATTTTCCCATAGACCTTGTACATAAAAAAAATGTGGAACACCCCGGTCTTTAGAATTTCCCTATGGAGTCCTTTTATTTTCCTTTTTTTGTTTTGTCCTTGGTCTCCATAAGGTATCGAATATGAGCAGCAGGCCTGCTATGATCATGACGACCGCCCCCACCCTTCAGTAGCTCTGAAATAAGGCCCTGGATTAAAACCCAAAGAAGGGAGATGACATCAGAACTTGAGTTTGATGCTCTAGACCAAAGATTATAAAGCACCGAAGGCTCAAGACGGGGAACTGGAGCTTTATTGTTGCAACATTTCAGCTTGCAAATTTTTTGTTTTATCATTGATTTATCATTGATAGCAATGGTTATTGTCTGCACTGATCTATTGTTGCATCAAAAGAGTTGCTTGCTGAAATGGTGTCTCGTGAACGTTTCACATTTCAACCCAAGTTTGACATCTCGAGCTGCGGTGCTATATGCTAACATGGTAACACTAAATTTAAGTAGTTTAGCTAAGAAAAACTGTTTTACAAATTAGATTCACATTTAGAATTGTTATTCATTTACTGCTTGTGGACATCTGCTGCCACGTATTAGATTGTTTTCATGTAAACATTGATTTCATACAACTCTTCTCAAAATACAACATATATACAGAATATTACATAGATGAGAAAGAGCTTAAGATACACATTGTTTTACATTGCACTTTACCAAGGGTCATCTCAAAGCACTTACAAGATGCAGTGGCGTAACCAGACATTTTCATTGGGGGGGGGGGCAAGGGGGCAGGGAAAGCTGCGGCGAAGACAAATTAAGAGGGCTATCTAATGTATTAAACAATCCTTCTTTTTTTCAAACTCATTTTATTTTTTTTATTTTTTTTTTTGGGGGGGCAAAGGTTCTGCCAGTAGGGATAAGACTGCCCCAACAGAACTGATCGGTCCCCCAAAAATAGTAAATATATAAAGTACATAAATGTTTTATACAGAGTTTGTCACCAAGTTTTAGTTGGAACGCACCAGGGAAAACACATAGCCCCAACAGAACCAAGTGTCTCTATGACATAAAAGCATTACATAAAGTAAATAGTGTAATTTAATATGACATAAGCATTTTAATTTCCCAAAGTTGCACGAACAAGGGTACCGATAAAAGTAGCACTTAGAAACAATAAAGCGCTATTGTTCATGAAATCCCCAAAACAATTGTTTCTTAAGATTAATATTACCAGTTGGCCTACCTGCTAAAATAGTCATTTTTCGACAAAAAATGAAATTTATATTTTGTAAATAATACCATTATAAGTTAAAAACAAACACAAAAGTGTAGTGACTTCTATTGCATGAAATCCCTCACAAATATTGAATGTTTGAAAGCATTAAAACTAGTCTCTTTTGCTGGCATAATTTATTTACTTTTAATAATATTTTATCATCAGGGTGTATCAATTTTCTATGCGTGTAAAGAACCAATCGGGATGGTAGCCGGATACAAAAACTCAAAACCCTGTGGGAAAAATGAGATCGTACGTTGGCCCCCATGCTTGCTATCTCATGCCAACCTGATCATCGGATTCACTACAAGCAACTGCTAATAAATACACTATCAAGTAATTTTGTTATTGATGTATCATGGTGAAAACAAATAAATTTGCTAGTGCACCAACAGCATTCAACTGTCAAATCCTTGTAATACCGTAGGTGGACCGTAAGGGCAGGAGGTGGGTTGAAAAGTTTTTGAGGGAACCCCGCCGCAAACTACAATGGAGTAGTACTTGCCGAGTATGAAGCCTTTGATCGCTTACTCGATAAAATGAATTAAATATCAAAGCATCTTGTTACAGTGTTGGTTGTGCAAGGTGATGCAGGTCTGCAGCACACTCTGCTGCCAGCACACATGTCAGAAAACATTGGAGCCAGCCTTCTTCTCTTAAAGATAAATGTACTAGGCATTTACAAACAGGATTAGGAATGTTCCTAACAGTCAAAGAAAACCTCAAACAATATAACAACAAAACTCTGACAATAATTTAGATACATAAATAATACTTAGGCTCTGCTACATTAACATTACTTCAGATATCTCCAGTAAATATGTATAAACAATACTAAAAAATTTCAAATTTATGATTAAATAATGAAAGTTGCATTTGAGCGCTTAGTAGACAAAATGCACGTTTTACAAAATTACGCTTTGCTATTTTGTTATTCACTGCGCTGAATAAATAGTTGTTGGTGCTGATGAGGGTGAGCTGTTAATAATGATTTATTGTGAGTGATATTATTAGGGTGTTAGTGCGAGGGTTAAGTTAAACAATTAAGTGTTAGTTAAGTGTTAGTTCAGTGTTAGGGTGAGAAGTGCTGGGCTCGATTTCACAAAACACTAATATTCATCTTAAGATGAGTTGTCAATATCACAATAGTGATTTGTATTGTGACATCACACTTTGCTAAGCAATTATCGTAATGATATGATCAATCTAAGCTCTTTGTGAAACCCAGCCCTGGTGTTGTGATTGTGGCCATGGTTTGTGTTCGCATTGCAACAGAGTCCTGCTCGCGCACATCAGTCCTGATTTCGCCAAAACATGTATTCTGTCTATTTTGCGCTCAAATGCACATTGAAATTTCTCACACATCTTTGAATTATACTTAGTGAGCAATATGTAAAGTTTCTCATTATAGATAAATTTTGAGATACGGTGGACACAATATCCCACTATTAGGTTGGGTAAATCTGTCTGTATGGTATACCCAAACCAAACAGTGCACTCCTATAGTGTCCATCATATCTCATAAAGGCTAATTCTGATTGCTGTACCATCTTTAGAGTTGTATTCCTAACTACTCTGATACCATCAAAATCCAACGGATATTTGTACTTGAACTTAATGAATTTGATTTTCCATGATAAATCAACAATGCTTAGCATGACGTAAATTTTATCAAATCAATTACCAATGTGAGTACCAAGCTAACATTGTACAATGGGATTCAAGAAAAACCTATTGAGTAAACATTACAGTAAGGCCATGCCTGAATTTGTGGCTGCGAATGTGGCTTGACAATTTTGTGAACATGAAAGCATAATGTGAGGCCCATAGCAACAGCCAAAGCCCCAGCCGCAAATTCAGGCACAGCCTAATTAAGATGTTCCTCTCCTTTAGTTTCTTTATACAGTAAGGCACCGTCATGGTCCAGCAATTGTTTCAGTTGAACATGTTGGGTGGGGAATCATCCAGTTAAACATGGCATAGTCTTTCTTCATGCAGTTGGTGACAGTCCACAAAGTGTTACTTACAAAGTTGTGTTGTCAACATCACTAAATAAGTCACTTGAACAGTTGAACTTGTATGACAGAGAGTTATCTCGTTAGACTTGACATAATCCTTCAACAGGTGACACACTATCCAAAAACTATTTGTTTGCCTCAGCATCCCTACATCACTTGACTGGTTGAACTTGTAACGGAGAGGCTTCTAGCTAGAATTGACAGTCCTTCTTCAGCTGGTGGTACAGTCCAAAAAGCATTGATAACCCTCAGGATTGGGTGCATGCCATCTCCAAGTTCATCATCTCAGTCTGCACCCTGCAGCAGAAAATAAGCCATTTTAAAAGATTTATTTTGATAATCTCTTTTAGTACAATTTTCAGTTGTTCTGAGAAATAATGAAGTCAAAATGCTATCATGTGCAAGACAATTCTCCTCCATTGATGAGCTCCAATCAGTTCTTCAACTCACTGAATATAAACACACCACGTGACACAACATTCCAGGTTTGTTTCTTTTTGTGATTTTTGTTCAATCTTTTTTTCCTGCTTTTTTTTAAAACTTGGCCCCCTCTTTTAATGAAGTTGTCCATCAGTTGGTTATGGGGGTGTTTATTGAAAACCAAACAATGGAAATGAATGTATTCTTTCATATCAACATTTTAAAACCTTGTAATGTGCTAATTCTGAAACATTTACCAATTTGCCAAATTCGTGGGATGAACCTTAATTCTCTTCAAAGAAAAAGTTGTAGGTTTTTTTTCAAACCTCGGGTGTACAAGCTTTGACTTTGACTGGATTAGCACATAAACACACATGACACAATATTCCAGGACCTCATTTCATAGAGATGCTTCAGCACTCAAAAACTAGCTCAGCACAACAAAATTATTCTTACAAGAATAAGTTAACCAGCTAAAATACCATGACAAATGCACTGTTTCTGACTGGTATCCTGCTAATTTTTGCTGAGCACAAAATTTGTAAGCAAAATTGTCTGCTTAAGCAGCTCTATGCAATTTGCCCAGGTTTGTTTTATTTTTGTGTTTTCTTGTTAAATCTTTTTCTGGAAATTAACTTGACCTTCTCTCTTCTGATGAAGTTTTCCAACATGTGGTTGTATGGGGGTTTTACTGCAAACTAAACGATGGGAATGAATGTATTCTTTGATCTGAAATATTCAAAGGTGCTTATTCTGAAACATTAACTCCCTTGCTTGTGGGATGAACCTTTCCTTCACAGAAAAGTTTAAGATATTTTTTTTTTCAAACTTATTACAAAATGTCTGTTGTTGACTCTTTGCACCTGGAGTCCAAAAAGCATTGGTTAAAGCCTCAACATACCTACGTCACTTGAATGGTTGAACTTGCAGCAGAGAGTCATCTAGCTAGAATTTACCCAGTCCTTCTTCAGCGTGTTGGTTGGCCTCAGGATTGTGTGTATTCCATCTCCACAGTCATCGTCTCAGTCTGCAGTAAAAAAAACAAGCTGTTTTCAATGATAAATTTTTAATTTTTAATCAGCCATGATATTAGGCCCCTAGAACAAGAAGTTAAAAAACCTCATTGAGTACCAAACAAGAGCTGACCAACATGACCAAATGAGGTTAGAACAAATTTGCAATTTTTTTTCAGGGCCAACAAAATCAAAAATCAGACTTTTTATGAAGAATATCTTGCCTGTTTTTAATACAAGTATCAGTTGTTCAGTGGAGTATTGAAGGCCGACTGCTGTCATGTGCAAGAAAATTCTCCTCAACTTCCAATCAGTTCTTTAACTCATCATTGACCATAAACACACAACATGAGAAAACATTCCAGGGTTTTTTTGTGTTTGTGTTTTGGTTGTATGGTGTGTTTATTGCAAACTCAAGGATGAAATTTAATGTATTCTTTCAAATCGATGATTTGAAACATTCAAAAGTGACAATTCTGAAACATTTATTCCTTTGCCAAGTTTTTTTTGGGATGAGCCTTCTCTTTAAAGAAAAGTTTTATTTCAAGGTCATCGTCTCAGTCTACAGTAGAAAGTTAACCATTTTCAACGATTGCTTTTGACAACTCTTTTAATACAGGTTTCAGTTCTTAGGAATAGTAAGTCTGAATGCTATCATGTGCAGCTTCAATTCAACTCATTGAACATAAACACACAACATGCTCAAAATTCCATGTTTTTGTTTTTGGTTTTTTGGTTTTTTGGGGGGGGGGTTTCTTTCTCTTAAATTCTTTACCTCCTTATTTTAATGTCGTTTTCCAGCAGTTGGTTGTATGGCCTGTTTATTGCAAAGTAAAGGATGGGAATAAATGTGTCCTTATATTCAAAGGTGCTAACTCTGAAACACTTAACACCTTTGCCAAATTTGTGGGATAAGCATTAATAATCTCTGGAAAAAAAAGTTTACACACATTTTTCTAAAAACTTACCAGGCAGTCTGTTGTTGACTCTAGATGCACCTGTTCAAAAAGCATTGGTCAGGCTCGACATTCCTACGTTACTTGACAGTTGAAATTGTAACAGAGGCAAGACTTGTTACAGTCCTTCTTCAGCTGGTGGCACACAGCAAGATTGGATGTATGTCGTCTCCAAGGTCATTGTCTACACCTGCAGTTGAAAATTTTTTGATGAAACTCTTTGAATACAAGTTTAAGTTTTTCTGAGGAATAGCAAGTGTAAATGCTAATATGTGCAAGAACACCACCTTCACTGATGAGCTCCCATCAGTACTGCAACTCATTGAACATTAAGCAGACAATTTTGCTGACAATTCTTGTGCTTAGCAAATATGAGCAGGATTCCAGGCAGAAACGGTGCATGTGACACTGTGTTTAGCTGGTGACCTTTTTCGGGTAAGCATAATTTGGTTGTGCTTAGCTACCATTTGCGTTTTAAGCAGCTCTATCAAATTGGGTCCTGAAATTTTTAGTCATGTTGTGTGTTAAGCAGCTATATGAAATTGTTCCAATGTTTTGTTTTCTTTTTGTGCTTCTTGTTAAATATTGTTCTGAAAATTAACTTGACCTCCTCTTCTAATGACATTTTCCACCAGTTGGTTTTACGTGGTGTTTGTTTCAAATTAGAGGATGGGATTGAATGTTTTCTTTCAATTGATGATTTGATTAAAAACATTCAAAGATGCTAATTCTGAAACAGTAACTCCTTTGCTTGTTGGATGAGCTTTCGATCTCTTCGAAGAGAAAGTTTCAGAATTAATTTTGCCAAGTACCAACTTGTCTTTGCACCTTTGCTCATCCAAACAGGTCCCGTTGTATTCCTCCAGCTGGTAACACACAGTCCAAAAAGTGTCGGTAAGCCTCAGGATAGGGTGTATGCCATCTCAAAGGCCATCGTCTCAGTCTGTGGTACAAAATAAACCATTTTCAAAGATTACTTTTGATAAACCCATCAGTTGTTCAGCGAGGAACAGTTTATGTCCGAGTTTTATCATGTGCAAGAAAGTTCTCCTTCACCGAGCTCCAATCAGTTTTCAACCCATTGAACATAAACACACAACATGACATAATACTCCAGGTTTTTTTTTTTTCTTCTTTTTTCTTTTTTTTTTGTATGGTGGGTTTATTGCAAACTAAAGGATGGGAATAAATGTATTCTTTTATTTGGAGCGCTCAAAGGTGCTCATTCTGAAACATTAACTCCTTTGCTAAGTTTGCGGGATGAACATTCTCTTCAAGGAAAAGTTGTAAAATGAATTTGTCAAAGTTACAAAGTGGTCTGTTGTTGACTCTTGCACCTGTATCCTGTAGCAATGCTCACCCAAAAGGTCCGGTTGTAGTCACATCTCCCTGTACCCTCAAACGATGCTCATCCAAACAGGTCCGGTTGTATATAGTCACCACTCCCTGTACCCTCCAACGATGCTCATCCAAACAGCTCCTGTTGTTAAAGTCACCACTCCTCAAGAGACTGCTCAACTGAGGGAAAATTTAGATAGGTACAGTAAAGTTCATCTCTATAGTATCTACATATTTTTATGATGAATTCCATTAAGAGCCAACTTTTAATGTTTCAGAAAGGATTTCAACTCATTTGGATTGTAAAAACAAAATTTTGTTAATCAAGTTATCTGGCTCTTTAGTTAACCTCGGTGGTTGTCATTGATCTTGCTGATGTAGAATCTCATTACTAGTATTTCGTCTGCTAGTATAACAACGTCTTTAACTACTTAAGAGATTCTTTTGAGAATCAACATCTGACTTTACTATGCATATCGCTGTTTTTCCTTCCAAAGTTGTCAATAAACTGATGTTAACAATTGTTCATGATCCTCCAAGTGTCTTGATTGAGTTGTTGTCCCTTTTGGTAGGTACTTTTCCCCCAGAAACAAGTTTTAACCGATAGGTATAACTCGATACATTACCAAATCCTCTGCATGGCCCCAGTCCCTACTGGTAGGCGTCACCTCAGCTCAGGAAAATATCAGCACAAAAACTACTCCATCATTTCATTCGATGAGAAGGAATACATGATCTGCTGTTTGGAAGAAAACAAATTTCTAGAAAGGTTAGCATTTTTGGGTCACATCAATTAGCCACGCTCAGGTTCACCATGCACATTACCAGAGATAACCCCACTATACTTTACCAAACCAAGGTCATCTACGGTGTCCCAGAGCTGCCATCTGTGGACAACTGCTTCCCACAACACTCCTCTTTAGCGATAACAGTTTACAGGCTGGAGGAAAACAAAAACAACTAGATAAGAAGCTGTGGGGGAAAGATTGTTTTTCCTTTAATCTTACCATTATACTTAACCTTAAAGTGCACTTGATACTTAACCTTTGATGCAAAAACTTGACCTCACTGTCCCGACTGACCTTGGGCCACTTTGGCAAGAACAGGTAACAGACTGTGGAAAACAAAAGGAAGGTTATAGCCTACATGGAGGCCAAGTTAGACGCTGTTGAGAAAAACGGTTAGACGCTGTTGAAAAAAGGTTAGACGCTGTCGAGAAAAACGGTTAGACGCTGTTGAGAAAAATGGTTAGACGCTGTTGAGAAAAATGGTTAGACGCTGTTGAGAAAAATGGTTAGACGCTGTTGAGAAAAATGGTTAGACGCTGTTGAGAAAAATGGTTAGACGCTGTTGAGAAAAATGGTTAGACGCTGTTGAGAAAAATGGTTAGACGCTGTTGAGAAAAATGGTTAGACGCTGTTGAGAAAAATGGTTAGACGCTGTTGAGAAATGGTTATTTTTCTTTTACTTTTACCCTGATACTTCACCTTTATACTTAACCTTTGGTGCAAACAGCCGACCCCACTGGCGTCCAGTCACTCATCAGAGACGTCAAAGGAAGAGTCTTCACCACTGTCTACTCAAGTCCTGCAATTCCTGATGGCAGCACAGTTCTCAGTTTTGGCTCAAGACAATTTCACCCCTTATACTTACTTATTGTCAGTGAACCTGCTGAAAGAGTAGAGAGTTAGACTTATCTCTAGGCCAACACTTGAAATACACTAGGCCTTCACTGTCTTACCACTCATACAAACCTTAGCACTACTGACATCTTCCCCATGGATGATCTGCTCTCTCTCTCAACCTCCTGTCATCTCTCTCGACGTCTTTAGTCTCTTTTCTTTCTTTTTTCCTGTTTTCTAACCTCGTTCATCTTTCCTCAAATTTTTCGCAGCGCTCACAAATAAGTGGTTTAAGGAATTTTTACAATGAGCCCTATAATCTTTTTAAAGCCCTCATATAGAAGATTTGTTTTTTGGGACTACAGATTTTTAAAAAAACTTGTGTTTGCCTAAAGTTTGTTCACACTTTTTTTCTTTTGGTTTAGTTTGGTCTGAGAAAGAGTCAGAGCTATGTTTATTTTTAAATTTTCACAGACTAAATGTTGAAAATGCCTACATTCAGAAGTGAGGTAATGCTGATATTAGGAATATGTAAATATTCATTTAGCTGACCTAAATTATCTATTTAATACTCCTAAATCAAACATTCCTCATCAAAATGAATGGTGCTGACTGAAATAATTATTTGACTGCATAATTACTTGCAGAGGGGAAAGTACCAAAAAAAATATACTGAATTTTTTGTCTTATAATCGACATTTTGTTGGCGTCATTCCTCAAAATAATTGTTATTCTTTTTAGGAGAATTATTAAAAATTTCTTAAGTATAAGTTTAATCGGATTCTGTATCCTTTGTTTACAAATGTTACATTATTTGAAATATAAAATCATGACAATTAAATATAAACATGACCACTGATGACTTGAAGTATCAACCCTGACAGAAATTTCCAGTAAGACCAGTCTCCTAATTAAAAAGCATCATTGGCTTCGACCAATATGCAAATCAAGAAATGCCAAGACAGTGTGACGTCACCATGAAAGCAATACAAGCAAGGACAACATCAACAAGATCGCCGAACATTGTTGGGGAGGGGCGGTACAAAAGGGGAGGGACTCTGCAAGAGAACGGGTTAGATCTTCTCTTACCATTCGCAGACTTCACCTTGTTCTTTATCTTTTAGGTCAACTTGCGTTGTCCGACCTCCAATATTGCACACAAATTTTAACCTTTCTTTCTTCTTTTCTTTTCTTTTGTTTTTTGGGGTGTATTTTATAGTAAGGTCAATAACTATTACAACAGCCAGATTTTCTGAGTGCAGTTCTTCTCAAGTGACTGACCAGGGAAGCTCACTGATGCACTTTATCAATAGTTTAATCTTTTTCTTTCTACTCTGTGGTTTGGTTGTTGTTATTGTTTTGTTTGGGGGTTTTTTTCAGGGTTTTTTTGGAGGGGGGGCTATTTTTTTCATACTATAAATGGTCAATAATTGACATATTTAGCAGCCAGTTCTTAGAAACATCAAATCAGAGAGAGGTCTTATGTACATTTGGTACAATTCCATTTATTTCCTCATCACGTGAAATTTGTTTTCCTTTGTACAGCAATAAAGATTGAAGTACATCGGGTGTCTCGCAAACCTTTCTAGATTGCACATACTGCAAGTTGCTCAAGAGATTTTTTTGGAAAGGGGTGGGGGAAATAGTTCCAACAAAAAGAGGTGGTGGGCACGAGGGAACTTAAAAAGTGGAGGTCGGATCAACGGCAAAGTTTTCCTTACCTGAATCCGGCGATGACTCCAATGCACGTCCACATACCACAATCCAAAGATCTTCTATGCCATCTGGTCAGTCTCTTGACACAGTATCTGCACACTTTAAAAAGTCAAATTTAAGACATTTTAAGACCCTTTAAATGCTACTTACAGGCCTGATATGTGATTCATGGAAAAAAGTAGGAACATCTGATTGTGAACAAGGAGTAACCTACGTGTATACATGGTGTAGGCTTTTGTAGACTTTTCAGGCTATTTGAACCACAGTTTTTCTGTTTTTTCCAAGGGCAAAAAAATTGGAAATCAGACTAAAGTAGAAAGATTAACATGCCTGTACTTATCACAATTTAAGACTAAAAATATGTGAATAAAATTGGGGAGAAACAGCTACAACTGCTTACATTTTGTTACTTTTTTACACACAGCGTTATTTGGTTTTCTTTGAGCTGATAGAAAATTGATTACACGCTTCATCCAATTTTTTTAAGACCTAAAATAACTGCTTAATTGCTTAGTTGCTTTTTAAGACTTCAAATTTGAAAAATTTAAGATTTTTAAATACTTTTCAGGATCCGTAGAAACCCTGCTGAGAGTAGTCAGCATAAAGATGTTTTCTCTTTCTGCAACTCACGAAACAGTCCCATCAATGTCGCTGGAAGCTTGGCTGGCTTGGAGCTCACTGCTGGTCGTTCCCCGTTCCCCATCTTGGTCCACCGCTCTTAGCTGCCTCAGCCCCTCCTTGTCTCCCGTTAAAACAACCGGTCAATGATATGTAGGTTTTTTTTGCATCCTACAATAAAAAATACAGAGAAAATACAGAAACAAAAATTGATTACGAAGCCAAGGACAGCCCAAAAAGCTGTTCAAATGGACAAACCGCTTTTTGATCGGGCACTTAGGGCTATTAAAGTGTTTTTTATGAATTTAATATGGTTGGAAAGGTGTTTTAAAAGTAGAAAGTAATGGTTTAGACAAAAATCCCTCAAAATTGTGTTTTTTTCCTTCTACTTCGTGAACTAACATAGTCCACCATTTTGTAGAACCAAATTTTTGACTCCTCAAAATTACGGATCATGTTAGTTCACAAAGTAAAAGGAAATCCACACAATGAAGGATATTTGTGTAAAACATTATATTCTACTTTTAAAGCTCAAACTGTCAGCTATAACTTCAAAATCTTTACCATAAATAAATAGGGCACTGTCTTCAGCATACAGCATCAAAATTAGAATGGACACTAATTGTCATTATTCACAGCAGAACAATACTGGAACACCGCATGCTATTCTCATTGGTCGAAATTGACAGTCCAATTGGTGCCCACTCCCCCAAATGATGTCTGCTTGTCAACCCCCCCCCTCTCCGCCCCCATTTGAAACCTTAATTTTGTAGATTAAAAATTACCTGAGTAAAATGATGCATTTTATAAGCTTCAATATGATAATTGTTGTTTCTAAAACTAATTTTCCATTTACAGGCAGACAATGTTTTTGTTTTTACACTCATGTCAAAACAATAGATGGCAAAAAAAGATGGATGTAAAGGAGCTTGTTTAAAAGAAATGCTCCCTAGAAACACTGGTGCACGGCCCCCTTGGGCACCCTAGAATTTTACCCTAGTTTTGGCGCCAAGTGTCACTAACAATTTGCTGTCTGTCTGAGAGATATAATTGAAACCAATTATGAATTAATAGATTCTGAATAAATGCCAAATATAGCTTACGAGACATAAAATTGCATGGTCTACAGTTCAAGTGAAAGGGGGGAATTTAGCGAACATTTTAAATTGAAGACTATGATTGTGGTTGAATACGTAAAGAAAACGTTTCCAAGTTTCTTACCTCAACAACATGTTCGAAAGATGTGTCCGGCTGTGGTCGTGAATGAGCTCAGTATATAACGGCAATTCACCGGGAGGTCTTCGAAGCCACTCTCGCAAGCTCAACACCGAAGTTGATATTTTGCATGTAGTCGTCGGAACTTCGTGGAACTCACGAAGGGGATTTACTGTTCAGAGGATTTACTGTTCTGAATTCACTGCAGTTTTTTAGTGAAGCCATTTTGGCCAGTGACAAAAATGCACAAGGTTCATACTTCTTCATGTACTTCTTGTAAATATCGGCCAAGGCGAAGCCTCAAAGAATGTCAAAATTGGCTTAAAAGTGCAACAGTTATATTGCTGAAATATTGCTGAATGCACATTATAATTGTCCATGGTAAAATTGTTGATAAATTTACCAGTAAAGTGTGTCCAGAAAACGCGACGTCCAAAGAGCCGAGAGGTACGGCATGCTGCCATCAGTCCAGTCCGCGACACGAGATCCGAATGCCAGGCGAGTAGTACAGTTATAGCACGCCCGGATTCGCACAATGAGGACTTGGAAAAAGCGCAAAACTCCTTATTTGCATAACAATGATCTTACACAGGTGGCATTCCAGAGTCAGCTCATGTCCGAGGAATGTCCACCAATGAACGGGGTGGGTGAGTCTTATTCCCGGGTGGGTTAATTCATTTATTCCAGTGCGAGAACAAAAATTGAAGGCCTAAAATTGAGAAAATATTGAGAGAACCAAAGAACTAAAAAGGAGAACCAAAGAGCTAAAAAGGTGAACCAAAGTGCTCCTCGGGCATGCTTTTTCTGTGGATGGGGTTCGAGTAGTCACCCCAACCTTTTTTAAAGAAGCGTAAAAAGGACATTGAGAAACGCAAGAAAGGCTACCCTGTAAATTGTATGTGTCGATCTGCTGCAGTTGGCATACGGCCAAAGTTGGTGTGGTTACGCGTGATTGGTTACACATGTTGTTGTTTTACAGAAAATGGACCAATAGGAGGCATCCCCACCCCCCCCCCCCCTTATGTTCTGGCCTGCAGCGTTGTTGACTCGAATCGGTGACTTGGAATTGAGTCAGTCGCTAATTTCATTGACTTGCGACTGGACTTGACCTGACTTGCGCAAAAATTACTTGAGCGATGAGAAGACACTTGAATAGACTTGATATTAGGGCAATTCAAATAATATTTGGAATAAATATGGCAATGCCGCTGCCGACGATCACGATGTTTTCGAGTGCTGTTGTCATAAGGCCGAAAATTAAATCTGCACGAATAACAGGTTTTGGTTGGTTTTTTCTAGGGTTAGGGTTACATGGTTATATGGTTAGGGTTACGGTTATAGGGTAAGGGTTAGAGTTTATAGGGTTAGGGTTATAGGGTTAGGGTTAGGGTTATAGGGTTAGGGTTAGGGTTAGGGTCATAGGGTTAGGGTTAGGGTAAGGGTTATAGGGTTAGGGTGAGGGTTAGGGTTATAGGGTTAGAGTGAGGGTTAGAGTTTGAGTTTATAGGGTTAGGGTTAGGGTTATAGGGTTAGGGTCATAGGGTTAGGGTTAGGGTAAGGGTTATAGGGTTAGGGTGAGGGTTAGGGTTATAGGGTTAGGGTGAGGGTTAGGGTTTGAGTTTATAGGGTTAGGGTAAGGGTTAGAGTTAGGGTTAGGGTTATGGGGTTAGTGTGAGGGTTAGGGTTTGAGTTTATAGGGTTATAGGGTTAGGGTTACGCTGAGGCTGAGGTTTATAGGGTTAGGGTTAGATTAGGGTTAGGGTTAGGGTTAAGGTTAGGGTTAGGGTTAGTGTTAGGGTTATAGGGTAAGTGTTAGGGTTAGGGTTAAGGTTAGGGTTAGGGTTAGGGTTAGGGTTATAGGGTTACTGTTAGGGTTAGGTTTAGGGTTAGGGTTAGTTTTTTTTGTGATGACCTTTTTTTATTTGCAGTGACTATTTGATTAAGCGACTTTTGATGCAGCAACTTTTTTGGGGGGTCGTTGGGGTTAGGGTTAGTGTTATAGGGTTAGTGTTAGGGTTATAGGGTTAGGGTTAGGGTTAGGGTTAGGGTTGTAGGGTTATAGGGTTAGGGTTATAGGGTTAGGGTTAGGGTTAGGGTTATAGGGTTTGGGTTATAGGGTTAGGGTAAGGGTTAGGGTTAGGGTTAGGGTTAGGATTAGGGTTAGGGTTAGGGTTAGGGTTTATAGGGTTATAGGGTTAGGGTTACGCTGAGGCTGAGGTTTATAGGGTTAGGGTTAGATTAGGGTTAGGGTTAGGGTTAAGGTTAGGGTTAGGGTTAGTGTTAGGGTTATAGGGTTAGTGTTAGGGTTAGGGTTAAGGTTAGGGTTAGGGTTAGGGTTAGGGTTATAGGGTTACTGTTAGGGTTAGGGTTAGGTTTAGGGTTAGGGTTAGTTTTTTTTTGTGATGACCTTTTTTTATTTGCAGTGACTATTTGATTAAGCGACTTTTGATGCAGCAACTTTTTTGGGGGGTCGTTGGGGTTAGGGTTAGTGTTATAGGGTTAGTGTTAGGGTTATAGGGTTAGGGTTAGGGTTAGGGTTAGGGTTGTAGGGTTATAGGGTTAGGGTTATAGGGTTAGGGTTAGGGTTAGGGTTATAGGGTTTGGGTTATAGGGTTAGGGTAAGGGTTAGGGTTAGGGTTAGGGTTAGGATTAGGGTTAGGGTTAGGGTTAGGGTTTATAGGGTTATAGGGTTAGGGTTACGCTGAGGCTGAGGTTTATAGGGTTAGGGTTAGATTAGGGTTAGGGTTAGGGTTAAGGTTAGGGTTAGGGTTAGTGTTAGGGTTATAGGGTTAGTGTTAGGGTTAGGGTTAAGGTTAGGGTTAGGGTTAGGGTTAGGGTTATAGGGTTACTGTTAGGGTTAGGGTTAGGTTTAGGGTTAGGGTTAGTTTTTTTTTGTGATGACCTTTTTTTATTTGCAGTGACTATTTGATTAAGCGACTTTTGATGCAGCAACTTTTTTGGGGGGTCGTTGGGGTTAGGGTTAGTGTTATAGGGTTAGTGTTAGGGTTATAGGGTTAGGGTTAGGGTTAGGGTTAGGGTTGTAGGGTTATAGGGTTAGGGTTATAGGGTTAGGGTTAGGGTTAGGGTTATAGGGTTTGGGTTATAGGGTTAGGGTAAGGGTTAGGGTTAGGGTTAGGGTTAGGATTAGGGTTAGGGTTAGGGTTAGGGTTAGGGTTAGGGTTAGGGTTAGGGTTAGGGTTAGGGTTAGGGTTATGGTTAGCATTGCGGTTTATTTTTAAGATAGTGCTTGGTGCATATGGCTTATTGCCTTGATGCCCGATGAAATGTTCTAAAACAGTTTTTCATTTCCCTTATAGAGGTGCCCTTTCCCAAGAACAAAGCATGGAGAAATGGTGCAAGCTAGTTCATACACTCCAAACAAAGTTAAAATGAGATATCCTGAACAGCCAATATGGCTTGTGTATTGTGTTTTAAACTGACTTTCGGTCACCGAAAAATGTATGAGATTGGTCTTATAGAATTGGATCAGTTTATTGTGGAAACTCATTGATGCCAAAGGTCATACCAGTACCAATCCAGTACCATAATGACAATAGGCCTTATGCACAAGGCATCATTTGAGTAGGGCGCCCTCGGCTAGAGGTCAAAAGCTAGAGCCCATCATGTGCACTGCGCATACATAAATGTGCGTTTCTATTGTATCGTTTTACCTCTAAACCTTGCTTGATAATGTACTTTTCTAGTACTGACAGGTGTTCTCCCTCAACAGTGGTCCACTGGCCAAATGGTAGTTAAAAGACCTCTGGACCAGTCAGAATTCCCTCTCAGTGGTCCAGCTGGCTAGTTCAGAGTTGAAAAGCATCCCTATTTAATATGAAATATGGACTGGTAAAAAAGCCAACGGACTAGTGAAATGACAAGCTACATTAACTGGTCCTGCTGGCCAGTCACTGAAAAAGTTAAGGGCAAATCCTTGCTGTTCCTAAAATCTTTGTGAAATCTATTATGTCACGGGTTACCAAAAGGTAGAAATGCCATCACAGGCCTGGCCATGGAATTTCATCTTTGAGAGGGCAAGACTTTATTCTTTTTGCAAAGGGCACTTTCATTGGTAAATCTTACAGTCTGTGGAAAACTTCTGAAGGGGCACCAAGGCCAAGAAAAGGGGCAACAGAGGCCATGGCCTCCATCGCCTCCATGTAATTCTAGGCCTGCCATCATTTCAACATACCTTCCTAAATTTAGATCCTAGGTTCAGACTTCTTTGTCAGCTATTGTCAGCAGTGAGTCACAACCCTGTGTTAATCTGTTTTGGTCTTTGTTTGCCACAGAAAAATGTCCCCAAATGTGAACACCCGAGGGCGTACTTCATGCAGTTACAGACCCGCTCAGCTGATGAACCTATGACGACCTTCTACAAATGCTGTAGCCCTGAGTGTGGACACCGATGGCGGGATGCCGGTTAAAGAAATTCAGACCACATGCATTTGTTTTTAAAAAATTATGTAAACTATTATCTCAGTCAAGCAAATAGTACTCAAGGTTTAAGAGGATATGAGAAGATACTGCTTACCAGCCAGTGGACCTATGGTATAAATGCAAAAGAAAAGGGTTAATGGCCTGACATTTTGACCCTAGCAGAGTTTTTCTCGAAGTCCAACCTTTGGGAAAGACTCAGCTAGGGTCGAAACATCAAACCATTTACTACTTTTGCAAGATTTTAGAGAAGTACAAGAAGTACATGAAGTGAAAGGCAGAGAAGAAACCCCTTGGTCAACCTGCCTGGATGCCCTTTTCATGTGAACTTTTGAAGTTTTGGTCTCCTCCACAAAGTCTAACCCTACAAGTTTCACAAATAGTTATTGCAGAGTTATGTAAGTTAATGTTCTTCATTTCAACCATGTAACCAAGCTGAGTGTGTGTAAGGAACCCGTTAATAATACAAACAATATGCTGGGGCCCATCTGTGGCAAAACAGCCCAACTTAAAAATTTTGTGGTTTTTATACAAGATCATTTTGGGGTAAATTGAGGGCGCTTTTTCTATTTCAAAGTTTCAAAGGCATGCTATGTATGGTTTTGAATATAGCATGTCCTATACTTGCTTTTCTCAAATAGTCATTTTGCGAGTTAGGCTGTTTTGCCATGGAAGGGCCGCCCAGTTCTTATAATTATAGCGCTCATAAATTTGCTGCAAGGTATGCGAAGCTATGTTCAAAATATAGGATCCATTTATTCACATGCATGCAGCACCATGTAATGGTTTACAAGGAGCTGTGGCCCAACCTGCAGCCACCCAAAAAAAGGGGGGGGGTGAACCCCTTCTCTTACATTCTTAACGATAAGTGAACAAACTGGTTCTTTTACCTGCGTGTCATAACCAGGGCCCAATTTCATAGAGCTTCTTAAGCAGAAAATATTGCTGAACAATTTTCTGCTTAGCCAAAGTGAGCAGGATACCGTCACAGATTGAACATGAAAAATGGCATTTTGGCCTTGTAGCCTTATTCTGGAAAGCATACTTTTGTTTTGCTTAGCCACTTCTCGTGCTTTAGCAGCTCTATGAGATTGGGCCCGGGACTTGAACACACACTCTGCTCCGCATACCTTGTAGAAAAAATGTGTTGTTATTATTAAGGTTTTCCTTTCTTCTGGCTCCAAATCTGTCATACATTGTAATTTTACCAAAACTCACTCATTTCATCATTCAAAAAAGAAAGAAATTTTTTATGACAGAAACCAATTATTCTGACAAGACCTTGAGTCTTTGCAATGGTCAAGTCCAAAAAAAATTAACTTTTTTCATTTTCCTTCATCCGTTCATTCATTTTTATGAACAAACCATCTGGCAGCACAAAGGTGAATTACTTGGCATTACAAGAAGTTTAAAACTTTTATAATGAATTCACACAGAAAAACTAGTTATTTTGCATTGCCTATATGTATGGGCCACTGGTAAATAATTAGAAGAAGCCAGTTTGTGTGAGTGGAACTACATCACACTTACAGGCCCGGAATTCCATCTTTGAGAGGGCAAGGCCATTTTCATTTTGGAAAGGGCGCTCTCATTGGAAAATCTTAAAGTCTGTAGGAAACTTTTTAAGGGGCACCAAGGCCAAGACCAGAGCAATGGAGGCTTATGCCTCCATTGCCTCAATGTAATTCCACTTATGAACAAGAGAGTGATTATGATAAACAATTCCTAGGCCCAATAGACCATGTGACCTGTGACATCACGTTTACAAAAGAGCCACAGAGCCTGGACTTCCTGCAGGCACAATTTGTATGTAGCTCAATGGAAGAAAACAGATTGCACTGTCTGATTTTTATCAACTTTCGATATGAAGGAAAGGGGGCACATCTCAAAACTTCTTCAGCTGTCATTTTTACAACTCTTGAATTGATGTGGAAATTATGACACAAAAAGTAAAATTTCCCATACGACCAGTGTAGTATCTTGCCTGCCAGGATATGCCATAGAAAATACACGGCCATTTTTTTTTTTTATACAAGGTAACGTGTTCTATAAACTGTGCAAGTTTCATCTGTATCCAAGTTTCCAAGTTGGTCCCAACTAGATTAAGTTTTACGTGCGCAATTCTGTTTCTTCAAATACTTTAGTGTAGTGTATGGCTATAAAGATTATATCATTATTTTTGGAAAGTAAAGTTTAGCCATGAAGTATCTGAATGTAAAATAAACCAACAAAGAAAACCTGAGAATGAGACTTGACCTCTGTTTCCGGTTACTTGTTAACAATTGGTATTTTGCTCAACTGACGTCCAATTTCATAGAGCTGCTTAAAACACAAAAAGCAGCTAAGCACAGCATTTATGATCATAGCTGGGGTGTGGCTGTGCTATGAACTGTGACCCAGTAACTGCACGTGCTCTGTCAGATCACAAAGGGCGCCATTGTTATTATATTGTGATGTGACAGCCAGTGTGTGTGCAGTAAAATAACTGGGTTAGAGAGCATAACTCCATGTACAGCAACAGGCCTGGTACGATCATGATAACCCCCAACATTACATACTGTAGATGAGCGAAATAGTAAGCACAGAAGAAAACTTTAGCTTATAAGACAAATTGTTTTACATTGCACTTTATCAAGGGTCATCTCAAAGCACTTGCAAGATGCAGTGGCGTAACTAGACATTTTCATGGGGGGGGGGGGGCAGGGAAAGCTGGGGCGAAGACAAATTAAGAGGGCTATCTAATGTATCAAACCATCCTTTTTTTCAAACTCATTTTTTTTTTTGGGGGGGGGCAAAGGTTCTGCCAGTATGGATAAGACTGCCCCAACAGAACTGATGGGTCCCCCCAAAATAGTAAATATGTAAAGTACATTGTGTACATAAATGTTTTATATTAGAGTTTGTCTCCAAGTTGGAACGCACAAGGGAAAACACATAGCCCCAACAGAACCGAGTGTCTTTATGACATAAAAGCATTACATAAAGTAAATACTGTAATTTAATATGACATTATAAGCATTTTAATTTCCCAAAGTTGCACGAACAAGGGTACCAATAAAAGTAGCCCTTGGAAACAATAAGGCGCTATTGTTCATGAAATCCCCAAAACAATTGTTTCTTAAGATTATTATGACCAGTACCTGCTAAAATAGTAATTTTTCGCCAAAAAATGAAATAATCACTGATATTTTGTAAATAATACCATTATAAGTTAAAAACAAACACAAAAGTGTAGTGACTTTTATTGCATGAAATCCCTCACAAATATTGAATGTTTGAAAGCATTAAAACTAGTCTCTTTTGCTGGCATAATTTATTTACTTTTAATAATATTTTATCATCGGGGTGTATCAACTTTCTATGCATGTAAAGAACCAATCGGGATAGTAGCCAGATACGAAAACTCAAAACCCTGTGGGAAAAATGAGATCGTACATTGGCCCCCATGCTTGCTATCTCATGCCAACCTGATCATCGGATTCACTACAAGCAACTGCTAATAAATACACTATCAAGTAATTTTGTTATTGATGTATCATGGTGAAAACAAATAACTATGCTAGTGCACCAACAGCATTCAACGTCAAATCCTTGTAATACCAAAGGTGGACCGTAAGGGCAGGAGGTGGGTTGAAAAGTTTTTGAGCGAACCCCGCCACAAACTACAATGGAGTAACATGCCAAGAATAAAGCCTTTGATCGCTTACTCGATAAAATGATTTAAATAAAGCATCTTGTTACAGTGTAGGGTGTACAAGGTGATGCAGGTCTGCAGCACTCTGCTGCCAGCACACATGTCAGGAAACATTGGAGCGAGCCTCCTTCTCTTAAAGATAAATGTACTAGGCATTTACAAACAGCATTAGGAATGTTCCTAACAGTCAAAGAAAACCTCAAACAATATGACAACAAAACTCAGACAATAATTTAGATACATAAATAATACTTGGGCTCTGCTACATTAACATTACTTCAGATAAACTCCAGTAAATATAAACACTACAATATAACAAAAATGTATAATTAGATAATGAAAGTTGCATTTGAGCGCTTAGTAGACAAAATGCATGTTTTACAAAATTACGCTTTACTATTTTGTTATTCACTGCGCTGATTAAATAGTTGTTGGTGCTGATGAGGGTGAGCTGTTAATAATGATTTATTGTGAGTGATATTATTAGGGTGTTAGTGCGAGGGTTAAGTTAAAAAATTAAGCGTAAGTTAAGTGTTAGTTCAGTGTTAGTTCAGTGTTAGGGTGAGAAGTACTGGGCTCGATTTCACAAAACACCAAGATTCATCTTAAGATGAGTTGTCAATCATAGTGATTTGTATTCATAGTGACATCACACTTTGTAAAGCAATTATCGTTATGATATGATCAATCTAAGCTCTTTGTGAAACCCAGCCCTGGTGTTGTGATTGTGGCCATGGTTTGTGTTCGCATTGCAACAGAGTCCTGCTCACGCACACCAGAGTCCTGATTTCGCCAAAACATGTTTTCTGTCTATTTTGCGCTCAAATGCACATTGAAATTTCCCACACATCTTTGAATTATACTTAGTGAGCAATATTTAAAGTTTCTCATTATAGATAAATTTTGAGATACGGGGGACACGGTATCCCACCATTAGGTTTGGGTAAATCTGTCTGTATGGTAAACCCAAACCAAACAGTGCACTCCTATAGTGTCCATCATATCTCAAAAAGGCTAACTCCGATTGATTTAATCTTTCAAATTCAAATTTCTTAACTCAAAATAAATAGTTTTACACAATAGCATCATTATGTTGTCAAAAGATTGTCCTCTTTTCTACCTTCACCAAATAAACTATTTTATAAAGTTTGTTACAGAATAAAATGGCTAAACCTGAGCTGTTCTTGCCATGATTTTTAACATGTCTGAAAACAATGTACCAAGCTAATTTTACAATGGCGTTGGAGTTTGATGGATTCAAGAAAAACTTATTGAGTAAACATTAAAGTAAGGCCATGCCTGAATTAGTGGCTGCGGATGTGGCTTGATCATTTTGTGAACATGCATAAAGCATGTGAGGCCCATAGCAACAGCCATAGCAACAGCTGCATATTCAGGCACAGCCTAATTAAGATGGTCCTCTCCTTTAAGTGTCTTTATACAGTAAGGCACCGTCATGGTCCAGCTTGTTTCAGTTCAACATGTTGGGTGGGGATCATCCAGCTAGATGTAGAGCCCTGGTTTAGTAGTAAGATAATTCTCACCCCCCTAAAATTTGAAGAGCCCATAAACTAACCCCCCCATTTAGTCAACAGCGGATCTCCACTACCCCCCAGTGAGGAACAGCTTAATGAATTGGTGTGGTTGTGTGTGCCCTCATGGACAGGCAGCCATATTCTGGATGACTGTTAGTGAGTGTGCACACAATAAATATCAGTTCACTAAAGTTGTTGTCTCATCCATTCTTTACAGGTATGTGGATTTTCCTTATAAGTTTCTTCCTAGTTCATTATTATATAGATCAGCTAGATATCATTTTTAGTCACTTGCATTTTATTTGAAAGAAGAAATTTCTATTCTTATACATTTCCAAAACTTTCAATTGTTTTCATTGTATTGAACGGAATAGGTTTTTGCCAAAGATGTCAAAGAAAGTTCCATGGATGGATTGTTGGTTTTCTCATTAGATTATCTTGTTTTTCTATTGACATGTTGATTAGTTAGTTTGGTTATATGAAACACCAATGATTATCAAATTTACTTGTGTTAAGTTTATATTCAATGACTTTTCCAATAATTTGTAACTTGGTGAGGAAAAGTCATGATAGTTTAGAAGTTTCAGTGTTCCTTTATACATGTACATGGATATAGCCATAGAACAAGGCATAGCAGTTAAAACAGTCCTGACCAGCTCTCTGGCCTGTGTGGCACCACTGTGTCTGGCAGAGAGATTAACAAAGCCCTGGGGCTATGGTCAGTGGTGGCAGGCAGATAAGATTAGGTTAGTTTAGTGCTTTGTTTATAGAACCACCACCAGAGCTTGCCAAGATCCCCAAGGAAAGTGGGTTTTTAAGTTAATGTTTTTCTTTATTCTGCTATCTTATGTTTTTCTTTGTTTTGAGTCACTTGAAAAAGGACAGCAAATTACCCAGTTATAGAGTTTAGGTTCATGGATTTTAGGATTGTTTAAGCACACTTTAGATCAATTGTCTACCTCCATGCCTTGACTTTGTTTATATTGTTTACATGTAGTTTATATAAGTTTGTCACATATTCTGGATGACTGTTAGTGAGTGTGCACACAATAAATATCAGTTCACTAAAGTTGTTGTCTCATCCATTCTTTACAGATAATGTTTATAATGTAACGAACGAGAGGCGTTACATAGACATGGCATAGTCTTTCTTCATGCAGTTGGTGACAGTCCACAAAATGTTACTTACAAAGTTGTGGTGTCAACATCACTAAATAAGTCACTTGAACAGTTGAACTTGTATGACAGAGAGTTATCTCGTTAGACTTGACTTAATCCTTCAATTGGTGACACACCATCCAAAAACTATTTGTTGGCCTCAGCATCCCTACATCACTTGACTGGTTAAACTGGTAACGGAGAGGCTTCTAGCTAGAATTGACAGTCCTTCTTCAGCTGGTGGTACACAGTCCAAAAAGCATTGATAACCCTCAGGATTGGGTGCATGCCATCTCCAAGTTCATCATCTCAGTCTGCACCCTGCAGCAGAAAATAAGCCATTTTAAAGATTTATTTTGATAATCTCTTTTAGTAGTTTTCAGTTGTTCTGAGAAATAATGAAGTCTAAATGCTATCATGTGCAAGAAAATTCTCCTCCAATGATGAGCTCCAATCTGTTCTTCAACTCACTGAATATAAACACACAACGTGACACAACATTCCAGGTTGTTTCTTTTTGTGATTTTTGTTCAATCTTTTTATCTATTTTGTTTACTTGGCCCCCTCTTTTATTGAAGTTTTCCATCAGTTGGTTATGGGGGTGTTTATTGAAAACCAAACGATGGAAATGAATGTATTCTTTCATATCAACATTTTGAAACCTTGTAATGTGCTAATTCTGAAACATTTACCAATTTGCCAAATTCGGGGGATGAACCTTAATTCTCTTCAAAGAAAAAGTTGTAGTTTTTTTTTTCAAACCTTGGGTGTGCAAGCTTCAACTTTGACTGGATTAGCACATAAACACACATGACACAATATTCCAGGACCTAATTTCATAGAGATGCTTCAGCACTCAAAATCTAGCTCAGCACAACAAAATTATTCTTACAAGAATAAGTTAACCAGCTAAAATAGCATGTCAAATGCGCTGTTTCTGACTGGTATCCTGCTAATTTTTGCTGAGCACAAAATTGGTAAGCAAAATTGTCTGCTTAAGCAGCTCTATGCAATTTGCCCAGGTTTGTTTTCTTTTTGTCTTTCTTGTTAAATCTTTTTTTCTGAAAATTAACTTGACCTCCTCTTCTGATGAAGTTTTCCAACAATGTTGGTTGTATGGGCGTTTTACTGCAAACTAAAGGATGGGAATGAATGTATTCTTTGACATCGATGATCTGAAAGTTTCAAAGGTGCTAATTCCGAAACATTAACTCCCTCGCTTGTGGGATGAACCTTCCCTTCAAAGAAAAGTTTACTATATTTTTTTTTTTCAAACTTATTACCAAACGTCTGTTGTTGACTCTTTGCACCTGACCAAAAATTGGTTATAGCCTCAACATACCTACGTCACTTGAACGGTTGAACTTGGAGCAGAGAGTCATCTAGCTAGAATTTACCCAGTCCTTCTTCAGCGTGTTGGTTGGCCTCAGGATTGTGTGTATTCCATCTCCACAGTCATCGTCTCAGTCTGCAGTAAAAAAAACCAAGCTGTTTTCAATGATCAATTTGATAAACTCTTTTAATCAGTCATGATATTAGACCCCTAGAACAAAAAGTAAAAAAAACCTCATTGAGTACCAAACAAGAGCTGACCAACATGACCAAATGAGGTTAGAACAAATTTGCAATTTTTTTTTAGGGCCAACAAAATCAAAAATCAGACTTTTTTTGAAGAATATCTTGCCTGTTTAATACAAGTATCAGTTGTTCAGTGGAGTATTGAAGGCCGACTGCTGTCATGTGCAAGAAAATTCTCCTCAACTTCCTATCAGTTCTTTAACTCATCATCGACCATAAACACACAACATGAGAAAACATTCCAGGTTTTTTTGTGTTTGTGTTTTGGTTGTATGGTGTGTTTATTGCAAACTTAAGGATGAAATTCAATGTATTCTTTCAAATCGATGATTTGAAACATTCAAAAGTGACAATTCTGAAACATTTACTCCTTTGCCAAGTTTTTTGGATGAGCCTTCTCTTTAAAGAAAAGTTTTATTTCAAGGTCATTGTCTCAGTCTGCAGTAGAAAGTTAACCATTTTCAACGATTGCTTTTGACAAACTCTTTTAATACAGGTTTCAGTTGTTCTGAGGAATAGTAAGTCTGAATGCTATCATGTGCAGCTTCAATTCAACTCATTGAACATAAACACACAAAATGCTCAAAATTCCATGTTTTGGGTTGGTTTTTTGGGGGGGGGGTTTCTTTCTCTTAAATTCTTTACCTCCTTATTTTCATGAAGTTTTCCAGCAGTTGGTTGTATGGCCTGTTTATTGCAAACTAAAGGATGGGAATAAATGTGCTAACTCTGAAACATTCACCTGCTTTGCCAAATTTGTGGGATAAGCCTCAATCTCTTCAAAGAAAAGATTACCATCCAAATCTTTGCTCAAACTTACCAGGCAGTCCGTTGTGGACTCTATGCACCTGTCCAAAAAGCATTGTTCAGGCTCTACATTCCTACGTCACTTGAAAGGTTGAAATTGTAACAGAGGCAAGACTTGTTACAGTCCTTCTTCAGCTGGTGGCACACAGCAAGATTGGATGTATGTCGTCTCCAAGGTCATTGTCTACACCTGCAGTTGAAAATAAACAATTTTCAAAGATCAATTTTTGATGAAACTCTTTGAATACAAGTTTCAGTTGTTCTGAGGAATAGCAAGTCTAAATGCTAATATGTGCAAGAACACCACCTTCACTGATGAGCTCCCATCAGTACTGCAACTCATTGAACATTAAGCAGACAATTTTCCTGACAATTCTTGTGCTTAGCAAAAATGAGCAGGATTCCAGTCAGAAACGGTGCATGTGACACTGTGTTTAGCTGGTGACCTTTTTCGGGTAAGCATAATTTGGTTGTGCTTAGCTACCATTTGCGTTTTAAGCAGCTCTATCAAATTGGGTCCTGAAATTTTTAGTCATGTTGTGTGTTAAGCAGCTATATGAAATTGTTCCAATGTTTGTTTTCTTTTTGTGCTTCTTGTTAAATATTGTTCTGAAAATTAACTTGACCTCCTCTTCTAATGACATTTTCCACCAGTTGGTTGTACGTGGTGTTTGTTTCAAATTAGAGGATGGGATTGAATGTCTTCTTTCAATTGATGATTTGATTAAAAACATTCAAAGGTGCTAACTCTGAAACAGTAACTCCTTTGCTTGTTGGATGAGCCTTCTCTTCGAAGAAAAAGTTTCCGAATTAATTTTGCCACGTACCAACTTGTCTTTGCACCTTTATCCTCCAACGATGCTCATCCAAACAGCTCCCGTTGTAGTCCTCCAGCTGTTGACACACAGTCCAAAAGGTGTTGGTAAGCCTCAGGATTGGGTGTATGTCATTTCCAAGGCCATCGTCTCAGTCTCTGGTACAAAATAAACCATTTTCAAAGATTACTTTTGATAAACCCATCTCAAACAATGCAAGTATCAGTCGTTCAGCGAGGAATAGTTTATGTCTGAGTTTTATCATGTGCAAGAAAATTCTCCTTCACCGAGCTCCAATCAGCTTTTCAACCCATTGAACATAAAACACACACCATGACATAACATTCTAGGTTTAGTTTTTTCTTTTTGTGTGCTTTTTTTTTTAACCGTTATGAAACCTTGATCTCCTGTTTTAATGAAGTTTTCCACCAGTTGGTTGTATGGTGGGTTTATTGCAAACTAAAGAATAGGAATAAATGTATTCTTTGATTTGGAGCGTTCAAAGCTGCTCATTCTGAAATATTATACTCCTGTGCTAAGTTTGCAGGATGAACATTCTCTTCAAGGAAAAGTTGTAAAATAAATTTGTCAAAGTTACAAAGTGGTCTGTTGTTGTCTCTTGCACCTGTATCCTCTAGCAATGCTCACCCAAAAGATCTGGCTGTAGTCACCACTCTCTGTACCCTCCAACGATGCTCATCCAAACAGCTCCTGTTGTAGCCACCACTCCCTGTACCCTCCAACGATGCTCATCCAAACAGCTCCTGTTGTTAAAGTCACCACTCCTCAAGAGACTGCTCAACTGAGGGAAAATTTAGATAGGTACAGTAAAGTTCATCTCTATAGTATCTACATATCTTTATGATGAATTCCATTAAGAGCCAACTTTTAATGTTTCAGAAAGGATTTCAACTCATTTGGATTGTAAAAACACAATTTTGTTAAATCAAGTTATCTGGCTCTTTAGTTAACCTCGGTGGTTGTCATTGATCTTGCTGATGTAGAATCTCATTACTAGTATTTCGTCTGCTGGTAACAACGTCTTCAGCTACTTAAGAGATTCTTTTGAGAATCAACATCTGACTTTACTATGCATATCGCTGTTTTTCCATCCAAAATTGTTGATAAACTGATGTTAACAATTGTTCATGATCCTCCAAGTGTCTTGATTGAGTTGTTGTCCCATTTGGTAGGTACTTTTCCCCCAGAAACAAGTTTTAACTGATAACTTGATACATTACCAAATCCTTTGCATGACCCCAGTCCCTACTGGTAGGCGTCACCTCACCTCAGCTCAGTGAAGATATCAGCACACAAACTACTCCATCATTTCATTCGTTGAGAAGGAATACATGATCTGCTGTTTGGAAGAAAAAAATTATCTAGAAAGGTTAGCATTTTTGGGTCACATCAATTAGCCACGTTCAGGTTCGCCATGCACATTACCAGAGATAACCCCACTATACTTTACCAAACCAAGGTCATCTACGGTGTCCCAGAGCTGCCATCTGTGGACAACTGCTTCCCACAACACTCCTCTTTAGCGATAACAGTTTACAGGCTGGAGGAAAACAAAAACAACTAGATAAGAAGCTGTGGGGGAAAGATTGTTTTTCCTTTACACTTACCGTTATACTTAACCTTAAAGTGCACTTGATACTTAACCTTCAATGCAAAAACTTGACCTCACTGTCCCGACTGACCTTGGGCCACTTTGGCAAGAACAGGTAACAGACTGTGGAAAACAAAAAGAAGGTTATAGCCTACATGGAGGCCAAGTTAGACGCTGTTGAGAAAAATGGTTAGACGCTGTTGAGAAAAATGGTTAGACGCTGTTGAGAAAAATGGTTAGACGCTGTTGAGAAAAATGGTTAGACGCTGTTGAGAAAAATGGTTAGAAACTGTTGAGAAAAATGGTTAGACGCTGTTGAGAAAAATAGTTAGACGCTGTTGAGAAAAATGGTTAGACGCTGTTGAGAAAAATGGTTAGACGCTGTTGAGAAAAATGGTTAGACGCTGTTGAGAAAAATGGTTAGACGCTGTCAAGAAATGGTTATTTTTCTTTTACTTTTACCCTGATACTTCACCTTTATACTTAACCTTTGGTGCAAACAGCCGACCCCACTGGCGTCCAGTCACTCATCAGAGACGTCAAAGGAAGAGTCTTCACCACCATCTACTCAAGTCTTGCATTTCCTGATGGCAGCACAGTTCTCAGTTTTGGCTCAAGACAATTTCACCCCTTATACTTACTTATTGTCAGTGAACCTGCTGAAAGAGTAGAGAGTTAGTCTTATCTCTAGGCCAACACTTGAAATACACTAGGCCTTAACTGTCTTACCACTCATACAAACCTTAGCATTACTGACATCTCCCCCATGGATGATCTGCTCTCTCTCAACCTCCTGTCGTCTCTCTCGTCATCTTCAGTCTCTTTTCTTTCTTTTTTCCTGTTTTCTAACCTCATTCAGTTTTCCTTAAGTTTTTCGCAGCGCTTACAAATAAGTGGTTTAAGGAATTTTTACAATGAGCCCTATAAGCTTTTTTAAGCCCTAATATAGAAGATTTGTATTTTGGGACTACAGCTTTTTTTTTTAACTTGTCTTTGCCTAAAGTTTGTTCCCTCTTTTTTTTCTTTTGGTTTATTTTGGTCTGACTCAGAAAGAGTCAGAGCTATGTTGTTTATTTTTCAATTTTCAAAGACTTAATGTTGAAAATGCCTCCATTCAGAAGTGAGGTAATGCTGATATTAGGAATATGTAAATATTTATTTAGCTGACCTAAATTATCTATTTAATACTCCTAAATCAAACATTCCTCATCAAAATGAATGGTGCTTGGACTGAAATGATTATTTGACAGCATAATTACTTGCGGAGGGGAAAGTACACAAAATATCTACGGAATATTTTGTCTTATTTTGGACACTTTTCTGGCTTCATTCCTCAAAATAATTGTTATTCTTTTTAAGAGAATTATTAAACATTTCTTAGGTATAAGTTGAATTGGATTCTGTATCCTTTCTTTATGAACGTTACATTATTTGAAATATAAAATCATGACAATTAAATATAAACATGACCACTGATGACTTGAAGTATCAACCCTGACAGAAATTTCCAGTAAGACCAGTCTCCTTATTAAAAAGCATCATTGGCTTTGACCAATATGCAAATCAAGAAATGCCAAGACAGTGTGACGCCACCTTGAACGCAATACAAGCAAGGACAACATCAACAAGATCGCCAAACATTGTTGGGGAGGGGCGGTACAAAAGGGGAGGGACTCTGCAAGAGAACGGGTTAGATCTTCTCTTACCATTCGCAGACTTCACCTTGTTCTTTATCTTTTAGGTCAACCCGCGTTATCCGACCTCCAATATTGCACACAAATTTTAACCTTTCTTTCTTCTTTTCTTTTGTTTTTTGGGATGTATTTTATAGAAAGGTCAATAACTATTACAACAGCCAGATTTTCTGAGTGCAGTTCTTCTCAAGCGACTGACCAGGGAAGCTCACTGATGCACTTTATCAATAGTTTAATCTTTTTCTTTCTACTCTGTGGTTGTTGTTATTGTTTTGTTTTGGGGGGGTTTTCAGGGTTTTTTTGGAGGGGGGGCTATTTTTTGTCATACTATAAATGGTCAATAATTAACATATTTAGCAGCCAGTTCTTAGAAACATCAAATCAGAGAGAGGTCTTATGTACATTTGGTACAATTCCATTTATTTCTTCATCACGTGAAATTTGTTTTCCTTTGTACAGCAATAAAGATTGAAGTACTTTGGGTGTCTCGCAAACCTTTCTAGATTGCACATACTGCAAGTTGCTCAAAATTTTTTTTTGGAAAGGATGGGGGAAATAGTTCCAACAAAAAGAGGTGATTGGCACGAGGGAACTTAAAAAGTGGAGGTCGGATCAACGGCAAAGTTTTCCTTACCTGAATCCGGCGATGACTCCAATGCACGTCCACATACCACAATCCAAAGATCTTCTATGCCATCTGGTCAGTCTCTTGACACAGTATCTGCACACTTTAAAAAGTCAAATTTAAGACATTTTAAGACCCAATTTCAATGCTACTGACGGCCTGATATTAAATTGGTTCACGGAAAAAAGTAGGAACATCTGATTGAGAACAAGGACTAACCTACGTGTATACATGGTGTAGGCTTTTATAGACTTTTCAGGCTATTTGAACCACAGTTTTTCTGTTTTTTCAAAGGGCAAAAAAATTGGAAATCAGACTAAAGTAGAAAGATTAACATGCCTGTACTTATCACAATTTAAGACTAAAAATATGTGAATAAAGTTGGGGAGAAACAGCTACAACTGCTTACATTTTGTTACTTTTTTACACGCAGCGTTATTTGGTTTTCTTTGAGCTGATAGAAAATTGATTACACGCTTCATCCAATTTTTTTAAGACCTAAAATAACTGCTTAATTGCTTAGTTGCTTTTTAAGGCTTCAAATTTGAAAAATTTAAGATTTTTAAATACTTTTCAGGATCCGTAGAAACCCTGCTGAGAGTAGTCAGCACAAAGATGCTCTCTCTTTCTGCAACTCACAAAACAGTCCCATCAATGTCGCTGGAAGCTTGGCTGGCTTGGAGCTCACTGCTGTGTCGTTCCCCGTTCCACATCTTGGTCCACCGCTTTTAGCTGCCTCAGCCCCTCCTTGTCTCCCGTTAAAACAACCGGTCAATGTAGTTTGTTTTTGGTTTTTTTGCATCCTACAATCAAACATACAGAGAAAATACAGAAACAAAAATTGATTACGAAGCAAGGACAGCCCAAAAAGCTGTTCAAATGGACAATCCGCTTTTTGATCGGGCACTTAGGGCTATTAAAGTGTTTTTTTATGAATTTAATATGGTTGGAAAGGTGTTTTAAAAGTAGAAAGTAATGGTTTACACAAAAATCCCTCAAAATTGTGTGTTTTTCCTTCTACTTCATGAACTAACATAGTCCACCATTTTGTAGAACCAAATTTTTGACTCCTCAAAATTACGGATCATGTTAGTTCACAAAGTAAAAGGAAAACCACACAATGAAGGATATTTGTGTAAAACATTATATTCTACTTTTAAAGCTCAAACTGTCAGCTATAATTTCAAAATCTTTACCAGAAATAAATAGGGCACTGTCTTCAGCATACAGCATCAAAATTAGAATGGACACTAATCTTCACTGTTCACAGCAGAACAATACTGAAACACCGCATGCTATTCTCATTGGTTGAAATTTAGTCCAATTGGTGCCCACTCCCCCAAATGGTGTCTGTTTGTCACCCCCCCCCCACACCCCACCCCACCCCACCCCACCCCACCCCACCCCCATTTGAAACCTTAATTTTGTAGATTAAAAATTACCTGAGTAAAATGATGCATTTTTTAAGCTTCAATATGATAATTGTTGTTTCTAAAACTAATTTTCCATTTACAGGCAGACAATGTTTTTGTTTTTACACTCATGTCAAAACAATAGATGGCAAAAAAAGATGGATGTAAAGGAGCTTATTTAAAAGAAATGCTCCCTAGAAACACTGGTGCACGGCCCCCTTGGGCACCCTAGAATTTTAACCTAGTTTTGGCGCCAAGTGTCACTAACAATTTGCTGTCTGTCTGAGAGATATAATTGAAACCATTTATGAATTAAATAGAATCTGAATAAATGCCAAATATAGCTTACGACGAGACATAAAAATGCACGGTCTACAGTTCAAGTGGAAGGGGGGATTTTAGCGAACATTTTAAATCGAAGACTATGATTGTGGCTGAATACGTAAGGAAAACGTTTCCAAGTTTCTTACCTCAACAACATGATGTAGTTGGAAAGATGTGTCCGGCTGTGGTCGTGAATGAGCTCATGTATATAACGGCAATTCACCGGGAGGTCTTCGAAGCCACTCTGGCAAGCTCAGCACCGAAGCTGATATTTTGCATGTAGTCGTCGGAACTTCGTGGAACTCACGAAGGGGAGTTACTGTTCAGAGGATTTACTGTTCTGAATTCACTGCAGTTTTTTAGTGAAGCCATTTTGGCCAGTGACAAAAATGCACAAGGTTCATACTTCTTGTACTTCTTGTAAATATCGGCCAAGGCGAAGCCTCAAAGAATGTCAAAATTGGCTTAAAAGTGCAACAGTTATATTGCTGAAATATTGCTGAATGCACATTATAATTGTCCATGGTAAAATTGTTGATAAATTTACCAGTAAAGTGTGTCCAGAAAACGCGACGTCCAAAGAGCCGAGAGGTACGGCATGCTGCCATCAGTCCAGTCCGCGACACGGAATGCCAGGCGAGTAGTACAGTTATAGCACGCCCGGATTCGCACAATGAGGACTTGGAAAAAGCGCAAAACTCCTTATTTGCATAATAAAGATGTTGCACAGGTGGCATTCCAGAGTCAGCCCATGTCCGAGGAATGTCCACCAATGAACGAGGTGGGCGGGTCTTATTCCCGGGTGGGTTAATTCATTTATTCCAGTGCGAGAACAAAAATTGAAGGCCTAAATGAGAAAATGTTGGGAGAACCAAAGAACTAAAAAGGTGAACCAAAGTGCTCTTCGGGCATGCTTTTTCTGTGGATGGGGTTCGAGTAGTCACCCCAACCTTTTTTAAAGAAGCGTAAAAAGGACATTGAGAAACGGAAGAAAGGCTACCCTGTAAATTGTATTGTGTCGATCTGCTGCAGTTGGCATACGGCCAAAGTTGGTGTGGTTGCCCGTGATTGGTAACACATGTTGTTGTTTTTCAGAAAATGGACCAATAGGAGGCATCCCCCAACCCCCTTTATGTTCTGGCCTGCAGGTTGTTGACTCGATTCGGTGACCTGGACTCAAGTCGGTCGCCAATTTCATTAACTTGCGACTGGACTTGACCTGACTTGCGCAAAAATTACTTGAGCGATGAGAAGACACTTGAATAGACTTGATATTAGGGCAATTCAAATAATATTTGGAATAAATATGGCAATGCCGCTGCCGACGATCACGATGTTTTCGAGTGCTGTTGTCATAAGGCCGAACATTAAATCTGCACGAATAACAGGTTTTGGTTGTTTTTTTCTAGGGTTAGGGTTACATGGTTATATGGTTAGGGTTAGGGTTATAGGGTAAGGGTTAGAGTTTATAGGGTTAGGGTTATAGGGTTAGGGTTAGGGTTATAGGGTAAGGGTTAGGGTTAGGGTCATAGGGTTAGGGTTAGGGTAAGGGTTATAGGGTTAGGGTGAGGGTTAGGGTTATAGGGTTAGAGTGAGGGTTAGGGTTTGAGTTTATAGGGTTAGGGTTAGGGTTATAGGGTTAGGGTCATAGGGTTAGGGTTAGGGTAAGGGTTATAGGGTTAGGGTGAGGGTTAGGGTTATAGGGTTAGGGTGAGGGTTAGGGTTTGAGTTTATGGGGTTAGGGTTATAGGGTTAGGGTAAGGGTTAGAGTTAGGGTTAGGGTTTGAGTTTATAGGGTTAGGGTTATAGGGTTAGGGTTAGGGTTAGGGTTATAGGGTTAGATTAGGGCTAGGGTGAGGGTTGTAGGGTTAAGGTTAGGGTTAGGGTTAGGGTTAAGGTTAGGGTTAGGGTTAGGGTTAGGGTTAGGGATAGGGTTAGGGTTAAGGTTAGGGTTAGGGTTTGAGTTTATAGGGTTAGGGTTAGGGCTAGGTTTAGGGTTAGGGTTAGGAGGCTTATAGGGTTAGGGTTAGGGTTAAGGTTAGGGTTATAGAGCTAGGGTTAGGGTGAGGGTTAGGGTTGTAGGGTTAGGGTTATAGGGTTAGAGTTAGGGTTAGGGTTAGGGTTATAGGGTTAGATTAGGGTTAGGGTTAGGGTTAAGGTTAGGGTTAGGGTTAGAGTTAGGGTTATAGGGTTAGTGTTAGGGTTAGGGTTAAGGTTAGGGTTAGGGTTAGGGTTAGGGTTAGGGTTAGGGTTAGGGTTAGGGTTAGGGTTAGGGTTAGGGTTATAGGGTTACTGTTAGGGTTAGGGTTAGGTTTAGGGTTAGGGTTAGGTTTTTTTGTGATGACCTTTTTTTATTTGCAGTGACTATTTGATTAAGCGACTTTTGATGCAGCAACTTTTTGGGGGGTCGTTGGGGTTAGGGTTAGTGTTATAGGGTTAGTGTTAGGGTTATAGGGTTAGGGTTAGGGTTAGCGTTAGGGTTGTAGGGTTATAGGGTTAGGGTTATAGGGTTAGGGTTAGGGTTATAGGGTTTGGGTTATAGGGTTAGGGTAAGGGTTAGGGTTAGGGTTAGGGTTATGGTTAGCATTGCGGTTTATTTTTAAGATAGTGCTTGGTGCATATGGCTTATTGCCTTGATGCCCGATGAAATGTTCTAAAACAGTTTTTCATTTCCCTTATAGAGGTGCCCTTTCCCAAGAACAAAGCATGGAGAAATGGTGCAAGCTAGTTCATACACTCAAAACAAAGTTAAAATGAGATATCCTGAACAGCCAATATGGCTTGTGTATTGTGTTTTAAACTGATTTTCGGTCACCGAAAAATGTATGAGATTGGTCTTATAGAATTGGATCAGTTTATTGTGGAAACTCATTGATGTCAAAGGTCATACCAGTACCAATCCAGTACCATAATGACAATAGGCCTTATGCACAAGGCATCATTTGAGTAGGGCGCCCTCGGCTAGAGGTCAAAAGCTAGAGCCCATCATGTGCACTGCACATACATAAATGTGCGTTTCTATTGTATCGTTTTACCTCTAAACCTTGCTTGATAATGTACTTTTCTAGTACTGACAGGTGTTCTCCCTCAACAGTGGTCCACTGGCCAAATGGTAGTTAAAAGACCTCTGGACCAGTCAGAATTCCCTCTCAGTGGTCCAGCTGGCTAGTTCAGAGTTGAAAAGCATCCCTATTTAATATGAAATATGGACTGGTAAAAAAGCCAACGGACTAGTGAAATGACAAGCTACATTAACTGGTCCTGCTGGCCAGTCACTGAAAAAGTTAAGGGCAAATCCTTGCTGTTCCTACAATCTTTGTGAAATCTATTATGTCACGGGTTACCAAAAGGTAGAAATGCCATCACAGGCCTGGCCATGGAATTTCATCTTTGAGAGGGCAAGACTTTATTCTTTTTGCAAAGGGCACTTTCATTGGTAAATCTTACAGTCTGTGGAAAACTTCTGAAGGGGCACCAAGGCCAAGAAAAGGGGCAACAGAGGCCATGGCCTCCATCGCCTCCATGTAATTCTAGGCCTGCCATCATTTCAACATAACTTCCTAAATTTAGATCCTAGGTTCAGACTTCTTTGTCAGCCATTGTCAGCAGTGACTCACAACCCTGTGTTAATCTGTTTTGGTCTTTGTTTGCCACAGAAAAATGTCCCAAGTGTGAACACCCGAGGGCGTACTTCATGCAGTTACAGACCCGCTCAGCTGATGAACCTATGACGACCTTCTACAAATGCTGCAGCCCTGAGTGTGGACACCGATGGCGGGATGCCTGTTAAAGAAATTCAGACCACATGCATTTGTAAAAAAAAAAATTATGTAAACTATTATCTCAGTCAAGCAAATAGTACTCAAGGTTTCAGAGGATATGAGAAGATACTGCTTACCAGCCAGTGGACCTATGGTATAAATGCAAAAGAAAAGGGTTAATGACCCGACGTTTTGACCCTGGCAGAGTTTTCCTCGAAGACTAGCCTTCAAGAAAGACTCGGCTAGGGTCGAAACATCAAACCATTTACTATCTTGCAAGATTTCAGAGAAGTACAAGAAGTACAAGAGGTGAAAGGCGGAGAAGAAATCCCTTGGCCAACCTGCCTGGATGCCCTTTTCATGTGAACTTTTGAAGTTTTGGTCTTCTCCACAAGTTTCACAAATAGTTACTAATAATTATGGCAGAGTTATGTAAGTTAAATTTCTTCATTTCAACCAATGTAACCAAGCTGAGTGTGTGTAAGGAACCCGTTAATAATACAAACAATATGCTGGGGCCCATCTATGGCAAAACAGCCCAACTTGAAAATGTTGTGGTTTTTATACAAGATCATTTTGGGGTAAGTTGAGGGCGCTTTTTCTATTTCAAAGATTCAAAGGCATGCTATGTATGGTTTTGAATATAGCATGTCCTATACTTGCTTTTCTCAAATAGTCATTTTGCGAGTTAGGCTGTTTTGCCATGGAAGGGCCGCCCAGTTCTTATAATTATAGCGCTCATAAATTTGCTGTAAGGTATGCGAAGCTATGTTCAAAATATAGGATACATTTATTCACATGCATGCAGCACCATGTAATGGTTTACAAGGAGGTGTGGCCTAACCTGCAGCCAACTAAAAAAAAGGGGGTGAAGCCCTTCTCTTACATTTTTAACGATAAGTGAACAAACTGGGTTCTTTTACCTGCGTGTCATAACCAGGGCCCAATTTCATAGAGCTTCTTAAGCAGAAAATATTGCTTAATATATTTCTGCTAAGCAAAACTAAGCAGGATACCAGTTACATTTTGTACATGATAAATTATATTTTAGCTGGTAACCTTATTCTGGTAAGCATAATTTTGTTGTGCTTAGCAACTTTTTATGCTTAAGCAGCTCTATGAAATTGGGCCCAGCTAGGCACAAAAAAAGTTTTGCTTACCAGAATAAGTTTGCCGACCAAAACACCAAGTCACATGCACCATCTTAGACTGGTTAGTATTATAATTAACTTTGTGCTAAGCAGAAAACTGTGAACTACATGTATAAGCAACATTTTCTTCCTAAAGGGGAGACATTTATGATCATAGCTGGGGTGTGGCTGTGCTATGAACTGTGACCCAGTAACTGCACGTGCTCTGTCAGATCACAAAGGGCGCCACCGTTGTTATATTGTGATGTGACAGCCAGTGCGTGTGCAGTAAAATAACTGGGTTAGAGATCATAACTCCATGTACAGCAACAGGCCTGGTACGATCATGATGACCGCCCCCACCCTTAAGTAGCTCTGTAAAATTAGGCCCTGTATTAAAACCCACACTCAGGAGATGACATCAGAACTTGAGTTTGATGCTCTAGACCAAAGATTATGGAGCGCCGAAGGCTCGAGACGGGGAACTGAAGCTTTATTGTTGGAACGTGAACTAACATACATGGGCGTCATTTCAGCATGCAAATGTTTTGTTTTATCATTGATTTATCATTGATAGCAATGGTTATTGTCTACACTGATCTATTGTTGCATCAAAAGAGTTGCTTGCTGAAATGGCGTCTCGTGAACGTTTCACATTTCAACCCGAGTTTGACATCTCGAGCTGCGGTGCTATATGCTAACATGGTCACACTATATTTAAGTAGTGTAGAAAAGAAAAACTGTTTTACAAATTAGGTTCACATTTAGAATTCGTTTACTGCTTGTGGCTAAGATGTACATCTGCTGCCACGTATTCAAGATTGTTTTCAAGTCAACATTTATTTCATACAACTCTTCTCAAAATACAACATATATTATACAGAATATTACATAGATGAGCAAGAGCTTAAGATACAAATTGTTTTACATTGCACTTTATCAAGGGTCATCTCAAAGCACTTGCAACATGCAGTGGCGTAACCACTTGGGGGGGGGGGGGGCAGGGAAAGCTGGGGCGAAGACAAATAAGAGGGCTTTCTTATAATGTATCAAACCATCCTTTTTATCAAACTCATTTTTGGGGGGTGGGGGGCAAAGGTTCGGCCAGTAGGGATTAGACTGCCCCAACAGAACTGATCGGTCCCCCCAAAATAGTAAATATGTAAAGTATATAAATGTTTTATATTAGAGTGTCTCCAAGTTGGAACACACAAGGGAAAACACATAGCCCCAACAGAACTGAGTGTCTCTATGACATAAAAGCATTACATAAAGTAAATAGTGTAATTTAATATGACATTATAAGCATTTTAATTTCCCAAAGTTGCACGAACAAGGGTACCGATAAAAGTAGCACTTAGAAACAAAAAAGCGCTATTGTTCATGAAATCTCCAAAAGAATTGTTTCTTAAGATTAATATTACCAGTAGGCCTACCTGCTAAAATAGTCATTTTTCGACAAAAAATGAAATTTATATTTTGTAAATAATACCATTATAAGTTAAAAACAAACACAAAAGTGTAGTGACTTCTATTGCATGAAATCCCTCACAAATATTGAATGTTTGAAAGCATTAAAACTAGTCTCTTTTGCTGGCATAATTTATTTACTTTTAATAATATGTTATCATCAGGGTGTATCAATTTTCTATGCGTGTAAAGAACCAATCGGGATGGTAGCCGGATACAAAAACTCAAAACCCTGTGGGAAAAATGAGATCGTACGTTGGCCCCCATGCTTGCTATCTCATGCCAACCTGATCATCGGATTCACTACAAGCAACTGCTAATAAATACACTATCAAGTAATTTTGTTATTGATGTATCATGGTGAAAACAAATAACTATGCTAGTGCACCAACAGCATTCGGTGTCAAATCATTGTATTACCAAAGGTGGACCATAGGGGGCAGGAGGATGGGTTGACAAGTTTTTTTAGCGAACCCCGCCACAAACTACAATGGAGTAATGTGCTGAGTATGAAGCATTTGATCGCTTACTCGATAAAATGATTTAAATAAAGCATCTTGTTACAGTGTAGGTTTTGCAAGGTGATGCAGGTCTGCAGCACACTCTGCTGCCAGCACACATGTCAGAAAACATTGGAGCGAGCCCCCTTGTCTTAAAGATAAATGTACTAGACATTTACAAACAGCATTAGGAATGTTCCTAACAGTCAAAGAAAACCTCAAACAATATGACAACAAAACTCTGACAATAATTTAGATACATAAATAATACTTAGGCTCTGCTACATTAACATTACTTCAGATAAACTCCAGTAAATATGTATAAACACTACTAAAAAATTACAAATTTATAATTAAATAATTAAAGTTGCATTTGAGCGCTTCGAAGAAAAAATGTATGTTTTATAAAGCTTCACTATTTTGTTATTCACTGCGCTAATTGAATAGTTGTTGGTGCTGATGCCAGAGTGAGCTGTTAATAATGATATATTGTGAGTGATATTATTATGGTGTTAGTGCAAGTTGAGTTAAAAAATTAAGTGTTAGTTCAGTGTTAGTTCAATGTTAGGGTGAGGAGTACTGGGCTCGATTTCACAAAACAGTAAGATTCATCTTAAGATGAGTTGTCAATATCACCATAGGGATTTGTATTGTGACATCACACTTTGCTAAGCAATTACCGTTATGATATGATCAATCTAAGCTCTTTGTGAAACCCAGCCCTGGTGTTGTGATTGTGGCCATGGTTTGTGTTCGCATTGCAACAGAGTCCTGCTCACGCACACCAGAGTCCTGATTTCGCCAAAACATGCAATCTGTCTATTTTGCGCTCAAATGCACATTGAAATTTCCCACACATCTTTGAATTATACTTAGTGAGCAATATTTAAAGTTTCTCATTATAGATAAATTTTGAGATACGGTGGACACAATATCTCACTATTAGGTTTGGGTAAATCTGTCTGTATGATAAACCCAAACCAAACAGTGCACTCCTATAGTGTCCATCATATCTCAAAAAGGCTAACTCCGGTTGATTTAATCTTTCAAATTCAAATTTCTTAACTCAAAATACATAGTTTTACACAATAGCATCATTATGTTGTCAAAAGATTGTCCTCTTTTCTACCTTCACCAAATAAACTATTTTATAAAGTTTGTTACAGAATAAAATGGCTAAACCTGAGCTGTTCTTGCCATGATTTTTAACATGTCTGAAAACAATTTAATGACTCAGTTTAATCTTTGTCCAAAACTTCCCCTGCACTCAACTTTGTAGTCAAAAGGTTTTAGCAAGCAAAATAAGGCACTTACATATACACTACTAAAAATTCTGGTAACCTGATTTGATCGTGGCAGTCATTTGTTTGTTTTTCTTTACAAAAGCTGCACCATCTTTAGAGTTTTATTCCCAACTACTCTGACACCATCAAAATCCAAAGGGTATTGTACTTGAACTAACCGAATTTGATTTTGGCATAATATAAATTTTATCAAATCAACTGATGTGAGTACCAAGCTAATTTTACAATGGCGTTGGAGTTTGATGGATTCAAGAAAAACTTATTGAGTAAACATTAAAGTAAGGCCATGCCTGAATTAGTGGCTGCAGATGTGGCTTGATCATTTTGTGAACATGCATAAAGCATGTGAGGCCCATAGCAACAGCCACAGCAACAGCTGCATATTCAGGCACAGCCTAATTAAGATGGTCCTCATCTTTAAGTGTCTTTATACAGTAAGGCACCGTCATGGTCCAGCTTGTTTCAGTTCAACATGTTGGGTGGGGAATCATCCAGTTAAACATGGCATAGTCTTTCTTCATGCAGTTGGTGACAGTCCACAAAATGTTACTTACAAAGTTGTGGTGTCAACATCACTAAATAAGTCACTTGAACAGTTGAACTTGTATGACAGAGAGTTATCTCGTTAGACTTGACATAATCCTTCAATTGGTGACACACCATCCAAAAACTATTTGTTGGCCTCAGCATCCCTACATCACTTGACTGGTTAAACTGGTAACGGAGAGGCTTCTAGCTAGAATTGACAGTCCTTCTTCAGCTGGTGGTACAGTCCAAAAAGCATTGATAACCCTCAGGATTGGGTGCATGCCATCTCCAAGTTCATCATCTCAGTCTGCACCCTGCAGCAGAAAATATGCCATTTTAAAGATTTATTTTGATAATCTCTTTTAGTAGTTTTCAGTTGTTCTGAGAAATAATGAAGTCTAAATGCTATCATGTGCAAGAAAATTCTCCTCCAATGATGAGCTCCAATCTGTTCTTCAACTCACTGAATATAAACACACAACGTGACACAACATTCCAGGTTGTTTCTTTTTGTGATTTTTGTTCAATCTTTTTATCTATTTTGTTTACTTGGCCCCCTCTTTTAATGAAGTTTTCCATCAGTTGGTTATGGGGGTGTTTATTGAAAACCAAACGATGGAAATGAATGTATTCTTTCATATCAACATTTTGAAACCTTGTAATGTGCTAATTCTGAAACATTTACCAATTTGCCAAATTCGGGGGATGAAACCTTAATTCTCTTCAAAGAAAAAGTTGTAGTTTTTTTTTTCAAACCTCGGGTGTGCAAGCTTCAACTTTGACTGGATTAGCACATAAACACACATGACACAATATTCCAGGACCTAATTTCATAGAGATGCTTCAGCACTCAAAATCTAGCTCAGCACAACAAAATTATTCTTACAAGAATAAGTTAACCAGCTAAAATAGCATGTCAAATGCGCTGTTTCTGACTGGTATCCTGCTAATTTTTGCTGAGCACAAAATTGGTAAGCAAAATTGTCTGCTTAAGCAGCTCTATGCAATTTGCCCAGGTTTGTTTTCTTTTTGTCTTTCTTGTTAAATCTTTTTTTCTGAAAATTAACTTGACCTCTTCTGATGAAGTTTTCCAACAATGTTGGTTGTATGGGCGTTTTACTGCAAACTAAAGGATGGGAATGAATGTATTCTTTGACATCGATGATCTGAAAGTTTCAAAGGTGCTAATTCCGAAACATTAACTCCCTCGCTTGTGGGATGAACCTTCCCTTCAAAGAAAAGTTTACTATATATTTTTTCTTCAAACTTATTACCAAACGTCTGTTGTTGACTCTTTGCACCTGACCAAAAATTGGTTATAGCCTCAACATACCTACGTCACTTGAACGGTTGAACTTGCAGCAGAGAGTCATCTAGCTAGAATTTACCCAGTCCTTCAGCGTGTTGGTTGGCCTCAGGATTGTGTGTATGCCATCTCCACAGTCATTGTCTCAGTCTGCAGTAAAAAAAAACAAGCTGTTTTCAATGATCAATTTGATAAACTCTTTTAATCAGTCATGATATTAGACCCCTAGAACAAAAAGTTAAAAAAAACTCATTGAGTACCAAACAAGAGCTGACCAACATGACCAAATGAGGTTAGAACAAATTTGCAATTTTTTCAGGGCCAACAAAATCAAAAATCATACTTTTTATGAAGAATATCATGCCTGTTTAATACAAGTATCAGTTGTTCAGTGGAGTATTGAAGGCCGGCTGCTGTCATGTGCAAGAAAATTCTCCTCAACTTCCAATCAGTTCTTTAACTCATCATTGACCATAAACACACAACATGAGAAAACATTCCAGGGTTTTTTTGTGTTTGTGTTTTGGTTGTATGGTGTGTTTATTGCAAACTCAAGGATGAAATTTAATGTATTCTTTCAAATCGATGATTTGAAACATTCAAAAGTGTCAATTCTGAAACATTTATTCCTTTGCCAAGTTTTTTTGGGGATGAGCCTTCTCTTTAAAGAAAAGTTTTATTTCAAGGTCATCGTCTCAGTCTACAGTAGAAAGTTAACCATTTTCAACGATTGCTTTTGACAACTCTTTTAATACAGGTTTCAGTTGTTCTGAGGAATAGTAAGTCTGAATGCTATCATGTGCAGCTTCAATTCAACTCATTGAACATAAACACACAATGCTCAAAATTCCATGTTTTTGTTTTTGGTTTTTTTTTTTTGGGGGGGGTTTCTTTCTCTTAAATTCTTTACCTCCTTATTTTAATGTCATTTTCCAGCAGTTGGTTGTATGGCCTGTTTATTGCAAAGTAAAGGATAGGAATAAATGTGTCCTTATATTCAAAGGTGCTAACTCTGAAACACTTAACACCTTTGCCAAATTTGTGGGATAAGCATTAATAATTTCTGGAAAAAAAGTTTACACACATTTTTCTAAAAACTTACCAGGCAGTCTGTTGTTGACTCTAGATGCACCTATTCAAAAAGCATTGGTCAGGCTCGACATTCCTACGTTACTTGACAGTTGAAATTGTAACAGAGGCAAGACTTGTTACAGTCCTTCTTCAGCTGGTGGCACACAGCAAGATTGGATGTATGTCGTCTCCAAGGTCATTGTCTACACCTGCAGTTGAAAATAAACAATTTACAAAGATCAATTTTTGATGAAACTCTTTGAATACAAGTTTCAGTTTTTCTGAGGAATAGCAAGTGTAAATGCTAATATGTGCAAGAACACCACCTTCACTGATGAGCTCCCATCAGTACTGCAACTCATTGAACATTAAGCAGACAATTTTGCTGACAATTCTTGTGCTTAGCAAATATGAGCAGGATTCCAGGCAGAAACGGTGCATGTGACACTGTGTTTAGCTGGTGACCTTTTTCGGGTAAGCATAATTTGGTTGTGCTTAGCTACCATTTGCGTTTTAAGCAGCTCTATCAAATTGGGTCCTGAAATTTTTAGTCATGTTGTGTGTTAAGCAGCTATATGAAATTGTTCCAATGTTTTGTTTTCTTTTTGTGCTTCTTGTTAAATATTGTTCTGAAAATTAACTTGACCTCCTCTTCTAATGACATTTTCCACCAGTTGGTTTTACGTGGTGTTTGTTTCAAATTAGAGGATGGGATTGAATGTTTTCTTTCAATTGATGATTTGATTAAAAACATTCAAAGATGCTAATTCTGAAACAGTAACTCCTTTGCTTGTTGGATGAGCCTTCGATCTCTTCGAAGAGAAAGTTTCAGAATTAATTTTGCCAAGTACCAACTTGTCTTTGCACCTTTGCTCATCCAAACAGGTCCCGTTGTATTCCTCCAGCTGGTAACACACAGTCCAAAAAGTGTCGGTAAGCCTCAGGATAGGGTGTATGCCATCTCAAAGGCCATCGTCTCAGTCTGTGGTACAAAATAAACCATTTTCAAAGATTACTTTTGATAAACCCATCAGTTGTTCAGCGAGGAACAGTTTATGTCTTGAGTTTTATCATGTGCAAGAAAGTTCTCCTTCACCGAGCTCCAATCAGTTTTCAACCCATTGAACATAAACACACAACATGACATAATACTCCAGGTTTTTTTTTCTTTTCTTTTTTCTTTTTTTTTTGTATGGTGGGTTTATTGCAAACTAAAGGATGGGAATAAATGTATTCTTTTATTTGGAGCGCTCAAAGGTGCTCATTCTGAAACATTAACTCCTTTGCTAAGTTTGCGGGATGAACATTCTCTTCAAGGAAAAGTTGTAAAATGAATTTGTCAAAGTTACAAAGTGGTCTGTTGTTGACTCTTGCACCTGTATCCTGTAGCAATGCTCACCCAAAAGGTCCGGTTGTAGTCACCTCTCCCTGTACCCTCAAACGATGCTCATCCAAACAGGTCCGGTTGTATATAGTCACCACTCCCTGTACCCTCCAGTGATGCTCATCCAAACAGCTCCTATTGTTAAAGTCACCACTCCTCAAGAGACTGCTCAACTGAGGGAAAATTTAGATAGGTACAGTAAAGTTCATCTCTATAGTATCTACATATTTTTATGATGAATTCCATTTAGAGCCAACTTTTAATGTTTCAGAAAGGATTTCAACTCATTTGGATTGTAAAAACAAAATTTTGTTAATCAAGTTATCTGGCTCTTTAGTTAACCTCGGTGGTTGTCATTGATCTTGCTGATGTAGAATCTCATTACTAGTATTTCGTCTGCTAGTATAACAACGTCTTTAACTACTTAAGAGATTCTTTTGAGAATCAACATCTGACTTTACTATGCATATCGCTGTTTTTCCATCCAAAATTGTTGATAAACTGATGTTAACAATTGTTCATGATCCTCCAAGTGTCTTGATTGAGTTGTTGTCCCATTTGGTAGGTACTTTTCCCCCAGAAACAAGTTTTAACTGATAGGTATAACTAGATACATTACCAAATCCTCTCCATGGCCCCAGTCCCTACTGGTAGGCGTCACCTCAGCTCAGGAAAATATCAGCACAAAAACTACTCCATCATTTCATTCGATGAGAAGGAATACATGATCTGCTGTTTGGAAGAAAACAAATTTCTAGAAAGGTTAGCATTTTTGGGTCACATCAATTAGCCACGCTCAGGTTCACCATGCACATTACCAGAGATAACCCCACTATACTTTACCAAACCAAGGTCATCTACGGTGTCCCAGAGCTGCCATCTGTGGACAACTGCTTCCCACAACACTCCTCTTTAGCGATAACAGTTTACAGGCTGGAGGAAAACAAAAACAACTAGATAAGAAGCTGTCGGGGAAAGATTGTTTTTCCTTTACACTTATCGTTATACTTAACCTTAAAGTGCACTTGATACTTAACCTTCGATGCAAAAACTTGACCTCACTGTCCCGACTGACCTTGGGCCACTTTGGCAAAAACAGGTAACAGTCTGTGGAAAACAAAAAGAAGGTTATAGCCTACATGGAGGCCAAGTTAGGACGCTGTTGAGAAAAACGGTTAGACGCTGTTGAAAAAAGGTTAGACGCTGTCGAGAAAAACGGTTAGACGCTGTTGAGAAAAACGGTTAGACGCTGTTGAGAAAAACGGTTAGACGCTGTTGAGAAAAATGGTTAGACGCTGTTGAGAAAAATGGTTAGACGCTGTTGAGAAAAATGGTTAGACGCTGTTGAGAAAAATGGTTAGACGCTGTTGAGAAAAATGGTTAGACGCTGTTGAGAAAAATGGTTAGACGCTGTTGAGAAAAATGGTTAGACGCTGTTGAGAAAAACGGTTAGACGCTGTTGAGAAAAACGGTTAGACGCTGTTGAGAAAAACGGTTAGACGCTGTTGAGAAAAATGGTTAGACGCTGTTGAGAAAAATGGTTAGACGCTGTTGAGAAAAATGGTTAGACGCTGTTGAGAAAAATGGTTAGACGCTGTTGAGAAAAATGGTTAGACGCTGTTGAGAAAAATGGTTAGACGCTGTTGAGAAAATGGTTATTTTTCTTTTACTTTTACCCTGATACTTCACCTTTATACTTAACCTTTGGTGCAAACAGCCGACCCCACTGGCGTCCAGTCACTCATCAGAGACGTCAAAGGAAGAGTCTTCACCACTGTCTACTCAAGTCCTGCAATTCCTGTGTTTGCCTAAAGTTTGTTCACACTTTTTTTCTTTTGGTTTAGTTTGGTCTGAGAAAGGGTCAGAGCTATGTTGTTTATTTTTAAATTTTCACAGACTAAATGTTGAAAATGCCTACATTCAGAAGTGAGGTAATGCTGATATTAGGAATATGTAAATATTCATTTAGCTGACCTAAATTATCTATTTAATACTCCTAAATCAAACATTCCTCATCAAAATGAATGGTGCTGACTGAAATAATTATTTGACTGCATAATTACTTGCAGAGGGGAAAGTACCAAAAAAAATATACTGAATTTTTTGTCTTATAATCGACATTTTGTTGGCGTCATTCCTCAAAATAATTGTTATTCTTTTTAGGAGAATTATTAAAAATTTCTTACGTAAAAGTTTAATTGGATTCTGTATCCTTTGTTTACAAATGTTACATTATTTGAAATATAAAATCATGACAATTAAATATAAACATGACCACTGATGACTTGAAGTATCAACCCTGACAGAAATTTCCAGTAAGACCAGTCTCCTAATTAAAAAGCATCATTGGCTTCGACCAATATGCAAATCAAGAAATGCCAAGACAGTGTGACGTCACCATGAAAGCAATACAAGGACAACATCAACAAGATCGCCAAACATTGTTGGGAAGGGGCGGTACAAAAGGGGAGGGACTCTGCAAGAGAACGGGTTAGATCTTCTCTTACCATTCGCAGACTTCACCTTGTTCTTTATCTTTTAGGTCAACTTGCGTTGTCCGACCTCCAATATTGCACACAAATTTTAACCTTTCTTTCTTCTTTTCTTTTCTTTTGTTTTTTGGGGTGTATTTTATAGTAAGGTCAATAACTATTACAACAGCCAGATTTTCTGAGTGCAGTTCTTCTCAAGCGACTGACCAGGGAAGCTCACTGATGCACTTTATCAATAGTTTAATCTTTTTCTTTCTACTCTGTGGTTTGGTTGTTGTTATTGTTTTGTTTGGGGTTTTTTTTCAGGGTTTTTTTGGAGGGGGGGCTATTTTTTTCATACTATAAATGGTCAATAATTGACATATTTAGCAGCCAGTTCTTAGAAACATCAAATCAGAGAGAGGTCTTATGTACATTTGGTACAATTCCATTTATTTCCTCATCACGTGAAATTTGTTTTCCTTTGTACAGCAATAAAGATTGAAGTACATCGGGTGTCTCGCAAACCTTTCTAGATTGCACATACTGCAAGTTGCTCAAGAGATTTTTTTGGAAAGGGGTGGGGGAAATAGTTCCAACAAAAAGAGGTGGTGGGCACGAGGGAACTTAAAAAGTGGAGGTCGGATCAACGGCAAAGTTTTCCTTACCTGAATCCGGCGATGACTCCAATGCACGTCCACATACCACAATCCAAAGATCTTCTATGCCATCTGGTCAGTCTCTTGACACAGTATCTGCACACTTTAAAAAGTCAAATTTAAGACATTTTAAGACCCTTTAAATGCTACTTACAGGCCTGATATGTGATTCATGGAAAAAAGTAGGAACATCTGATTGTGAACAAGGAGTAACCTACGTGTATACATGGTGTAGGCTTTTGTAGACTTTTCAGGCTATTTGAACCACAGTTTTTCTGATTTTTCCAAGGGCAAAAAAATTGGAAATCAGACTAAAGTAGAAAGATTAACATGCCTGTACTTATCACAATTTAAGACTAAAAATATGTGAATAAAGTTGGGGAGAAACAGCTACAACTGCTTACATTTTGTTACTTTTTTACACACAGCGTTATTTGGTTTTCTTTGAGCTGATAGAAAATTGATTACACGCTTCATCCAATTTTTTTAAGACCAAAAATAACTGCTTAATTGCTTAGTTGCTTTTTAAGACTTCAAATTTGAAAAATTTAAGATTTTTAAATACTTTTCAGGATCCGTAGAAACCCTGCTGAGAGTCTTCAGCATAAAGATGTTTTCTCTTTCTGCAACTCACGAAACAGTCCCATCAATGTCGCTGGAAGCTTGGCTGGCTTGGAGCTCACTGCTGGTCGTTCCCCGTTCCCCATCTTGGTCCACCGCTCTTAGCTGCCTCAGCCCCTCCTTGTCTCCCGTTAAAACAACCGGTCAATGATATGTAGGTTTTTTTTGCATCCTACAATAAAAAATACAGAGAAAATACAGAAACAAAAATTGATTACGAAGCCAAGGACAGCCCAAAAAGCTGTTCAAATGGACAAACCGCTTTTTGATCGGGCACTTAGGGCTATTAAAGTGTTTTTTATGAATTTAATATGGTTGGAAAGGTGTTTTAAAAGTAGAAAGTAATGGTTTACACAAAAATCCCTCAAAATTGTGTTTTTTTCCTTCTACTTCGTGAACTAACATAGTCCACCATTTTGTAGAACCAAATTTTTGACTCCTCAAAATTACGGATCATGTTAGTTCACAAAGTAAAAGGAAATCCACACAATGAAGGATATTTGTGTAAAACATTATATTCTACTTTTAAAGCTCAAACTGTCAGCTATAACTTCAAAATCTTTACCAGAAATAAATAGGGCACTGTCTTCAGCATACAGCATCAAAATTAGAATGGACACTAATTTTCATTGTTCACAGCAGAACAATACTGAAACACCGCATGCTATTCTCATTGGTTGAAATTTAGTCCAATTGGTGCCCACTCCCCCAAATGGTGTCTGTTTGTCAACCCCCCCCCCACCCCATTTGAAACCTTAATTTTGTAGATTAAAAATTACCTGAGTAAAATGATGCATTTTATAAGCTTCAATATGATAATTGTTGTTTCTAAAACTAATTTTCCATTTACAGGCAGACAATGTTTTTGTTTTTACACTCATGTCAAAATAATAGATGGCAAAAAAGATGGATGTAAAGGAGCTTGTTTAAAAGAAATGCTCCCTAGAAACACTGGTACACGGCCCCCTTGGGCACCCTAGAATTTTACACTTGTTTTAGCGCCAAGTGTCACTAACAATTTGCTGTCTGTCTGAGAGATATGATTGAAACCAATTATAAATTAGAATTTGAATAAATGCCAAATATAGCTTGTGAGACATAAAAATGCACGGTCTACAGTTCAAGTTGAAAGGGGGAATTTAGCGAAAATTTTAAATTGAAGACTATGATTGTGGTTAAATACGTAAAGAAAACGTTTCCAAGTTTCTTACCTCAACAACATGTTCGAAAGATGCGTCCGGCTGTGGTCGTGAATGAGCTCATGTATATAACGGCAATTCGCCGGGAGGTCTTCGAAGCCACTCTGGCAAGCTCAGCACCGAAGCTGATATTTTGCATGTAGTCGTCGGAACTTCGTGGAACTCACGGAGGGGATTTACTGTTCAGAGGATTTAATGTTCTGAATTCACTGCAGTTTTTTAGTGAAGCCATTTTGGCCAGTGACAAAAATGCACAAGGTTCATACTTCTTCTTGTACTTCTTGTAAATATCGGCCAAGGCGAAGCCTCAAAGAATGTCAAAATTGGCTTAAAAGTGCAACAGTTATATTGCTGAAATATTGCTGAATGCACATTATAATTGTCCATGGTAAAATTGTTGATAAATTTACCAGTAAAGTGTGTCCAGAAAACGCGACGTCCAAAGAGCCGAGAGGTACGGCATGCTGCCATCAGTCCAGTCCGCGACACGAGATACGAATGCCAGGCGAGTAGTACAGTTATAGCACGCCCGGATTCGCACAATGAGGACTTGGAAAAAGCGCAAAACTCATTATTTGCATAACAAAGATGTTGCACAGGTGGCATTCCAGAGTCAGCTCATGTCGAGGAATGTCCACCAATGAACGGGAGTGAGTCTTATTCCCGGATGGGTTAATTCATTTATTCCAGTGCGAGAACAAAAATTGAAGGCCTAAAATTGAGAAAATATTGAGAGAACCAAAGAACTAAAAAGGAGAACCAAAGAGCTAAAAAGGTGAACCAAAGTGCTCTTCGGGCATGCTTTTTCTGTGGATGGGGTTCGAGTAGTCACCCCAACCTTTTTTAAAGAAGCGTAAAAAGGACATTGAGAAACGCAAGAAAGGCTACCCTTTAAATTGTATGTGTCGATCTGCTGCAGTTGGCATACGGCCAAAGTTGGTGTGGTTACGCGTGATTGGTTACACATGTTGTTGTTTTTCAGAAAATGGACCAATAGGAGGCATCCCCCAACCCCTTTATGTTCTGGCCTGCAGCGTTGTTGACTCGATTCGGTGACCTGGACTCGAGTCAGTCGCCAATTCCATTAACTTGCGACTTGACTTAACCTGACTTGCGCAAAACTTACTTAAGAGATGAAAAGAGACTTGAATAGATTTGATTTTACGACAATTCAAATAAATTTCTTAATAAATATGGCGATGCCGCTGCCGACGATCCTGATGTTTTGGAGTGCTCTTGTCTTAAGGCCAAAGATTAAATCTGCACGAATAACCGGTTTTGATTGCTTTTTTAGGGTAAGGGTTATATGGTTACATGGTTATATGGTTATATGGTTATATGGTTATGGTTAGGGTTAGGGTTATATGGTTAAGGTTATAGGGTTAGGGTTATGAGGTTGGGGTTAGGGTAAGGGTTAGGGTTGGGGTTAGGCTTATAGAGTAGGGTTAGGGTTAGGGTTATAGTTATAGGGTTAGGGTTATAGGGTTAGGCTTAGGGTTAGGGTTAGGGTTAGAGTTAGGGTTAGGGTTAGGGTTAGGGTTAGGTTTATAGGCTTAGGGTTAGGGTTAGGGTTAGAGTTAGAGTTAGGGTTAGGGTTAGGGTTAGGGTTAGGTTTATAGGGTTAGGGTTAGGGTTATAGGGTTAGGGTTATAGGGTTAGGCTTAGGGTTATAGGGCTAGGGTTAGGGTTAGGGTTAGGGTTAGAGTTAGGGTTAAGGTTAGGGATAGGGTTAGGGTTAGGGTTAGGGTTAGGGTTATAGGGTTAGGGTAAGGGTTAGGGTTATAGAGTTAGGGTTATAGGGTTAGGCTTAGGGTTACATGGTTAGGGTTAGGGTTAGAGTTAGGGTTAGAGTTAGGGTTAGGGTTAGGGTTAGGGTTAGGTTTATAGGGTTAGGGTTATAGGGTTAGGCTTAGGGTTATAGGGCTAGGGCTAGGGTTAGGGTTAGGGTTAGGGTTAGAGTTAGGGTTAGAGTTAGGTTAAGGTTAGGATTTGGGTTAGGGTTAGGGTTAAGGTTTGGGTTAGGTTTATAGGGTTAGGGTTAGGGTTATAGGGTTAGGGTTGTATGGTTAGGGTCAGGTTAGGGTTAGGGTTAGTGTTAATGATAGGGTTAGGGTTAGGGTTAGGGTTAGGGTTAGGGTTATAGGGTAAGTGTTAGGGTTAGTGTTAGGGTTAGGGTAAGGGTTATGGTTAAAGAGTTAGGGTTAGGGTTAGGGTTAGGGATAGGGATAGGGTTAGGGTCAGTGTTAGGGTTAGGGTTATAGAGTTAGGGTTAGGGATAGGTTAGGATAAGGGATAGGGTTAGGGTTATAGGGTTAGGGTTAAAGTTAGGGTTATGGTTAGAGTTAAGGTTAGGATAAGTGTTAGGGTTAGGGTTAGGGTTATGGTTAGGGTTATAGGGTTAGTGTTTAGGGTTATAGGGTTAGGGTTTTACGTTTAGTGTTAGGTTAGGGTTAGGGTTAGGGTTAGTGTTAGTGTTAGGGTTATGGTTAGGGTTAGAGTTAGGGTTTTACGTTTAGGGTTAGAGTTTATAGGGTTAGGGTTATAGGGTTAGTGTTAGGGTTAGGGTTATAGGGTTAGGGTTAGGGTTAGGGTTAGGGTTGGGGTTAGTGTTAGTGTTAGTGTTAGGGTTATGGTTAGGGTTAGAGTTAGGGTTTTACGTTTAGGGTTAGAGTTTATAGGGTTAGGGTTATAGGGTTAGTGTTAGGGTTAGGGTTATAGGGTTAGGGTTAGGGTTAGGGTTAGGGTTGGGGTTAGTGTTAGTGTTAGGGTTAGGGTTAGGGTTAGGGTTAGGGTTATAGGGTAAGGGTTAGGTGTGTTTTTTTAGTATTGACCTTTTTTTTTTATTTGCAGCGACCATTTGATGAAGCAACTTTTTTACGCGGCAACTTTTTGGGGGGTCGGCATTTTTTTTTCGACAGATTTTTTGAAGGTGGTGACATGGTTTTTCTTGGCAGCGATTTTTTTTTGTGATGACTCTTTTTTATTTGGCAGCAACAATTTCATGAAACGACTTTTTTGACACGCAAACTGTTTTTGTTCGACGGCATTTTTTGGGGAGGGGGTGGGAATTTTTTTTAATTTGGCGGCAGGCGACTTTTTTTACGCAGCAAGGGTTTAGACTCAACGACTTTTTTGAGGCTGCAACTTTTTTTGGGTGTTGACTTATTTATTTTATTTGGCGGCGACTTTTCTTGGTGATGACTTTACTTGGCGGCGACTTTTTCTTTTCGGCGACTTGATGTTTTTGTGGCTACTTTTGTTTTCGCGGCGACTTTTTTTTTGGCAGTGGCTTTTTTTTTTTTTTTTTGACTAATGTATTTTAGCGCAAATTTTTTTTTGACTTTCTTTTATTTGGCGGCGTCTTTATTTTACACAACTTTTGCGGCATCTTTTTTGTGGTGGATGGTTTTTTTTAGGTGGTGACTTTTTTTAGCACGGCGACTTTTGGGGGGCAGCGGCTTTTTTTTTCGATGTCGACAATTTTTGGTTTATTTTTTAGTGTTTACTTTTTTTTATTGGGTGGTGACTATCTTTTATTTGGCGCGACTCTGTCTTTGCGGCGCATATTTTTTGGGCTGCGCCTTTTTTTTAGCGTTACGTTATTGGGGCGGCGACTTTTTGGGGCAGCGAATTTTCTTTACGCGGCGACTTTTTAGCGGCGACCCTAACCCTTACCTCCCCCCCCAAAAAAAACCCCACTTTAACCCTAAGAATTCTCCATAAGAACCCTTACAGCCCTATCCCTAACTTTTACCCTACAAACCCTAAAAAAACCTAACCCTTGACCTAAAAACCCTAGCAATCCTAATCCTTACCTTTATTTTGACACTAAAACCCCAACCCTAACCCTTAATTCTAACCCCTAAACCCCCAAACATAACCCTAACCCTAATTCTAACCCAAAAAACTAAATCTAAAGCTAACTTAATTGCTCGTGGGCAATTCCACACTTATGGGCCAAATGATGTGACTTTGTGAGAGAGGCAATTGAGAGAGTGAAACAAAAGTTTTTAGTCGCCTTCTCCTGTACATTACAAAGCTGTTCGTGATTGGTCATAGCAAAATACAAGATAATCTGTGACTTTTAGAAATTACACGGTCTTTTGAAAATGTGTCGCATGTAACAAAGACAGCCATTTAGTCAGGAACGTGAAAACAAATTGTAAAAAAAAAATTCTTTTTAAATACTATGCCAGTAACATTCCTGAAAGATTGTTTTAATCATCCATTTTTCAAATAGACAACAATAATTTGCTTGAAAAGAGAATTTTCGATTTCTAACAATGTTTTTATAGTAGTGCCTAGCATTAAGCCAACAATACCTTGGGGTCTAAAAATAATAAAATAAATAATAAAACTTGGCCAGACTCTGTGGGTCCTTTGTAAAAATGATTTGATGTCACAGCGGAGCTCAAACATGGTCTATTTTAATAATTCAAAGTTCGTTGCTCCTTTGTTTTCATGTTGAGGTAAACACGGCCAAAGGGTGGCGCCCTTTTATCACTTCAATAAAATTTTTAGACAACATGGCGGAGTACAACGGGAACTACGTTGAGGGAAATAACGATGATGAAATAACAGCTGAGCAAACAGAAAAACTGATACAGTTTCAGGTAATTTTATGTAGGGGTCGCTGGGAGAATATTCCTATCTACTCAATCATTTTTCAAGAGTAACTTTGATACCACAAAAGACTCTAGATGTCTGAGAAATAGTCGAGGTCGGTCCGGAGTTTTGTCACACATCACGGCAAATTTGCTAACCCTCTGCTCTGCCAAGTGCCAAAGCAGGCCGGCAGCGCAAGCCAAGCCTAGTATTTTAGTAACAACAACTCTAAAGCTGACTCTAAATCTGTTCTGCCTAAGTGCTGAAACCGAAATGATGATCAGTTTTCCATGTATAACGTTTCCTCATCCTGTCCTTGTGGTTCGGGTTGGACTTGGAAAGCTATCCAGATCCAACCATGCCAACCTCCTTTCCTTTTTATTATAAAACCAGTAAAAATAATAAAAAAGGAAATGCCATTTTTAATGTGATTCAACTTTTTGTATCGATATGACTTTATTATTTCCTTTATTCTCTTCGTTTCTTAAATTCAATTTTGTTGACGTATAAGTTGATTTCTAATCAGCAAGGTCATTTCAGACAAAATAATTTTCACACTCGGGATGCTCACTTTCATAACTATGATAGGAGGCTGTCGAATGGAAATTACACACATTTTAGGGTCACCAAAGTATGAGATACAACATCTTTGCAAAATCGAGATACAACGTTTTTGCACTGGTGCGACGATCATTAAAAACATTTGAATTTACTTGTTTGCATTTGTGGCTTGATGTTGCAGGATTTAACAGGCAATGAGGATACAGATGAATGTCGTTCCATCCTACAGAGACACAGCTGGAATATTGAGGTACAGCCTGTCAAACTTTGTCACAAATGTCTTACCCAATCTAGCCCCTCTGCTAATCAAAAGTATCTGTAAGCAATCAAAGGAATTGATCATTCAACCTGATGCAAGGTCACGCTCTGTTTATTTTGTCGTTAAAGAGGGTCAAGAAATGCTCTAAATATTTTTTAATAACGGCACATCTCCTTTAATCAAAACAAACTATGGCTTCTGCTGTGTGTACATTTTAAAACAAAACAATGTGCCATGAGATTTTGAGGCATTGCATGACACTGGCTTTTCTAATTGCCTCTTTCTCCTTAGTGCTATTGACATCATTGATAACTGATAAAAACTGTCTGTACAAAGTTTTGTGGCCTTCGGCCTGGGGAATTAGGACCCTCTTATTCTGGTCACTCACTGACCCCCCCCCCCTCCCCCGATGGGCAAGGGCACCAAGGTGCTTTCCTCTATTGTAAATGGCACCTCTCTTAGGAAATTGTAAACTTCTATTGGAACATTTCAAGGGGCACTGAAGCAGTGACCAAGGGCATGGAGGCAATTGCCTCTGTGAGGCATCAGGCCTGCACTGATCTACTAAGCTAAGTTTCATTTGGTGATGTATTTGTTTATGTTGTTGACAGACGGCTGTACAGGATACACTCAACGTTTCAGAGGGCAGACCTACTGTGTTTGACACACCTAGAACTCCAATTGAAACCCCACCTCCAGAAGTTAATGCAAACTCCATTGACCAAAGGTAACGTCCAAACATCCCAACATGTACAATTTGTGCAGACTTGTTCACATTTCGCCACCGTTTTCACGAATCAACAAATGTATCAAAAATCTCAAATTTTTGCAAATTGGTTTTGGTACAAATTTGTGACAATCAACGCTGTGAACATTTTCAGCAAGTTTCAGGACCTAACATTTAATGATTTCGGAACCACACTACATGTAATTAGCATTTTGCGTTTTCATGAAGTGACAAAATAAGATTCACCACTTTCTATGTTGAACTACATAGCGGTTGCACGGTGCCAAACATGCGTGGTATGATTTTTGCATTTTCACTAACCAGCGAATTTTTTGCCCAAGTTTTTGAAAAATGTTAATATGCATTGATTGGTACACAGCGCTCTGGGACAAGTGCACGTCTCTTTTCTTCGTTTTCATGAAGTGAAGAATGTGTTCAGGAATTACGAATTCATCAAAATGTTTGCACAATTGAAAACATATCAACTGACAGTTCTTTACGACTGAAGAAGCCAGCTTTATTTTGGCAGTAAATTTTTATTTAATTACTGTAATAAAAAAGGTAGTCTGCTGCAGGGCAGTAAAAAAAACAATGCATAATGCTCGAATTATACATGGTCAGGTTGGCATAGTGGCTTCTTCCCTCGCCTTCCACCTCTAGGATCTGGTACGAGACCCGCCAGAGCACTACATGTATGTGCATTGGGTTTTGAGTCCCTACCTAATTGCGTGGGATTTTCCCTGAAATAATTCTCTGGGGTTTTCTGCCAACCTCTAAAACTGAAACTTCCATCTTTGTCTTCTCTCCTTGTCTTCTTGGCTAGTGAAGTGATTAAGGTCGCTTTTGTGAGAATCCCAAGCTTCACGACCAGATTAAATAACTAAACAATAAATAAATACCATTTTATCTCCTTTTTCGTTCAGGGTGTACACAGTGCAACGACCTAATCAACCACAGTCCCTGTTGGAATGGGGCTACACGATCCTTCTCTTTCCCTTTCGCTTCATCTCCATCTCGTTGTTCGATATCGTCCGGTGGTTCATGAGATTCTTCCGTCCAGACCCTCGGCGTATAGTCACAGACCCTGTCGGCGACGTCATCTCGTTTATACAGCAGTTTAACGAGCAGTATGGAAGTCAACACCCGACGTTCTACCACGGCACATACAGTCAGGTAAGAGGGCGCTGTAGCAATGTGAGCAGCATGGAGAGTAGTGTAGGAGGGTTGACCCTCTTGATAGGTGCATACTCCGAGATGCCTCAAACACTCACAGACCTTGCTTCAAAGGGGGCAACAGAGGCAATTGCCTCCGTTGCCCCTGGTCACTGCCTTGGTGCCCCTTCAAACATTCTAAAAGAAATTTACAATTTCCCCGTAGAGGTGCCTTTTACAAAGGAGAAAAATGCCTTGGTGCCCCTTGCCCTTTCAAGAATGAGACGTCAGGCCTGATCTCCCATGTGCTGTGCACACAATGGTGAATCAATCCATGCAGGTTTCTCTCCATGCTAGCGGATCGGTGCCGATATGACCACCTAAATTAACTGGGGTATTTGTGAATGGTAGATAAACTATGCCAGCCTGCAATAAGATATCAGCATGTGGTGAATTCATACACACTACATAGTCAACCCTCCTACTGTATGGACCTTTCTGTATCATCTTCTGCAAGGTTGTTACCATGGGGTGAATGCATCTACACAGTACACAGACAACCCTCCTACTGCATGGACCACTCAGTATCATCCTCTTCATGGTTTTGAATGATAAATAAACTGTGCCAGCCTGAAATATGATACCATTATGTTGAATGTGTCTCCACAATACACAGTCAACAGTCAACCCTCCCACTGTCTGACCATTACCATTCAGTATCATCCACATTGGGTTGAATGATTTGTAAACTATGCCAGTCTGCAGTATTATATCATGTTGTCTTCTAAATCATTTCCAAATCATTGTATCATACATTGAACGTTAATATCTGGTGAAGACATGCATCATCTCTAACTTTATGTAACACTGTTCATGTCATTGAAGGCTTTGACTGATGCGAAACGAGAGCTCAAGTTCCTTCTTGTGTATTTACATGGAGCTGATCATGAAGACACGCCCGTCTTCTGTCGGTAAGTTATTAAAGTTGTCCTTTGAAAAATATCTAAAAACGCATTTCTTAAGGCGACGCAGAGAAGATAAATGGGGGCCAGGGGAGGACATAAATGCAGGTATTTTGGGTAGATTTGACTGAATTCAGTTTCTTTTTTATATTTGATGGTTGAAACCAAAATTAGCTCAAGTTTGAACTATTATCTTTCTGGTAATGCAACCATAGATGCCTCATATGTGAATTTAATCACTGTAGCTCGCAAGCCTGAGGAAACCTGTAAACAAGGGTGCTTGCTACACATGTATGTGAACTAGAAACACTGGGGTTAACCCCTTCTCTCCCATGATAAGTGTTCCAGGTTCTTTTATGTGCACTACCAATCCTAGTACATGGGACCTACATACAGCTTAATGTCCCATCCATAGGACAAAGCAATTAAGATAAAGTATCTTGCTCAAGAACACAAGTTCCACTCGAACCCACACTCAGCTGATCAGAAACACTAGTAGGGCCAATGAATTTCCGCGATCGCGGAAAATGGACGGAATTCACGGAATCTGGCCCTTGAAACGGAAAACGGGATTTGAATTGGAAGTAAAAAAATATAAATATTATTGACAAAAACGTTGTTTTATCTTTGTTATTAAAGCCAAACCTATTGATAATTAATTAAGAAATCGAACAGGCAAGCAAATTAAACAAAGTATTCTTCATTAAGCTTTCTTTTTTTAATTTAGAAAACATCAGAAATCAGACCGTAAAAAGTTACGAGATCGGCATCGTAGGTCCCATGTGAAAAACAGATGTTGCTTTGAGTTTGACGGAGGACCAAATCATCACATTCACGGCACATTCTTTACATTTTTTTCACCCAAATTGCATTTTCTCCCTCCTTTTAATCAACAACCATACACAAACCAGCTTACCTCAGCTCTATATAAACACACACATTGATTGTTCACTCATAAAGGTAAACAAATCAACCGTAAACTTTCAACATTTTGTGGCCAAAGCGAAAACAAAATGGCTGACGATCTGCTTTTTTCTTGAGAGAAGTACACGATCACGTGACGTACATTTTTGATATTGCAACGGCTGTTACATGTTTATGACTTGTTTTTGTTGCAGCGATCATATATCACTGCAGTATTTATTTGAGAAAATTTAATTGCCAACTCCGAAACTGAATCGGCCGCTGATTAATTGAAAGTTGAGTTTATTATTGACTCCCTGTGTATTAACAACCTTAAAAAGAACTTGAAACGGATTTTTTTTGGTCTGAAACGGAATTCATGTTTTTTTTTAACGGAATTTGCATTTTTCTGAAACGGAAAATCATTGGCCCTACACTAGCTCAGATGCCTTGAGGAAACTTGACAATAATAGTATTTAGTTTGTGAAGCAGAAATGCTGCAGTAATTCCCGGTCATGATGAAGTTGGGTTTTTTTTGTAGTGTGCTGTACTTATGATGTATTTAATAATAATAATAATAATAACAATAATAATAGGTTTTTATATAGCACACAAATCCTAGATACTAGATCGAGGCGCTGTGAAGATGGAACATGAGTTAGAATCGATACAGTTCAGTTTTGAGCAATTTCTTAAATGTAGCAGCTGAGGTAGAAGATATTTATGATGTTTTTAACTGGACTTCTTTTACCTCAAGAATGACGAAGGTTGTAATTACATTTTATTGGACAGGGAGACGTTATGCAACGCTGACGTCTGTGAGTTCATCAATACAAGAATGCTTTTCTGGGCTGCATCAACTAATACTCCAGAGGGGTATAGAGGTAAAGCAATAATTCAGTTGATTTTGGATTTAAACTCTCTGTCAGTTCTTCCATGGCTTAGAAAAGGAAGGGGGCTTAAATACCGGTCTACAAACTGGCATAATTCAGGCAATAGTGCGTGTCTATGCCCCTCCGGGTCAGTGAGTGTCCAGACGAGGGTCCTAATTCCTGAGGCCGAAGGCCACAAAACTTCGTGCAGTGTTTATTAGTTACCAATCATGCCAAGGTTTCAAATAATCCAAGGCAATTTAATCTGAAATTTTAACGGCTTGTAGTATTTACATTAAGTTCCTCCTGCATGGAGATCAGGAAAATTTCTCACATGTCTTGTACAGAGTTTGTGCTCTATAAATTCTGGTCGTCCATGTTGCTGTTGTTTATGTACTGTGACCCGTCCGGCAGATATGGGTGTGGGTTAAATGCATCTTTGCTTTCCTCCCAATGTGACAGTGTCATTAGCACTAAGAGAGTCCACCTACCCATTCCTTGCCCTGATTGTCCTGAGGGACAACAAAATGACCGTCGTCCAGAGAATAGCCGGACCAGTCCAGCCCCAGGATCTGGTGGACAGACTCACCCGCGTCATGAACGATACAGAGGCGTACCTGGTGGCCATGAGACACGAGCGGCAACAGCGGGACCAGACTAACACACTCAGACAACAACAGGACGAGGCATACCATGAGTCGCTAAGACAAGACAGGGAAAAGGTGAGGGGGGAGGGGGAGCTAATCATCCTTACTCACAGCTGAGAAGCTGAATTGTGAAAGACGTGGCTACATCATGATCTAACCGGAGGCATGTAAAGGCACCTTTTGGCAGCCAGCCACATCAATCCATATAATTATGACCAAGGAGCACAGTCAATGGTCGAAAGTGTCTGATTGTTCCCGGGGTAAGGAAAACCGGAGGGCCCAGAGAACAACCCTCATGGTATGCTAGAACCAGTGCTACACATCTACTCACACATGGCCCCTTAGTGATTAAGAGGCGAACGCTTTATGCACACGCCCCCAGATGCCACCCCAAAGGAATGCCACTTCACAGGAAAGTATAGACCTTTATCACGGTGTGGCCATCTTGATTTTCTCCAATCTGAACCAATACAACCAAACCGAGGCTGGAAGAAATAAATAGTCTGGTTCCCTTTTCAGTGCAATGAATACCATCATTCATTACTGTTACTGAGTAACGGGAACATGACCAAGATGGTGGCAGCATGATATTGGTCTATAGGGACCTTCCCAAAACTGTCAACAGTTTCACAGTTGTACAACGTCGGGGGTTGAGTGCGATGGGAGGAGGTGGGTTCAACGAGATATGTCCAGGATTGTAGTCCTATTACTATGATATGTGCGCTATATAAGAACATTACACTGACTCAATTGTCAGACATGCAACTTTGTAGTTTGCAAACATGCAGGAAAACTGCAGAGCCCACAAACTTGGCACAGTGTTTTCAGTCTTCTCTGATCGTTGCAAGAGAGAAGAGGACATCTGCTTAGATGTGGCATGCCTGTTTCATTTGTTTCATTTCTTGGTTGATGCTCAGGAGCGGAAGCGTCAGGAAGAAAAAGACAGAAAAGATAGGGAGATTGAGGAGCAACTGGAGAAGGAACTAGAAGAGCTAAGGAAAGTCAAGGTTAGTGATTCAAATTCAAATGACTAGTACGTTGAAGTATTATTACATATTTCTTGTATTGAAACCAAGAATACCTCATAAGTTTACATAATCATTGTAGCTCACAAGCCTGAGGAGACCTGTAAACAAGGGTGCTTGCTCTGTGAACCAGAAACACTGGGGTTAACCCCTACTCCTCCACGATAAGTGTTCTGGGCTCTTTTACATGCACTACCAATCCTAGTCCACAGGACCTACGGCTTAATGTCTCATCCGAAGGACAAAGCAATTATGGTAAAGCATCTTGCTCAAGGACACTAGTGTCACGACCGGGACTCGAACCCACACTCTGCTGATCAGAAACACCGAAGCTTGTGTCCAGTCATTTTCTTCAGGTTAAAAAATTTTTTTACCTGATTTGACTATTTAGGAGAGAGAGGAGTTGAAGCTGGCCAAGGCAGCGAGTCTTCCTGCAGAGCCAGTTCCCGAAGATCCTGAAGCAATCCGAATAGTCGTCAAGCTTCCATGTGGCACAAGACTAGAGCGCCGCTTCCTCAAGTCTGATCCGCTACAGGTAGACAGTGTTAGATTAGTGGATGATGATGACGTCGTTGATCTCTTATTAAAGTGTGTCAGCCAGTTGGCCAAATAATAAAGAAATCTTGCTCTTTTGTTTACCTACTCTTTAAGTGCTGAGGACACTGTTCCTAAAAAGTTCTGCGAAATCTGAACCCCAAAAGGTGGAAACGCCATCATTTCACCATACCTCCTAAAATTTGAATCCTAATTTCAGAATGTTTTTGTCAGCAATGGCTCTCGGCCCTGGGCATGTTATTTCTCAGGATTTTGTCTTAAGTCAGGATTTTCTCAGAACCTCCCTTGAGCCTTCAAATTTATTTGAAAGAATGTAGAGGGATCACCAAAGGGAGAAAGAAATAGTCCATTATTGTGTCCAAACGTGTTGTGTTGAATTTCTGGTAATGCAGAGAGTCTGTAAACCTGAATTGTAACATCTGGGCCCAATTTCATAGAGCTGCTTAAGCATAAACAAATTGCTAAGCACAACAAAATTATGATTACCAAACTAAGGTTACCAGCTAAATTACCATTTATCATGTACAAAATGTAACTGGTATCCTGCTTAGGTGTGCTTAGCAGAAATATATTAAGCAATATTTTCTGCTTTAAGCAGCTTTATGAAATTGGGCCCTGGGAGGTTCCTGGGCCCAATTTCATAGAGCTGCTAAGCACAACAAAATTGCTTACCAGAATAAGGTTACCAGCCAAACTGCTATGTCGGGTGTACACTTTGTGACTGGTACCCTGCTCATTTCTGCTTAGCAGGAAATTGTTAAGCATTATTTTCTGCTTAAGCAGCTCTATGAAATTAGGCCCTGGTCTAGATTATAAGGGGGACCTGTTCTCCAAGCCATTTTTCAGCAAACTTTCACATACTTCAAATCTCATCTCTGTATTAATAAATATTAAATAATAAATCGGCTGGAAGTGTTACTTAGTGCAACACCCTTCATATATTTTACAAAATTGATTTTATTTGAAATAATGCTCTCTGGGAACGCCCCCCCCCCAAAAAAAAATAATAAATAAATAAATAAAACAATCGATGGTGCAAACAAAAAAATCTTTACTGGTTTTCTTGAATTTTATCTCTTTTGCCTTTTTCCTCAGGTTGTATACGACTTTGTGTTCGTACAGGACGACGCTCCACCCGAGTTCAAACTCATGACAAATTATCCACGAAAAGTTTTGCCCTCCCAGCCTATCCCCGATTCGGATGACGTCACTACAATACAGAGCTTTGGCCTGGCACAAAAAGAGACGATCTACGTGCAAGATACCAGTGACTAAACATCAAATGTGCTACTGCTAAACAAACAAAAAGTTCAGAAAAAAAAAAGGAAAATCTTACAAAAATAAAAAACTTCAATTGAAAGGATGTATACTGTACACCATTTGAACCGTCTGTAAATGCAACCATAACTTAAAAGAAGTGGTAAGTCAGTATGTGATACGCATGCATGCATTGGTCCTACGCTCAGGCAATTTGCTTCTTCCAGCTCTACGTGAATGAAATTGTGTGTTATTTACAGGTAGGGTCATACTTTGGTAAGAGTTCCAACATTTCATGACCGTAAAAAACTTACTTGGTGAGAAGCACTGCAGCTGTAGATTGTTACCAATCAGAGAGAGGATTTCCTCCGAAGTATGTGGATTGAACAAAATGTTCACCCTGAAACATTTTAATCTGAGAAACGATTCATGCATGAATCGTTTTTTCAGATTTCTGAGGGTTGGTGTTCGCTCGCGAATGCTGCGGCCAGAGATGTGGTTGGTACCCGCTGTCGCCTCGTTATACGTTGGATTAAACGTTTGTGTGAAAATACCATGGCAGTTTTTTCTTGCTGTTTTCTCAGCAAGTAGACACTGTTATCAGTTGAAACTTTCACATGGTATCTTCTTTATAAGTTTGCCTACAAATCAGCATTTTTTTATTGTAAAAAAAACCAACCTATGACCCTACCTTTAACTTAAATGTCTGCACTTTTGAAAAGCGACACTTTTAAAGGGGTAAGAGTGATTGCTGACAAAAATAGAACCAAGATCCACATTTTTGGAGGCACGTTGAACGACGGCATTTCTACCAATGAGATATCTTCTGGAGTTTTAGGTTTCAAGGAGCTTGTGGGAATGCTATCCTCGCAATACGGAACAAGATCAACGAGTGGGATCTCTTATTATAGCTGAAGAAAATAACAGCTACTTTGTTTCACCAGGCAGAAATGAAAAGTCTGAACTCAGATCAAACTCATCCCCTAATCACAAAAGTCGACCTTAATGAAATTTTGCAAAATGTCTAAAACGCAAGTCAAGATCTTAACAGCTCCTTGAGTAATAAATTTAATATAAATCATAACTAATATGCAATCAATCTCTTTAACCATTCTGAGGCGCAGCAATGTGACCCACTATTATGTGTAATGTTTTACAAGGTGATAACGGTGCAATCTGCAACCAACCAACCAAGCCAGAAACAGTGGGGCGAACGCCCTCTCTTAACAATAAGTGTACAGGGTTCTTGTAGGTGCATTACACCTATGGCTTTACGTCCCGTCCGAAGGACCAAGCAACAACGGTTTCAAAAGTGTCTCGCTCACGGACACAAGTGTCAAGACCTGGCTGGGACTCGAATCCACACTCTGCTGATCAGAAAACACCAGAGCTCGAATCCGATGCTCTTGATCGCTCGGCCAAGAGTAAATTCTAATGGAACACTAACCTTGAATGCATTTCCGACAGGCTTCTGTTGGAACCTGTGTAAAAAGTGGACGAGGTTAACATTCACATTACATCTCATTTGACTACCCCCCCCTTTCCCCCAAATAATAACCTGACACATTTGTACATGGAGTCCATTGACTCAATTGACCATATTTTTGACCGCATGAGGGCGCTTTCATCAGGGAATGTCTTGCATCACAATAGCAGTTTTAGCTTATTATAATTGCCTGTTTGTAGTTTTCTTGCACCAATGAAGAAATACATAAAAAATAGCGATAAAAAAGGGAAAAAAACCCTGTTTGTTTACTTTTTTTTCATCATGTGAAATTTATCCACATACGCCCTCACGTGGTCAAAAATACGGCGAATTGGCCTGACGTCATCACCACAGTACATGTGTACATCTTGGTCGCACCATTTAGAGAGTCGGTTTTCCTGTGTGTCATAAATAATATCAAAGGTGCACGTGACCTCCAAACTGCCCTCCGTGGGCATAGTCTGGATGGTATGCTATTTTGTGGCAGTCTGTGTAATACCAGTGTTTAGGAGGGTTACCGACGTAATGTTAAGAATACCAACAGTTTTTTGGTAGATATCGTCATCAATTTCAATTGTTCGTAAACTCAGAATGCCCTTTTACGCCTTAAAGCAATGGCTGAGGAACTGTAGTGGTTCCAAAATGTTTGAATATGCGCGAGACTTGCAGTCTATGGTTCAGCTTTTCAGGTTCAAATCCTGCTCCAGTCAATTTGTCTTTGTTCAAACCAGGTTATTTACAATTTACCTAGTCGGTTTCCCTTGTACTTTATAACTTTTCAAGTTTTCTCACAAAATTGCAGTGTGGAAAGAGAAAGAGAAGAAATGGCGATAGAGCTGTATACCAGCGTCTTGGTCATTGTTTGCTACTAGAGTGTTGGGTGATAAGTGTTAGTCGAAGGGTAAACATGGGGTAAACAAACTAATGAATTAATCTGAAGTCAATAAGTCAATGATGAAGAGTTTTGTGTTCAGTTCAGGAAAAACCCATTGACAGTATTGCTCAAGTAGGCCAATATTTGGCTAGGAATGTTGTCCTTCGTTTCTTTTTTTATTGGGTAATAAATTTTTAGGGTACTTGAACCTTCAATATAATAATAGTGCTTTATGATGAGTATTTAAGTGTGATATTAATAATGTTATTTAGAATTTGTTGTTTGTTAATGAATGCTTTCAGAGAGATGGCATCAGGTTGTTTTTTTTTAATTTAAGATTTACCAGGGCAGATTGTCCCGTTATTCCTGGTTTAAACGGCTAGTTGTTGTGGGGCTATCGAGTACATGTAGAAGAGAAAGAAATAAACTAAAACTAAAATTAACTTATTATAGGAATGGTAACTTCATTTTCTTCTTTTTTCTCGGGGAGAATTCCTCCTTGGAACTGCTAAGATTTCACGATCAACGATAAAAAAGAGGAGGTAAAGTCACTTCCGAAGACAATAAGTTTTGATTTCGTCTGGGTTTGAATAACAATACATGGATGGCAAAGGGCGTGGGTTCCAATCCCACTTGAGTAATGTACATGTTGAAAATTTTCACAGGAGTCGGGGGGGGGGGAAGTACTGAGTATACAGTTCTTAACACATATCATCGAATTATGGGTAAAACACAATACATTAAGTACATGTGACATGTTAAGCTACTGCTGCAATGTTATGCTGCTAATTGGGTACCCCCTCCTTTTTTGGGGGGGGGGCAGGAGGTGTTAAAATCTTTGATCTTCAAGAAATATTTTAATGGAAGTTAAACCATCTTTGCCCAATTGATCCCTTGCACAACACGTCAGAATGTGGTCTTTATAAGCAGAACCACTTTATAAAAGAGCTGTTTATAATGAGGCTTGTTGAAACGTCAAGAACAAATTGGCTCTTTTCAGAGCCCCACTACTCAAAAGAGATGATCACACGGTGTTACCACAAGCATGCTCTCCTATTATCCGTTTCCACCATGCATAGCTTCAAGTTTTACTCGCTTTGTTACTAATTATCTGCCAATTTTTCCAGAAAAAAAATTGTTCATGTGCATTACCTTCTTTGCAGGGTCCATTTTCAAAAGAGCTGCTTAAGCAACAGATATTGCTTAACGATTTTCTGCAAAGCAAAAATGATCAGGATACCACAGATGGCACATGTAGAATAATATTTTGGCTGGTAATCTTATTCTGGTAAGCATAGTTTTGTTATGCTTAGCTATGTTTTGTGCGTAAGCAGCTCTATGAAACTAGGCCCAAGGGTTGATTTCACAAAGAGCTAAAAGATTGATCTTAAGGTGTGTATCAATCTTAACTGCTAAGCAAAGACTGATGTCACAATACAAATCACTCTGACAATACTGACAACTCGCTAGAGATGAATCTTAGTGCTTCGTGAAATCAATCCCATGGTCTGTGAAATTCAAGAGACACATGTAGGGGGTCTGACATGGAGGAGAAAGTTGAAGGAAATATGGAGTGGGATACTTGGTTACTGTTTGTAAAGGATTTTAAATTAATCAAAGACTTTGTTTAGAGATAGTTCATAGCTCTGCCGTTGGTTTATAACAAATAAATTTATGCACCAGTTGCATTTGCCCCCTTTATACGTGTGTAACGAGTCGTGATTTAGTCCACGAGTCAACTCCATCATCTTAGAGGTATAAATGCTGAAGAAAGACGATGGAAAAACACAGCTTTGTACGCGCAGCAGGAAATGCCTAGCTTTGACATGGAGCTTTATAGATGACGGTTTCATAAATGAAGTCTACATGTGTCACGAGTCATGATTTAGTCCAAGAGTCAACTCCTCCATCATCATAGAGGTATAAACACTTAGTTAAGACGATGGAAAAACACAGCTTTGTATGCGCAGCAAGAAATGCCTAGCTTTGACATGAAGCGTTACAGATGACGGTTTCATAAATGAAGTATACCTGTGTAACGAGTCATGATTTAATCCACAAGTCAACTCCTTCATCATCTTAGAGGTATAAACGCTGAAGCAAGACAATGGAAAAACACAGCTTTGTACACGCAGCAGGAAATGCCTAGCTTATGTAAAGCGCATTGAGAGTTCTCTCAGTACTGAAATGCGCTCTATAAGAACGTATTATTATTATTATTATTATTATTATTATGTATACAGTTAGATGCTGCAGGGTTCTTCCCATGATATGCAGAAAACTAGTGTATCGGGCTGATAAGCACAAACTGCAGGCCCGATACACATCAGTTGTGTTTGAATACACATACAAATTAACACACATAATTTTATTGATTCATTTATTTATTTATTTATTTTATTTATTTTAATTTATTTTAATTTATTTTTATTTTTTTGCGGAGAGAGAGGGGTGGGGAGACACACACAACGACTTAAGAACAACACAAAAACCATTAAAAGAAACATTTAGAAAGCTTTTAAGATTAAAACCAAGTAAAACAAAAAATTGTTTAAATTCAACGTGCTCGGCCCAAAATTAGGGTCCAGAAATTTCCCCCGTTTTGGAAAAAACCCTAGGGAGAGCCCTACATTGATATCCCAATTTGCCTCTCAAGCACAATGGCTACATCCAAGGAGGAGTTCCGGTTCAGGGCGACAACTTTATGAAATTAAACAAAAAATTTAAATTTGAGAACAGGTCCTCCTGGTATTTACAGGTTGTTACATTTTCTGAGGTTTTTGACTCTGAGCATCATTTTAATCAGATATCTGAAGGTCTTGGGCCAATTCCATACAGCTGCTTAAACAGAAACTATTGCTGAACAAGTATCTACTAAGCAGAAATGAGCAGTAAACCAAACACAAATTGTACATGTGACATGGTAGTTTTGCTGGTAACCTTATTCCAATATTAGGCATAATTTTGTTGTGCTTAGCTACTTTTTGTGCTTAAGCAGCTCTATGAAATTGGGCAATGGTCGATGGTCATGACAAGGGCCAACCAAGTCTTTCATCTCTGTGAGATGGCAGTTTTGCCTTCAGGAGAAAATTTGATGAAGGAAGAAACAATGAAAAATCCTGATCAATCTCATGCCTGCCGGTTACACCGACGAGGCAACCAACCACACGTACTGGTTTCCGTGGAGGTAGGGTCATAGCTCACTTGTTATAACGATGGTTATGATGGTAAGCATCCTGTGTAACTATTTCATCTGATTTGATAAGAAATCGATAAAGAAAATTTGAATCTGAGAAACGATTTGTGCATGAAACGTTTCTCAGATTTCTGAGAGTTGGTGTGTCGCGAATGCTGCGGGAGCTGGTACCAGCTGTCACCTCAAAAACATAGATTAATCTGATTTTCTTGTATAAATACCATGACAGATTGTTGCTGCTTTCTCAACAAGTAGACACTGTACACTGTTCAGCCGAAAATTTCACATGTGACTTTCACTTGTGACTTCCACTTGTGACTTCCACTTGTGACTTTCACTTGTGACTTTCACTTGTGACTTTCACTTGAGATTTGACCAATCAATAACCCTACCTTTAAAGACACTTGTGACAAGTTGATTTAATGATAAGAAAAAAATGTAACATATCTAGTCACAAAAATCACAAGGACAACCAAATAAAAAAAAATATATATAAATAAAACTGTGGTAAATGGAGCCTCTATGAAGCACCATGCCTGAAACACCACCTACCAGATTTGCGGCACTTACTGACAACTCATAAAGCTCAATAATCATGTCACAAACATGACGAACACGACTGATAACAATTGGGTTTTTTTTTATTTTGAACACAAGAACACAAAGGCCGCAACTCTAAAAAAGTTACACTTGCCGCCTTATTTACATGAACAAACACATGGCTGAAAAAGGTCCGTCACCGCGACCAATAACAAAAGGGAAAAAGGAAAATTTGAAAAAAATAAAATTAACATCACACATTTTGCAAAGCGTTCATCTGAAAACCATCAGCAATGACGAGTTGATACCATTCCTGTTTATTAAAGTCTTTAAAAAATGTCTTCATATAAAAAAAGGTACTGAGAAAACTGGACTTTTTTTGTACAAAATAGTAAACATCTGTTTATTTCAAAAAGAGACTGTTTAATCAAAATGTTAACGCCTGATCAGTCTCAAAAATTCTACTCCGGCAAAATATGACTGATCAATGAAGATGATCTGCGAATTCAGTGCTTGATATGTGGCATGGTGTAATCCCTCCCCCCCTTTCCTATTGTGTCTTCTTTGTGGTCGTGGAATCTCAGCAATTCTTTAGAGGTTTGTTTGTGGGTTTTTTTTTTTGGGGGGGGGGTTTTGGGGGGGGGGGTATTTGTTTGTTTGTTTGTGTGGGGGGTGTTTGTTTGTTTGTTTGGTTGGTGTTTTTTTATTTATTTGGGGGGTGCTACTTCTGTGCTCGAGGAAAAAAAATATGTTAGTATGGGAACATCCAGAAGGGGGGGGGGGGCACCCTCTTCCACATATCAGGCATGGTATAAAATTGATGCTACGAACACGTACATCTTGTGTTCTTGTGCAATCAGACGAAACTGGACATACAGGTGTAGGTCAGTATCAAGAAAAATGCAACCCCCAGAATACTGGTCTTGTACTACTTTACATTAACCCTCTTACTGTCTGACCATTCATTATCATCAACTGTTGTTTTTAGATGCATGTAGATGAACTATGCCAGCATGCAGTACGATATCATGCGGTGAACGCATACATGAGTACACAGTCAACCCTCCTACTGTCTGGCCGTTCAATCTCTTTCACTGCAATGGTAGTTTCAGTCTATGCCAGCTTGCAATGGGAATGTAGTGAATGCACCTACACGGTCTATAGTCAACCCTTTTACTGTCTGGTTTTGAATGATACATGTAGATGCACTATGCTTATCTGCAAGATGATACAATGTGCTGAATGCATAACAGACCTTTATCATGGTGCAGCCACCTTGTTTTTCTCCCACTCAAATCAATGTATCCAAAACCGAGGCTGGAAGGAGAAAATAGTCTGGTTCCTTTTGTGTACAATGAACATTATTATACATTGCTGTTATTGGATACAAGGAACATGACCAAAATGGTAGCAAAATGATAATGGCCTATTACACAGAACACACTTGAACAGTTAGCTAGACGGGTTCAGTACTTCACCGAGACTGGTACCCTGACCCACCCTTTATTTTACAGTTTTAAACACAGTATTTATTACATATTATAATACAAACCGGTGTCAACATATAAACAGACTACCAGTGAAACCACTTAAGCCGTGTCCAGATTGGCGGCTACAGCTACAGCTGTTGCTAAGGCGTGTTGCTATGAGCATACATTATTTGCTTCGACACCAATTTGGACAGGGTCTTATTTTACCTCAAGAATCTTTCTACTAGATGATCATCAGTAACTACAAAATCAGGGCTCAAACTTTACACTGGACCACAGGCCTGAGGCCAGTGGTTTTAGTGTTAGGCCAGTAAATTCATGACCAGACAAGTCTGTTGGTCTCGTGTTTTACAATTGACTAACAATACCTCACTGTGTAATATCTCAACAAAAATAAAATCATGTTCAAATGTTGACTTCGGGTCGGATGAATTACCTTTTAATTCTTTGAGTAATCAAGTGTACTTAATCATTAAGACAATGAGATCAATCTTCTCTTACATGTCTTTTCTGCTTCATGCTTGTTCATATAAAAAGCATTTCTAATTTTGGATCTGAGCTAAAAAAGCCCAGCGGTCTTAACCTCAAAATTTGAGCCCTGGAATTGGCATTCTGCTTGTGTCATACGTACCTCACTGCAAACTTGATGGTCACAAATTTGCATTGGGGGGGGGGGGGAATTTGGGAGCTAGGCCTCAAGTGACAGAGACAGCTGGTAGGGGTTTGGGAGCAGGGACACACACAATAAACACAGGAGAAAAGGTCTTGTGACAGGTTGGCTTCCATAATTCCCCCCCACACTGCCCCACCCCCACCACAACCCAACAAAAAGGGCTTAGCTACACCCCTGCACAAAAGCACTTCGATCATCATCTCGTAAAATATTCCTAAGTCATAAAACAACTTGTTTAATTGTGGCAACATCTACCTGCTTTTTAACTTTGATACTACCGACCATATTTATCTTTCCAAGGTCCGCGGTTATTCTTTTTCCCAGTTTCACTGGTGCCGCTGCTGTCGTACATGTAGGCCACCAATGGATGCTACAAGGATGAAAGGAATTCGCTGGTACCCCCAGGGGCGCTCCATTTTTAGATACCTGTAAGTCCGTCCATGAGAGAGCGGATCCCGTCTGACTGGGTTTTATGTCATCAGACCCTGTGGCTGCGAATCATCTTTCATTTTCTACAACCAAAAAAACATACGCAAAAAATACGTTAATGAAAATGAAAAACACCCCCCCCCCCCACAAAATTTGTCACTGGAAACTGCCACCTGAGGAAGTGGAGTCCCCCAATTACGTGGAGAAATTTTCACCAGTTGGTTGCACAGTGTGTTTTAAATACTGAAAACTTAAATGGAAGTGACCGTATTCTTCCACAAACCACAAGGGGGGTGGGCAGGATGGTTAGAGCACCCACAACAACCCTTGCCTACCTCTAAATTAAGTCTACCCCCGCTTTACCCCGCTCCTCCCCCCACCCCCCAATGAAAATGTCTTGTTTACACCACTGAGCCCCATCAGGTTTTAAAAAAAAAATTATAATGTCTCGTACTTTTGATATTTTATTGCTGGTTCTAATGTTCCTTCTTTTATACAAGAAATGCTATTTTTGATAGTGATTTTGTTCGCTTTGGGTCAATCCCTGGGCTGCTGTTTGCTTTTCACACTTCCATATCACCATGTCAGTGCACAAGCATTGTGTCTCCTAAAAATAGCACAAGTTTTAAATTGTCAAAGAAAACGTCTTATCTTGCTCTAAATTGCCCAGACGTACAAACAAAACACGTACATGCCAAGATACCACGTTTTTGCACAGAGCATTTCCATGTGAGAAATAATTTGTTTGCATAATCGAGATACAACGCTTATGTGCACTGACCCAACGATACACTCTTTTTGTTTTTCGTAATTTGTTGTCTGATTGTTTTTAAGTCTTCTGTATGTATTGCAATGTTTCTGAAAGTCATAAGAAGTGAAATAAATCCCTTTAAAATGACAGAATACATGACTTGAACTCACGTCTTTCCCATCAGTCTCGCTGGGACTCTTCTTCGCTTTCTTGCTCTTCTTGCCTTTTGGTTTCAAAAGCTGGAAAGAACAGGAGAAAAAAAGTTACTCAAAGTTAGTTTTTTTTAACAACATCCATCTGGACCCACATTCATAGTGCTGTAATAAAACATTACACAACTGCTTTTCTATATCTTTTTTATCAAAAACATTTGTACATGTAAAGCTGATCAAAACATTGATAATGTTGCATGCAAAATAAAGTATGCCTACAAATTTTGCAAAATAATCTTAGTGACCATTGTGAGCAAATATCGTTTTTACAAAATATTATACAAGTACATGAAATACGTTTAATGGATGTACATTATGCAAGTGCATTGTCACACAATATTATAATCCTGAGGTGAAGCATGGACTAATCAATTTCACAACATCAAATTGAAAAGCCAGATTTCATTGAGTGATTAGATTCGGTGACAATGCACAAATGAAATGCAATAAATTTGTTTTAAATGAGAAAATAGAGTTAGCAGCGGTTGCAAACTGCTTACCAACCAAAAGGACCTGATGGTATAAATGCAAAATCTGAGCAGAGCCTTTCTCGAGAAAAGACTCTGCTAGGGTCGAAACGTCAGGCCACTAACTTATTTTTAGGAATATTTGTTATGTAACACAATATACATAACATCTGTCAGTTGAAATTTGTTTAAAACATGTTTAACAATAAACACATAATAGATACGGAAACTCGTCCCCCTCATCAGAATCTCTGAAATTTCTGAAACCCCTTCTAAATAAAATGGACAACTCCATGTCCATAGAGACCAACCTTGTCCGTCATGACAAGGTCTTGTTTTGTTGGGATGAACGGGCGGGAATGCTTGGAAACAACGCTGAGAAGCATTGCTGGGAAGTGTCCCAAGCATCCTATATTCATCAATATAGGACTCCTACATTGGACAATGTTGGAGTGCCATGCATTGCGGCAGTAAATAAATAGCAAATAAAGCATGACAAGTGATGTGTAATCCATCAATCGAATGACAAGGATCTTTGAGTGCGGTATATAAATAAAATTAGATAAACTTATAAAATCAAACACACTGTATTTAAATGTTTATAATGTCCCTTAATTACGCACTCAATACCGGACAGTTTCAGAGTGACCACTAAGAACTGAATAGCAACTGAATGGCAACCCAAATCATTACACTACAGAGGTGCAATCAGCAGTGAACGATTTTCCTTGCCTAGCAAAATGCTACACAAGGTGTATCAGTTGTTACTCACAAACCACCCTTTGCTACTCAATATTAGCATTCTGTGTACAAAAAATCTGTTGTTCAGTCAAAATATTTTGCTATGTATACAAAAGTACTGTGATGAAATCATTCCCCGATCAGTAAAAGTTGTTGAACAAAATAACCAATAACAAGATCAAGGTGACTTTGGCATGATTAACGTTAACAGTACATACAAAATGCATGCCCATCTCTTGATGAAGACACGAAAGTTAACCAGAGTTGATAGAGATGGTGTCGAGAGCTTTGTTGACGGCCTCTCAATGGTCCATCTGTTGTTCTCTTAGAAAATCAAACCCCAAATGAGCAATGCCTGATAGTTTGGCACTGACTTTGTATGCATGAGTACTCTCAGGGATCTACACTTATTAATGAGAAATCCAATTTATTGAAACCATTGCATGCAGTAATCAATGGTTTTAGAGGAAATAGCTGTCGATCAGAAACACCAGAGCTTAAGTCCGGTGCTCTTATCCGCTCGGCCACGAACATGTACATGTACATACCTTCTTATCTTTTTCCTTGCCATCTCTCTTCCCTTTCTTCTTGTCCTTCTTACTCTCCTCCCCTCTGCTCGAACCGTCCTCCAAATCTTTCTCCTTATCAAACAGGTCGTGGGTCCACGTCCTGTTGCTGTTGTCGCTCTTTCCGAAGCCCCGTACGGCTCCGCCGCGCGGGTATCTCCCGACGCCTCGCGTCATGCCACGCTTGTATCCGGGGATGAAGTTCTTGCCGAGGTAGCCCCGGCCACGCCCACGGAGACCTGCCCGCGTTGAGTTGGGGAATTTGGTCACTTTCTTGCCCCTGTCCCGGTCGTCTCTATCCCGGGAACTGGAGCGATCATCCCTGTCATGCTGAGTGGAAAACAAACATTCAGAGTTACAAATATTTCACCTGCACCAAAACAAAAACCCTGAATAATATACACATGACAGCAAGTTTAACCAGTGACTTATAATAACTACATGGCTGGAATTACAGCACAGCACTAATCAAATGTGATGTGTGGTGGTCGAGCGGTCAAGCACATTGGACTCGGGCCCTAGTGTTTTTGATCAGCAGAGTGTGGGTTCGAGTCCCGGTCTTGACTTGTGTCCTTCAGCAAGGCACTTAACCATTATTGCTTCCTCTTTCAGATGGGATGTAAAGCCATTGGTGCCGTGTGTTGTGTTAATGCACATTAAAAAAAAAACGTGTACAAAAAAGTTCCCACATGTGTCCCAGTAACATTGGCGGATCATACAGGTATACTGTAATTTATTCACAGAAAAAAAGAAGAAGATTGTTTGAATTCACTTACAAAGAAGTAGTTCTTCTGTTTGCTTCTCCAATCAGCTTTCTTCCCACCATCATCGGAGAAGGAGTTGTCTCTCGTCCGTTTTGGAATGTCTCCAAGCCTCTCAAGAACAGGTCTGCGGTCTCTGGATCTCATTGTGTCTGAGCGGTCGTAGGACTTGGACCTGCTGCGCTGGTATGAGGAACCCTTGTAGTGCCGCATCGGAGACAGGGAGCGGTCGTTGCTCCTTCGACGGGATCTGGACCTGGAGCGTGATTTGGAGATACTCCTCATCGAGCCATGCTGCTGCTCCATCTGTTTGCGGCGAGTCTCCAGGTCGAGCCGCAGGTCATGGTGACCCTTGAAATCGGGTAGATCATCGGGCGGATACTGATAGGAGATTGAGTCGTCGAAACTGTTAAGCTGGGGCGGGGGAATTGGTGGAGACGGCCCACGCACAAATGTCGCCTGTCTGTAGTCCGCCAGATGCTGCACATCTTTGACTGACGGAAACTGCTCGTTGGGCTGGACCTGGTAGGTTAACGATTGACTTGAATACTGGCTGCTGCCGACCACGTCTGGGTTTCCTCTCGGAGGGTACTGCTGGTTTGGAGCAAGGTATGGCATCCTCTGAGGTTCAAAGTTTAGAGCGGCAGATTCTCGTCGGTCGGCGAACTCCCTGCCCTGTGATTGGGGTGGAAGGGTGCCGCTGGGTAGAGTGCCAGTGAAGTGCACATCCTGTCTGTACACAACTGGCTCTTTCTTCTCTGTGACTGCTACAAATCTCGCTTCAGGGGCAACCTCAGTCTCTTCAGGGACACACCGCCCCTTCAACTCGGGCCGGTCAAATATTTCTTTCAATCCCTCGTCTTTGCGGCGGGGAATCTTCACAGAGTAGGGATCAAATATCGGGCGAATGATTGGTGGTGGGTTCATCTTCACTTTCTGAGGCTCTGTCGGGCCATAGGACTCTTGGTTTGGGTAAAATGGTTTTGCCGACAGATCTTCCTTGCCCTTTGAGGTTTTACGACTGTACGGTGAACTACTTCGCTGTGGAGATTTTGCAAAGTGAAGATCCTCCGGGGAGACAGCTTCGTATTTCGTCTTTTCCTTTTCCCTGAAACTCTCCTTACTGTAGGACTTCTCCCTGGGTGGGGTTTGAGGTCCGTAAAACTGTCCTGGCATATGGACTCTTTTATCGTAGTCATCTCTGTACATAGTATCTGCGGGAGGAAGCTTGGAGTCTTCTGGCTGTCTCAGCCTATTGTCTTGATGCGTCTGCCCAGCAGCACCTCCGTGGTAACCACCTCTGGCGTCCACCTGGTTCTTAGGAGGCAAGTACGGCAGCTCTTCCTGTCTGTAATTAATGCTTTCATTCTTATCCCGGCCATCTCGTCCCGGGGATTTGTATCTGTCATTCTTCCTGGACATTGACGGGGACCTGGACCTCGCCTTGCTTGTCCCACCATAACTGCGACTTCTCGGCGAGAAAGATCTCGAGCGCCGCTTCTGCTGCTTGGCGCTCTTGTAGCCCCGGCCTCCACGGTCCTTCCTTGCAGGTGATCGGGATCGGGAACGGGAGCGCCCTCTAGCGCCCTTTTTGTTATGCGATTGGTATTTGGACCGACCCCTCTGTGGAGATCTAGACCTGGATCTGGATCTTGAGCTGGAGCTACTGGTGTAAGATCTGCACATCAATGAGATTAGAAACTGGTTACGCTCGTGTACATAACTTGAAGAGAGGCTTGAAGGTCAAACAATTTTTTTTGGACTCACTCATTTTCTTATAGAGTCCTTATTTGTTTAAAAAAACTACAAGCCTCAACCTCACTTTAAAATGGTGTACAATGCCATTGTGAAAGATACCCTTCAAGTGAAATTGTTAACAATCCAAAAAACATTCGATGGCATCACATTTCAAATATATCTCTTTATTTCTGTTAAGAGAACTTCCATTCATGAATTCGACCTTTCAAATGGTGCAGATATTCCTCTCTGGAATGTACACACCCATTTGTTTATGATGTCTGATGGCGCCATCTATCAAATTTCGCTCTGAAAAATTACCAAACTAAATGACATTCTACACCATTTACACATGAGGTTTGATACTTGTAAACTCTTTCCCCACTTTCATAAGGACTCTTATCTACGAGAAAATTAGTGCATCAGAAAATTGTTTTTGACCTTGGAGCCCCTCTTTTATATGCAAGGACATGTTCTAGAGACCTTTGTTACAATCCTTACTGGTTATTTCAGTATTTCAATGACAGAGAAAAATTCATAACTTATCATCTGATGAAAATTACACGTGTACGTTCATGAAAATGAAGTGTGGGGTGTTTTGACTTTTACGCTATCAATCAGCAGTTCTTTGACTGATTATACATTTTACAAGCAGTTTGTTTGTTTGTTTGTTTGTTTATATGATCTTCCCGTCAAGGGAACTCGGCAAACTCCCACAAGGGGATATAAACAGCAAGCTGGCAACAGCCAATCGCTCTCATACAAACATTAGTTTAACGTCTATGATTATGAATTGCACAACTTACAATAAATTGTGTTTGTAACTAGAGGACAATACTTATTCTAGTCATTGTGAAATCAGCGGTTAGCTTGGCAGAATTCGAACCCACAACCTTGTGATTGCATGTCCTGCAGTCTAACCACTTGACCATGGTGACCTAGTTTGTACTAGAAAATGCCACACTGTACAACTTGATCATTACTCAAGCCATTGGGTTTTTCTTTTTGCTTTTTTTGAATAGAGATCCTATTTCAAAATTAGAACGGTTCAGTATGGTACATGTAGATGATCGTCTTCATTTGATGGTTTGGAAAAGTTTTCATTCTAATCATCTTCAAGCCATTGGGTTTTTGCTTTTGCGTTTTTGTTTCGAAGTCATAATTAAACAATAAAACAGTACAGTGTGGTAGATGAGCATCCATGGTTTGGAGAAGTTTTCATTCCAATCATCGACACAACGCAATCAGAATTTCAAGTCGACTACACATGGGTTTTCCATGACTGTGGGTGACCCCCTTGTAATTCTGTGACATCGTTAACTGCATATCAGCTGAAGCAGGAAGTAAATACATCAGATCATTCAATTTTCAGGAGAAAGATTATGGACAACATACATGTATAGTCCAGAAGATTAAGTTTACATGTATGTAATTTAATTAAAACATGGTATTTTACGTATGAATAACATGGGGACCTTTCAGGCCTGATACTTGATGGAGGCAATGGAGGCAATTGCCTAGCTGCTGCCCCTGGTCATTGCCTTGGTGCCCCTTGAATTTTTCAAATAGAAATTTACAATTTCCTCAAACATGTAGAGGTGCCCTTAACCAAGGAGAAAGCGCCTTGGTGCCCTTGCCCTTTTTCAAAAAATGAAACATCAGGCTGACCTTTTCCTGGACTTGCCTTACTAAAAATGTTGATAAAAAAAATAAAATAAAAAATAAAATAAAAAATAAATAAAAAAACACTGCAAGTTTGTGGATATTAATACAATCAACCTGTAACAAATACCGTACCTTTGTGTGAGCAGGTGCAACTGTCAAAATTGCTCTCAGCCGATCCACTTACTGTGTTTATCTCTTTCTTCACTAAGAGATTTTACTTTCCTTTCCTATTTGTTTTTTCTTTCTTTTTTCTTTCCCGTTTTCTTCTCACCACTCGTTTCCAGGCCACTCTTCTTTGGGAGTCCAAAACATTGGCACATTTTTTTTTGGTTTTCCTGTGGTGTCAGCCTTAATTAGCATACAACACCCAAGATGGCTCCGGGTCGGTTTCCACGACAATTTGGGTTCTCGTTCCTGCAGGCTCGGCAGGGCTGGTCATTGTCTTCCTTCTCAATTACTTTTTTTTTGTAATTGAGTGAACTCATCTCGCAGATCTCTTTCATTTGTTCTTTCCTCAATCCCACCCCTTTGCTCTCTGTGCTTTTTTCCACATCATCAGTAACAAGGAGCACTGTTAACGGCCATTATCCGGGCGTCATTAATGATGCGCTTAAGTTTCATTGCTGAGTGACACTGTTGAAAACATAGTTTGCACACCATGCAGTGTTTCTTCTTTCCAAGTTCACACACGCTAGATGTTGTGTTCGAGTCAGAGCTGAACACAGTCTTTCGTTGAACTCAGCAAGGTTTCGAGCATCACATGTCTGCTCCACTAGGGGCCATCTGGAGAGAGGTTTGAAGAATGCGTAACATGTCCAAAACAGTGCACAGAAAACCACTGGGCAATGTTTTGTTCCATGTACTTTGTCATCTTTTCCCCCCTCCATCTTCAGTAGGTAGCTAATCCGTCCATCTTCAGTAGGTAGCTAATTCGTTCATCTTCAGTAGGTGGCTAATCCGTCCATCTTCAGTAGGTAGCTAATTCGTTCATCTTCAGTAGGTAGCTAATCCGTCCATCTTCAGTAGGTAGTTAATCCGTTCATCTTCGTTTTCCATTTCTTTGGAATCTGGCAGACATGATGTTTCCCTCATAAAATCTGTATCCTTCTGGTTTTCTCTCACATTTCTGCAGCCGAGGGCAGATTTCAATGAGCTGTCAAGCAGGTGAAGCCTCTACATGTATAGCAAGTTTTTTTCACAGCAAGTTTTACTGTTTTAAGCCAAAAAGTACAAGCTCTGCAGTAGCAGTAGAGCAAAACCATAGAGCTAATATTGACTAGAGCGCTAACTTGCCCTGCATTTTTAAGCCAAGCAGGCGCATCCAATTTTGAAATTTTGTAAAAAGCTTGAAATTTTGTAGGCCTTTAGTCAGTTAGTAGGGATCTTAGCATAACATTATGTAGCATAGGCCTTCATAGTATTTATTCTTTTCTGTATCAGTCACCTACATGTATGCTGGGAATACGAACACACAATCTGCAAATCGGCAAACTACATGTATGAGACTGCGAGCGTAACCAGCCCTTGTGTGTCATGTACATGTATGCGGATATGCACATATGCCTAATGCAAAACTTCACTGAAAACTATGATTGTTCCGTAGTTACACACTATGCATTTTAACATGTCTGCATTCGGGAAGCTTTAAAAAATGTGTTTAAATGTAGAAACGGGAGTTAGCGCTCTTGTCAATATAAGATGTAGCTCAATGAGCAACTCTTGCAGGCACTCAGCATGTTTACATTTTCAGAATCCGGCCATCAATGACTAGCGGTGCCATTTGGCTTGCAGTTTCAGCAGTCCACAGGGTTTGATCATGGGTCCATATTTGGAGGTTTCCTCTCACCGAATGTCAATGGACCCCTTGCATTATGATGTCACAAACTCAAACAGCGCCCTCACTATGGTCAAATGGATTCCCATCATTGGCTGAGAGTTGTGCGTGGCGCGTACACGCTTGCACGTTTCCATTGTTTGATCTCAGTGATTGATGGTGGCCTTTGCATGGGGTGGGACTTGAATTTTACACTGTTTTTTTTGTGGTTTACAAGTAGTGTGATGACTGTCCATTGACGTTCATGTCCTCAGAAGCAATGTGCCATGCACGTGTACCATGTACATGAAGGTGTGCCACTCCTATTTCTTTTGACGACTGAATGTCAAATGATGCCCAGGTCCATACAAGCAACATGTATTTATGACTGTCAAATGATGGTGATGTCCATGTACATGTACACTACACAATCTTGCAAGATCTGCCCTTCCTATTTCTTCTGACGACTGTCAAACGACGTTCATGTCCAGAAAAGCAATGTGCCATATAGGCCTACGTGGTCCTCTGCACTATGCTTCAAAGGCACGCCTTTTTTTCTTGTTTCATTGTTTGACAACTGTCAAATGAAGTTGATGTCCATACAGGTAGAACCATTGTGCCATACACAAGCTCTTGCAAGGCGTGCCATTTCTTCGTTTACTTTATTTGCCCAGTGCCTATTCTGCATATTGGCATCATTCACAGCTCTTACGACTGTGCCCCGAAACCTTACGATTCCTGTTTCACATTGGTCAGTTAGCCATCACCTCAAGCATGCCAAGTACAGTGGAATAAGTCTCCATCGCATTTCACTTACTCTTTCTTCCACGAGTCAATTTTGCTTCCAAGATACATGTACTAGGCATCTTGACTCTGTCTCACAGGTGGATTCCGACAGTCTTGGGGAGGATGGAGGGGGTGCAGGGTTGGTGGAGGGGTGGGTGGAGGGGTGGGTGGAGGGGGTGCAGGGTGGGTGGAGTTTTGGGTGGAGGAGGTGGGGAATGGTAGGTAACATCACTGTAACTTATCATGCTTTGAATTAATTCTGCTAAAGGTATGTGCACGTTCTCCCCCCCCCCCACCTTCTCCTCCGCCCTAATCCTAACTTCCAAGATATCCAAGACTGCCAGCTTTCACAATCATGGGGTACCCATGGTCATCTGCACACACAGTTGTGGGGACTTGCAACATGTATTGTTGTATAAATTCCCTTTTCTGAAGAATTCCCTTGTGGGAACTAAATTGAACAAAGACAAGTATTGGGGGAACTTTTGTTCCATTGTGATTTCATAATTCACTAACTTACGGAGACCGGGAACAAAATAGAAAAGCGAACTCAAAAGGTTTCCATAGGGAAATTGTAAAGACCGGGGTGCTCCACAAGGAATTGTGTGTCTAAAGTCTACGTGAGATTGTTCTTCAGGGACAAGAGAAAGAACAAAAGATGTCTCCACAGGGATGTACACAAATATAAAGTGTGTATTATAAGTCTCTACAACTGTGTGTGTGCTGACCCATAAATGCAGTTGTGCATTCAAGTGCGTAATTTTGATAAAACGAACAACACGAAAGATAAGATGCTGTATCATAGGGTACCAATAGTACATCCAATAAACATACAAATGTCCCCTTTTGAGTTGAGTGTGGATTATTTTGGAACATTGTATTTAATTAAATACCGATGTAAACATATTTACAAAAAGAGAGACTTTGACAAATTCTCTATTTTCACCAGAAAAATTTACAAAGAAACACACTGTCCATCCACCATTGTGTACTACTGCCATACTGATTTTCTACATTGTACACATGTGCACAATTTACCATTGTTGTACGAACTGATAAAAAGACCAAGACAAATACAGCCACTAATGCCTTGATAAAAGGCTAGCGTCAACACCTTGACCTACATGCGAGTTCTACAGTGTGTATTTAAGCCACACATGTCGATCACAGGTCGCAGTACTTGACCTCTGAGTCTTGACCTCTGACTATAACCTTTAACCTTATCTTACCTCTGACGACGTCGCTTTTGAGGTGTTCTTGATCTAGAATACCTTGCCATAGTGGCAGGTGTGCACCCACTTCAGGGGCAGCTTCGTATGAACCGTGTGAGCTTGCCGGGAAACAAAAAAACGTTGGCCAGACGCTTGGGATCTTGTTGAAAAATTTGCCGTCAAACAGAGCAGGTTGTTGGCAAGCTAGTCGATCAACCCCAAGACTTGGTTCATAATCTATGAGAATGGTCAAAGATAATACAGAAATCAATTTTAAACAGGAAACACATCCATTTAAAAAGCAAGAAAGTTTTTTAATATTTGGAGATCAAGGTGTGAAATTTGGTTCAAAGGGGTGCATCCTTATAGACTCGCATACGTATCCAAACTTCTATGACCATGTTGGTCCCTATCATATTGAGTTTTACATTTTCGCGATTATGTTTCTTCAAATACTTTAGCTTAAAAGATAGTTTATATGGCTGTAAAAATAATATCAACCTGTTGCCAGGGTTCTCCACTTGTGTGGTCAAGCTGAATCCTTGGCCACATGTCCAGCTCCATTTTTTCTTAAGCTTACCGATAAAAAATTCAAGGCACATTCCTACGTGCGGGTCTGCAGTTTCAAGGGTCCAAAGATTCAGCTTGGCTTGGCAAGTGGCCACACAAGTGGGGCTAATAATTAAACATGCCAATATGCCTACCTAGTATGTTTTCAACCTGTGAACCAAACCTTCAAACTCAAAGAAACGGTAAAGCAAACATTTAACAAAACACTTACCTACCTGTCCTGTGGCTGTGCAATGTGCAAATCATTTATTTAAAAAGAAAGGTAATTTCGATAAATAAATCACGTTTGTAATACTTTATTATTAATAAAAGTAACTTTAAAAACAACGAAAGTTACAAGGAATTCTAGGTACAGCAGAAAATCTTGTCACTTTTCGTGCCGCGTCCAACTATTGAACTAGTGCAACTCCGAGGAATCACACGTAGACGGAGTGGAAGTTTCCTTGCATTGCACTTTTGCAGTTTATATGTTGCACGCGGCACGCGGCATGACTAATTTTGAGTCGTTCGTCATGTTCGTGTTTACTTGCGCGTGATTGAAAATCAGCGAAATTATGGTTACTTTATAACAATTACTTTAACAAAATTATACTTCAGTCCTCCCCTGAAGTCACTATTATAATGACATTTCTTTAATGATATTATAACAACGAAATACAAGGACTTTACCTGTGATCGGCTTCGCTAGAAAACTGCAAGATTCGCAGAAATGTAGAACGCCATGTTTGGTGTATGAGCTTGGCATAAACAACGCCCTCTATCGTGGTGACAAAAACATAAAAGGGGTGGGGCTCTGTGGCATGGTGGGGTGATACTACATTGTTAGCAAAAAAGGTTGATTTATTAACCAAGTTATCTTAAGAATACATGTAATTACCTCCTACTGTCCGACCATTTAAAATCATCCAGATAACGAAAATATATGTTGAGGATGGCGAAAAAATAATTATTTAACTGATTATTTTTTCACTTCTGAAAGTCATGAGAATTTTGATGTTTGATGTTTCCCCAGTCGACATAATGGGATAGTTTTCATTTAAAGGCAGGGTATAGTTTTGGTAATTGTCAAAGACCAGTATCCTCACTTTGTGAATCCCAACATTGTGCATAAGATAACAAACCAGCAAAAAATTGTGCCTAATTGGTCATTAAATTTGCAAGAAAAATAATGAAAGAAAGAAAGAAGAAAACAAGAAAAGAAAAAAAACTAAAAACAGCCTTGTTATATAGAATTATGTGCTTTCGATCAGATGCATGAGAAATTTTTGAAACCTTTCTCAGATTCATATTTGGGGGAAAAAAATTTACCTCTTTCTCTTAAAGTTTTTATGGTCGTTATTTTTTTGGAGTAATTACCAAAAATATACCCTCCTTTTAAGTTATGTATGTTTGACATTTCTCATTGATAGTTTATTTGTATACTTTTCATTGCTGTTTGTTTTCTGGCATCGAAAATTTGATTAATATAATGTTTGCTAAGTTTTTTGTTGTAGGACCTATTGCACTTCCAAGTGTTCATTTGATGAGTTCTGAGAACTGAAGCAATAAAGTAAATAAAATAAATAAATGAATAAATAAAATATATCTACATTAAGAACTCCCAACCATATACAAATCAAAACAAATCAAAGCTCGTTTTTTGTATTTTTTACATTTTAATATAATATTATTTTACAATTCACATTTGAATATTGTCCAACATAACATTTTTTTGCAGACGTGTATTTTAACAAACTCGGACAAGAACAGGTCAGGGTTTCCTTTTTTTTTTTTTAAAGAGTGCTCCTGTTCACAATATACACAGACAACGAAAAATAATGAACAATTGGTTAAGTAACAATAATGTACAATGTTTTAGTTATTCAGATCATAATCACTTTGTGCTGTGGTCTTACACAAACATGACAAATAACAGCAGTTAACACTAATTTACATTGGGTGTAAACAAACAAAAAATAATAATAACAAAATAACCAATAAACAAAAAACATAACTAATGAATATGAAGGTTTCCAAGTCATTTTCTGCAAAAACTTACTCCTAATAAAGCAATTTTTGACTCTCCAGTCTAACCCGTCATTCAATTTCACTTTAAGTCACACAGATTTATATGGCATTAGATTCAATAAAACTTATGGGCCTAAGGCCATTTTACCCATAAATCGGCATCCAATTTAGCAGAGTGGGCACAACTAGAAATTGCTGCGAATGCCTCGAATTTGAATGCTAAGTGGACTGTTAAATTTGAACGGTTATCTTTTTTTTTAACTGCAAAGGGAAGAATTGCCTACAAATTAAGTGGAAATAAATGAGGAGCTTTCAAAATGCACACAAAATAGCATAACGGGTATGTATGCATCATCAAAAAGAGTCCCAATTGGTAACAATTCTAAGTGAACAAAGTAAATTCAAACCAATCGCTGCTAGATTTGGAAGGTTTCGGGTATCAAAACTGGAAAAAACTGTAGCATTTTAATAGTCTCTCTCTAATAAACAGACACAATTTTTTTCTAGTGTATACAAAATGGCAAGTTCTTCATTATCATACAGTCTAATGGAAGATCCGTTTTTGAAACAAGAGTGGGAGAGCGGCAAGGGGGAAATGGGCAACCGGAAAATGCAGGAAATTACTCCAACGGCGAATGCATAAAATATCAATAAAATAAATCCTGCTGGAAGGAAATGATTAAAGATAACTAATTAAAATTTTATCTAAGGAGAAATGTGATATTGATTAAAAAATTCAGTTTAATTAAAGAGTAAGACGAATATTCTAAGGTCATTTGCAGAAGACCAATGCATTCCGAGTGAAGCTGGAGGCTTCTTCATTTTGATTAACAATTTAACGTCACCTTTCAAAAGTAAAAAGTGCCGATGGAGGGAAAAACCAAAACAATACACAAACAAAAATAACAAGAGTAATAAACTAACTGAATAAAAACGTGTTTTAAGAGGACATTAAAAAGGAGGACGCTTAAACCTTTAAACTTGGAACACAATTTAAATTACAAAGTCCAAAATAAATTGAAAAAAGAAAGCTGTAAAAATTAAAAAAACGTAAACTATTTTTCACAAATGTGAAGACAAAAAAGAAAAAAAACAAAACAAGAAGAAGAAGATTATTTCAGAAAGTTAGTTAAGCAAACGAAAGGAAGTGCTGCTTTTGCTTTTACGCAAAGCAATGTTTTCAAATTCCAAAAAGCAAGGTAACATTTAACAATGATTGAAACAGAAAACGTCATGCGCTTGGGGAAAGCGAAAAGGTACTCGACGGAATAGTTTATGGGACTTCTTTCGCCTGTCAAACAAATAACCTACAAACCGTCGGTAACAACAAATCACATATAAATAAAATACACACCTTGGGATGTGCAGTGTAACCAGGTTCACAGTTGTCAAATAAAATTTGTAGGTTCTCAAAACACACCTAGTATAATTTGGTTAGTGATGAATATTTCACTTTATGCACCAACGCGGAAAACTAATATAAAGAGACAACTGCGTGCAAATGTCCACATGAATGGATCTGGCTGCTGGATTCGGCCATTTAAGGTGTAGCCATGCGTTACGAATGCAATAACATCAAACTTGAAATCACCGAAACCCACTTTAACTCCTGTATCCATGACAACGCCAGTTGTGCTGCATTTCGGAAGGTTAACAAAGAGCAAATGCACCACTGGTTAATTTCCGCATGAATCAAAAAAGCAACTCTGACAGTTAACGAGCACCAACTATTATCATCTCACGTTTTAAGTTGAAGACTTAAGTGCAGTGTACTCTGATATTTGATTATAGAGAATAGAAGACTGTGTGGCAAAAATAGTAACAAAACCAAACAATCCAAGGACGATTTGTTGATGGTTGAAATCAGTACCAATCACCTGATGCAAAGCACGTTGAAATTCTGCAAGATAAGAAAAAGCTTTTCACAAACACTCGGTTCTCGCCATTCGCACTCGCCGTGAAAAATTGTAGCTACAATCACGCATGCGTACATACACTATTGGTTGGCAGACGCACAAACGCGTATGCGTCACGCCATCATCAGCCCCGTACAAAAAGGCACGATGATGTTTGCTCATTTTGCCAACCAGTAAGGTTAGAGCACGCGCAATGTGCAATTTACATTTTTTTTTTTCATGGGAAGAGTGCATTCAATTTTCCCTCATCGTACTTTAAGCACATAATGTGAAAGTTCACATCCAATACCCAACAGACATTCTGGAGCTTTCTCTCCTACGCATAAAGTAATCACTTGATTTGTTTGTATGGCATGAATTATTGACAACTACAATACAGCACTGGATTATACTCTCGTAAAAGAAAAAAGAAAAATATATTCGTTAGTTTTTTATATTACCTTTTAAAGGTAGGTTGTACTTTTGGTAATTACTCCCAAGTTCATGACCATAAAAACTTACTTGAGCACTGGAGAGCTGTTGATATTATAAAAAAACATTGTTAGAAATGACTCCATTTGGATTGATGTAGTTTTAGAGAAAGAGGTAATTTTCCACCCAAACTTTGAATCTGAGAAAGGCTTCAGGCATGAATCCTTTCTCAGGCATCTACAATGTAAATGCAAAAAAAAACCTAGACAAAAATGTTTTGTTTTTTCCTTCTTTCATTATTCTCTTGTAAGCTTTGATGACCAATTGAGCCCAAATTTTCACAGAGTTGTTATTTTATGCACATGTTGGGATACACCACACCAGTGAGGATACTGGTCTTTGACAATTACCAAAAGTACACCCTGCCTTAAACTCACTATAAAATTCTATTTGTACTGGAGGTGCATTTTGTGGCAAAACTCATTAATGATTAACCGATGGGGGGATCCCCTTTGGCGTTTCCACACAGGCTTCCATTTCCTCCTTTTCAATAATGAATGGATCAAAACAGTACTCTAGCATGCATTAGACACCCCCCCCCCCACAACAAATCACATTAATGTTGCATTGTGAACACAATTGCTACGCACAGTGGATCACTATAGTATATAAGTGCACTTGAATTTCTTATTTATTTATACACCTCCTGTGGGTATATATATAAAAATACGTTTTATAAACAGGAGGGGGATGATCCCTGCATGAAACTCTCCTTTAGATTCAGAAGAACTATTAATAAGCCATATGGAATGGATGTAGAAAATAGTCTCTGTAACTCCCACCAAAAAAACCACGCTCATTTTCTGAGAGGAAAAACATGATAAATTTGAAGTAATAATAGCATCGTGCATAAAATTCACTTTAAACGAGGCCTACCCGAAAAGGGGGAGGGGAATCAATTCAAGTGGGATTCGAACCCATAACCCTGGCCCCCCCCCAAAAAAAAAAAAAAAAAAAAAATTACACAATTCTTTTTTTTGAGAAAAACTGATGACAACTTGGTTTCATTTTTTAAAATGTTTTTTTTTCTTTTTTCGGAAACTACTTTGAAACAGGATTTATTGTCCCAAGGAAGTTGTTATTTCCCATCATCATAAAATTCCTACGCATCCGGTGGCAGTACATGAATACATTTTTACACACTGTTGATAAGTGTGCATGATGCTTACACTTTTAAAATGTTTTCAACAATGCAGAAGGGGGGATCGCCACATATTTTGCATAACAGAATATAGACGTGTACATTATGAAATAAGAAACTCTCTGCTAAAAAAAACACAAAAAAACCCAAACTTCTGTGGTGAATACTGAATACATACAATCATACATCATTGGAAAAACATACACGTGACGACTGAAATTAAACCATTGTGCACGAACAAAGATATGGTAATAATAGCACCCCCCCCCCCCACTTTCGTAACAACTTTTAACAATCTCGTCATCTCCAAGGACTGTGTCCATGGTAACATGAAGCCAGAATCTGGACAAGAAAATCAACATGACGGCAGTTTCTTTGTCTTCTTTTCCGGCGTATATTTACAAAAAGGTTCTGGACGGTGATGCAAGGGCTTAAAGTAAACAATTAGTATAACTATGGCAGGCGTCTATGGCCGTAGTGCATAATGTTATGGACGGTCGGCGATACATCTAAATTAACACAGTAAGAATACTTTTATCTCCAGTTCAAAATTATATCAGGAAAAAAAAATGTTTAAAAAATTACAATATGAAACACAATACCTGTAAACTGTAAATATATGTACAAAATTAATGATAACATTGTTGCCTTTAAAATTTATAATAATTACATTTCTGAATTGAACACTGCTGTTATTTCTTTTTAAATACATTTTCATAAAACTGAATAGCCACTTATCTTAAGCAGAATCCAAATTGGCGGCTACGGCTTACGGCTGTTGCTTAGGCTGTTGCTAAGGACGTCCTATACTTCAATGCATTATGACACTGTACCAGCCGTAGCCGTAACCTCAAATTTGGACACAGTATGTGCTTAAAGCTTATATCCCTGAATAAAGTCTGGAGATAAAATTATGAATTTATCCGAATACTTGTTCAAAATTAATCAACTTCCAACCAAAATAAATATATCATTTAGGAATATCTTTATATTGTCAATTATGATGAACCCTATAATCCTTCTTCACATCTGAAGTGTAGCGAGACAATTTCCGAGTAAAACCACAGAAATAGGACCTGAGAGACTCTTGCGCCCGCTGTTGTGCATATCTGATTTGAGGCAATTCATGTGGGCCTGCCAATTCAGCTGTACGACAAATTTTAAGTTATTTCATTGGCTGTAAATCTGGGCCCCATTGAAAGCCTCTAGGCATGAAAACTTGCTAAGCACAGACAAATCTTGCTTAGCGGAAAAACAGGTCACCAGCCAAAAGTTAATATACTTTACATTGTTGCGACTGGTGCCTCGTTCATATTTTTTTTGCTTAGCAAAGAAACTTGCTGAGTAGTATTCAGGAAAGTGGATCCCGGTTATTTTGCCGCAAAGGCACGTCACCCAACGGTGATACGCTCTAAGCTACATCCACAGCCGCCATTAGAAGGTGTGCACTAAAGCACAAACGAGTGACAGCTAAGAGCTCAATTTCATAGAGCTGCTTAAGCAGAAAATATTGCTTAGACATTTTCTGCTAAGCAAAAATTAGGAGGATACAAGTCATAGATTGTACATGAGAAATGGCATTTTGGTTGGTTAATAAATATTGGTAAGCATAATTTTGTTGTGCTTAGCTATTTGTTTTTGGTTAATCAGCTATGAAATTAGGCCCCTCTGAGCATTCTTCTCATATTCTATTTCTATGGAGTGACCATGTAGGAAATCAAGAAATTCAAATATAAATAAAATAGACCAGTGTTTTTGAATGAAGGGCGCACCTACCCCAATGCTCTACAGTTTTCTCTCATTTCCACCAAATGTCTATCGTTTAAAAAATATATGAGTAAAGTCTGTACAATTACCATTAAAATTTCTTATGGTTTCTTTTCAATTCAAATTATTCACAATTGGAAAAAAGTAAATTTCCGGTAACATTCGTTCGCGTTCACTATTTTGACATTTTTACATGTGCAACAACACTGTGACAGTGAGTAAATAGAGAAACATCACAATCTGAACACAATGAAGACAACAAAAACACCTTGGAAATACCCCCAACAAGACAGACATATCCAGTGAAATGTCACTTTTTTTTTCCTGCAAGTTCCAAAATAGACGAACAAAGTTCCTACAAGGCGACGATTCACATTTAAAACATTTTTACTCCGTCATTGTTTTGCTCAATGTCACAATTTCGTGGCTCATGTAGTGGCAGTTTCAATGCCGGTGCCATTTTCTTGGGAATTGTTGATGACGCTGCCCTGACGTGAAGTGGGACGCGATCTTGTGTGACTCTTGCGTGGGGTCTTCGGAGGGGTGGGGGTAAATTTGGGCGGTGGGGACCTCTCTAAATCTCCGTTCTGAATTGGCGGCTCTTCTGATTTGATCCCCGAGTCGGTGTCTTTCCCGGAATCCTCTCGCGGTGTCGGAGACTGCTCTGGCTCGGCGTCTGCATCCCCATCTTGATCTCTGTCTAGGTTGTCGTTCTCATCAGGAGACTTGAGGTTGTCGTCCACTTTCATCATTTCTGGCGGAGGCGGTTCGTCATCAATGAAGAGAATGTCGGCTTCATTAGGTTTCTCAAGCGCACTCGGGGACGTGTCTCCTTGAGGACTTTTATCTTCGCCGGTTTCAATATCCTTTTTCGCTTCGTCCACATCTACCTGTGTGTCCTCTACATCTTCAATTTCTTTGTTGCCTTGAGAGGTGTCAAGCTGCTCTTCTGAGCTGTTCTCCTTATCTTGGCTCTGTTCCGCTTCACCGGCCTCTTCTTGATCATCCACCGGGAGCTGATCTTGTTGCTTTTCCTCTTCCTGTACAGCGACATTCTCTTCCTGATGCTCCATGATGCCGCCTGTTTGTTCATCCCCATTTTCTGCTTGTACGTCTTCATTAGGATTCTCTGCGATGACATCTTTGTCTTTGCTGTCCTCTTGTTCACTGTCCTCTATATCTATCTCGTCCTTTTTGTCCACTTCTTTGTCACAATCTTCTATTTTCTGGTCGTCAGTTGTAATCTTATTGACTTCGTCGTTTTCTTGCTGTGTCTCTTCAAGAACCACAGCCTCAGAGTTGTTTTCCACAGGAGAACTGGGCGGAGTGCTAGATGCACTGTTGGATTTCGCCGGACTGAGAGGGGTCGGGCTGGGTGACTTTTGACTCTGGGTAGCAGACTGGATGGGAGAGGGCGGGTCTGCAGGAGTTGCGGGCGGCGACTTGCTGGTTGGAGAAGACCCCGGTGGGGATGCTACGGGTGTGGGACTTTGAGGTGGAGAGTCGAGGGAGGAGGCGGCTTGAGCTGGGGGAGATTGGGGCGGGGATGCTTCGGATGGTGGCGTTGGCGTTTGAGATGACTGTTGGGGAGTTGTGGATGGGGGAGTGGGAGATGTCTGTGATTGAGAAGTTGGTGAGGGACTTTGAGCTATTTCCTGGGGAACCTCGGGGGTGTTGAGTGGAGTTGAGACCTGCAGTGGGGAGGACTGGCCGTCATCTTCAACTTTATTCTTTAGCTGTAGAAAATTGAGAAGAAAAAAAAAAACCACCAAAGCATGAACATTTGTAAAAAAATTTAATTCTTTGAACTTGAATAATGCAGGAAATCCATTTTTTTTTCACAAAGGAAACTTATAAGCATTGTGTTTGATGTTAGAAGCAAATACATTTTAAAGAACAAAAGGAAACCAACCACAAGAAAACTGAAACAGCAAAAAAGATTTATCTTAATAGGTAATAGAGGTTAATACTAGATGAAAAAAATATTAGTTATGCAACTAAATGAAATGCTAGCAAACCTCACAGAAAACTGCACACAAATTTTTTGATGAAATACATGTCTAACCATACTTGATGACAGGCTCATTAGTACCATTACATAAAACACAACTGCCACATCGGTTGTGTTTTGTGGACAGTGGAAGTAAACCATGATGCTTATGAAGTTGATTTTGCATCCCAAATTTCAGAGTAGTTTTTAAAATAAATGTAAGAATTGACGAGGATTTAATTGACCTTTGTTTTAATTCAACAGTTTCAAAATGCATCAGGGCCGATTTCACAAAGAGCTAAGATTGATCTTAACTGTTAATAACTCTTTGCTTTAAAAAAAAGGGGTGGAAAAGTCTCAAGTAATATACCACAAGGGAAACTGACTGTGAATTTGTAAAAATAATTTTAGGTTGAATAAAGAAAAATTTACTAGAGCACTTGACTTTGTTCAATCCAAAATGTAAAAAAAAAGTGTGATGTCACAATACAAATCACCATGGTAATACTGACAACTCATCTTCACATTAATCTTAGTGCTTTGTTAAAAATGAGCCCAGAAATATTACTCTTATTTTTATAGGGTCTCTTCAATTTATTTTTTTCTTCAAAATTCCACGGCCAGAATTTGTGTTTTGTTTTGAGTGCAATCATTGTTGTACTGTTCCTTTTTTTCTCTCTCTACTTGCCCCCTAGCTGTACATGTAAGAACTTAGTTAAATGAAACTGTTGTAATTGTAATACAATTACGACCCTTGTTCAAAGAAAGGTTGATCGGTTCAGCTCCTTATTAGTTTACATGAACAAAAGATCCTTATACATTTAAATGAACTTCGCCCGAGCGGCGAAAGGCGCAACTCGATTAAAAAATTACCGGTCACTTTGTAGGACGGGAGCTTCAAGATAACGCACACATAGAAAGGAAGTCTCTTTTTTTCTTCTTTTCTCTTTTTTTTTCGTTACTGAATGAGATACAAGTACTTGACAGTAAAACATTAAAAAAAAACTTTGGGTGTTATTCTTATATTTAAACAAATTTTGAGTCATAAACGACAGGTGAAACTGACTAGGTACATTTTTAAAATCATGTTTGAGATAGAATAAAGAAAACTTGACTTGAGCGGAACTTGAACCTGCGAGATCCAGCACGTTAATCCAGAGGTCACAGGATCAAGTCCCGCTCTAGTCAGTGTTTGTTCAACCGTAATTTATTTATTTATTTTTTTTGTACAGGGAAATAAATTTCAAGTTGATTACACTTTTACACTATCAAGCACAAACATGTAATGTGTTTGTATGTCAAGAGTGTACAGTACATGCAATTTTAATCAAAAATTTCCCCCTAAAATGTCAAAGTTTGTAACCGTTTGAAATTCTTATTTATTTTTTATTAATGTGCTGGCTGTAGAAAAATGCAAACAACATGCTGTGATATTGAAATGAATGTAACACTTTTCTTTCGAAAGAAGAGGTGGGACTGAGAAATGCCGTTCAGATTCATTAACTGTTTTGGGATGTTTTTAAAAAAAATATATAAAAAACGGGTCAATAGAGAATGGTGAAAATTTCACAGATTGGTTGAATAGTTTGTTCATTGAAAACAAGAGCATCGGGAAAACATTTGCTCTTCCGAACACTAACGATGTTCCTTCCCATGATGACCAAATTCACCTGACCTCATCATTCATGATGATAAATCTTTCTGGCGCCATTGTGCAAGACAGCTTCCCCATGTTTCACTGTGCAGTGAGCACATCAGGCGACACGCATGCGGTGAGACTTCATGTGATTATATGTGATTTGACACCCAACAGTAACCATGTTGTGAGTTCAGTGCATGGGGTGTACAACCTTTTTTTGGACAAACATGTCAGTATTTACAGAAGCATTACAGGGACATTGGGAAAGACAACCAATTAAAACCAGAATTATGACTTATATCTCATTATGATGACTTAGCACAAGTCATAATTATGACTTACATCTCATTTATGACTTGATTGTCACAAGTCGCGATTGGCTCAACTAACAATTGTGACTTCTGCTAAATCATAATTAAGAGATACCTGTATAAGCCATAATTATGACTGCTGCTAATTCAAAATTATGGGATTTCAGTCATTGTTATGACTTACACATCTTATAAGTATGACTTGATTGTCATATGTCATAATTATGACTTATAATTATATAAATCATAATTATCTCATACAATGTAAGTCATAATTATGAAATCTACATGTAAGTCATTATTTTTTACGACTTTCTGCTAGTTCATAATTATGAGATAAAATTCATAATTACAACTTTTATTTTCCTCAATGTCCCTTTAGCACTTTCAGATGCATTAGAAGGGCAAATAAAACAAAATCCCATCTAAGCAATGCAAGGCTGCGTGTGTGAAATAACAAGCATGCTATGAAACTTCAATAAACACAAGATGAACGGTGAGTGCTGAAATAAACTGAAACGATCTACAGAGAAATGTCTGTGACATTATGGGAAAACAAAGAACCACACAAGCCCCCCTGAAATTAGAATCGGTACAATTGAATGTTTTCCTATTCCTATTTCCTGTTTGCTAAATTTTCAATATCATAATTATAACTTTCCTTCATTAAATGTGTCTAGTTATAAATTTGCCGGTAGTAAAACACTCTAACAAATTCGGTGGGAGAAAGTTACAGAATACTGGGAAAAAAAATTGTCATGATTTGATTTGTACATATTCTTTCCACACAACAACAAAAACACACTTAACGTTCAAAAAATGTTTTTGAAGACCTTTTCTTTGACTTAGAAAGCAGTGCATTGTATCTGAGCTGTAGATATTCTCAGCGTCTACACATGTAATGCAATATACTCTATACACTGTTTTTCTTATACAGTACATGAATTAATTTCGCGAATAAAATCATGCAGGCAATAAAACCCAAGGTTGCGTCTCAATTATGGAGTTTATTTGTTTGCTTGACTTATCCTTTCCTTTTGAAAGATCTTTCCCCACGATATTTTCCCAACATCGGACGGTGCGTAATTACATTGATTTAGTACTGCGTCAACTGAATAAAAAACCTTGTTAAGTTCACAAGGCCAACATGGGTGCGCTGGTTTAGAAGAAAAGTGTAGGAGACAATCCAGGTAAATTGACTGAATTAGTACAAAGTCAGACATGAAGAAAAGATTGTTTGTTAGCTTGGAGCAAGTACATGTACAAACCGCACAATGGATACTTAAAGTGACCATCCGCATTTCCGAGATAATTATCTTGGAAAGACATCTTTGCCTAGTATTTTAACTCGAAAGGACGCCTTTCCGAGATCTCTACTTGGGTATAAGTCTTTCCCTAGTACCGTATCTTAGAAATACGTCTGTCCATGTTATATTATGTATATCTCGGAAAAGACGTCTTCCAGAGATGAGATATCTCAGAAAGACATCTCAGTATTCCATCTTTCCACGATATTTATCTCAGAAACTCGGACGGTCACTTTAAGCTTCTGTAGGACAAGGCCAACCGTTGACCATTGATTCATGTATGTAAATTTACCATGAATAAATGCATTAATCATGAATAAAGTTCTTGTCAAGAGAAAGAGAGAGAGAAAGAAAGTTGATGATGCGAAGGTAGTTAGTGACTTGCTGTTTGGGTTTTGCTTAAGGTTCAACTCACCGTCTTCATCGGTTATAAAGGCTACTGGCTGAGGGTGACATGAGAGTGGGGGGAAAGGAAAGGATTTCAATGAATACAAATGCATGCAATCAAATCACGTCAACAAAAGTGGAATATTCTTATATTGTTAGTGCATTGGGCTCCAATCATGGGGGCACACCTTAGTGTATCAAACACACCATTATAAATGGACAAAATATGTACAGGTAATTAGCCGGACTGTGATTATGGCGGTATGCAGAGCTGCCAACATTTGCATCTTGCAATCAGGCAGATTTTTCACAACAATCAGGACGCTATTTTACATCCAACATAAGAAGGACAAAGTTTCCATACTCGAGGAGATTTTCAAATTTGTTCATCAGAACATGGAAAGATCAGTTTATTTTCGGGGAACTTTCAGCAGGATCAGGGAGAGCTGGCAGCTCTGGGTGGTCTGATCCTGAATCAAAATCTATGTGATCAAATTTACTAGTATTGTCCAACAGAGTCGAACAAAACGTAAAATAGGATTTTTGAAGGGTTTTGGGAGCGTTTAGGAAAGGCGCCACCATGACTGGAGCCATACCAAAATACAAATTCATGAAAGGCCGGAAATCCATGTGTCCAGAATGCCTTGAGCATAACATCTGATCCTTTAAAATGAAAATACACACCAAGCAATGCATATATCATTTTTTTCGGATATTCATGGATGCATGGAATTGTGAGTGTTTGCTTGGCCTGATTTCCATATTTACGCATTCCACACTGCGCGTAGCACATGACGGACACATGAATTTCCGGCCTAAGAAGAAACCGTTCATTTTCCAAAAACTAAAAAATTAAGTAAACCGGAAATTGAAATTCCAACTGATCTTGTTGTTTTGCTTTTGCATTCACTTAAGGCGAAGATCTTGCAAATTAATGCATTACACGTAGAACCTTAGTTCACAAACAGATTTAAATCTCTGTCCTATTTCATAGGTGGTTTTTTTTCTTTTTTTTCATCAAAAACAAATTGCCAAAAAAAAAAAGTATAAAGTCCGACAGTAACAAAATAACATTTCAAAGTGCAAATTCTGCACATGCATACACTGTTTGCGACAACGATACATTGCATTTTAAGTGCACAGATTGTAATCATTAAGTGCAATGGGTGCATGTGGTCGTCATCATTCTCTTTGAGCATGCTATCATGCCTACAATGTTTTTAAAAAAAAATAAAAAGTATACTTGGGTACTCACACAAGATGTAATTTTGTTTTGTATGCATAGTCTGCAAAGTTCAACTTATACTGAATGTTGAAAGGCTATTGTGTAGAATATACTAAGAAAAATGTAGCCCTACGTACATAGTAGCTGTCTGTACACTACACTTTTCAGGGAAAAACTAACATTTGCCCTACATGTATGAAGCCTGTACATAGTGTACAAGTAATTTGTACATACACACATGTACATTTCCTCACTGATCCTAAATCTACAGTATAGGCCTACACTAAAAGTAAAAATGTACTTCAAAACTCGGAGAAAAGAGTTGAGTTGATGTAAAAAAAAGACCAAAAAAAGTACTTCATATAATTTTTATACCTGTGTTTCCTCACTGATCCTAAATCTATACACTAAAATGCACTTCAAAACTCTGAGAAAAGAGTTGAGTTGATGTAAGAAGAAGAAAAAAAAAACTAAGTAACGACAACCCAAGAGCTCATCAGTCAAACTTAACTAAGATTGGAAAGTACAGTGTACACGTTGTCTAACAGCCATCAAAACAGCATGACTCTTCAAGTGCAGAAAAGTGCACAACAAGAAATCCATGTGAAAAAAAAGCACGCAATTACCCCAACTGAACACTAAGAAATATCGTTGACATACAAATGTCGAGCACACATCAGGTTTGAAGAATATCTTTGCGCGACTGACTATAAACCTATACAGCCTAGTCATATATTATTCACTTTCTACCACTATATAAACTCAACTGAACAACTGAACCAGTAGGCCTATAAGAACAAGTTCAGAAAAGTCAAAAAGTCAAAAGTTTAGTTCTGCTAAGAAAGAATCTGTTGTGTACTTTGAAATATACAACATGTAAAATTTGCAGCTTAATCCATTGCATCAACTAGGTATGTTGTTTGACTATTTTTATCACTATATAAACTCAACTGAACAACTGAACCTGGGGTTGATTTCACAAAACCCATCCTAACTTAGGACTAGTCCTAGGCAAATCTAGGAGATAGGACTAGTCCTAAGTTAAGACCAGTTACTGGTCCTAACTTCAGTTAAGACTAGTCTCATCTCTTTGTGAAATCGACCCCTGTAGGCCTATAAAAAAAAGTTCAGAAAAGACAAAAAGTAAAGTTTAATTCTGCTAAGAAAGAATCTGTTGTGTACTTTGAAATATACCATAGTGTATGTAAAATTTTCAGCTTAATCCATTGCATGATAACTATGTAGTTGTCTAACTATTTGCGTAGTTAACCACACTAAAAAAGTCCCAATCTAGATCAATCTTTGACCCTTAACCTGACCTGACCTACATACCTAGTCCTCTCCACTGCTAGCCTAGATTCCCCAGCCCTCATCTGCACCCTTACAAGTAACTCACTTGCTCATCTTGGACGGAACCTTGATTTGCGTCTTCTAAGGCATTTTCCTGCTCTTGATTTGGAGGTAGTGATTCTACAGCTGGTGGGGTCGCTGAGAGAGGAGGTGTGGCCGAGAGGGGAGGTGTTGCCTCACGGGGCGGCGTTGCCTCGCGGGGTGGCGTCGGATCACGCTCCGGTATCAGATCCTCGGGGACGGGAGTTGGTTCTAGCTCCGGTGTGGGCTCACGCTCTGGTTCCGGAGTCGGTTCCAGCTCTGGGGTCGGGTCCAGCACTGGTGTTGGTTCCCGAGGCGGTGTGGGCTCTCTTTGAGGTGTTGGCTCCCTCGGAGGTGTGGGATCTCGAGGGGGTGGTGTAACCTCCCTGGGTGGTGGTGTTGGCTCGCGAGGTTGCTCCGCCTCCTGGAAGTCTTCTTCCTCGACCTCCTCGGCAGCGATCTGGTCGATTGGAAGGTCCACGGCTGTGTCTTTGTTTTCCTCCACTTCGACGGCTCGCTCCGTTTCCTTCTGCTGCTCTGAAGCTTTGAATACACTGTTGGGATCTGAAAGAATCAAAAACACTTCCACTATCAATGAAAAAGTCACTCCCCAAAATAATTACATTATTCCAAAGTATTATGGTAGTCAAGGCATTCTTATCAGTACCCAAAGAAGTAATCTCTCATAGAAAAAAGGCTGACCCTGAAAAGACCTTATATTAGTCCAGGGTAAGCTTAATTTTGTTGCGCTTAGCTACTTTTTGTGTTTAAGCAGCTCTATGACATTGGGCCCAGGTGAGTCTTGAAACTCCTTTTCAACAGTCTTTTTGTTTCTGATGGGGACAGAGAACAGCAACGGAAAAGGATCAACCAACGGCTTGTTTGCTTGACTTGCTTGCCACGAGGTGAGCAAGTCTCAAGCTTCAAAGTGAGCAAGTCTCAAGCGAGGTGAGCAAGTCTCAAGCTTCTCAAGCTTCAGGAGGTACATAAGAGCATATGGATTACAAGAAGATGAAGAGAGATCTGGAGTGCTCACTGTGACTTTATGAGTTCAACCTCTAAAGCTCTGTTCACCAATTTTTCAGGCCTGAAATTTCATCTTTGGGAGGGCAAGGATTTTTATTTTTTTCACGAAGGGCACTTCCATCGGAAAATCTCAAAGTATATGGGAATGACCTGGGCATTTAGAGGCCAATGCTTCCATGGCCATCGTGTAATTCCAGGCCTAATTTTTAGTTCCCCGAGTTTTAAAAACTTTTTTTTTAAAGAAGTCCAACTCTAAATTACGCACCGTTATAATCCAGAGATCCTTTCTCTTCCTTTTCCCGACTTCGCTTGACCATCGCCGGCTTGTGATGGAACACCGTCTCGGCCTCCTTCTGCTCGGCCGTCTTCTCGGGCTTGGGTCGCCTCTTCGGCTTCTCTTGGACGGGTGCCTGTCTTGGCGGCGGTGGCTTACGGGCGGTTTCCTGCTTTGGAGGAGGGGGTTTGGGCTCACGAGGCTGGGTCGGTTTCTGGAAAATTTGTGGGGAGTATAACCAAAGATTAAAATCATGTGTGGATAATTCTATTGCAAATTGATACTGTTACATAAAGTACTTATAGGGGGGGTGGTTTAAGCAGACCATGGGGGTGTTGGGCTTAAGAAATATTGCTTTCTGTATGACCTTTAGAAGCCAATCAGAGGTCATTCATGGTCATACAAAGAGGGGGGGTCATTTAGGTTTTTTAGTGTACAGAATCCTGTTAATAAAACTCAAAGGGAATCGCTAAAAGATACATCTTTATAGCGGAGTACCAATGGTTTTTCACTTTGGCTAGATGGGTTGACGCGATGAGAGTGCAGTCACAAAGAGAAGAAGACTCAGTGTGAATAACAACATTTATGACTATCTTTCTCTGTGGATACATGTACGTAAGGAGTAAATTTACTGAAAATTATAGAGGCATTCCCATGAAAGCCGTTGTGGGTGTGTGGGTAGATTCACATTCAAACTGGGGACCTATAACAAAAGGAACATCACAATAGAGTCCCCCGGTTGGGTAAAGGTCCCCAGTTGGAAAGTAGGTACAAAACCAATAGGAGCAGTTGCCGAAAAAGTTACAGATACAGATACAAACAAAAGAGACGGACAAAGGTCTCCGATTGCATGTACACTTGTAAAGGACAATTAGGGTCCCGGTTGGGTTTAGGTGCCCAGTTGGAAAGTACCTACAAACCTAATGGGAGCTGTTTGCCAAAAAGTAGATTTGGGATCTTATACTGTATTTGTAAAAAAAAAAAGAAAAAAAAAGGGGGATAATGGGAGGTCCCTAATTGCAGAAGATTACACAAGGGGTTACTTTAAATTATATTTTATTGCACATTGATACTGATATGTTGATCAGTCCTCAAAGGGGGGGGGGGTTGCTTAAAAAGTAATACTCCTTGTAACAATGCATGCCTGATGAGATCTCACAGGCAATTGCCTCTAGGCCCCTGGGGGTTAAACTAGAAAAGTGAAGGACGCTCACCTTTGTGTTTGTGTCTCTGGGTGGAGATGGTTTTGCTTTTGGCGGTGGTCTCCTGGTCACAGGTGGAAGCACTCTACATGTGTTGAAGAATACAAGACAGCAATAAAGAAATCTTGACAAAACATCAACTGGTTTTTGTTGTTTCACAAAAAGACATCTATATATGCCCTCCTGAACTGGATGAAATTTTAGCTGGCTAATTGGACAGTGTGTTTTTTAAACGCTTAGAATTAATTTAATCCCAATACAAATAAAATGCAACTATCATCTATAGTCACAGTGAATGTTTCGCAAGATTTGAGCACATTTTGACCTGAAACTCAATTTTTGGTGGTAGCTGAGTCACCAGAGTGTGGGTTCCATTTCTGGTATGACACTTGTGTCCTTGAGCAAGACTGCTCACTTCACAACACCTGGGGAGTTAATGGGTACAAGTCAGGGATGAGATTTTAGTTTCGGAAAATTCCTGAAAAAAATTGGCTTGCTGGGCCTAGATTTCCATTTATTCTAGACCCAGAACTTAGTACATACATGTACATGTACATCTAGTATTAATTCAGGAGGTTTACAGACTCTGTGAATTACCAGATACAAAACTGCAGGTTTGGACACAATGTGGACTATTTCTTTCTCCCTTTGGTGACTGCTTTTAATCCTCTCAAGAAAATTTGAATTCTCAGAGAGATTTTTTTAAAGAAAATCCTGAAATTACGGAAAATCCTGAGAAATCTCAACATGCCGGACATGTACCTGCGAGGGTAGAGATTATTGGCGTGAATTGGTTTAATAGCAACCTGTGCGCCCATTCAGTTGCTGGTGCTGCATACTCCTAAGGAGCTGAGACTGTTTTTAGGTAGGGACCCCATGCCGTAAGCCTGATTTATGCTTCAAGCGAAAGCAAATGCACAAACAATCAGGTGTGCGCTCTTTTCCAATTGAGATGTGAGGAAATTTGCTTTACTTTCGCAATTCGCGTGAAGCACATGTTACAAACCGGGCTTAAGGGGCGCTTTGGGGGCCTGCTCGGATTGAAATAGCACATAAATACAAATCATAAGGTGACAATTACCAGAGTGTTGCCTCCGTGAACTACATGTATTATGCCTGATACTGATGAACATGTGTGTGTCAATTTTACATCAAGCAATCTTAAAATCAGATTAAAATTTATTTTTCTTCTAATATTCTACATTCATAAGTGCCTGTACAGTACAAAATATAATATCATGGCTTTGACTATACTTTGGACACCTGAGCCAAGCCTTCCTGCAGTTGTTCAGTGTTTCTCAGCCACCTTCTTTCAGGGTAAATCGTGCAAAGGTACAGTTTCATAACTTACTAGTGTGTACACCTGTACGTTAGTTGTACATAAGATTTACACAAAATGTAAGAACGATACTTGGAAATTATCTGCCGCTCCGATTGCCAACAAGATGTCTGAAAGATTCTTTAACTAAATAAACATGTTCAAGTTCTAATGAAATACAAAATGCTACCATCATCTAAAAATCCTAACTTTAAAATGACAAAACCACTGAGCATTTGTTGGGACTATGTGTACACTATTCAAATCACTTTAACTTTGTATGCATGAACGGCACGTGCCAAGAAAAACTTGCATTATTATTGCACGTACATGGATGTATACAACACACAATGTAGTGTATTCAATTATGCACGATGTACATGTACATTAAATACACACGTTTGTAATTTTCAATCAATTTTTGTGCACGTGTGTTGTAGACAGTGTGTGTGTTTCTAGCTCTATAGCTCAAATTAAAGAAATTCAGCATTTACATGTAGAAGTCTTTTTACATTAAAACCATGCACCACAATATAAATGCATTTTGCGTATTGCAGTGTATGCAGAATAGTGCTGTTCGTCAGAATGTTGTATGACTGGACTGTCGGGGCTCGAAACTCGATCACAATGGACCGCAAGGCTCGAGGACAGTGATCGTGACTCTGGTGATTCTAGTGTCGGGCCAAGTACGTACGTAAACTCAGTTCGAGTCTTAGAAATACAGATCTTCCATTTCTGCTGAGTACCGTTCAAAGACTGCTTACCCATGAGACGAGATTTAACTCTTCTCTTAGAAATGTTTGTTTAAATAACAACAGTTTTATGTTCAAACTGTCTTTCATCTTAAGCACGAAACATTTTAAGCACCAAACATTTCTGATTACTGGAATGTAAGGTTACCAGCCAAAATACCATTCTGCAGGTACCCTCCGTCACTGATAGAACCTGCTCATTTTTGCTTCACAGATTCAAAACAGAATTTTGTGCTCAAGTAACTCTTTTCATATTGTGTCTGATGGTCTTTTCTCATTTTGATTCATCAGTCTAAGACAAAATTCTGGTTCAGTAAAAATTTTGAGGTACAAGCCCTGCAGTCTTGTGGATTTCCCTCCCCACAAATTCATGCCCTGGAGCTTTGGAGTTTAAGTCTATAGATGATTTCATCCCAGTATACAGTCTAGTTCGCAGTATTTTTTGCTAACTTTATGTGGTGCAGAACAAGTAAAACAAACTGGTTTTTCGATTGTTGTCATGGTTGTCATTACTATGATTATTCATTTGGCCATTGATATAAGGAAAAACAACATACAGGCAGTCATTTGAAACAAGATACAACTGTAATAATAGTGCATGCAAAGAAATTAGTGAAAGCGCTCTCGTGGTCAAAATTACAGTCAACAGCTCGCCCAACATATCTCAAATACCACAAAGATTTCTTCACCTTGAATTTAATATACAACAAATAAGGTCCTACAATGTACGTTTACGCAGTGCTTTTACATCAGACATTAACACTGATTGTACATTGTATACAACATACATGTATTCTCCTGCCAACATCATTGTACACCTGCATAAATTTAACGTCTCAACTACGTAATGTATAAACGAGATCAGCCATTGCTAATTGTCTTGTTGTTTTCGACGCCAGCGCTCTGTGCCAAAACTGATTGCCAAAACTGCATAATTAGCCAAGAGGGAAAATGCCTAATGTAATTGTTCTCATGGGTTATTTGATGGACAGGAATACCCAAGTTCCTGGGATGACAAATTGCACAGAGCTGCTTACAGCACACAAAAAAGTAGCTAAGCATGAAACATTTCTGATTACTGGAATGTAAGGTTACCAGCCAAAATACCATTCTGAAGGTACCCTCTGTCACTGATATCCTGCTCATTTTTGCTTTCACAGATTCAAAACAGAATTTTGTGCTTAGGCCGAGTAAAAAAACAAACATGTTTAGCGTCCCCGCCCGCCTCCTTTTTGGCCGCCACCTCTTTTTTTTCTTTCTTTTTTTACCATAAAAAAAAGGGGGGAAAAAAAAGAAAAAAAGACTAAAATGATACAAATCATTTGTTTTGTGCTTTTTTAGTGTACTGATGCAATAAAATAGCACAAAATCTGTGAATAAATATACCTTGGCCAGCCACATTTAGCATGGCAGCCATCTTGGAAAAAATAGCAAAAGATTGGAAAATAGTAAATAGTAGCGCCCTGTCTCCTCCTCTTTTTGAAAAAGTCCGGACATGTTCAATGTCTTGTCCAACATGTTTCTTTTATGTATTGTGTGTTTGAACAGTAGAAAAACAACGGATATTTGAAATTTAAAAAAGAATGGCGGCCATCTTGAAAATAAAAAATAAAAATAATAAAAAGCCCCTCCTCCTTCCTTTTTTTTAGAAACCCGGACGCTAAACATGTTTGGTTTTTTACTCGGCCTTAAGTAACTCTATGAAATTGGGCCTTGGTCTTTTGAAAAAACAAAAACATTTTCAATATTTGTGTGGTTGCATTTCTGTACTGCATTTCTGTCAGCTTCATTTTGGTATTTAAATTTTTAATTCAAAATGGTAATTGGTTTCCTAAACAGCAATTTGAAAAAATAGTTGAACTTCAGCCATGATTTTCTCCAAACATGGGAATTTTGAACGTGGTGCACCACACGTCAGTTTGTGGCACAACCGACAACATGTTCTAAACAATGCAAAACAAATTTACGTCGAAGTACAGCAACCACAGAAATTCATCTGTGATCTGAAAAGCTGTGAATATATACATAGTAAACAAAAATCCTCTTCTATTAATTGGGCCCAAATTACTTGGGTGCGTACATCCTTCTCTTTCAAAATGTTCGCTCCAGAAATTTGATTTTGTATTTTATGTAGTCAACAAACAATAGCTTTATTTTTGTATACACAGCTAGCCACAGTTTAACGGCACTGCTGAGTAACAATCCAATTTGTAGATAAATTGTCCAGTGCAATCTTCCATCCCAGGGAACAATTTCCATAATTTAAGGAGCCTCGATGAAGCAAAATAAAATCATCCTGTTTCGAAGACGAACAGACAAAACAAATTGGAAATCAGATGTAGCAGCCCGGTACTTGAGGGAAGAAAAAAAAACACCCTGGGCTCTGAACTCCACTCGTGTGGAAATGATGGAGAAATTGTATTCAATTCAATTCCAAATGTGTTTATACTTCCAGTCGATATTTACAGGACTTTTAATAATGTACAGGTGTTTTGAAAATTCATTCGTTTTCTTTTCTTTTCTTTCTTTTTGTTCTCCCTAGGGGAACAGATGGTTTCAATGCCGAATCAACATTGACTCAGCGGAAATGTTTATCGACAATCAAACAGCTAATGACAAACAAGAACGAGTAATTTTTTTTTGGAGGAATTGAAATTCTACCTGAAGGATGATTTCACTTCACATTGCCATGGAGGATATTACTATTGTTAGTATTATATTTCTGAAATAGCTCCGTGCAAATCATCGTATCTCGGCAGGTTTTGCACGCTTGTTTAGTGTGTACGTCTGGCATGTCTGGGCTTTTTTAAGCGAGGTATAACATTTTGACAATTTCAAACTGGCGCGCGTAACATCACAGCAACAATTTTAAGTATTTATAATTAAGAATTTGTATGTACCGTTTATTCCTCGGTGAAGTCTGCTGCTGGTTTTGTTTGTCGTAGCCTCGCTTCTTGAATTTCTCGATGCCGGCCGCTACGTAGGAATGCTCATTCTCCATTTCAGCTCCATCCATTACTAGTTTACCAGACATGTGGTACAATCTGTTTCAAAAATAAGTGGCATTTTTAAAGCACAATAACAAGTCTGAGTTTAGTAACTTGCTAAATTATGTATGCCAATAAAGTATAGAAGCAGGCCTTGAGTTAACCCACGACACCCACAGCAAAGTACCAGGGTGCCCTGTGCTGTTGATGAAGTGCCCTTGGCGAAGATCCGATACTATTTAACATTTTCCACATAGAAGATCCCCCTTACAAGAAGACAATAATCAGGGGCGAGATTCATTTGCGACAAAGAAATCTGCAACACGGATCCAGATCTTCAGAGGTACATTAAAATGATGGCTTTTTCACCGTTGCCTAGAGTTTTGATTCCAAGGAGACCTTTGGGAACAGTATCCTCAGCACCACAGCAGTAGATCATTGCTTATTTTTATTTGAAGAAAAAAAAAAAAACAGCATTTTTTGTTTACTAGGCAGACTTTAAAAAAGTCGGAATTCAGATAAAAAAGTCTGAAATCTCTCATCCCTGGATAATTTAGCCCTTCCCATGAAATTACATTCATGCATGCATACAGAGAGCATTGGTTGGCAAAGGCCATCTTTGTTTTCATTTCATTTATTAATTCTGGTTGTGAAGCCAGGGACTCTCAGAAAAGCGAACTTAATCACTGCACTAGCCAAGAACCCCATGGAGAGAAGACAAGGAAGGAAATTTCAGTTTTAGATGTGGGAGGAAAACCCAAGAGAATTTTTCTACGGCAATTAGGCAGGGACTAACAATCCAATCCACGTAGTGGCCCCCAGTGGGATTTGAACTGGGGGTCCCAGAGGTGGAAGGCAAGGCAAAGATACCACTAATTCAATCGGCAGATACGCAAACATACATGCATCACGCCACCATCAGCCATGCCGCCATCAGCCACACCGCCTACACAAGAAATGCGTGGTGTTCCCTCATTTTGCCAACCGGGGGGGGGGGGGGGGGGGGGGGGGTGTGACAAAGAAATCACGAGCACTACTTACTTTCTGACTGCACCGTTAGTGAGTGCGACTTTGTTGGTGATATGGTCTAGTATGTTCAGCATGCTGGCCTGTTGGTTCTTATGCAGTAACACTCTAACTGCAGGGTTGAGGTCCTCCCCATTGCGGAAAACGCTGCAAGAAAAAAGAAAGAGGAAAAAAAAAAGTGATACAAAATTTATTTATTACAGGCAAAGTATACGTATTGGTGTTTTTGGAACTGTTCAAGTGTTTTAATCCTACATGTATAAATGTAGATTTGGGGGATACAATCAAACTAAACTGTGAAATTTCATTTCAAAAGGTGGTAGCGTTTCTGAGATATTGCCGAAAATCTGGAGTGGTTATGTCCACGCAGGAAGAATAACCCGTAATTGGAATACACAATTTGAGAAACGTTTGTGCATGAAATGGCATCCAGCAACCACAAGCAGCTCGATGAAATTGGCCAATATGTTTTAAAATGTTGGCTTCTTTTTTGAAATTGTGGGTGCGTCAAAGGAAATAACTAAAAAGTGAAATGTAACTTTCGAAAAATAAATAGTTTAATAAATTACCAAGAAGGAAAAACAATAATAACAAATAAAACTCCATAAAACAACACTGCCAATAAAAAATGGGGAAAAAAAGAAGGAAAAAAAGATTTGGTTTTGGTTTTGAAATGAATTTGATTTTCTGTTTGTGAAATCGACTTCTCAGTTGCACCAAGAAAGTTTTACATGTGTAGGTGGGCTATGCCTGTGTACACTCCATTTTTTAAGGAAATCCCCCCCCCCAAAAAAAAAATAAATAAATAAATAAATACATGTAAATAAATAAAATACAAAAATATATGACCACTTCGCCATTTAAACTTTTTTTTTTTTTACTTTCATTAAAACAAAATCATTTTGGCAGACAAACTTTAAATTCTCAACACACTGCTAGCAGTTTCACTTTATAAAAGGTGAACTAATGCTTAAAAATGATGGTTGTTTTAAAGGTTGATGTGGAAAGGCTCAGGTTAATTTGTACTTACTACACAACCTTTGGTCCTTCTTGCCTCTTGATGTATTTTGCTGATACCCGGATATTGCTGTGACCAACTGGATGGATGGGTCGCTATGTACACAACGAATAAAAGGAATTTTTAAAAAAGAGTTATTTATCAACATCTCATTACATTTATGTAATTTCTTTTTGACACATTTGTAATAGACAATTCATCACACTGGAATTCATTGTAATTATGTAAAACAATACTTTGGGTAGAAGGGAGGGCGCAAAGCCTTTTTTTTGGGGGGGGGGAGGGTCTTTATACTTTACCAATTAATTACTATTTGTACTTTAGTTGATGGACTGAGCCATAAATTATTCTTTATGGAGCTTAGGGTCTGGCTTGTAAAACATGTTACCTTTTTGACTAATGCACAATCTAACCGCAGCACTCACAAAATAGGAGTAAACAAACGACAGGGAAAGTCCGATTGCGAGTTTCCGTTTCACATTCTGTGAGTATTACACGTGTGATTGGGTAAAATAAGTTCACAGACTGATTTGAATAGAATTTATATGTCAAGACCACAAGGGAAACTGACTGGGTCATCTTTAAACAATTTTGGGTTAAACAAAGAAAGATGGTAATTTTTTCTTTGTTCAAACCAAAATTTAAATTTAAAAGTAATCTAGCACTAGTTAATATTCATAGTTTCTTTTGTTCAATCTCATGGGGGGGGGGGAGTCCTTTAGAGGTGGCAAGTGTTCTGAGTAGGTGTGCTAACAAACCACTGCTCCACTACATCTTTATAAGTTCAAACTCTGACTTCATTTTAAATATACAAATGCCTAAATGCCAACTGCTTTTTGCACTTTGATCACAGAATGAAAAAAAATGTGACTGAAAATGAAATGCTTAAAAAGGCATATCAAAATTGTCATTGTCAATTTCATTGTATTGTCATTTTCTATAGCTGTACATTAAATGGAGCAGCCGTGAACACCTGGCTATTTTAAACCGATCTTTAAATTGTATTTTGAATGTCATATTTTTTTATCGTTTTGTACATTTACAAAAACTATAGGTCTCAATTCAGACTTTGCTGCAATGAGTTTTTTTGTCATTAAACCATTAAAATAAAAAATTCCTAAAAAAATAAAACAAATATACATGTAAAACAAAAACAGATCACACAGTGCAACAAGATGGAACTTTTCAATGATGACTAAAAAGGTTCAAACATGTTTTGTACCAAGCAGAGAAGTTGAAAAAAAGTAAAACAAAATTACCGACGATAAGTGTTCAATAGTTTAAGCTGCAGGTTACAGAACTTGACAGATTTGGATAAAAATAAAGCTGACATTATTCCTACCAAATTTTCAAGAGTGATATCTGGATATCTGACATAAATTTTCAGTGAAACAATTAGCACAGAATATTTCAGATTTACCTTGGTTGCTTTGCGACCGTTAGGATTGTCAATACTTGGAAACATATCACCGTCTTCCTCCATTCTGATTGATTGTTTTCTCTCGGTGTGAATTTAAATTCCAGATATCATGATATCAAATCCTACAAAGAAATCCGTGGTCACTTTGTGTCAATATTCACCAAGTGCTAGTCATTTTGACTTCTTGGGGTAGATTTGACACGATATCGCGTAGGATAATGAAGGCTGACGCTTTCGCAACAAAATGTCAAAGTTGAAATCAGCTAACACTCGGTAAATGAAGAGAGCTCCACACACAATCCGAAAAAAGAAAAAAAAATTACACAAAATAAAGACGGGAAGCTGTTCCAAATTCCACACTTCACAGCACTAAGAAAAGAAAACCAACGCTATCTACTTCAGGGAGTGTTCCAAACGGCTTCGGTTCTCTCCCAACTCAAGATGTCTGCTTCAATAATTTCCCCACATCAAGGCGTTCGCTGACAGAAAACGAGGAGTCCAAAAGATGGAATAGGAACTGAGTGGTACTTAAATATCTTCTCTTATATCCAACCCTCAAGCACACTCACATCACCGTTCTATTACATCATCAACGCATCCCATGCACGACCGCGAGCTTCTATTGGACAGATCTTCTAATCACAGTCTACGCTCTTGGGAGAAAATGGAACCATCCAATATTTCTCTCTCTCTCTCTATCTCTGACAGCAGCCTAATGATGTTGTCTGACTTCGTTTGCTGCGTTGCCAGGTGGACTGTTCCAATTTGCAGAAAGGTTACATCTTTTTCGGGACATGGAGACTGTCATAACAAGGCATTATCACTATGGCAACCAAGGCCTTTCTTGGATTTAATTGTGCTTAGAAATCTTGGGAAAAAAAAATTGTGACGGGACGAAGGTATAATTGTATTCATAGATTTGCCAGGGAGAAGAAATTACTTTCAAAAAATGTTCCTGTTAATTGAGCACATTTCTAAACGTCTTAAGTGGTGTACATGTACAATGTATAGGGCCTTAAGTCAAGTCAAAAGTACAGTTAGAAGTACAGTGCAACTTCCCATAGTGTAAAGCGCATTTTCAGAATTATTTCACTTCAAAGTAAATGTGGTCATATGGAGTTTTTATTTAAACAGCTTTTCTCCTGAAAAAAATTTTTTTATCTGAGAAACGTTACTGTCAGATAAGTTTCTCAGATTGTGTATTCCAATTACGAATGATTCTTCCTGCCTGGACATAACCGCTCCGGATTTTCCGGCAAAAATATCTCAAAAACGTAAACCAACATTTGAATTGAAATTTTCACAGGTTAGTTTCATTGTATGAATTCAAACAATCGAATCAGGGGGTTCCAAAAAAACCAAAGGTACACGTTCCCTTTAAGATACCCAGGTTTGCACAAATATCATGTTACAAAAGCCTGGCGCACAACCACGTTTTCCGTGGCACCCGCCATATTTAAAAAGTCGCCACCAAGGTTTAAAATCCATCCGCCCCGTTTCCTTCCCCCCCCCCACCCACTTTTTTTTCAAGGGCATGCATTTCAGAGTGCAAATGCAATCTTTAAAACCTTGGCTAAAATAAAAGAAGTCAGGAGGAAGAGGCCATCAGGAATCACCATTATGATCACAGAGAGTGCAATCAACAATTTTCAGGGCCCTTAGGCATGCTGTAAAAGCTTCTCGCTCGCATAGCCCCCCCCCCCACAACCTTCAATTTTCGAAGTTGGAGAACACTGCAGTATGTAATCTAGTACCAAATCTCCCCCCCCCCCCCCCCCCGGAGTTGTTTGCGTTATTAAATACATGTAATACGTTTCTATGGATCAAGTGCATGTAGTGTATTTTCAGGCATGTCGGCGGATATTCAATCTAAAAGCCTCATTTACTCTCTGGCCTCATCAAGCAGCAGAAATGCCTTGGTTGCCATGGTGACACTTCTCTCTTACAGATCGAGTTGGAACACGTCTACACAGAGGGCTTCACCTTTCGGAGGCCTGTTTTGATTTCAAATCTGCGCCGCCGAGCTCCATGGAGGCCGACCGAAATCAGGGCTCGAATTCAGAGGGGAAAATCCACAAGACTGCAGGGCTCGTAGCTCAAAATATTGCCTGTCAGACCGGAATATTGCCTGTTTCACAATTGACCAGAATCTCCCGAGAAACAACTTTCTACACAGTTTGATATGCGTGAACGAAACCCTCGACAAAACATACAGTATACAGTGCATGTACCCGGTAACAGGCCTCGAAATAACCCACGGCACCCACGGCAATTGCCGTTGGTGCCCTGTGCTTTTGCTGCGGTGCCCTCTGCAAAGTTCCAATACAATTTAAAAACTGTCCACATAGAAGTGCCCGTTACCAGTGGACACTTGCTGTGCCCGTCCATGAGCCTGCGGTAAACTTCTTCAATGAAACGTGACCATCATTTTTAATCCAAATTTGTGCTTGTGAAAATTAGAAGGGGGATGTAGGGTAATGTCGTGTGAATTACAATAAAGGCAATCATCAATGAAAACAAGTATTTTATAAAACAAATTTAGTTAAATGTAATTGTTAATTCCAACTGCTCTACATAATGTGCATGATACATTGTGTATGGTCATTTATATTTGGCAGAGGCCGAGTCCCAACCCCCCCCCCCCCCCCACCACCATGTTCCCATACTTTAATGCCCATTCTCTTTTCCTCTTGTCCAAAAGTATCCCCCAAAGGCTAAATTCCTCTAAAAAAAAAATTCCTGAGATTCCCAGAACACAATGTCACAAGACAATAGGAGGGGGCGGGGAGAGGGGGGGGAGATGCTCCATGGCACCATATTGAATACAATGTACGAAATTAGCATTTAAAACTCCCTCGTATCAGGTAAGTTTGTATTCGAGTTCACATAATATTAAAGGTTTTATGAAATCTCGTTCCTTTCAAAGAGCCCTGATAAACAGTTGTCCTCAACCCACTCGACCTCAAGAGTCTTAAGAAGAAAATACGGGAAGTCAGATAGCAATACAAGATTGGGGGGGGAGGAAGAGGAGGATGCGAGCTACACTGCATGGTTACCATGGCAATACAGACTTGGAAACAGATGTTTTCAACCATGCAAGCAATAACGCCATAAGAGAGCTCCTGGATAATGGTATTGATGCGGAATGGTAAATTAGCATAATTTCAATGTGCACGCGTGTGGCTTTCAATGAAATTCAGTTCTTTGAGGCAGGATTTTGATCGGCTTTTCGTCCTAGTATTATCAAATTTTCAGGAGCAGATTCTATAGGCACCATCTAAATACTGTATTCATTGTTTAGCCTTGAGAGTCAACTGAGGTTGACCAATCTATGGGCCCAATTTCATGGCTCTGCTTACTGCCAAATTCTGCGCTTGCGATCACCACTCTTTGCTTACAGGGTAAGCGCTCAGTTTCTGTGTGAGCTGTGTAAGCGAAGAATGCCTATTAACGTGAAGTGCGCACTTGCACAACCCAAAATTCAATGCTATCCTGTGAAATACGCTTCACGTAAGCGCGGAAGTCCCTGTTTCCGCAAGCGGCCATTCTTTGCTTACGGTAAGCAGAGCCATGAAATTGGGCCCAGATGGTGAAAGTTGAAATGACACAGGCTTGACACATAATTTGCACATTTAGGCCTACATTGTACTTCCTTGGCCCAACTTCACAGAGCTCATTGTGTTAAAAGCACAAATCATAGCTCAGCCCCAAAACAACTATAATGCTTACTAGATTTAGGTAACCAGCCAAAACACCACGTCACATGTACATTTGCGACTGGTATCCTGCTCATGTTTGCTTAAAGCAGAAATCTGTTAAGCAATGTTTTCTGATTGAGCAGCTCTATGTAATTGGGCCCTAGAGGCAAGCCCATTGTTGTACATAAGACTACTTTGATACCGAGCAGAATTGAAAGATATTTGTTGAGACTCAAAGTCATCATTTGAACATAAGTTTTTTTTAAAGATAAATACAGAGTGAGGTGAAATGAAAAACCCATTAGTTTACTGGCCTGATTGCTAAAATCATTGGCCTTGGTGACTATGGTCTAGTGTGACAATTCGATCCCTGACGACAGTACACTCAGGCTGAGTTATATGAATTGAACATTGAGCTAATCAGGCTGTCAAACGCTGACTGTGTGATAAATCACATGTATCTAAAGGTTTTATGGTAACCAACAACAAAGGTAGCTTGGAGTTGTAAAGGTACATGTAGCATACAAAATTGGTATCGAGCTGACAAAATACTCGCAGACAGTGTTCATGTTTTGTGTGAAAATTTGGGCTTTAAATCTCCAAGAGCGAGTCGGGAGAAAATAGTGAAAAATCACACAATTTTCAGCAGGAAACCGAAACCAGCTGATTGCCTTTTATTAAAAAAAGGTTTTCAGATCAATTTTTCTTAAATACGACTTCATTTTCTGGAGGAATATATCACAGAAAAAAATGGTCCCTAGTATGAACTTCGTAGTAAGAAAATTAAACAGTGTTTTTTTTATGCTGAAATGTACCATTCCTGCACGTAGGCCAATAATATGTATAGGGCCTACAGGTCTTTAAAGCAAGAATCCGTAGTAACAGCAAACTAACAGGTGGTCTTTTGATCAACGCTGCTTTTTTTTTTAACTACATGTACATGTATAGCTCTGTTTACCTTTTAGATTTACTCCGATCAATCTCAATTTCCGGATTCAGACAATGAATGTCAAGAGTTTAAAAGAACAAGCTTATATATATATACATGTAAGTATTTCTTGCATTGCATGCTTTTTTCTACTTCTATTTTTTATGATGGTTGTCATCAAAGCCTAGTCAGTATCTAGATGAGAAATAAAGTAAATTGGATGCCAGAAACAATGAGGTAAACCCCTTCTCTTAGCAATAAGTATACGGGGGTCTTTTACGTGCATTGATAGTCACGGGGCCTACAGCTTTATGTCCCATGATCCGAAGGATAAAGCAAGGCTTAAGTGTCTTCTTTAAGGACACTAAGTGTCAAGACTGGGACTCGAATCCACACTCTGCTGATCAGATGTCCACAAGAGCTTGAATTCGGTGCTCTTAACCGCTCTGCTTTATTCAAAGACATACATTCGCACAGAAAGGATTCACAGAATTGAGCAGTAAAATAAATGGTTAATGCAATCAGAAAGCACACTGATAATTGTTAGCAAGACAGTTCCAAGAAAGCATCTGGGGTAAACAAATTTTAACAAAAAGGATGGTGGCTGTAGTTCCCCCCTTTTTGTTTCTACTGTCCTCTTTTAAAAATACATATTTAACAGTTTAATGGTAACAGTTAAACATCCCAACCCAAGTGGATGGCGACATGTCAAAAGTTTCCAACAGACTTTTAAGATTTTCCAACGGAAGTGCCCTTTGCGAAATGAAAATGGCATTGCCTCTCAAAAAAAAAAATTATCTTGTGTACGTTGTCACCATTCTCTGCTTACATACCATTAACAAGGTCAAAATTCTTCGCTAGCTGTGCTAGCAAATTAATGAGTCCAATTTGTACATGTTGTAATGGTTTCTATGTGACATCATTTTGAAAAAAAAAAAATAAATAATAATAATAATACAAAGCATTTATAAGGGCGCTAGAGAACAGAGCGCCTAACAAAGAGAGGGAACATAAAATTAAAAAATTAAAAAATTATAATGTGCCACATTCAGGAAGCATCTAACAACTGAACTGGAACACTCCCACCTGGGCCCAATTTCATAAAGCTGCTAAGCAGACAATACTGCTAAGCAAAAAATGAGTAGGGCACCAGTCACAACAATGTCAACCTTTATGGATTTTTGGCTGGTAACCGGTTTCTGCTAAGCAATATTTTTTGAGCTTAGCAAGTTTTTGTGCTTACAGGTTTTATTAAATTGGGCCCAGAACTTACAAAGAATTACTCAATACATTGCACAACAATCGAGACTTGCCTTTACACTAACAGTACATTTTAGTCAGGAAGTTCGTTACAACTTGGCGCTACAGTGTTTTGTTGTTATAGAAATATTGATTTTGGTTGACTGTGCCTATTGATAGAAGTGATCACCATTAGGACTCTGAAGGTCTCTCCACTCTCAAAGCGATATGACAAGAAAGTGGGTAGTTAAGGCATCATAATAGGAGTGATTGTCAATAACTCCCTCACTGTAAGTGATTAAAAGTATGTAAAAATGTGTACAATGTGTATAGCGTAAGTGCAGTTGATCTTTTGCATGAACAATAACTATACACTGTTCTTATTTTAAAATAAGGAAGAAAAAATGAGTGGTAGCGTCTTGCTGAAGGACACAAGTGTCAAGAGCAATACTTGAACCAACCCTAAAATGTAGCCTATGTGTTTCAGGGCTCGAATGTTTATTTTCCTATCACTTGTCACTTTGATTAAGGTAGGTTCATGAATTGGTAATAAACTCCAAAAATTATTGACCTAGAAAACTTACTGCAGCTGTTGATAAAACCAATTTGAGAAAGTAATGTGGTTTGGATAATTTTTCACCCAAATACACTTGAATCTGAGAATAATTCATGCCGGAAATTGTTCTCAGATTTCTGAGGGTTGGTGTCCGTTCACGAATGCTGCGGCCAGAAAATGCACTTGGTACCCGTTGTGACCTCGCTAAACGTGGATGGATTTGACGTTCTTGTGAAAGATCTTGTGTAAATACCGTGACAGTTTTTGGCTGTTTTCTCAGCAAGTAGACACTGAATTCAGTTGAAACTTTCATACGCGACTTATAATTTGTTTCTCTCTTTATAATTTTGCATAGGCCCCTACAATAAATCAGCAACACAATTGACAAAAACCCAATCCATGAAACTACCTAGCTTTTTAACCGTTTGCAAAAAAATATATATATAAATGGCCTTGCCCTCTCAAAAATGAAGTGACAGGCCGGGGAAAATATTTATTTACTTTAATGATGAAAGGAAACCCTTTATAAGAAGCCTAATAAAAAAAACTAATGCCATCTTCTCAGACGTCAAAAGTTTGTCATGACAACTGATCTGATTAAAGGGAATAACATCAATTTTTCATTTGGGGGGGGGGGGGAAGTAAATTAATACCCATTGGATACGGGTACAAACAATCTTTTAGGGGGAAAAAAAAAACCAAATGGCAGTTTGTTTCGTAAGGGATTTGATGGCCCCTTCGTAGTCGATCAAGTATGGCTTAAATCTTAAATTGAAGCTTTAGGCCTATTTTAGTGATTTGTGAGGTCATCAAAGCATGCAATTTCCAATTTTGATCTATTTCAGAGGGAATATGAATCTGGAGAATTGGTCGATGAACTGGTATGAACTTGATTTAGGTGATGAACTTGATTTACGTGATGAGCTTTAGTCTGAGATTAATATAAAAAAACATTCAATTGATAATTGCCAATTCTGTACTTTGTCTTTACATAGTGGAGAAGGCCTCCCATTAGGTTATTAAGTTGTCAGGCTGGGCACTACAACTGGGGGGATAATTGGTTATTCCTTTGTGACAAGATTTTTCTTATTTAGAACCAGCTGGAGAGGAGAGCCTCTTTACTACTTCTGAGACAGAAGCGTTGTTTCTTTTTTCAAAGCAATCCTCCGGGCTCCAGACTGTCCTCCAGCTAACTAGGCGGCTAGCTTGCGCTTTCACCATGGATTTGGATTGGTACGTCAATCATTTTCATACAGTAATTGCACCGGAAGGTAATAAGCATGCCTTTCTGTGTGCTTTAATGGTGAGCAGTGCTATAAATTGGAAAATATTGCAGAAGTAGTCAAAATCGGGCCCATTAAGCAGCTCTATAGCCGTCTTGCTGACCAACAAGCCATCCTGCTGACCGGCAGCCATTCTGCTGACCGGCAGCCATCCTCCTGACTGGCAGCCATCCTGCTGATGACCGGCAGCCATCCTGCTTACTGGCAGCCATCCTGCTGACTGGCAGCCATCCTGATGACCGGCAGCCATCCTGCTGACCGGCAGTCATCCTGCTTACCGGCAGCCATCCTGCTTACCGGCAGCCATCCTGCTTACCGGCAGCCATCCTGCTGACCGGCAGCCATCCTGCAGACCGGCAGCCATCCTGCTGACCGGCAGCCATCCTGCTGACTGGCAGCCATTCTGCTGACTGGCAGCCATCCTGCTGACCGGCAGCCATCCTGCAGACCGGCAGCCATCCTGCTGACCGGCAGCCATCCTGCTGACTGGCAGCCATCCTGCTTACCGGCAGCCATCCTGCTGACTGGCAGCCATCCTGATGACCGGCAGCCATCCTGCTGACCGGCAGTCATCCTGCTTACCGGCAGCCATCCTGCTTACCGGCAGCCATCCTGCTTACCGGCAGCCATCCTGCTGACTGGCAGCCATCCTGCTGACTGGCAGCCATCCTGCTGACCGGTAGCCATCCTGCTGACTGGCAGCCATTCTGCTGACCGGAAGCCATCCTGCTGACCGGCAGCCATCCCGGTTGTCAAATTTCACCATAGTGATTTGTATTGTGACATCACGCTTTGCTTAGCAATTAAGATTGACACACATCGTGTAGCTCTTTTTGAAAATTGGTCCCAGTAACTCTTTTTTGTTGTTGTCCTAAATACGAGTGTAAAAATTGCAAAATTGCATAGAACTAGAGCATATATGGTATAGTCATGGAGGAAGATGGTACACTCTACGGTATAGGATACGCACTTGCAGTCCCACTTGAACTCTGTAACTACAAAGATAGACTAGAGTGTGTAAACCACCATGCGATGTTTGTGTTGATTTTACCATGGATGCCAACTAATTTACATTATCTACAGCCATGCCTACAGTACAATTGTGGAGTGGACTGTAATGTGTTTGAAGTGCAACTAAATTCCCTGTACTGCAAATCTAATTTCTGCAATCCAGAGAATAAAGAGTACAAATGTTTGTGGTACCAAAGGTTCTCAGTTATTATGGTTTCGCGGAAGAGGTTGTACACTTGTACATACAGGGCGACGTCAGTGTACAAATAATTTTACAATCACAGTTTGACAGTTACTTCAAAAGTACATTGTGTGATGCATGTCCCCATGTAAAATGCAGGGCTCACCCTGAACACAAGCCCGGTGATACAGTCTGTCTAGTAAAAAGTGCTACGGGCTAGCAAACACTACATGTACTTCTCAACTTGCCCTGTGGGCTACTAAAATAATGCTCAATATTTCTTCCTTTTCAGCGTGTGAATAATAAATTTATTTTAGAGCGTGTGACTGCAACTTCATTTTCAAGACAAAAGTAGTTCTGATTGCTACCATTAATACATCAGAAAAACAGATTATGACGAAACATGTTTAAAATCTACTACATTGTAAAAAACTTCCTTGGGGCGAGTAAAGTGCACAATTTACATCATGTACTAACTCCTGGCTTTGCACAAGGTCTGCAAATGTGCCTACTTTTAATTTACAAAATTTAACATGGCATCAACTACATGTACATGTACATGTAGGATACAAAGTTTAGAGTGTAAATGTCAGGGAACGATTTCAAGCAACATTACTATTTGTTATGCGATTGTTTGGTTTTGTATATTCATAAAAAATGTCACATTTTTCCAAAGTTTTAACCTTTTTACTGCAAAGTTGGGAAACCAAACATTACAACCTGTACAGTCACTAACACAATATTGTCGATCTCTATTATTTCTACTGCAACAACAAACATTGACAGACAACTGCAGTGCGGACTAACAGCATCATGTCCTTGGATTAAATTCTCCACTTCAATCTCACAATTTATTTCCCATAACCATGGCAACGTCAGTCCACAAGAAGCCAGTTGACAAAAGCTATACAACTCCCATGCTGGGACTAGGCAGAGCGCCCTTCTGTCATTGTGTTTTATTGTTTGAGTTTATTTAACAATGGAGCTTGTTGGGAGGAATTTGTCTTGAAGATGGGTCATTCCATGCCAACTCACCTAGGGGTTGACCGTGACCGACTCAGATTTTGTTCTTATTTTTTTTAAAGAACCCTCTATAGGTGTTATGAACACACACAATTTTTTTTCTGCCAAATCCTTTTCGTTTTTGAGATACCACCCCTTGAACAATGTAGCCCCGCCCCCTTTTTTTACCCCATATGTTTCATCGGTGAGTTTTTGGCAATTTCAGAGGGCCACATCTCAAAAACAAGATAAGATATACCCCTGATCATTCATATTTATGATGACTGGTACTCAAATTATCAAAATCTACTGTTACAATTGGTATTCAAAATTTATTTTTTGTGTAATGGGTCCTCAAAAAGCTCAAATTCTACTGATGTGAGGGACTTTTTGTAATTTTTGAACCTCCCTTGTGCCAACATGAAATGTCAGTTTGCTTTTATATGACACATGGGTAATGTCTAGGTACATATGAGTGCCCCCAAGCAAGGAAAGACCAATCACAGATTCACTGGGTGTTTGGCAGGGGTGGAAATATGGGTCCAGAGTTGAAAACGCCCAAAATACCCCTTCATTCTATTTGATTTTTGGAGATGTGGCACATTACTCAAGGACTTGACAATTTGTTATCTGAAAACAGTGTATATGGGCTAGGTCTGTAAGAAAATTCAGATTGGTGTTTTAAATTCTTCATGGTAAAATAAATGTTTGTGTGAAACAGGTATTTTCCCTTTATTGTAGTACACGCTAATACTAAATACACACATGTAGTCTGTTTGGGGAAGTCATAAACTTAAATTCACCTTCCAAATCACATACCCCTGAGTGTCTCAAGGCTACTCAAGACTTCTTACAATAATGTTTAAGCCACCAGTGCCTTATTATTGCCCTTAATCTAAGTTGATTGGGATGTTAATGGGCCTACATGTATTGCATAATAGGTGTACTTGTTTACATTCAATGAGGTAGATGATGTAAACCCCTGGCACCAAGTACTTGCACAATGCAAAAGACGTTTTAACATCTTGACCACCAGCAAGGAAATTTCTTAGATTTCTTAATACTGTCTGATGTCCACCATCAATTATTTGGACTGGCTTGGGTTGTTGTTACTACATTAGTACACAGGTATTTTGCCTAATAATAATATGCAGGCTAAATGTAGGCTGCTGGTAGTTTTGATAATTTTCTGAACTAAAATGTGGAATAAACAAATCATCCGCCTTTAAGTACTTTTACCTTAGGTTTCATGTACTTCACTTGATATAATTTGGGAGCAATGATTTGATACGATTAAAGTCTGTAGACAAAAGCTTATACTGTCGACCTCCACGTCCAAGCATTTCTGGAGCATTAATACAGTCAGATGATGTCCTGAAAAGGCACGTAACATTCGTTATGAGGACCATTTACACCCCAGGAAAGAAAACCAGTTCTCGCAGATTTGGTCATGAATTTTACATGTACGTCATTGTTCTCATCTGACCGTTCATCAATGTGGCCAATGAACCAGTCTTATTTCCTTCCTCCATGATCATACACACAAGCAATGTATTTACCAGGCTGGTAATCATTTGATACATTATCACAAGTTGATGCCTTAATACTACTGAGGTTACCAAAAGTAACAGCACTGAAGTGTTCATCTGCAGATAGCCGTCGCAGTTTTAGCTCTGTTTTAGCTACAGGTATGAAACTGTGGTGTGAACGTGTTCCTGAAATTGTTGATGATGAAGAGTACCGCAAATCAAGAGAAAATGCCTCTGCATTGCTCTTCACCTCTGCGTCACTTACAAAAAAATACTTTATTCCGTGGATATTTTCAGAGGCCCAATTAAACATCTGCTTTGCTGTTAGGATTTGATCATCAGTAGTAGCCTGCAAGCTGGCCCTGGCAACAAGTCTTTTTGTGGTTCCCCCTATCCCATCACAAGGGCTTTTCCCATGGCTAGTGGCAAAGAAATGCCACTCTGCATGTAGACCATGGTCATCCAGGTGGTGGCACAGGTTACTGAAGTTTTTGAAGTTTTTGTACTGGCTTGCTGCACCATCACTGAAGTAAATGAGTTTCTTTGTGTTTGGCAAAGTCTTCTTTATATGAGACCAATTTTAAAATGAAGGCATGAACAGTGGTTGTAGAATGCTTTAAGCAGTCTGATATTATGCAGGCACTTAGACACTTCAGATCACCTTGTTCCATATAAGATACTGTGAAAGGATGAAGAGTTGCTTGGCTGCTCTCCCAGTAGAAACCTTGGATGGCATCTTGAATAACAAAACTGTAGTTTTCAGCAAAGTCAAGAAGAACAACCGCATGATCTTGAGGAATGTTTTCTTTAAGTGACCGTAGGTATGCAGTACCAGGGGTTTACATCAGCCACCTCATTGAATACAATATGAACAAGTACATGTGTACACCTATTATGCAAGTACATGTAGGCCCATTAACATCCCAATCAACTTAGATTAAGGGCAGTAAAAAGGCACTGGTGGCTTAAACATTATTTTAAGAAGTCTTGAGTAGCCTTGAGACACTCAGGGGTATGTGATTTGGAAGGTGAATTTAAGTTTATGACTTCCCCAAACAGACTACATGTGTGTATTTAGTATTAACGTGTACTACAATAAAGGGAAAATACCTGTTTCACACAAACATTTATTTTACCATGAAGAATTCAAAACACCAATCTGAATTTTCTTACAGACCTAGCTCATATATACTGTTTTCAGATAAAAAATTGTCAAGTCCTTGAGTAATGTGCCACATCTCCAAAAATCCAATAGAATGAAGGGGTATTTTGGGCGTTTTCAACTCTGGACCCATATTTCCACCCCTGCCATACACCCAGTGAATCTGTGATTGGTCTTTCCTTGCTTGGGGGCACTCATATGTACCTAGACATTACCCATGTGTCATATAAAAGCAAACTGACATTTCATGTTGGCACAAGGGAGGTTCAAAAATTACAAAAAGTCCCTCACATCAGTAGACTTTGAGCTTTTTGAGGACCCATTACACAAAAAATAAATTTTGAATACCAATTGTAACAGTAGATTTTGATAATTTGAGTACCAGTCATCATAAATATGAATGATCAGGGGTATATCTTATCTTGATTTTGAGATGTGGCCCTCTGAAATTGCCCAAAACTCACCGATGCAACATATGGGGTAAAAAAAGGGGGCGGGGCTACATTGTTCAAGGGGTGGTATCTCAAAAACGAAAAAGATTTGGCAGAAAAAAAATTGTGTGTGTTCATAACACATATAGAGGGTTCTTAAAAAAAAATAAGAACAAAATCTGAGTCGGTCACTGTCAAATTTTAAAAAAATTAGGTGAGTTGGCATGGAATGACCCAGATGCCACTAATGATCAGAAACACGCTAGCAAATTAAACTGCACCATCCCACAGATCATCGTAATGAAAGCAGTGCTCATCATAGTTTATTAGGCCCAATACTTCACGGAGGCAGATGCCCCTATAGTCATTGCCTTGGTGCCCTTTGAAATGTCTCTGCCCAAATCATCATCTCCCCTCTAGGTGCCCTTTACTGCCTTGCCCTAATACAAGCGTAAGACAACCAACCTCGGCCCAATTTCATCTGTTCATAGAGCTGCTTAAAGCACAAAAAGTAGCTAAGCACAACAAAAGTATCAGAATAAGGTTACCAGCCAAACTACCATATCACATGTACAATTTATGACTGGTATGCTGCTCATTTCTGCTTAGCAGACAACTTTTAAGCAATATTTTCTGCTTAAGCAGCTCTATGAAATTCGCCCCTACAATGACTAGTTGCATGGAGGCGATTGCAACACCCCCCCCCCCCCCACCATGAAGTATGTAACAGATACACTGCATTTAATATCATAAACCAGTCATAAACAAATTATTATTTTAGACTGAAATGAACTTAAGGACCTCGTTCACTGGTGGGCTAAATTTTTATAACGTACCTGCTGTGGTGGTCTTTTTCTTCTGTCATTTCCTCCGAGTGAGCCATATCTGTGTGGGTGGAAAAAGAAGTTTAAAGATAATACTAAAATCTGCTCCGTGTACGAGAGATTTAAATTCAAACTTTTAAAATATTTCTTTAAAAAAAAAGGTGAAAAAAGAACATCCAAACAAAAAACACACAGTATTTTGGTTAATGTTTTGCATGAGTTTATTAATCAAACATTCTGGGTGAATTTCTTTTATGGGAATGTTGGGTAGGCAAAAAAAAATAAAAAATAAAAATTCACAATTATTTTCTGGCATTCGTCAATGGAAACTGCATTTTGTCTGCTCATTGTCTTTGATACGACCAAGTCTGGAAGTGGCTTGTAGGTGTGTGTGTGGGGGGGGGGGGGAGGGGGGGGGGAGAGTCTTCTTTCACTGTTTGAAGGCCAGTTTAAAAAGGTTCAACAAAAGATGGCACTAATAAAATTCCTTCCGCTATTGAATTATAGAATGTAATATCAGAGGTGCAACACTTCCGCCCACCTTGAAAAGACGAGGATCGTACAAAAAATTCCACCTTGTACATACGAGGAACTTAAGTGTAGGTATTGTGCAGAAAATGTAGGCCTAGATAGTTTTTACTTCAAATTGCTCTCCCCACTTCAGACATGCAGAGAGAAAGTCGGCCTCATGAGCAAGAAATATATACGACAATTTTAAAAGGGCAAGGTCATTTGTTTCCCCCAGCTGAAGTTAAAACCGAAGAAACATCCAGGACAAGCGAGGCTTGAATTTCAAGAAAATGCTAAGACACCAGAAATAATTTTACAAGATTACAAATATTTCTTTCTTTATCCATGATTTTGTTGTTAAATTTGCATCAGGGATACTACTTTTTAAAGAATATTATTCAAAGAAAAAAAACAATTTCCCCACAAAAAAATTATGAATTTCTATCCGAAAGCCTACTTTTTATAGTACTTAGTTATAAAGATGGTAAATTTCTTTTCACATCGAGAGAAAAATGTCGGACCTCGGAGGTTGGATTTGGCATGTTTTCCAATTTTTAAGTAAATAATTAAATTGGTTATTAACAAAAAACAATTAGTAATATCAGTCATGAGCAATACGAAATGCTAAAATATGGGGTTTTTCTTATGACTAGATACATATACTTACATCACTATCTAATTGATAATAAAATACATGTTATAACTCAAAATACTTTCCTTTCACTTCACCTTTTTGGTCTGGGGAATTTTACTGAATTATTAAACATTAGTTAATAATTTCAAACGTTGCTACTTTAGCCTGAGTTTCAACTATAGCAATAAAGCAACACAGAGTCTATGGCTTTTGAGAAAAAGTCTGCACATGCCATTTTGGTTGGCAAGTAGCGCACCTTGTTGAGCATGTTGAGCTGTCGTTAAAGTGTTATGGCTCTCTTCCAACATTGGTCTTATCATAGTCGCCATTATAAAACTGATGTTTTAAAGACTATAAGAAAGCCAAAAGCAAAACACTAACAGTAACACTTAAGCCTGGTTCATTCTTCCTGCGAATGCAAATACAAAGCGAATTTTGACGTCACAGCTCTATTTTTGCTGCGAATGTTTCGGGGGAGGTGAAAACATCTCGACTCTTCCGAGTTGTTCATTGTGAATTTGTGATGTCAAAATTTGTATCGCATTTACATTTGCAGGAAGTATGAACTGCGCTTTAGTTGTGACTAAGTAACACTACATCCGAACATGCTTGCTAACATCGACTAGCCCACTTTACTTTGTTCAAGCATGGAGCATGGAGGAAGGAAAATAGTTCCTTCCTCCATGCATGGAGGTAGCAGCAATCTAAATTCCTGTTCTTTACTTTCTTAAAAAAAGGACACAATAAACATGGCAAGTTATTGCACTTTTCAAAACATTTTAGAAACCATGGGGGGGGGGACATTGCTAAAACCATGGTGGTAGAATGAAACACACAGGAACTGGTCACTCACTTTAAATCCACAAATCTCCCCGGACCGCTGAAAACATAAACTTTGTTGTCCTCCAATAAATCCAACGACTTGACCGAGTGGCCTTGGATTGGGGTGTACAATTTGCGTATTGCACCAAAAGCCGGCTTCTCTCTCGTCGTGAGATGGTCCAGGAAAGCATCCATAGTCCTGGTTTGTTTGAAGTTGACAATAACTCTCTTCGGAGAGTAGAACTTGTCTCCATTTTTGTACAGCTGTACGTGACGGGCAGGAGGGGCCAGGCTGGTCGCGACTGTGGCCATCTTGCGGTGGTGGGGCCGCACTTTTCCTCCCAATTCTTTGCCCTCGACGGTGGCACTTTCTTTCGCAGCGATTTTGAAGACAACGATTCACAAAAAACACCTGTTAATGTTGTCCGGTTAAACTTGATCAAATTAGCTTTCTCTGGTCGGGTGGTGCGATCTATCAACAGTCACATTATTTGTTAATTATTAGTGTAAACCATGGCGGTAGATCCAAGCTCCCGAATAGACACAAGTTATTATCGCGGTTAATCTCAATGTAAATTCAATAACGTTTTGTGCGTGTTCTATCTGTATGGACGCGTGTACATTCGTATTACACAGTGTGTTAATGTACGTGTGTAGATAACCATCCATTCATACACGGTGGACTTGTTTACACGAGGGCGCTGTTGTTATTGTGTTATGTTGTCCTAGTTACAGTAATGAATTATTCATTACTGGCGTTCTACTTAACTTTTACTAGGGGGTCACGATGAAAGTGTCCTTTTGAAGTGGGCAACACTAGCTGAGCTGCACGTCACCTTTTGAAATTTGATCCAATCGGAGACATCGAAACATGAATTTGTAACTAATAAAGTTAGTACATTAGTAATTGTTTTATTTCCCATGTTAAGTATTTTGCATATTTCAACTTTGCAGATCGTGCAAATGACCGACAACTTAATCATCGCAAACCTATGACTATAGGCCCTAGGCCTAGTTGGACCATGGAGTTTGGACAAAGGACACCAACATTTGTAACAAAACTCCCTTTTTAGAAAAAGTTATCATTTGTTTCGGGGGGGGGGGGACAAAGATATTGTTGGCGATGTAGGCCTATTAAACAAGTTTGTTATCTTTTTCCTTTGGGGGTGGCAGGAGGGGCGGGGAGGGCCGGGAGGGGGGAGCTCCCGCCTACTTGGTGAAACCGTTGCTGGTTTGAAAACGAAAACCAGTTGTTGTGAACTTTTAAAAAGTTAGCCAAGAGCAGAGAATGATGACAACGAGAATCCCTGCCTTCTTGAACAGTGGGCGCCAAACTCTGCCACTGATGATCGGGCATGCATCCCAAAATGATTGTCTCGACGGAGTTCTGTATTAATCGTTTATATGCTTTGGTATTTCAGTGATCGGCAAAACAATTAAATATCCGAGTCAGACCTTTTGCTCTTTCTAGACATCACGATCGATTCGTCATCATCTTCCCATAGGCCTACATTTGTTTGGCAGCAGTATAAGTCTAATAATAGAACACAATACAGGTAATAAAAATGAAATATATAAAGCTCTTGATGCGGTTTGCGCTCATCAGCTGCAGGCCTTGACCTACAACTGTCCATGGAATTAATTGTCCTCCATGCCGATTGTGCGAGATTATTGGTCCCCAAAACAGGGAATTATGAGCCCACGTTCTGCTGAGAGACAGAAAGCCCATAAAGATGAACGCGCACATCTTTATTAAAAATACATTAAAACGGAAAGCAAAGTAGAGCGTAGCCGAGTTGATGATATTCTGTTCAGTCAGCGTATAACTGTGGTGACATTTTCACAAATAAGCACCAAGATTCATCTTAAGATGAGTTGTCAGTATTTTTTCCACAGTGATTTGTATTGTAACATCACACTTTGCTTGGCAGTTAAGATTGATTTGCACTTAACTTCAATCTTAGCCCGCGGTACATAAAAATATAGGACGAGGACAGACCTTAACATTATGAAAGGCTGCTTCAGGAAAGTCATGGGCGTAACCAGACTAAGATCCGCAGTGCAATAAGGGGGATTTTCTTAAACTGCCTTCCACACATTCGATCCATTTCTTGGCAGGTCTGGCAACGGGCATTTCTTATAAAGAGGGGGTACTTGGGGGGGGGGGGGGGTCATCCTGTTATCCTGTTCATATGGCCAAAGTACCAGAGTCGTTTTTGTGCTTTCTTTCCAGCGATAGTTTCTTCCATTCCCAGAGTATTAGGCCTACTGTGCTGGATGCCGTTTAATTGGATACGTTATTTTTCAAACAAAACTTAGGCCTACGTCGAAATATTTTGAGTGTAAATCATGCGGCCATGGGCGTATAGGTACTCTTTTGATTGGGGGGGGGGGGGGGTGATTTGCCTCAAATGTAACACATACTGAAAGTACCTATTTCTAATACCGAGTATGTAATTGCCTTTTCTGTTTCCTCTTCTTGCAGTGCCCAAACTGTCCCCCACTGTTGTGCCCGAAGTTGGGATGGCAGTTGCCCCTCCCCCTATGATGTTAATGGTTTCAGGCACCTAATAAAGAATCCTTCGGCGAATAGATTTTCAGTGAACTGGGGGTACTCCTGTTTCTCAAGGAGGTCCCGTGTGGTCTCTTCTCGGGCATCCGGGGTTTTTTCCCCTTTCTTTTTCTATTGAGAGCAGTTGGCGGAGGTTGAAACTTTGGCCACTTCAAGCTCAGCGGGATATTGTGGCAGCTATTCATATTTGTTAAATACTTTAATACCTTGATTTGTTTTCCCTGCAAACAAACAAAAAGCTCACCTTGGCGTGGACACCTGGCTGGACAGGGTGGCTTTGGTGGTGTGTGTGGTCGGTAGGGCGGGTACGGTCAATAAAAAAATGCGTTGAAACTGCGGAATTTGACAACGGGGATCCGGGTGTTCTACGCGCCGGACAGTCCTCGCTCGCTTTCGTGTACTATACCAAAAGGGAAGTCCAAACAATGGGAGACCAAAAGAAGTCCTCAATTTACTGATGTGCTCGTACGAACGCAAGTCAACTTGTGGGTACTTTACACAATGAAACAATGCTACCCCACAATAGTTTCTTTGTTTTAGGGATCTCTTCAGAAGACGAAATAATATAGAACAACAATGGAAGTATAATTATTATTATTATGAAGGCTCTCCACGGATTATAAAGTTCATGTCAAGTTACCAATACTCCACGTTTCCTTGTCAACAAATTGAATAATAAGTAGCAGTGAAGATCACAACAATATTTACAGCCTCTTTGAGCGCATGACAAGCTCATCATTTTCCTTGATTACACCAAAACTTGATCCCCAAGCACCGTCCCCTTCGCCGACGAAAAGCCGAAAGTAGGGTACAATTAGACTGTTCAAGGAACAAAAGGAGGCATGCATTTTTTTTCTAGGGGGGGGGGGGCATTTCTGGCTTATTAAAACTAAATTTTCCGTTTGTATTTTTCAGTCTTATACAAGCTTCTTTTCAGTGAGCGCTCTTGTTACGCCATTTACTCTTTGTAAAAAAAGAAGAAGATAATCTGACGTGAGTGTAAACAAGTTACATCGTCTGCGTGTAAATGGACAAATAATTGTTAAAACATTGAAGTTGTCACATTTAAGCTTATAAAATCTATACAGTTTACTCTGGTAATAATCTCAAAGGCCACATTTCAAATAATGGGGGGGGGGGGGGTGTCCCCGTAACACCCCCCCCCCCCGTTACGGGGACGCCACTGCATGCAAGGCCTAATTATACCAATCCTGTGTTTGTAACATGTAATTGTCTACAGACCTTCCACATTGTCTACAGATTCCTACCTCCATGCTCCGACATACCATGTTTATAAATTAAACACAGAGCCTGGACTTCATGAACGCGTGGTTTGTACACAGCCCAATGAATGAACACATGAAATCGTACTTTCTAATGGAAATTGAACAATTTTTTTCACGTGTAAAGAGGGGCTATACAATAATAATGGTCGTAATAATATTATAATACGAAAGCAGGCAGTTTTTGCTCTTTATTTAAAATTACATTACAATATTATATAAACAAGAACCGTCATCAAGAACAATGCAAAATTTACAAATATTCTTGTATATATCAATCAATCAACAAAAACAGCGCTCCTTGGTATACGTGCATTTACAACAGCATTTAACATTATAAAATTGAGAACTATAAAAATACATATGGACAAAAATTCTTAAAGAGGGGCACCAATGTCAAATTCAGTTTTGTGATGCACTTATATAATACTTAAATATATATTGTTTTATGAAAGTGAGCACAAAAATTACGAGATTCTCTATAAACCTCACGTTAAAAGTGATGTAAAATGCCAACTTTATTTGACACTATCTTTCAGAATGCAAATTGAATAGACTGTGCAAGTCTCGCGCGTATTCGAACATTGGGATCCGTTAAAGCGCGTGAGTTTGTTTATTTCACGCGTTAAAGCAATGTACGTGGGACCACAGTGGTCCCAAAAATGTTCGAATACGCGCGAGACTTGCACGGTCTATTATGACGTTATTGGATATACCAACAGAAAATAGTCTGTAGATTCAAGAGGCATTTTGGCGTCAGTCAAAAGCTTAAAGTCAAAGCCGTTTGATTGAATATCACCAAAATTCATGAATGAACTACAAAAGTTCCTGGATACGAAAATCTACAGACCTATTATTTAAAATGTGACGTCGTTGGATGCTGTCAAAATTTGCACTTGAACTTTTAAACTGTTGAACACTTTCATAAGGACTCTTATCGATTGGAAAATGAGTGCGTCACAAAACTTAATTCGAACCCTTGAGCTCCTCTTCAACCATAGTCCTATTGCTGCAGCTTGAAGTCTCCCGCCAATTTCCAACGAGCGAACAAATCGTCATTTTTTCCATTATTTCATAGGACTGACATTGACAAAGTTTGACAGATTTGTGTTGCCTTTTTGACGTAAAATAAACAACAAAATGAAAGTGGCAATACTAAGTCCCCCTCTCAGCGACCTCGCAGAATTATTTTCCTAAACGATTTTCAATGGCTTTTGAATCAAAAGGGCCTGCGACGCGTGAAATAACGATTGCTGATGAAGTTAATGGCGTGTGGGACTACGATTGATTACTCTCGATGGAACCTCGACATTTCTGGGGGAAATTAAAATATATATATTTATAACCTTGGTTCGTTAAAAGGCACACATGCATCAATTACTTGTTATATTGTGTCTCTAATGATGTTTCCACATATTTCATTTTCTCTGCGTCGCTCTTGTCTGGAGGGGCGTGACCAAGGGCTACGATTATAATGGCTTGCTCCAGTTGGGCAATCTCAATAATATCGATTTTCAATAAGAGAAAAGCAATATGGATGGCTCCACCAGATGTATAGTGCAACTCCAGCATGACTAAAAGAGTAAAATGTTATTGACTACAAGGGCTGACCTACATGTACACATAATCTTTTATGGATTTGTCTGCTATTTTGTTAAATAGAGATTTTGCTAATGGGGTGGAAAAAAATCGGAAATCAGAGTTAAGTAGGAAAAACATCATGCCTGCTCTATTATTGGCCCTAAAATGGGGCCACGCCAAACTGACTCTTGAAAGAAAAGTAGGGAAATTGTATGGAGTACAGGGGTTTACATAATAGTAAGCTTTAAGGTACGCTCAACATTGGTATAGATTGAAAATTATAGATGTTCACAGATTTGCACATAGCTACAAGGTGCAAAGATAGCCACGGTGGAAAACTTCCCTTCAGCCATTTTTGTTTGAAATGCTGTAACTTTAGAGTAATTTGTGAAACAATACGTTTTTATCTCGTGTGTCCATCGAAAACAGTGAAAACACACGGCAGTTCAATTCATTTCCCGTGACTCCAACGACCGATTGAGCTGAAACTTTCCCAGGTTCGTTATGTCGTGTAATGTTTGGCTACAGAGAGAGAGTGTGGGTACAGGTCTTTGACAATGGGAGACTTTGAAACGCTAGGTGGCAGCAGACTTACCAGGTAAATTTCCACCGCTTACGTAGTTCTGAGCATGCGCACATTACCGAGAACATGGATTTACCTGGTTAGTCTGCTGCCACCTAGCGTCCCAGAAGCCCCCATTAACAAACCCAGAGTGCTTTAAAGACGTTTTCTGAGACCTAAAAATAATAATAATCGGAAATAAGATTTAAGTAGAAAGACTATCCAGCCTAAGAATCGTTGCTTCCACTCAAACTACATACACAGCAGTGCACCAACAAATTCAAGTAATTCTCAAAAAGCATCATTCATGAGCTTTAGTTTAAATCAATCTTTTGAAAAATGTGATCAAAACTTCTTTAATGGATGATGGTATGAAAGACCCCTAAATTATGTGTAAGATTGTTTGCATTATTATTATTATTTTTTTTTTTTTTTGGGGGGGGGCGGAGATATGGTGGATATTACAGGAGTGCACTGTTTGATTTGGGTGTATACAGACAAAGTGACCCAAACCTAACAGTATCATAGAATTGTGTCCACTTTACCTCAAAATGGCTCATTACGGCCTACTTTGTGGTGGGAAATTCAAAGACTTCAATATGCATAATTTCCCTCAAAGTTTGCGCATGAAAACTGCGACAATATTATTTACAGTCACTCATCAATACCATTCCCATGGGATACAGACAAACTTTTTGAAAGTTACATTAATAACAGTTTGTTTGGGTGTTATATTATACACATTTTTAATAACGTTGCATGTTATTCAATTTCAATTACAAATAAAATGAATACAACAATTTATTTTAATTTTTCTAATAGTTTATACATAAATTAAATGATTCCAACAGGAATTATGTACAACGCCAAAGATGAAGGAGAAGACAGAAAAACAAAACAGAACAAATAAATAAATTAATTGTTAAATTCACAAAAAATCTTCAGCAATTGGAAACAAATCACAAGCTTCCGCATTCTGGTAATGGTAACATCCACTGCTTGCCAGAGCCTGAACTATTCTGGTGTCGTGGTTGAGCGGTCTACTGCAATCGGACTCAAGTTCCGATGGTTGAATCATTAGAGTGTGGGTTCGAATCCCGGTCATGACACTTGTGTCCTTGAGCGAGGCACTTTACCATAATTGCTTCTCTTAACCCAGGTGTATAAATGGGATTCTGAGGAGGCTGAGACAGTATTGTGTTGGATCAACCCCTTGGCCCTACTCTAAGCAGCTTGGGGTTGGTTGTAAACTCCCCAGGGAGTTGAGAAAGTTAGAGGAATGGTCTAAAAGTATGCCAGGGCCCAATTTCATAGAGCTGCTTAAGCACAACAAGTAGTTAAGCACAACGAAATTATGCTTACCAGAATAAGGTACCAGCCAAACTGCCATATCACATGTACAATTTATAGATGGCATCCTGCTCATTTCTGCTAAGCAAAAACATTTTAAGCAATATTGTCTGCTTAAGCAGCTCTATGAAATTGAGCCCTGATGAACCGGGATAAAAATGTTGTAAAGCGCCATGATCTAGCTGCCAGGATATGTGTGCTATGTAAGAATCAATTATTATTATTTTAACTTGTCGGCAAAATTTCACATACACAGCCAAGGTTAATTTTTGAAAGGAGTTTTCAACATCACCACAGTGATTTGTATTTGTGGCACCATGGTTTACCTACTGAAATAGATTCATTGTGGGTTGAACCATCTTGAGATAAATCTCTCAGCTCTGTGGGAGGTGGGGACAATTGGAATACACTTACAGCAGGTCAATGCAATTCACAAAGTGGATTAAGGCAACCGTACACAAAGGGTCCTTTGACTCCTTTCTCTACTAGGCAACCTGGGGATGGTTGGATCCTTTCTCTATGGTTGGATAGATGGAGAGGCTTGCCCTTGGCTATTTTTTTTCTCCTTCTTCAAAATACATTAGAGAAGCTCAAATGAGAGGTTGTCTCTAACCACATCATTCAAATCTATAGAACTCACAAATGGGTTAATATATACCTTTATCATGCTGCCACCATCTTGGTCATGCTCACTGTATCCAACAACAGTAATGGATGCTAATATTCATTGTGCACAAAGGAACCAGACTATTTCTCTTCTTCCAGCCTCGGTTTGGTTACATTGATTTGAATGGGAGAAACTCAAGATGGCCGCACCACGATAAAGGTCTATTACAACTATTAAACATCTCTAAGATGTCAAAACTTAACTCTATACAGCAGATCACATGTATTGGTATTTTCATACTGCCAGAAAGTTTGAGGAATCACTTGTGGTAGAATGCCCTGTTCGGTCACGAGTGACTCCTCAGGCTACACCCAGCACTTTGTTACACGGTGAGGAGTAAGCTTTTGCTATAGCTACATAAGAGACGACAAACACCCATACACAATTCCCAATGTGTCGCACAAGTATACAAGTCTTTGGTGAGGCTGGAGGTTGCAATTGTGGCGTGTTGTGGCCAAGCGGTTTAGTTCATCGGACCCAAGCTCCGGTGTTGTCAGCAGCAGAGTGTGGGTTCGAATCCAGGTAATGACACTTGTGTCCTTGAGCAAGGCACTTAACCATAATTGCTTCGTAAAAAGTTGGGAAGGTAGTGCACTCTGCTCTGCCAACCAGGCTCCTAGTGGATGATACCCTTGCCTCCTTACGGAGTGTGAAGGGGGGGGGGGGTAACCCTGTTTCAGCCCCAGGAGCAGGTGGCAATGTGCCCCTGGTGACAGTTGATCTGGGTCGACAGCCCAATTCAGTTTAAAGTGTAGCCCTCACCTTGAAGTGGCCGTCCGGCCTTGTGAGTTTGGCGGTATCTCATACAAAAAATAATAAAATAAAATCGTTTGCTCGATATGGGGCATGGTGTGTGCTTGGAATCTCAGAAATTCTTTACAGTATTTTTTTTTTTTTTTTTTTTGGGGGGGGGGTACTTCTGTACAAGAGGAAAATAGTGTGTTAAAGGATTGGAACATTGGGAAGGGAGGGGGGGGATATCCTCTGCCCCATGTCGGCATGGTATACAAAGCAAAAGCTTGCCCCGAACCATGTGAAATAGCAACACTGTATTTAGTCTGAGGAATTCAAACTGAGCATATTCACTTGTGACCAAACAAGGCATTGTACCAGACATCATTCAAATCAGAGTCTCAAATGGCTTACTGCCCCCAGGGACAACAAATATTATTTAGGTTTTTTTTTTACCCTGCACCAAAGTGTGGTAAGCACTGTATACTTAGCAGCTTTCACCCCAACAGGTTAATAAATGTAATAATAGTTGCATCTTAGACACAGAATATCCCTTTTTTAGAGATGGTTACAAAAAATATCTGTTCATGTGGTGAACATTTAGTCTTCATCTGTCATTATTGCATATAATCAAGAAATGTTGACATCTAAGTCTATGAATGCCAGGAATAGGGGAATAAAGCTCTGAAAAAAGCAAAATGGGAGTTGTTTTTGATGCATTCATGTTCACAAGATAATTATCATAACAAGCAAACATTGCCATGAGGAAATAAGTTTTTAAAAATATCAATGAATGTGTTTACAGCTCATTTTGCAGTATTTCATTTGTTTTTATAAAGTACTCATACAGTTGTACTTGGAGATCCAAGTACTTGGTGCTCGGCTGTTGGGCTCGGTAGGATTTGAAACTTTGCATGGTGGAAGTATTAGAGAGGTTTGCGGTAACACCAAGTGAAAATCTCTTTTGAGTAGTGTAGGTTCTGAAACCGGAGTCATCAACCACCGGTTCTTTTCAGAACCAACACTACTCAAAAGAGATTTTCACTTGGTGTTACCGCAAGCCTCACTTAGAGACTCAGATATAAAAATACTTGGTACTCGGCCACCCTTATACCAGTTTTTGATACTACACTTGATACTTCTTGAAAAGTACTTGACTACAACACCCTGTATTATTTGTGAAAGCATAAGTAAACCATGACTTGATGCAGCGCTTTTGGTTATCCACGTTGATCCGGCAATGGCAAGAAGTGTTGAAGTTTGTCCAGATAAGCTCACTTCTATCGTTTGAGAAGCCTTCACGTGATACGCAACAACAAAAACGAAACAAAACAATTTGAAATTTCGGGGGAAATTTTGAAATAAAGTTGGAACACGATGTGATAAAATCTAATCTGCTGTGCAGAATTGTTCTTAAAAAGTCGACTGATATGCATTGTCTTTGCATTTACTTTGCAACATTTCTTTATGTGAAAAAATACAACTGGCTGTTACAAACTGCTCACCAACCCAAATGACACATGATATAAAAAATACAATTTGGTAAGGGCCTCAAGTTTCCATCCTCGCAGAGTCCAACTCAAAGGCTAAAGACATTTCTTTACGACAGAGAAGTATAAATGGTCCCCGTTAGTAAAAACCTTCTGATTGAACTATATTATTATCCTGTTTGTAAGTGTGACGTAATTGCACTGTAAGCCACGCCCACTATGCGGAAACTGGCCCCACACAGCAGATGCATTGAGCTAGTTTATCTTTGATGACTTATCCAAAAGAAAAGTTTAAAAGCCGAGCTTGGCGTTTAAATACATTCTCAAAGACATGTTGGCCCAATTTCATATAGCCTGTAAGCACAGGAAAATCTTGCTTAGCAGAAACAGGTTGCCAACCAACATTCCATAAAGTTTACATTGTTGCCGCTGGTACCCCTCTCATTTCTTGCTAAGTAAAGAAATTTGCTAGGCAGAATCGTCTGCTTGACAGCTTTATGAAATTGTGCCACAGTCTCCTCAGAATTATAAGTTTCTGTCATAATGATTTAGGACAATGAATGAGTGATTTTGGGGTAAAATTGGATTTAAACGTATGCCAGCATTATTGGAGTCTGAAGTAGTGAAAACTTAGGGCACGCAGCGGATACAGGCGCCTGTGATGCATCATCTTACCAACAGGATAAGTGCTACCTTTTTCATGCCCGGTGCACAAGATTACATCACCAATGATACCGGTATTTAGTTAATCAAAGCTCACACCTATACGGTATGAATATAATTATACTGACCCACATGGGCAAGTTAACTTTGGCAAACCCCAAAATATCATTACATAACATTGCACAGCAAACAATATTTGTGTTTATTATCCGAAACGCTCACCTGGAATATGACGGGGGCCCAATTTCATAGAGCTGCTCAGGAACTTTTGCTTGCTGGAACAAGGTTACCAGTCAAATTACCATTTCATGGCTACAGTCTGTAACTGGTTTCTTGCAACTATTTGCTTAGCAGAAAATTATTAAGCAAAATTTTCTGGTCATACAGCTCAATGAAATTGGGCCAAGGTGTCCGATATGTGTGCGAGAAATAAAACGGGCAGCTAGCAGCTGTCCCGTGTAGGTCAGCTAGTTCCCGCCCTCCCTTTTTTGCCAATGGCCCGTGCTCTTTAGCATCACCTCAACCCTCAGACCCCTAGTCTCGGTGCAAGATGCTCTTAGGTGGAATACCGTCCATATGTAACATGCAAAACAGCATTGACAACTCCACCTGTACAGAGTGTTTGGATCAGCGCCCTCTAGTGTTTGCTCATGACAGTTCAGTTCAGTGACAACACACAATATGGGCCACTTTGGAAACCACAGTTTGAGCTTAGGCCTGAAGAATGGATGCGCTATCATGATACCACGGTAGTATCATGGGAGGATTACAAGCGAAGTGGTCACGACTCCGTTATAAACCACAGTGGCTAGGCAAATCGGTTGTCACATGTTGCCAATTGCATTGTTTGTGGGGGTTACACACCTTTGTTCCAACACCCCTATGTCCCAACCACCCTATGTTCCGACACCCAAACATTTTCTGACAATGCATTTTTCTCATTCTAACACTAACCCTAACCCTAATATGTAGATCACGAGTGGTTATTTAAACACAGGGTTGTTGGAACATAGAGTACTCCCCATTTATGGAACCCATTTTTTCTGTGAAAATACTGGCATTCCTTTTTAAAGGAATGGCAGAATTTTCACACAATAAAACCCCTGACATGAATGATAAGTAAGAACTTACTGCATATTTTCGCTGATTTCATTGCTTTAATGTGGACAGAGAAAAGTAACTTGTTAGATTTGAGTAACAATAAAAAATTTAGGTTTTTTAATTTTTTTTTTTACAGCAGTTAAAAGTGCTACCTTGTTTTTTCCCCCAGTGCAAATCTGTAGTGCAGTGCATGACAGTATACATTGTAGTTTATTGTATCAAATAGAGACTCTACACCACAAAATGGCTTATATGAACTACAAAGTAATCATAAAAAAAAATAATAATAAAAACTCAACCCCCCCAAAAAACTCCTATTTTCACCGACAAATATATCAGACATTTGTCTGCAAATGCTTTTATCTGAAAAAGTAGAATTGCTTCGTACTATGTTAATACATGAAAATAGAATGTTTCTACCATTTTTTTTAGCACACCTCGTGAAGTTATTGTACATTTTGCATAGTGCATTCCGACCACTATTAAAAAAGCGTAAACTTTGATACAATGGTCCAAAATGGAGGTTTTTGGTTCAGTAGAGACAACAAACACTAATCACATTTATGACCACATCAACAAACTTTCAAAGATACGGACATATGAACAAACGGTTAACAAGAACCCACAATAAACGGTATTTAAAGCGATCTCTCTTAATAGAGGTCCGCTTGCCACATGCCAGTTAAAACACCCGAGGACCAGTCAAAATTCTCTCCAAGCGGTCTGACTGGCTAGCTCAGTGTTGAGAAGCATCCCTATTCAATATGAAGTATGGACTTGAGAAAAAGCTGACGGAGTAGTAAAGTGACAAGCTTACTGGTCCTATTGGCCAGTCACTAGAAAGTTAATGGCAACCCTGATTTACAGACAAATAGGAAGGAGCTAACAGCATTGCACTGTAAAGTAATGCTTCAGGAACACTAAATACATTTTTTAAGGGGGGGGGTCTTACAACCCCGCGGAAAAAGCAACATGTTTTGGGGAATGTTTTTGTGCTTCTTGGAGTCTTGTGCTTCTTGGATACTGCCTGAATCTGGTTGCCCGTAAAATTCCCCCATGTGACACGGTCCTTTAAAAAAAAATGAACCTCCTTATTGTGAAAGTGCAGAGGACACCTAACACCACAAATCACCACAAATACAATACATTTTCCAAGTCAACATGTTTCTCTGACATTTAGAGACCACTAGACCTTTACACCAAAAAAAAATCCAACCCAAAGTTATTGAAAAGTTACCCAGGAAGTTTCTCTTGTGGTTAATCCCAATTGACAGCCACAAATGAAATGGCAAGTGATCCAACAATTACTATTATATTTCCCATCCACTTAAAAGGGACCAGGCAGAATTTTAGGTGTCCTCCCCCCCTATTTACAAAATAAATATGTCTGCTAATAAAATTTATTACACCTGTAAATATTTTAAAATGGGTACAAACATATGACATCGGCTGCTCCACAACTCAGCTTAAGTAATTATCAAAATTGCACACACACAAAAAAGGAAAAAAAGAGGGAACAAAACTGAGGTTGTGTCCACTATCCAGCTATGAGCTGGACCCAATTTCATGGCTCTGCTTACCATGGAACTATGCGCTTACGTCCCATAGGATTATGTGTTTTACAGGGCTCAGTAAGCGCAGAATTACGCGGTAAGATAACGTCTGAATATGCATTATTTTTTTCGAGCTGAGATATGATGGACGCTTGCTTACATTTCCGGACAATTTCGGAAAATCCTCTGTTGACATATATTTACGCCCAGACATTCCGTTGTTTAGCGTGCACGGGCATGCACTCACTATGCTATGCCTTGTTTCATCCGTACTCAAGAGGGACAAAGGGTAATGGAATTCATGCTGGAAATCTCTCTTTTTTTCATGCTTGAGATTTTTTTCAGGGGTTTATTGTGTAATCCCGATTCCATTCCTTCGTCCTTTTGTCGTACAAACAAGGGTTACGAGTGCTTCTAGCACACCATAGCCAATTATGAGCAGTGGCTTATGACCAAGGTTTGGTCGATTCACAGTGAAGACATTCCATATTCTCTCGGAACAGGTAAACATATCCCGGTGCATTTTATAAGAACATTCGTTGTTACTTTGGTTAGTCAGCGTTTCATTGTCACAACGACATTCTCATAAACAAATTACTCTCAAAGTTTTGACAAATTCTGACGAATCATCAATACTACCCAGCGGCACAATTTTATAAAATAAAATGTCGTTGTGAAGTGGTTAATCCCTCCTCGTTAACATTCCTGCCTGCCAACCCCACTTACACCGTGGCATCATTAACAGCCTCCAGGTTCGACTCCCTCACAGCAGCAGGGATGTCGCTGCCCTCTTTTGGCGGCGGTTTGTACGTCAGGAGGGCCCCGAGGAAGGACAAGATGGAGCCCACCTTCATGCAGCCGGAGAGGATGAGGATGGAACGACTGAAGTCAAAGTTACTGTACAGCCAGCAGGAGCCCGAGCCGTCACAGCTGTACTCCCATAGGAGGCAAGTCTGATCAATGATCACACCGAAGATGACAGGACCAGGTACAGTTCCTTAGGAACAAAAAAAGAACAAAAAGATCACAAATATATATGATTCATTCGTAATCCTCGCTGCTATATATATTTAATAGAAGTTAAATTGCATCAGGGATTAAGAAGACTATTTGGTTTTATCCTTACGCCATTGTGTGTAAAGCACTGTATACTCAGTACTTTCCCGAGTCCTGTGAAAAATTGCCACAGGCATATTACTTGGGTGGGATTCGAACCCATGACCTGTAAAATGCCTATGGCTATTTTTTCAAAGGACTCCAGGAAAGTACAGATTTTAAAGTGCTTTACACACATCGGTTAATGGGTAAAACCATATATGATATACATGTAGTTTTGGAGATTTCTGCGAAATCCTCTGCCACACGTACAGGATTCAAAATAGCCTCTTATAGTCACCGGGCACACTCGGTAGACTAGCAAGTAACACAACCGCTCTAAAATGGCGGAGGGCTGTGGGTTCAAATTCAACCTGAGCATTTATCAAAACATAAATTAAGAACACAGACCTGACGTGGTTCAAATGTACTGCAAGTTACCATTAAGTATTCAAAAAATGAGTTGTTCATTGAGAAAAGAAGACACAAATACCGGATACAGCTTTGAAACTTTATTATTGAGTAGCAGAAAAAATTAATTGTTCATTTACTGCAGAAGACACAAACAGGGATGAGATTGAATGAATGTGAAAAATCCTCAACACATGGCTTCCTGGTCTGGGTTCCACCTTATTCTAGACCCAGAGCCTCCAAGATGTTACAAATCAGGAGGTTTACAGACTCTATGCATCACCAGAAATACACAACTGCAGGTTCGGACACAATGTGGACTATTTTTTTCCTCCCTATGGTGACTGCTTTACTTTCTCAAGAAAATTGTAAGATTTAAGAAGATTAACAAGGAAAATCTTGAATGAGGAGAAATCTTGACAAATCACATGGCTGCACAAAGACAATTATTGAAAGTATAAAACAGTAGATATCTAATCCAATAATAAAATGAAATAATTCTAAAAGTAACTTACCTAGAGTTCGATAGAATAGAGACTGCAATCCAAGAGCAAACGATCTCTGGGTATGAGGAACACACCTAAATGAAATATATTTAAAAAATCGGTTACAAAGGAAAGTTTTTTTGTCTTTCTGTATGTAAGCATACTTTGCCATGTATACTGTTGCCCTCAAATTTAATATAGGATTCCTATATTGATACATATAAGACGCTTCGCGGCTAACCTTCGCACGTACTTATAGATTTTACATTGAATACCGCAAGTATTTATTCCCTTGCGTGTTGTTAGCGCGTGCGTAAGCTTTCCCGCCAACATGTGTATGGCTATGTAAGCCGAACGTACTTCAGCCAACCGGTCTTAAACAGCTCAAGCTACGTCTTTATCAGCTGTTTAATGCCTTATTGTTTAATTAAATTACAAAATGTTCAAAAATTTGTAGTATTCATTGTGGAAATAAATTATGAATCGTATAAAAAATATCAAACTACAAGGATCTATGGGTGAAATATACACACAAATATAGAAATAATAGGATGCATTTTATTCATACATTATTGCAGAATATAATCACTCTTTGAAATCTGGGCTGTTCCATTTCACTCAGCTTTCCCTGTGCAATGGAACAGTCCAGATTTCACCCTCATGATTATATTCTGCCATATTGTACTCAACTGCATCTAATAGTTGTACAATATCTGACTCCCTCTCACCTCAGTGTTGCAGTAGTAGCTGGAACAACAGCTAGTATCGTGAAGAACTCCAACAGAAATAGAAGGGCCAGGAACAATGGCTGCCACGTGCATTTGCTCGTACACTTTCCGGAGATTGCGATTGGATCGTGGGGGCCGACACTCTCTGGGACCTCCACACAGCTGCAGTTGTAATACGACTGCAGGATAAGAGAAGGAAACCGTCATTGGAAATGGGTAATATTTGAAAATAGACAAGATGAATTCCCTATTCAGGGGACATTCAGAGTAATCGATGTTTAAAAATTTCAATCTTTGTTCAAGTTTGTTTTGACCCCACCCAACCCAAATTTAGATTTTTAATATTGATAGAATATTTAATAATATACACTACTATACACTGAAGAACAAAGTAACGCCTCAAATGCAGGCACGGAATTACACAGAGGCCACAGAGGCCATGGCCTCTGTTGCCATGGGCCCAATTTAATAAAAACCTGTAAGCACAAAAAATTGCTTAGCACAGAAAATTGCTAAGCATAGAAAACTATTGCTTAGCAATAACTGGTTACCAGCCAAAATTCCATTAAGTTTACATTGTTGTGACCGGTGCCCCACTCATTTTTTGCTTTGCATAGAAAATCGCTAAGCAGTATTTTCTCCTTAACAGCTTCATGAAATTAGGCCCAGGTCTTGGCCTTGGTGCCCCTTCAAAAGTTTCCCATAGACTTTAAGATTTTCCGATGCAAGTGCCCTCTGCAAAACAAAAATGGCCTTGCCCTCTCCATACCCTCTCAAAGATGAAATTCTAGGCCTGCAAATGAAGCAGATATTTCAGGTCAACGCTCTCCCAGCTCAGGAGTTTTCAATGGCTTTTCCTGGCTTCTAGGATGCAACATTGTAGTTGAGGAGATTTTGTTTTCAAGTCCCGCTCTAGACAAATGTTCTTTGTTCAACCCAACATTTCTTTGTTCACTGATAAATCCTCAAAGGAAAAAACCAGCTCAATGCATTTCCTATGAATTCTGGTTGTCGTTGGAACCAGTTTATGTGAAGTAGATGTGGCTTAACAGTGGAATTATGTCGAACCATGAACAGAACTGTCACGGGTCGCTTCTGAATCTTTTCTGCGATGACTTTTCCTTTTTGCCTTTTTTTCCCTTGTGCTCTGTTCCAAAAGTGCCGATTTGCAACAACAAAATTTCTGTTCTGTGCCTCTTTGGAAAAAGTGCAGTTCAAGGCCTGGACAATGTGATAAACCTGCTTTGACACTCAACTTTGAGGAGTCAAGCACTTCAGAAGTCTTCAACGTGACCTACTTTGCACTTGTAGCTTCTCCTTGTACTGCGACCGAATTTCTTACATGTGCCTGAACCCGTCAATGAGTTTTCAGGATGGTTGGGGGTAGGGGCCAAGGGCTAAATTCGGAAATGTGTTTTCCGAAATAAGAAAAAGTGCATGTTTTGAAGCTCAGAACAGTACTGGTGCTTATCGAAACATTGAATTCTTGATCTGAAAAGGTAACTGGTACTTGTGCTAATCTTCCTTAAAAACCTGTGAAGTGCTACAGTAAGACCGTAAACAAATCTCAGTTAATTTGCTCGTTCTTTTTGCTTTACCCGAACAACAGGTTAACCCCTTAGGATTGACAGACATGGTTTATTACCCTTACAGCTACATAGACATGATACACCCAAATGGTCCATCCAGAAAAACAACACGTCTACAGGCCGTGCGCTAAAACCTTGCTCTATTGCTTTTGTACACAAGACGTGTTGCACAATGAAAGTCAGATCTAAACAAATAATTTAAACAGTCATGTTCATTTTGGTGTATTCCTCAGGTGTGGGCTCACTGTGTGCAATTTCTTTATCTACAATTTCAACAATTGAAGGTAAAGACAAAGTCTGTCGGTCTGTCCGTCTTAAGAGTGTTTTAAGCTGGTTTGCAAAGATTCTCTGAAATACAAGTTTTGTTTTACATGACTTTGTTGGAACCTCTGGCAAGGAATTGACATGTAGCTTTGAAAAAAACATAAAAAACCACATTCTAGAGGATGTATACACATTTTTCCAGGGTACAGCAGACTGCAGTTCCCATGGGCATCGAGCATTCTTCTAAAATTTATGGTTTGGCAGCGGCTCGTACATATATTTTCATCTCATCATTTTTATGTCTTTAAAGGCAAAGAGCAGGATTGGTAATTTTTATATCTGAAAGCTCACTTATTCATGCAGTTCATAACCCAACCAATCCTCCAGAAAAATACCACATGTTTCCATCTAAATTAATCATTAATAGTAATACTTGGTTCTTATACACATTCTGTACAATTTAGCAAACGTGTCCTAGTAGCTAGATCAAGTCAGAATAGCTTTACAACATTATTATCCTTGTCCATCAGGCATACTTAGACCGTTCCTCAAACTGTTATTCCCCCCTTAACACAAGATAACCATACCAAATGAGGTAAAACAATACTAAGTTGAACTTTGTGCCCCACAAATACCTCAAAAAGATGGGTATTTTAGGTTTAAAAAAAAAAAGCAGCGGACACTGAAAGAGTTAATTCCTACATATTTTCTCTATCCCTCCTCAAAAGATAATATAACTAACCTGGCAAAACTGAGGTAAAAAAACATTTGAAAAATGTAATTTGTGCCAGACATTTGCTCCTCATTCCTACAATTGTTCGATATCCCCCCCCCCCCGACACACACACACACACACACACAAACAAGATAACTAACCTGACAAAACTGTGATAAAAAATACAAAAATTAAAGTGTAATTTGTGCCACACAGTTTCTTTTCATTCCCACACATTTGATTAAACTTTCCACGAAGTACAAAATAAAAACCTTAGACTTGGGAGGTGAGTATGACACCAAGATTCAGTGAAGCAGGAATTAACTAATCAATTACACTTCAGATGTACAGTACGTGTAGTGTACGTAGCACATCGATTTCTGACTTATTGAACAATGCTGGTTAACAATGAGTAGGATCAATAATACGATTGGTGTATTGAAGATGCAAGAGAGAGAAGGCAAGGAGTTCCAGGTCATTTCCTGGAATGGTGCTTCTTACAAAAGAAACTATTACAGTCTACACTGCATGTCTTATCTCCACAGCTAGTGCAATTTGGGCAAAGTTCACACAAGGACTATTTGTCGACTAGAGGACCATTTCTCGACTAGAGGTCCATATTGCCTGATACCTGATTGATTTTTGTCAACGTAATGCTGATTTATAGGCAAAACTATAGAGAAAGGTACAATAACAGTCACATGTGAAAGTTTCAGCTGAATACAGTGTCTACTTGCTGAGAAAACAGCAAACAAAAATTCACGGCATTTTCATAAGAATGTTGAATCCATCCGTATTTGGCTAAGTGACAGCGGGTACCACCACATCTCTGGCCGTAGCATTCATGAATGGACACCAACCCTCAGAAATCTGAAAAAAATGCTTCACGCATGAATCGTTTCTCAGATTCAATTGTTTCGGGGTGAAAAATTATCCAAACCACATCACTTCGAAGGGAATACTTTCTCAAAATCGATTATACTTTCAACGGCTGCAGTGCTTCTCACCAGTTACACTTTTATGGTAATTAATTATTGGTGTATTTCCCAATCCATGACCCGACCTTTGAGGTTGCTACACCTACCTTACTGCCTAATGCATCATCATGTGTGACTTCACATCCCGCATGACACGGGGAGTAGTACATGATGTTATCAACTCCGCACACTGGCTCAAAGGTGTCGGCACAATGACAACCAGAGTTACAAACAGATGACAAGTTGGTTTGTTGATCGGCACTATATAAACTGAAAGTAACAAAACAACACAATGTTGTAGGATTAAAACAAAAATGTTTATGAGATACCCCAACTCACAAGGCCGGACGGCCACTTCAAGATGAGGGCTATACTTAACTGATTTGGGCTGTGGACCCAGATCATCTGTCACTAGGGGCACGTTGCCACCTACTCCTGGGGCTGAAGCAGGGTTACCCCCTTCACAGTCCGTAAGGATGTAGGCAAGGGTATCATCCACTAGGAGCCTGGTTGGCAGAGCAGAGTGCACTACCTTCCCAACTTTTTACGAAGCAATTGTGGTTAAGTGCCTTGCTCAAGGACACAAGAATCATTACCGGGATTCAAACCCACACTCTGCTGCTGACAACACCAGAGCTTGGGTCCGATGAACTAAACCGCTCGGCCATGACACACCACAACAAATTTGAAGCTTTATGATTAGACAAAACAGTCTAGAACATATGACAGTACACACAATAAAGGTTAACACTTTAAAATCCATCATGTTAACAGTTTTCCCAATGTTTGTAGTTGTACCTGAAACCACCCAAAAAGTGTTTCAATATGTGAATGGACATGCAGGCCTATATAATAAAAATAACAGATTCATTTGATGTTTTAAAAAGAAATATCTAATTCTAAACCCCGTAAAGAATGAACGAAAAAAGTTAACCCGCCTTTTTTGTCCATTTTAAAAATAAAATTCTAGAGAGCTAGAGAATATATATTTCTCATTAACTCAAATTATTTTTAGTATAAGCCTGCATGTGTCCATTCACATGTTGGAACACTTTTGGGTGGTTTCAGGTACTTCAAAATAAAGTTACAACCAATGGAAAAATTATTAACGTGACGGTAGATAAGGGTTACCATCAATTATGTGTTCTGTCACAGGGATCAATAACTTTAAAATGTATCCCTTTAATTTTATGCAAACTTCATATTGATATGATCAAATGTGGGTCACATAAAACTATCAGAAACGGCGCATTATGCAACCGATGCTGAAACACTTTTCTTTCAGGACCTATTCATATTTTCAATCTAAAACTTAAGTTACCAACGGCCGTAAAGTTTTAATGGACAGCGAGGTCGTTCTTGGTTATGACACCAAGAAAACCAAACCAAATGGAGAAACAGAACTTAAATAAACCAACTCACTTCTTGTCGTAGTCCACGGTGACTCCCGCGAAGTTTGGATTGGGGCAACTGATGAGGAAACTACCAATCATGAACAAGGAGACGACTAAGGATGCCAGACAGAACCTGATCATTCCTCGGAAATGCAGATTGAAATGCTTCACCACCCAGCCGCCTATCACTGACCCAAAGACTGCAGCCGGGATAACTGTCAGACCTTAAAAGAGAGTGGGTTGTAAGATGTGTCAGGTTTTATGAAAGGTAAAGAGTTGATTTAACCCTTTGAAGGCCACTTTATTTGACTGCAGTCATATCCCCTCTTCTTCACCATAGATAGGTTGCAATATGACGTAAATCGGCCATCTTTACGGGCAATTTGGAACACACAGTCATGCGTTTTGCGTGAGAACGGCGTGCAGCACGCGCACATTTCACAAAACTCGTTTAACGATTGGTTAGTAAAAAACGCGGCTGCATTAATAATTTGAGCCTGCAAGCCAAAATGCAATTTGCCCGTAAAGATGGCGTCTATTGGGAACTATCTATTGGTGACTTTAGTTGACCAAGCTTTACAAGCCTGAGCCTTTATCAAGCCTGAGCACAAAGGCCGCTCGTTACAAAGCTATAGTTTTGTCAATCTAGAACCAAACTTACCATCAATGGAAAGAGAAAGATCGGATCTTTTCAATGATGGCAAAAATGAAATAAGGTCGCTCTCATGCGATCCCTTCAAACTGGATTGGAATATCCGAAATGCCAAACAGGGGTGATGGCTGTATACTTCTTCCGAAAATAAGTTAAAGGCTCAAGGAGATTTTGAAAATCCTTACATCAGGAAAAAATCCTGAGAAATCACAAGCCTGCAAATTAGCAACTGTGATTTGTGAGGGTTTTGAAATGCGATTTCTCCGCCTTTGCTAAGCATTTCAAAGCTGTAAATTACAGCTTTATATTAGAAATTACAAATTGACAAATCTAGAAACGATAGCTGCAGTCAGGGCATACATAAGTTCAAGGCTGACTTCCCAACATTTCTGGTCACAACTTGAACTTTCAGGATAGGTGATTTTAATGTCACGGGGTGGGTTGTAACCGATACAAAAGAGCTGACAACATTTGCATACTTGCAGTCAGGGAGATGTTGTGCAACAATCAGGGAGATATTTAGAAAGACATTCAATGTAATAGGGAGAGTGTTTCCATAATCAGGGAGATTTTCAAATTTGTTCCTCAGAACATGGACAGATTGCCGATGGATTTTTTTCACAGAGCTCGGGAAAGCACTGAGTGTGTAAGTGCTTATTACACATTGGTGTTGGGGTAAAACTACATTAAATGGACAGATTGGTTTATTTACAGGGAACTTTCTGCAGAATCAGGGAGAGTTGGCAGCACTGAATACAGAAGGAAAAATAAAAAAAGTGTGCCGATTTTAATTGGGCTCTGACACTGCTTGGGTTACCAAACACCTTCTACCTTACCAACAACAATAGACGCCCATCCCGAGGACAAATTAAACTGTGACTCCAGGAACTTGGGAGCGAAGACGGCAAAGCCCGACAGGATAAACCACTCTGTGCAGGCGGAGGCCGAGATGAAGACGAATGGAAAGTTCTTGAGCAGAACCATGACGGCTCTCGGGAAATCCTTCAGGCTGTTCCCGAATCCCGTCCGTGCCGCAAATTCTTGGCCTCCGTGGCATTCTGAAATGCGGAGCTTGGCAAGCTTCTTCTGACCTAGTGTTGAGAGAAAGTTAGAGACCTTTAACTGAAGGCACATGTACAATGTGCAAGATACATGTGGGTTTGGTTTGAAGAGTGCATTTAGCACAACGTTCCAGTTTTCATAATCCACACTCAATACTGACTCAGGGCTTGAAATTTACACCAGAGCAAAATCGGGGGCGATATGTGGATTGGGTTTTCAGTCCCTACTTAGCTTGCATGGATTTTCCCTGAAATATTTCTCTGGGGTTTTTTCCTGCCATATCGAAAACTTAAATTTCCTTCTTTGTCTTTCTCCACGGAGTTCTTGGCTAGTACAGTGATTAAGTTTGCTTAACTGAAAGTCGTTGGCATCACAACCAGAATTAATAAATGAAATTAAATGAAACAATACAAACACCCAAAACAGCAACACTACGTGGACAAAGTGATGCTCAAAATACCTGTGACTGGGCACAACAAGTGTTAAGAGGCAAGGCAACGGCTTCAACTGCAGATGTATATAATGTAATTGTGTGATAATTTACACAGATGAGCGTTGTGCACGTGTCATCTGATAGCACCCTCTTTTGACTTAATAAGGTTCAGGTCATGTTTAATCACTTCTGACTGCGTTTATATCGTTTATGTTTAAACACAGCTGTGCGATCTCTTCTCGACCAATCAGAATGGATAAACTGTCCCAGGTATTTACGAATGTGCAACAAACAAACAACAACAGCAATAGTAACAACCTCAACAATGAACCCCCAAAACAACAACACTAAATTGACAAAGTGATGCTAAAAATATCCGTGACTGGGCACAACAAATAATCGAGGCACGGACCGCATTAACGCCAGATGTCTAAATGACCTTGTGTGATAATTTACGCCGATGAGCACTGTGCACGTGTCCACATTAGCAGCTTCTTGCACGCTTTCCGGCACAATACGACACACACACAGAAGGAACAAGAACCCCAAACCAAAACAAGACTAGTTCATAAAATCGTAATATCCAAATTAGGATGAGGGTGATGAAGACGAGCGAGGCACACGTCCATATATGGATGACCGCCGCCCATATATGGACATCATCAACAAACGCGTTCCCCGTTTGGGTAAGTGGCGTCATCCTCTGAAGTGAGTTTGGAAATCTGGGGGCCTGCCAGGCAAGGAAGTATTTTTTAAGAGGACTAAATTGAAGAAAAATACACATTTCCTTTGATAATAATAAGGCGCTTGGTCCCGAAACACAGCTACACAGTACACACATTGTACACTGTAGCTTGTTTGTACTGTGGGTCAAGCCTAATTCCCCTGAGACAACTACATCTGTAATGTACACACCTGTAAATGTTATCATTGCAGGGGGGGGGGGGGGTGTTATGGGAAACAAACAAAAAAACGGAAACAACAAAATGACAACCATATGAGAGCTCAGTGATATAATAATTGCCTATTACCAGATTCAATCCTCCAGAGGAATATTTCCATCTGAAACACTGTCAAAGCCTAATGTAGCCGGGAACCATACATTATTGTTAGTAAAGAATCATACACATTCAACACTCTATATACAAGGCCTGAAAAGTCCACCAATAGAGGGCTGGATGTAACAAACCTGTCAGTTTTACATGCAATCCGTATGTAATAGACCCTTCTCAGATGGCGTCACTATTTTATCCCTTGCCAGGCTGGGGTACACGTGCACGTCTCGCACACATTGAAGTGCACGATGCGCTACAAAAAGCAATGTTGGATGGCGCTATGCTTTTGTAACCTACATGTGCACAGTACTCCAGAATGACGGACCTTTCCGTATTGCTATAGAAACATGACCTCAGAGAGAGGGCTCTGTTGTTCCTGATGCAAGCCAAATTTCAGAAATTATGTCACATTCGTTGCAACTGCCATTACAAGTGTTCAGACACAGTTATCCGAAATGTTAGCACTTTGTTTTTTCTTTTTTTTAGCACATCTAGCGATTAGGGAATTGATCAGTGCTTTCAACCGCGCAAATGGTGCATCGGGGAGCCATGAAATCAGCAACAATCCCAGCTGAAACAACTCCGTGTATGCTTAAATACAACCTGTTGTAGGTAGGCCCGCCATTACACTAGGTGATGGCAGCAATATTGAAGGGTGATTTGTAAATATTTCCTTGAGTTGTGGGAAGTTGGAGTGAAATTTCCCATGAGGACTGTCTAAGATCTGAACTGAAGTGTAACATTATGTACGTGTATCAGATCCATCTCAATCAGGGAAACACTCAGAAATTCAAATTCTAGTTATTCAAACCCCTGCAGCGAGGGACCTACATGTACATGTACTTGATTGCAACACCCCTTTGGCACGTTGTCAGCAATAAGCTTTTTCAACATGGAAAGATTGGTTTATTTTCAGGGAACTTTTCTGCAGAACCAGGGAGAGTCGGCAGCTCCGTTAATAAAGGCAGTGTAGAGAAGACGTTTGAAGAAATGTCAGTTTTGGATGTGGGTTGTGGTTCAACCCCCCCCCCCCCCCAAATGGGTACAATACAATAACACAAACCAGCTTGTTGTTTTCGTCATGTAAGACTCATTTCCTTAGATGGACCCGGCTGAAATCCAGGGAGCCCAGAAACTCGTTCCCATCCAGGGACCGGCAATGAGGACTCCTCAATTCGCTGCATCCTGGCCCAAACATATAAGGAGTACTCTTCATTTCTTCCCTACACACTCAGGGTTGTTTGTGTTACATGTATGAGGGGCTCTGTCCCCTTCACTTAACCTGCAGGAACACAGTTTTGATCTGGCCGGAAATTCTGACAACACCCGGCGTGAGGCCATAACAGAAAAACATAACTGGGAGACAATTTAAAACTTCATAATACTGAGGGTAATTGATAGCCTGGAATTACACAGAGGGCAGCCATGGCCTCTCTGTTGCCCCTGGTCTTGGCCTTGGTGCCCCTTCAAAAAATTCCTGTAGACTTTAAGACTTTCCAATGGAAGTGACATGGCCTCTCTGTTACCCCTGGTCTTGGCCTTGGTGCCCCTTCAAAAGTTCTCCAAATTGACTTAATGATTGTCAGATTGGAAGTGCCTATAAAATGAAAATGGTCTTGCCCTCTCAAAGATGAAATTCCAGGCCTGCAGTTTGCCATCATACAGTGTCAAGCCGGCCATCTTTATGAGCAAATCGATCATACTTTGAACACACAACTTCTTGTTATGCGCAAATACTGGAGACACTTGTTGTAGACCTCTCTCGAGTACATTAGCACATCAGCACCATGCAAAGTTTAAAAACCTACTTCAGACATCCAAAGGTTAAGACACTAACTAGTCCCAGAGGAAGTTGGCAATCTTTGAAGAGGCCAGATGTCCCTGAAAACCATCAACAACAATCTGTGACCTCCTCCCTGGAGAGCCAGTGGGTTGATGCCCTGGGCCTGATGTTTTGGAAGGGGTGTCACGATCAGGGGTAAGGTGGGTGGAGCCTTCTCGAAGGATACTGGGGGGCACGAGTTACCGCGGTCCCGTCCGCGGAAACTAAGATTGTTTACATGTGTGGGTGCGTTGCTCAAGAGTGCGATCTGCACAACTTGCTCTAAATCTCAAAATGAACATCTTCTGCTGTAATGATCTGGTGGCCAATTTCATTGAGGTGCTTTAAAGCAGAAAGTGTTGCCCAACAAATTTCTGCTAAGTGCAATCTTGCAGGATACCAGTCACAAGTTGTAGATGAGAAACTGGTATTTTGGCTGGTAACCACATTCTGGTCACCAAAATTGTTTTGTTCTTAGCTACTTTTTGTGTTTAAGCATCTCTATGAAATTCAACCCAGGTCATCTTCTTTATCATGGAAAAAGACTGGACATTATCATTTTCTACTACTTTGTTTACTTGTGTCCAACACTGGTCAATACAGGGCAGCCTTTACTTCTAATAAAGTGGAGTTAATGTTCCTATCAAGGGTTTATAATGGTGTACCCTGCACAGATTTAGCTGGACTTGTGGACAAGTCGGTAAACGTTTGTCACAGTGATGCAACTCTCCCCCTGACTCTCGCAATACAGCTGCTGGGAGCCTGCTCTCGCGTGAGACCCCTAGCTCCTGACTACTACTGCCCCATTTAAATGGAGCTGTATTCGCGAGAGCAGTAATCTCGCGGGAGCCAGCAGTCTCGCGGGATTCGTGGAGAGAGTTGGTACGCTATCACCGCGACAAACATGCAACGACTTGTCCACAGCCGGTTCAGCTGGTGCTTATGTGTAAATATGGCTGCCCCTAATATTCAACTTTGTTATGGATTGACTTACTGTAAGCTGTGAATTCATACATGTACGTATGAAGTAGGCCTACTATTTAGTGGGAGTGGGGAGGGAGGCACTGATGGGGAGGGGGGTGAGTGAGATGTGAGGGGGGGGGGTGAGATGGTTGGTCTGAAGGGGAGATGGTTAGGAATAAGTACTTTTTTGAAGAAATTCAAATCCGCAGTAACAAAGCATGGAACCCTGGTGGGAAAGCAGCGAATGTACAGACAGATATTGACCGTACCATTCTAAGAGCATTCAGAGCATGAAGTCTTGATAACTCCACTGACTTCTTGCTGAAATTAGTAACAATTGCATCAGGACACCTCACACCTTGTACAATAGCAACTGACGGGTCAGTGCCCGCAGAATGTCTGTACTCCATCAGTCAAATGCCACAGCTAGTTACAGCAAGCACTTGGCAAGTTCAAAACAAATTATTTTATTGACAGATTGTTATTCATGCTAGGATGGAATACCCTGGATGGAATAATCTAGGCGACCATCCAAGTTTCTCAAAATGTTCACGATCATATAAAGTGTATGACATGGGGGGGGGGGATCGGACACACCACAAACGACTTTACAAGTTGTGTAAAATGTTGATGTTTAAATTAAGCATCAATTTTGAAAGACAAATGTTGATAAGTACTACTTTGGGGGAGGATGGGGGAAACTTGACAGTTAGTACTCCCTGTGAAAAAAAATTGAAAACTTTGGAATGGTCCTGAAGCACACTTCTCGATCAGAATACGTAAATGTTCGTCAACTGGTAAAAGGTGTCCTGTTAATTATTGTTGTCTTAAGTATTACTTTCCACTTGGACATACAAAAACAAACTTTGTTTGTCTGACTAAAGTCGTCTACTAAGTCTATGAAAGTGAGCATGGAGTGATTCAGTAGTGATAGTGATCCCTGATGTGAGTCTCGTATCATTACGGTAATCGTAAAGGAGTTTTTTCAAAGGCCCACAAAGCACTTTTAATGGAGCTAAACCCAAAGATAACACTCAAAGTATTTCACCTGACGTGATTTATCATGTTACACTTCCCAACAGATGGAAAAACTTTGATTTTTCTAAAGGTATTTTCATAATGCAGGGCCCAGGTGATCGCAAAAGAAGAAAAACGGAAAGAGTTCTTCAAGAGTTCTACAAGAGTTCTTCAACTTTCTACAGCACTGTTATTAACCAAATGACGACAGGATGCAAAGCTTTACCTTCCCAACGACTAGCCACTAGCAAGACAGGTAACCGGTAGTTCTTAATATGTTTTACAAGCTCACCAGGTTTTTCACCGGTCTATACTTTTAACTGTTCTTTCCTTTGTATTGGACTTGGGTAATTTGCAACAGGTTACATTGGAAAGCAATGAACTAACCAGCTGGACCACATCTGGACAGAATCTTGAGAGGGATGTTTAACCACACTGGCATGAGGTTAACAGACTACTGTTAAAGCGATCATACATCATGGGTTTTTTAACAGAGTCAATTCATTCCCAGCCTCTAGTTTTCAATAAACAAAGCAACCATTGGTTGCCAACCAACATTTGAAATTGTCATCAAATTAGGTGGTCTTGTTGTTTTGGTGAAAAACAACAGGAACAAAGGTAAGTTTTGTCAAAGATTTTTGTACATAGATGCATAGAATATGAGTGAATTGTTTTGTTAAACTATAAAAAGCATTTGAAGAAACAGAATTTCACAAGCGTAAAACTCAAATATGGTTGAGACCCAAATTGGTCCCGGTTTTGAATACGTGCGAGACTTGCACAGTCTAGTGCGGCAGTCAAAATAAGCAAGGATGATTTTAGGGTATTCCAAATGTTATTTGACAGCATTTCAGATGGATTTCTCTATAGGATTGATAGCAAACTTAATAACCAACCATTGAAACTCATCAATTTTACCGAACCTGAACTTAAAGTGAGAACACTGTAATCAGAAATTGACATCTTTGTTTTTCAATAATTATAATTCAGAGCGCTCTACAAAGAACACGGCGCCTCACAATCAACAACAAAATTAACCAAAAAGAAAAAGAAAAGAAAAGAAAAGAAGTAAATACACATTATTGTTTCATGGAGCTGCTTTTAAAGCACAAAGAGTAGCTAAGCACAACAGAATCATGCTACCAGAATAAGTTTACCAGCCATAGTACCATGCACAGATAATCTGTGACTGGTATCCTACTTATTTTTGCTTAGCAGAAAGTTGCTAGGCAAAATTCTCTGTTTCAGCAGCTCTGTGAAATTGGGCCCAGGGCCCAATTTCATGGCTCTGCTTACCCCCGAATTCCGTGCTTGCGATCACCATTCTCCGCTTAACATGCAAGGGCCGAATTTCTATGCTAGCTGTGTAAGCGAAGAATGCCTAGTAACGTGGAGTAAGCCTGCGTACAAACCAAAACTCTCTGCTAACCCGTGAAATACGCTTGACGTAAACAAAGAATTCCCTGCTTATCGTAAGCGCAGATTCTTTGCTTACAATAAGCAGAGCCATGAAACAGAGCCCAGATCAGAAGCTGAACACTGTAGTGATACATTGAGATCTTTGCAATCCGTACCTGGTAGGGCCTTTGGGAAGGCTAGGAATGGTAGAGTGATGGCCAACGCTAATGTGCCGCTAATGATGAAGCCAATCCACCAGGCACCAATCCACAGCGGGCTGTCTTGATCGATGCCAAGGCTGCATAGAAAGAAAAAAAACCGCACAAACAAAGTTATAACAAAGTTGACTAAAGTTGATGGATAGTACACTAGGTTCACTCATGGAGGCATTAAGAGTAAATTTCCTCCCTTGGGCTCGGTTCAGATAACTAGGTGAAATTTTCCTGGGCTGTTCGCACTGGACTTAAAAAATGGTAACGTTACCATTCGCTCGTTTAGTTTACCCCCCAAAAAAGTGCAAAGCGAGCACAGCTTCAGACTGTTAAGAATATATCTACAACCTTATCTATTAAATATACACAAGCTCCTTTTCTCGAAAAACAAAACAAAACAATGCTACTTTGTTGTAAACTACAAATTAGGAAAGAAAGATTTCTTAAGGAAGTCTTAACTATATATGAAAACCATGATGAGGCATTTTGTTTTTCAAAAGTGCCAGACTGCCAGTACCAACTTTAAAGTTTTTTTTAATTGGATATTTCCAGCTATCATCAAAAAGTGTTTAGTGTTTAGTGAAAAAGCAGTTAAATAATTTGAAGTAAGTATCCCATGTTTGTTCAACACTTTTTTCTGGATGTAGCAATTATAAACAAATGCATTATTTCACAAGTGAATTTCTGAAATTTACTGCAGAGTGGTGAAAACTTACACTTGTCAGAAATTTTTCGGAAGTGCTGTAATTTTTTCATACATATAAATTTCATGCCCCAAATTTTAACATACCATCCCATGTACTATCAGACAAACTGGCAAAAGCAGTTAAATAAGTATTATCATTTCAAACATATCAAAATGTTTGTCCAAATTACCCCTTTCTGGATAGAGCTATGAATAAAAATCAAAAAACATTATTCCACATGTGAATTCTTGGAATGTACTGCTGAGTGTTGTTTGCATTTCTCAGATACTTTCTGGAGGCGTTATAATTTTGTCACACATGATTTCATGCCCAAAATTCTTCATTAAAGAGACTATACCATGAACTATCAGAAAAACTTAACTACACTGGTGTGCTTGTGTACATCAATTTAAAAAATGCTGAAAATAAGTGGCAGCTCATGTTGGTCTACAGATGAACACCCCCCCCCCCCTCTAAAATTCCAGAATGTTGGATTCTTAGGATTTGCAGACACTCTGCTTCACCATAGATGGAAAATCTTAAGTGAAAATGTTGTTAGAATGATCTATTTCTGGTAATGAAACCAAGGATGCCTCATAAGTGAACTTAATCAATGTAGCTCACAAGGAACCATGTAGGCTAAATAACGGGTGCTTGCTATGTGAACCAGAAACATGCAGGTTAACTCAGCTACTCTTCCACAATAAGTGTTCTGGGTGCTTTTATGTGCACTACTATAAATCCTAGTACACTGGACCATGGCTTAATGTCTCATCCAAAGGACAAAGTCTTTATGGTAAAGTATGTTGCTAACGGACGACCGGGACCAGAAACCACACTCGGCTGATTAGAAACACCAGAGCTGGAGTCTGGTGCTCTTAACCGCTCGGCCACCAAACACCATGAATAGCTTTGCTTGGTGTTAAACAACTTCATGGGAGACAGCCCATAGTTTGATGACACTGCACCCTGACCTAATTCTTTTCTATCAACTATCCATGGTATTTGTATGCGTCCGATTATTGAAGAGCGGTAGAAATACTTCCATGGTAATAGACCCTTTCAGGGTAACAGGGATGTGATAGGCTGTTGAAAAAAAAAAAACCCCTGAACTGTGAGCGCAAAGCGTCAAAGCTTGCGAGGGCGAAAACTTGTGAGCTCGAAGCCTACTTACAAGCATTTATCTTTTGTTTTAAAAGCCCTCATCTGCACTCTGGGGCACTCTATTTGGTTTTATCTTTATGTTTTTTATGGTCTTATTTTAAAAAGAAAAAAAACAAACCCTTTTTTTTTGGGGGGGGGGGGGTAAATAAAATGGATTTCCGGTTAGAAAACAGAGAAATCACAGAGTAATAAACATGTAAGCAATTTTGAATCTGCCGCGTTCACCCTGCTGCAATCGTTATTTTGAACGGGCATTAACACAATTCATAACTTCACAGGCCCTTCTCATGCTCTGCGTCAAGTGCGATTATTAAGTTACAGAGGTCAAAATAAACAAAGCACCACGGTGCACAGGGCAGATTAAAAATGGCGCCATAATACTATGAAAGGTTCCATTATATAACACTGTGGTAAGACCCGTGCGCCCAGGACTTGTAATTTGGGTGTGCCAACCAGTCGTCAAGCACACAAATTTATTGTCTAGTAAATTTATGTTCTTTCTGTAAATACAAATTTTGTGTTAAAAGAAAACACCCTAACATAAGTTGTGGAAGTCAGAGAAAAAAGTGTTCAGATTGCGTGTTTTTTTTGGGGGGTGCAAAGTTTGGCAATCCCTTGGGCGGGGCCGCTAAACCGACCATAATAATAGTCTCTTCTTGAAATGTTCAGAACCACCACATCTCCCAAAAAGAGATCAAAACATGTATGGTTGTCCCGCTTAACAATAACCATTTTTTAAATGCTGTCAATTTGGGAAAACTGGACTCCATTCCAATCCACTGCTATTTGCCTGACAACACTTCGAAGTAATGGCACGACAACATACATGTGCTGTACACAATTCAAAACTGATCCAACAGCTCACACCAAGTAAGATTTGTGGCTATACTGCACAAATGGTACATGTTTTCTCCAGTATCAGACAGAACTGGGTTTGGGGGTCGGATATGATTTATTGCCACTAGTAGTAGCTTCTAAAAGAGATGCACACACATCTGTAGAATCCATCTATGGTGCCAATTAGGCCATAACACCATAAGGGGCTACAACAACAAAAGCAAAACCCAACAAACCTGACCCATAAAATTGGGTGTGTTTGCGTTGACAAAAGATTTCTACTGAGATATCGTTATTAAAAAAAATCTTTAATTTCTGGAGCCGATGGTTTCACAGGATGCATTACAAAGTAAATATTTACTTTTTTTTTGTTCAGTGTCATGACAATGCCAAGGTCTTTCAAGTAAACAACAGAACAGAATTACCAGTGAAGTGACAATTTCCCTTTGTTTGTCACAGCCGGAACTGCTAGAGTCTTTTGTCCTCTTTATCGCCCTTCCTTCACAACCCTGGCAGGTAATTTGTCCTTAAAAGTCCCTTCCTTTCCTCAAATTAAAGGACAGGGTGGCAGGTAAATTGTATGTCCATTTTTAAAGTCCAGAACCCAATTTCGTAGAGCTGCTTGAAAGCACACAAACAGTACATGTAGCTATTAAGCACAACTAACTTATGCTTACGAGAGTACAAGGTTACCATCCAAAATACCATGTACCTTTTGTGACTGGTATCCTGCTCATTTTTTCAATTCAATTCAATTCAATTCAATTCAAAGTAACAACTATTTCCACGTTAACATTTGTTACTAGAGGGTAACAATGACTTATATTTCTGCTTAGCAGAAAAGTTGTAAAACAATATTTTCTGTGTAGCAGCTCTATATGAGACTGGGCCCTGGTGGCTAATGTTCCTCGTCATCGTGAATTAACAATCGAGTGCCAATGGACGAGGGCTCAAAACAGTGTGTCCCTTGGCAGATAAACTGAGTAAAGGAAGGGCTCTAATCTTACAATGGGCCACAGGCCCGAGACCAGTAGTTTGGGTGTCGGGCCAGTCAACTTTTGATCAGACAAGTCCCATCAGTCTTTTTTTCTTAAATTGAATATTAACGAAGAATAAAACCTCACTGTGTAACTTCTTGAACACAAAATAGTATGTTCAAATAAATGTGGACTTTGAGTCTGATAAAACACCTTTCAATATTCCAGAGTAATGACATAATGAAGTACTGTATACTAAAACAAAAATACCCATAAAGACAAACGAAATCAAACTTCTTTTACATGTCTTAGCGCTTGTTCTAATATAAACAGCTAACATAAATGCATGTTTAACTGAGTCAGGAAGCTGTTTCTTTTTTTGATTCTGGTCCAGTAAACATTTCGAGCTTCAAGCCCAGTGGTTTTGTGGACCCCCCCCCCCCCCCAACAACCCCCACAATTCAAGCCCTGCATGGTCGTAACAAATTCAAGTTGATGAACGAAGCAAAAATTTATGCAGCCTGCAAACTGACAAGACTGCAGCACTCACACAAAGATCAAGGGGGCTCTAAATATTCAGGGCCCAATTTTATCAAGCCTGTAACCACACAAACTTGCTAAGCACCAACAAATCTTGCTTAGCAGAACCAGGTTAACAGTCAAAGTGGTACCCCATTAATGGTACCCCATTAATTTGTTGTTGCCAAGTGAAGACCTTTTTTTAAGTGCTCAGCAACCTCTGCTGAACAGCTTTATGAAGTTGGGCACAAAGCTACCACATCTTCCCTCATGCACCTTAAGCCGTTTTCACACTACTCTATTCCCCGGGGGCAACCCCTGGGAACAACGGCCAGTCTTTTCACACTTGGATCGCTTTACCCCTGATCTACCCCAGCAAATGGGCATACCCCGGGGAGCCACACCTGCTCTGGAGTAGGGGTAAGCAGTAAAACCCTGGGGTATTCTTGAAGCGTGCAACCAGAACCCCGTGGAATAGGGACACAGTGTGAAAGTGCACCGGGGTAACCATGGGGTAAAAAAACTCCCGGGGCCTCCCCGGGGCTGTATTCCACGGGGATAAGAGATACAGTGTGAACAGGGCTTTATTGTGTCCAAGGATTACCTGCATTGTAACAGCAGATTAAGCCTCTGGCTAATAACCTGGTTAAGGACACTTGTAAACTGCAAACCATAATAACAGTTCACTGTTATATTTCAAGGGTAGGTCTAATCATGTTACATCATTGGTTTTTGGGGAGAGTAAATTCACTCCCATTCTCAGAGTTTTCAATCAGCCATTTGCAAGCAAGATTTGTCTGGTACATTGACTTGTTTAAGTTACAAGTTAGGCCTACTGCTTAAAGTTGATTTACTCAGACTATTAAGATAATTCAGGCCTGGAATTTCATCTTTGAGAGGGCAAGGCCGTTTTCATTTTGCAAAGGGCAGTTCTATTGGAAAATCTAAAGGTCTATGGGGAACTTTTGAAGCCAAGACCACGCCTCAGTGTAATAGACCTTTATGCACATGAAGTAGGGCGCCCTCGCCTAGAGGTCAAAAGGAGGTTGTTCATTGGCCAATCCTGTGCGCCGCGCTTACAAATCTGTGCGTTTTGATTGTTTCATCATCGTTTCAACTCTAAGATGGCGGTTGGATGGCGTCAATGCATAAGGTCCATTCCAGGCCTGTACTTGCTACATGTAGGCCTATGTCACATGGTTTGGGCAAGCTTCTGCTTAGTTACACAATAGCACTTTGCACTAATGTCTGAATGGACGTGTACTGCATGGCAAAACAAAAGCTTGCCCACCAACAAAGTGACATAGCAATTGCAGAGCTGCCATCATTTGCATCAATCTCAATTGCTAAGCAAAGTGTGATGTCACAATACAAATCACTATGGTAATAGTTTAAGATCTTAGCTCTTAGTGAAATTGGCCCCAGGGCAACAGAGCCCATGTAACTCCAGGCCTGTGATTAAGCAAGTCATTGCACCAGATATTATTCAAAAGTAACTCGCAAATGGCTCATTAACTCACCATACAACCAGCCTGTAAATATTTCATACATTTATGTAAAGGGTCCATATGTCATAGAGCTGCTGCTTGAGCAGAAACAGTAACTAGGCAAGACAAATTATGCTGACCAGCATAAGGTAACCAGCCAAAATACAATCTAACATTAACCATCTGTGACTGGTACCCTGCTAAAATATTTGCTTAGCAGCAGATTATTAAGCAATAATTTCTGCTTAAGCAGCTCTATGCAATTGGGCCCACAGATGGTGGTCATGGTATAGTGATAAAAATGAGAAAAGAAAAAATGATTATATATTGTGAGGGATTTTCTGCCCATTTTACTATTTTTAAGGAATCCAATAAACCCCACAAAAGTCTTACACTAATCTGCAACCTTGTACAACTTTACCAGACAGTCATCAACCCTTCGCTCTCAATTTGCGCCAAAAAAAAGTCACAGTTGAAAAACGTGTTTCTTCAATCTTCTCTACTACTCCAAGTCTGATGAGTAAACAAAAGCGCAGATAATTTCCAGACCCTGGAATTTATACACAACATGCCAAACTCTGAACTCCATTACTACTGTATGTCAATAATACGGAGCACATGTATGCTTATTCCATTGGGGTTATAAAAAAAAATACCATACAGCTGAATAAAAAGCCTACAAGTGCCTCATCGATCAATCCAAATCTGTACAGAATTAGTCACTCCATGCCGGAGATGATTTACACAGAAACATGGTGTAGTGGGATGGCAATTGAAACTGAATATATCTGTCAATCAGTTGGAAGTCTGAGAGCTCAGACCATCCTCAGAGGAAGTCCCTTGCTTGGCTTTGAAGAAAAATCTCTACTGAACTAAAGGGTCTTGTAGCTGTTAAAGGTAGGGCCATTCTTTTGTAATGACCCCCCAAGATTGTGTAATTTTTATCTGAAGCCTACTCGTTAAAAAATACAGTAATGGTAGTAGGCATCCTTCAGAAATATTTTGTATGAAATGCCCGCGTTGATTAGAAATCAATATTAATAGTATGTAGACAAATTTGAATCTCGACAGATTGCCTGCATGGGACTTTTGGAAATCTCTGTGGTGTCTGTTTGATTGCTGCCCTCAATACAGCCAGAGATGGGTCCGGGTACCCGCTAAACGTGAATGGATTTGACACTCTTGTTGAAAATCTGTGATAGTTTTTTTGCTATTTTCTCCACAAGTACAGAAAATTAGTTCACACAGGTTTCAAGACAAACTCACTGAAGACACTGTATCTCCATAATGCAAATAGTTTTTCAGGTTGTGTGAAGAAGAAAAAAAGTCATTTAAACTTCAATGTTCAACCAAATTCAGTCAAATTTCAGCAAAAAGTGGTAATGGCCTTACTTTTTTACCCTTACACAACAGTGTCTTTCTCAAAGACTGAATTTGAGCTGGCTGGGAGAGTTAAGATACTTTCTCAAAGCAAAAACCCAAACCTCAAAACTATTTTGCTTCTTTAACAATTAAAAGTCGTACGACATAAACTTGTTGGTGAATGAACAATAGATTTACAGCATGGTACTTAATTGTTGAAAGGAACAGGGCCCCATTTCATAGAGAATATTGCTTATCAAATTAATTATACTAAGAAAAAATGAGCAGGATACCAGTCATAAATGGTACACGTGATAAGGTATTTTGGCTTGTAACCTAAATCTAAAGCATTACCATTTTGTGCTTAATAGCTACTCTTTGTGCTTAAGCAGCTCTATGAGACTGTGCCCAGCTACTGTAATAAAATGTTTACTCAAACCTTTGCAGACTGCACGTAAATTTCAACCTGACATTTTAAAGAAAGAAAAAAAAGGAGGGAAAAATAAAAGAAAGACTTCTAAAAGTTCTTAATAAGATATGTACCTGCTAGAATCTACTTGTAAATCGGTGTAGACTGACAGTAATGCCCCGCCTAGCAGGTAGCCAATGGCTGGACCAAGTAACGAAGCAGCATTGAATATCCCTGTGAAATAAAAAGGAGAAAAAACCAACAGAACTTTAATAAAGTACCTCGTAGAGTAGGCTAGTGATGTGGGGGTATATTAACACATGATTTAAGGACAAGCTTTGTGAACTAGTAAATAAATGGCCCCTAAACAAGCGTGTAAAAGCAAGTTGTGTTAGAGCATGGTGGTTTTTTTTTGCATATTTTTGTTTTACATTTTGTCAAAGATTTTTGGTACCGAGTGTCGCGTACACCACAAGTATGCGCGTGCGCAAAAAAATGTATCAATTTCATGGTAGTTGGTACACGTATGAAACCAACATAATACTAAGCATAGAGCCGAACACCAACCAAAGCATTTTCCTCATGGTTGTTACTTTTCAGCGCTGATAGTCTGGTTCTTGAAAATATGCACAAATAGTTAAATATTTGTAAGATCAGAAGATAGGCCTATTAGGTGCCACGCAAACATTGAACAGCTTAAGGAATGTCCCATGAACATGAGTAGCAGATTTCTATAATATTTCCGCAATAGAAAAATCACAAATACTGAAGATTTTTATCGCTTTGTTGTTGTTATAGGTACTCATTAATGGAAATGATAGTGTGATGATCCGGTCTTCAGTGCGTGGTAATGACTTTGGTTCGTGGCTAGCCGCTGGCTGAACATTGCTTTGGGCTCGGTCCATTAACTACCGCCAACCACCAACCCGGTCATTCCCATGCAGTGAAGACGGGGTCATCACACTGTTATTGCCTTTGATTAATCACTGTATAGTTATTCTTACCGATGTATAAAGAAGTCATCTTTGGTTGGACATTCTCATCTATGTATGTAACACCCAGGGTGTACAGCGGTGCTGCGCCGAGTCCGTGCAAAAACTGCGCAAACACAAAGAGCCAGAAAAAGTTCGCTAGGCCACTTCCTGCCTCTTCAGAGGAACACGTGTCCGTGAGATTGCGGTTCAGCTCGCACAACTCAAAGTCCGACGCTCTGAAATCATAAAACGGCGTCACTAAATGCGGCAGAGTAAAGACGAAGGATCCGGCGGCGAATATTAACGCGCCGAACCCCAGCCACATCGGCTTGTGTCCACGGTCGCCGAGGTACGTCACAAACGTGATGACCACCATGACGGAGAAGTCGTATGAGCTGGAGATGGAGCCGCTGCGTACACTGGGCAGGTTAAACCGCCGCTCCAGGGTGGTGGTCACAACGTACACGAAGCCGTTGACGGTCATGCCTTGGGTGACGGCGAACAGGCTGAGAAAGAGCAGCACGCCTGGCGGGTTGTTGAAACACTGAAGGAACCTGGGCCTGAACCCGCGCCACCCGCACTGTACTTCAAGTTCCTCCAAGTCGTCGTCCGTCCCGTCCTCGGTCCTCTCCTCCTCGCTGCGGAGCACCCCATACCCGTTGGGAGGTTTAACCCCGTCTTGGTTCCTACTCGGGGAACTGGGCGGAATCCCCTCATTATCTACTGGCACGTTGTTGCTATTGTTCGCATCTTGGGCCAGAGCAGATAGCTCCACCCCATTTCCATCAGTCCGCGGGGTCCCATTTTGTTTCACAGGGGAATCCATGTTTGTTAATTGCTTATAATTTGGCATACACGGGGATATCAAACGCTTGAATTAACAAGCAGTTGAGAAGTCAGGTTCAAGAAGAAATGTGCTTCACCAAGTTGACTCTCTCTTGACTCTAATGCAAAGACAAAAAACAAAACAGGGTTCATTGAGTACACACAAGCAAACTCATGCACTTGCGCACGGTCAAACTTTAATGAAAACAGTCACGCAATTAATACTTAATGAACTGATTGTATCATTCTCAACAAGCGTGAACACATTGCCCGGTCTTTGAACTGATAAATATGAGTGCCACTTGGTAATGTAACCTTGGTGTTTAGGCTCTTTGGTGTACTACACCCATCTGGTTGAGCATCTGTGTGGTGGATGCAAATCTGGGCCCAATTTCATGGCTCTGCTGACTGCAAAATTCTACACTTACAAGCCCATAGAATAAGATGCTGTACAGGGCGTCGCAAGGCCATGAAATTGGGCCCAAGACAATGTTTAACGTCAAAATTTTCCATTGATGTATTTTTTTAAGCCGTCACCCTGTACATAACTGATCTGTTTTATATTTATACTTGAATGTAATCATTTTTAATGTTGTCTTGCTTTGCCTTGGATTTGCAATTTTCACCATTTTAAATTCATGTAACTTTTTTTCTATTACAGTTCGACTGGCAACAAATTTGAATTTTAATAAACCTTGAATAAATAATAATAATAAAACTAATTAATGGTAATAAATAACATATAGGTGCTTAAGCACAAAGAGAAGTTAAGCACAAACAAATTTTGCTTTTAAATCCGAATAAGGTTACCAGCCAAACTGCCACGTCACACGCACAATTTTTGACTGGTATCCTACTCTTTTCTGCTTAGCAGAAAATTGTTAAACAATCTTTCCTGCTTAAGCAGCTCTATGAAAATGGACCCTGGTCTGAACTGCCAGGATATTTGCAGCCACAGCTGCTAAACTCGGACAAAACTTAAGCGTACAAATGAAGAAGAAAAAAATTAATAAAATACAAATTATGCGTTAGCAAACTGCTTGAAAACATTTTGTAAACCAACCGCTTACCTAAAAAAATGACCTGTGGTATCAAAGCAAACAATTGGTCTTACGTTCCGAGTTCCGACCCTAGCAGAGTCGCTCTCAAAAGCTTGATGAACAAATTCACAATGAATAAACTTGACAACTTTTATAGTCCATGATGGGGTCGGATTTACCTTGCACATATCCTGCATTATTCACACGCAATACGTGGGCAGCCTGTCAACTTTTCTATGGTTGGAAATATTTGAAGGTTTTTGGTCAAGGTAGAAAAGAATCAGTTGACAGGTAAAATAAATTAAGTTATTTATTACCTCATAGAAAGCCATGCCGAAAGGGGAAGGTCAGCTTCGGATCGCTGAACACCACCAACTAAAGGTTTCCTGGTCACTTTCTGGACAAAATTATATTTTGTTTCTTTTAACACGTATTAAAATTCATGCATGTTTCTCTAATTCGTTCGAACCGGGTTATCTTTTTAGCTACTTTTGCATTCAATTCGTTTTTGTGCACACAAGACTTTGTACTTATCCTTCAGGTTTCGTTCCAGTCATTCTATTGTATTTATAGACATTCAAGACTACATTTTCACCATTCCTCGGTTGAATTTCTACTGGCTATTTACAACACTGATGGAATAGAATGGTTGACCAGACTGCTGCTTTTGGGCTTTTGCAAATTTGAATGATCTTTGCGACCTAATCAATTTAAATGATCCTATTTGACCAGTGAATGCCAAAATCTGTTGAGATTGAATTACTCCTTGCGACTGTTGAATACTGATCCAATGGAGCATTATTTTTCAAACAAAATTGAATGCGCCTGACGTTAAATTCGAATCAACTTTTGTCGAATTTGGTCTGGAAAACCCATATTAAAGAAAGGCTCCGTTTTGTACATGAGGGTTGGCATTTCATAGCTGTACAGCTACAGGCCTGCTTTTAGCATGAGAACAAAGGAGCCCCTTTAAGATTTTCCTTTCAACATCTTCATTTGTGTTGGACTTGAACTTGAAGCCGAATACAAAAATTTAAAAAAAAACTGTGAATATCGGATTACTGTTGACGAGTCTCTACGCTTATTTTGTGTTTATTGTGAAAAAAATTTCAAATAGCGAGTTACAGTATAAAACACAACAATTTAATGCACTTTATTCAGGAGTTGTCACAGAATATAATCTTTCGGAGAAATCAGGTTTTTTGTATTTTAAAGGATAGGTATCAGAACAGGAAATTTTGCTTAGCAGACTTAAATTTGAAAATCTGTGCAGGCAGAAGTTTAAATGTAGAGTGGGAAAGAAACTAGCCAGCCACAAAAAAACTTGGCAAAATTTCTTTTACTAATTGGAGTTTTATTAACTGGTACTTTGCCAGTGGACCAACTGTTTAAAGGGGGCATTGCTTCCCCTGGTGCCTGCACTGGTCTTGTTAGGGTAGGTTGCCATGGTCTCTGTTGTAACATCCCAAATCCAATCAATAAACACACCCAAGTAATAATAATGTGGTAAACTTTGTGGTTTACTGAGTAATATGGTATTGCAAACCGGAAGTGCCCAATTAGACAGATCTGTAGTTTCTACAAGGGGGCGGGGGCCCACCCACAAAACTTGTCTCATGTGTTAATATCTTTCCTGTGGTTACGGATCACACTTTCCCAACTCATTGGTTGATATATTGCTCCAGTTTAGTATGGATTAATTTTTAGTAGTGCTTGAAGATCAAGGCTACAGAAATTATCACCTCCGGAATTACCAATACACAGAGAACTTCCCGGTGGGTTGTGGGTTGATAACGTTGTACAGGATACAACTGGGAGTTCCACTGTTACCTTTTGATCTTTGCAAACTTGATTTACTTACAGTATGTACATGTAATTGAATGAATGAATGAACGAATGAATGAAGGAATGAATGAATGAATTGATTAATTCTGGCTGTGAAGCCAAGGACTCTCAGAGAAGCCAAGTTTATTACTAAGAGAACTTAATAATAATAATAATAACGTAGGTATTTATAAAGCGCCTTTAACTAGGATCAAAGCGCTGTACAATAACAGAAAATTACAAAGAAACAAGAAATACACAAAATACAAAGGATTAATGACGAGGCTGACTGAAAAAGTAGGTTTTACGGTTTTTCTTGAAGATTGCAGTTGACGATGATTCCCTGATGAGTTTAGGTAATTTGTAACTTAATCTCTTTACTAGCCATCGAGAACTCCATAGAGAGAAGACAAAGAAGAAAATTTCAGCTTTAGAATCGGGAGGAAGACCCAAGAGAAATATTCCAGAGACAACCCACGAAATCAGGTAAGGAGTAAAAACCCAATCCACAAAGGGCCCCCCCCCGATGGGATTCAAACTGCAGTCCCATGACCGAAATTCCAACCCACACCCCAAGATGACACATGTAGCCACCAGAACCCGAGTCCGTTGCAGTTAGACCACTCGGCCATAACACGCTAAAAGTGGGTCCTTTGATGGAATAGTTCAAAGTCTCAAAATCTCATTAAATGGTCCGTGTAGCATGCACAGAGCTTGACGATACAGATACTGAACTTGCGGATTTCTCTTTTTTACTACAGCCATTCAAAAACGGATGAGTGGCCGGTGACCCACATCACAATTTCCGAACTTTACAATACAACAATTCAACTGAAACTTCTCCAGACTGGTTATAAGTACATTTATGAAGAAAGGTTAAACCATTGATTGGGGTTTAGGTTCACTTGAACGCTGTTGTTGTTTTTAGTTCACAGGGAAATTTGCTTGTATCAGACAGTTTAGATGTACAATCCTGGGCCAAATTTCATAGAGCTGCTGTAGCAGAAACATTGCTGACAGTTTTTCTACTGTAAAGCAAAATTGAACAGGATACCAGTCACAGATTGTACATGTGACATGGTATTTTTGGCGCAGTGCCTACACCATCATTTTTCCCCAAAATCCTCAGTATTTCCTAGAATAAGAGAGTTTTAGAGTTCAAATTTGCATGGGTGGCATCAAGTGATTGCCGAAATTCAGCTTTTCGTGATGGGTCAAAAGTTAATAATTATCAACAGGCTAAGCATAATTTTGTTGTGCTTGGAGCTGAGTAACTCTACTTTTTGTGCTTTTAAAGCAGCTCTATGAAACTAGGCCCAGTTCATAACTCGTTGGGCCCTCGGGCCCCGGATCTGCGCTCCAGCTGGGGTGGTTACTATTATTATTGTACTCATATTATAATTCATTCGGCCCAGATTTCAACTATAACATAAAAAAAATACAAGAAAATTAATATTTGTTACTGCCCCCATGACTAAGGATGTAATTGGACGGTACGGACAGGCAAGAAGAACTATTGGAATCAGATGACAAGACGAACTCATTCTAAAATGGCCAGGATTAAATGGAACCAAACGACGGAGACTCAAAAGTATATTAATCCAATCTCAAAATGTGAAAAGAACCCCAAACAAATAAATCTAAAATTGTAACAACATTTGGCTGGGGAGCAGGGAACAGAGAGAGAATGTTTTAATGTCAGGCGGCCCAGGCATTTTGGCCTGGAGTATAGCAACTTTTTGTAGGCAATGCCTCAATAAAAGTAGTGATAATTATTTTTAAAAGCAGTGAAAATCCAAGTGCACTTGCCTGAAATAACACAGCGGCTTTGTTCTCTATTGCCCTGATCTTGGCCTTGGTGTCCCTAATGTTTTCCCCCGATGGAAGTGCCCTTCGCAAAATGAAAATGAAAAGGAAACTCCAGGCATGCAATAAATTTTCTGCTGTACTTACCACAACATTATGGAATTCCCCAAACATCCTTTGTAAACAGTGAGAGCCAGGGACAGAAAGAGTTTGTCAAAAGCAAAAAAAACCAACTAGCTCTTTTAACTCATGCACACGTAGCGAATAAAAATCTACACCAACCTGTTGCTGTTCTATCCAGTAACTCAGCACAGACACAGAATGACAGGCGACCCAAAACATCGGATGCACAACCAAAAGGCGTACGTGCACCACTTGCTTCCAAAGAAAAGCAGACACTACAAATCCACCCTGACTTACTGTCGCATTATCCGGTCACCCTAATGGGAACAGACACGCAATGATAAGCGACCCATGTACAAGTTTGGTAGTAAAAACAAAAGTTTGCAAGGAAAGCCAGTCATGATTGGCTGAGACCCAGAGAGAGAGAGAGAGAGAACTCTACTACGCTTACTACCCTGACGCATTATCCAGTGTACCTAATGGGAATAGACACGAGGGGGATAAATCAGTGACCCCTCCAAAGCTGCAACAGGGTGGCTGGGGCTCCCTGTCTGTAAACTGGTGCAGTAATGAGCCAATTCCTGTAATCCACTTGTTTACAGTGCATGTTACCTTAAAGGGCACTGCACACTACTTGTTGAATTGCACTGGTTTTGAGAAGAGTCAAAATGAACTCAACAGAAATGAGACTTTTTAAATTATTATGATATATTTCTGGTATTATGAAACCCAGGATGCCTCATAAGCGAACTTAATAATCACTGTAGCTCGCAAGCCTGAGGAAACCTGTAAACAAGGGTGCTTGCTATGTGAACCAGAAGCATCCGGGTTTACCCCTACTCTTTCATGATAAGCGTTCTGGGTTCTTTTACGTGCACTACCGATCCTAGTACACGGGACCTACAGCTTAATGTCCCATCCAAAGGACAATGCAATTATGGTAAAGCATCTTGCTCAAGGACACAAGTGTCACGACCAGGACTCAAACCCACACTCTGCTGATCATAAACACCAACGCTTGAGTCCGGTGCTCTTAACCGCTCGGCCACGACTTGGTGTTAGGCCTGGGCGACTTGTCGCAACTATTGTTCATTAGGCTACATGCATGTCGAATCGCAACTACCGCTTTTCAATGAATACTGGCCTCTTAAATGGGTCGACTGCGCAGAAGTCTCGCAGGAACACCAGTATCATGAGAACTGCAGCACTGAGCAGTATTGCAGGAGTATAGGCGTGTGAGCGCCAGTGCACTTTCCCCGTGAAGAAAATAAAAAATTCAAATGTGGGTTGATCAAAGGAAAATTTATTAGAGTGGGAATTGAACCTGCAACCTCCAGAAACGTTGCGGCACTCTACCAACTGAGCTATCTTGCCCTAAGTCATGATGGCGGTCTCCATGTTTTGTCAATATATCTTTGTTCGAGCGTGGTTCAAGGGTGCCGGTCAGAAGCCACTCAACCTGTGACTGCCAAGTAGCCAGGGATCATCACACCCAAGTTTAGGATACAACTTAGGAAGCGGTAGCAGAGGAAGCTTCTTCAGGGGATCTTATGTAGGGCTGGATACATGTAGCTCAGTTGGTAGAGCACCAGCACATTTCCGGAGGTCGCAGGTTTAAGTCCTCCTCTAGTCAATTTTTCTTTTCTCAACCCCAAATTATTTACAAATTTACCCAGTCAGTTTTCCTTCAAGTGGTTTATAACTTGATAAAAAAAACCATTTATTTTTCCAAAATTCTAGTTTTTCATGAACACATCAAGTAAAGTTGCAACAAACCTGTGAAATTTTCATAAAATGAGGTGAATGTTTCAGTGAAAATAACAACAAACAGTTGTTCATATCAAGCTTATTTCATTTCAAGAGTGTTTCAATTGAACTAAGCTACCCTCCATCCTACGATCTAGACTGTTTCAAGGAGAATATCAATTCCTACCTTCAGCTTCCCTGAGTTTGTTTCACCTTTATGCTTTATTTTAGTAGCCCCTTACCAAGAGGGGCTTTTAGCCTGGTGCAAACTTTAATAAAAATATTTTTTTTATTATTATTAAAAACAACAACACAAGACCGCCGGACTTGTCTGGTCATGAGTTTACGCTACCTGATGTCAAAATAACTGGCCTCAAGTCTGCCATCCAGTGTAAAATTTGACCCCTCCATTTAAAAAAAAGATCAACTCATTATTCCAAGGGTCCCATGGTACTAAAAGGCTACACGGAGTTAAGTTGATGTTCGTGCTGCCATGTGAAATTGGTACAAGCACCAATTACCCATGTGAAACACATACTTCTGCTTGCAGCACCTCTTGCAAAATTTTGAAAAAAGAAAGTTGTTTTGCAAAATGACGGAAAGAAAAGGAAGAAGCTATCTGGACTTGTTTATATACCACATGTTACCTATCCTCAAGCACAGGAAGTATAATTGAGGGGGAAAACAAAAGTGACAAGCACTGCTGTTTGCGTGTTTACCCCCTCTACATCTTTGCCCAGTACTGTCTTTGCCGCTCTTTTGTTCTCAACTTTTCAGTCACTTTCCTCTTGTATGACAACACTTTCATCATAATTTACCAGTGACAACTATTTCATTGTACATAGCTCCAACTAGGCTAGTATGTGCTTTGATGTGCAAATAAAGTGAAGAGAATTTAAAATGAAATTGACAAAATCATGGGATGGCAAAAGGTTCATCCTCTTTTAGATGAAACTTTAAAAGTATCATCTTTAAAGGTAGGGTATACCTTTAAATAAAAAAAATTATGGCAATAAAAAAAAAACTTACTTGATAAGAAGCACTGCAGCTGTTGATAATGTATATGTTGGGAAATGGCTCCCTTTTATGTAAGGAATGTAGTATTGGAGAAAGGGATTTTTTTCAAAAATCAATCTGGAAAATGCTTCTTGGTGAAGATAAGTCCAAAAACACCACAACGAACATTCCCTTTTTCAAAGAAAACTGAAAGAGGTGCTGTGAATTCCCATGATAAATAAAGTCTGGTAGAAATCTGTTGAGGAAGACAAAATACTTACATTCCAAGAATGAGGTATACATTGGTAAGTGGAAGGCAAGTTTACACTAGAGATCTGTATTCAGACCATCAATGGCATCCAATGAATTTAACTGTACCCTGTCTACATAGACTGGTGGAAGTACTTGCACACACACTGCACAAAGAAAAGTTTGCACCACCACTGGGAATAATGCTCCACACATGCTGCAGCTGTTTAGTAGGTGTCTTTAATTCAATCCATATTTTTGTTGGGGGGGGGGGCTGTTGCAGTTTCACAATTGGTTCCCCGTGGTCTCTTTTGTCACCCAAGTTGTCTTTTTAATGATTTTCTGATTTTGTGTGTCTTTTTGATGGTTCCAACAATTGAGACAACACATACAAGAGACGTTTTGTTGGCAGTGGCCCAAGCACTGAGGCAGTGTGTGGTAGTCCTGATTGGTGGCGCCAGAGGGCGCAACATCGACCGGCTCAGAGGGACTGGGCAAGTCTACGGATCTGGTTCAAAGCTGATACAGACAGGCCTGATGCTTCACGGAGGCAACAAAGGCAATTGCCTCCGTTGCCCCTGGTCATTGCCTTGGTGCCCCTTGAAGTGATCCTGAAAGGGCAAGGGCACCAAGGTGTTTTCTCCTTTGTAAAAAAAAAACCTGTAAAATTGTAAATTTCTGATGGAACGTTTCAAGGGTCACCAATGCAATGACCAGGGGTAACAGAGGCAATTGCCTCCACTGCATCAGGCATCTGAAGCTCACTCATTATAAACAGCCACACAAACTGCCGTTTCTAAAGAACATGAAGAAAAGAAGGCACAGCAAGACTTTGATTTTCCAGTTTTTCAATGGCACAGCTGCTGAGAAACCAAAAACGAGGAAATCAGCCGATCATCTGAACGGTTGCGTGCCTGTATTAAAAATTCATACACGAACCAATCCTCCAGAGAAATATTCCCATCTTAAATATTGACCCCCCCAAAACAAATCTACATTGAGTTGTTGTCTTACAGAGTTTGTCTTGAAGACCCTGGATTGTAACCATCAGATCAGAGATTAAGACACATGACAAGAGGAAACCGAGGCATGCTAGTCTTGGTCCAAGACGTTGTTGCTCATTTGATTACTGAACTGAGCTATCGCAATCAACACTAGAGGGCGCTGTTCCACAAAAACTGACTTTCCAATGAACTGCTATCACCTAACAAAAGGTGTGCACAGAATTTGCCTGTAGATTTTAAAAGGCAGTTTAACTACAAGTTTCCCCGAGTTGTTCCTATGGCAGGATTAATACTGCAGTGATCAAACACCCTCAACTATTCTTGGTACACGACGTTTTTCTTCATTATCACTCGACTGTCGCGATTATACCTATCCACACACTATTATGCATACAAGAACCATCGGATTGATAGTGGGCGCTGATACGAAAACCTGACTTATTCCATCATCACCAAAGGCCCACCACTCAAAAACAGAGATTTGTGGCTTCCATAGAACGCCCTCTATCGATGCAATAGTCGTGAGTGTTGAGTGTTGATGAGAATGTCTTGCACAATGCCTAACCCTCAACGTGTGGAGTGGTCATTTTTTGTTGCGTAAGGGACAGTAAGAATGTCTTGAAACAAAACTACATGTACATGTGTAAGGGCCAGGCGTACGTGAAAATGTACACGTGTAGGCCTACATGATGCATACACTCACCTGATGCTAACCATCAAAATTGGCCTTGTATAGTGAGGCTTTCATAATTCAATTAGGGTTTCAGTCAGAGGGTTTTGTGGCAACTACAAGTACAAGTACACCTGTCACCACGTATGGTTTGGTTGGGGGGGGGGGGAAACCTTTACAAAACCAAAACTTGTTTTGAATTGGACGTGAATATGAGCTGTTAAGAACTGAAATTGTAGATGACCTAATTCACGTGGGTGGACAAAATTAGGTGTTCATCTTGGGATTGGGATTGGGGGAGGAGGAGGGGCGGGGCCATGTCGTGAGTCACTGTGCACGCACATGAATGTGCGGGTTGCTTCCGTACACCCATGTTAATGCTGGGGAGGATATGAATCCATTCTAGAAAGGTTTAAAGGATGTGTGGCAAACTGCCTTGACCAAAATGCCATGTCAGAGTTTGTTGTTAATAAATAAATGACTAAAACCCAATGATATATATTTTTTATCCAAATTCATTTCATTTAAAGTAATATACTTTCCGGAAATGCTCCCCGAAAATACAAGCCTGGCAACAATATTATTAGTCGATTAATAAATTTATTTTAATAAAGAACTTGCCATACATTTTGGGCACTGTTCCTCCAGAATTGTCTGGGACACACCTTACCACTTGTGAGATATGCTGATATACAGAAAAAATATTAATCCTTGTCACTTTCATCAAACTGTCCAAACCGTCAACAAACTGGCCGCCGCCATTTTCTCATGGTCGCATTGAAATGACATGACTAGAGTTGTTCGTACTTCAACTTCAGTGTGCATGCGCTAGTTAGGTCACGACCAGCCAACCAACTACATTCAGCCAACCAACTACTTTAAATGACATGTCGTGGCCGAGCGGATAAGAGCACCGGACTCAAGCTCTGGTGTTTCTGATCAGCAGAGTGTGGGTTCGAGTCCCGGTCGTGACACTCGTGTCTTTAAGCAAGACACTTAACCATGATTGCTTCGTCTTTCGGATGGGCCGTAAAGCCGTTGGCCCTGTGTGTTGTGTAATGCACGTAAAAGAACCCAGTGCACTTATCAAAAAGAGAAGGGGTTTGCCCCGGTGTTCCTGGTTTGATTGGCTGCATATTGCGCCACAGCACCTTGTAAACCATTACATGGTGCTATGTAAAGGAGTAGGTCTCACACTTCAAACGTAGCACAAAAATACCTTGCAGGAAAATACTTAATGTTGAAGCGCCTTGAGAGTCACTGAGTGACGGATATGAGCGCTATATAAGAAGCCACTATTATTATTATTATTATTATTATTACTTTACCGGTAACCATTGCTCCTTGATCAAACTTGCTCTAGGGTGCCACATTTATGGTGTTCTACAGAATCTCTCCGTCACTACAAACTGAAATCTTGAAGTTTGGTCATACACTGTAGCAAGGCCCATGTCTAGTCTTTATCTAGCCTACATACCTCAGCATGCCCAACCGAGTGGCCTCTGTTCGAAGCGTTACTTTTAAAAATACATCGCACACTCAAACATGCAGGTGACAAGGCCTTCTCGGTAGCTGGACCCAGCTGCTGGAACTCGCTACCTCTCAACATTTGCACTTGCAACTCCATTTATCAATTCAAACGTAAACTCAAGTCATACCTGTTTTCATCTTAAGGTTCCTGTTCATTACAATGTTATTGTACCTCTCTGGAATTACTGCCCTCAGCGTATTGCAATCATTGGAAAAATGCGTGTTAGAAATAATGCTTGTATTTTTGTATTTTTTATTAATACAGCAACTGTCAAGAAAATCTGATGGAGTGTCTCCCTTGACAGTGGTCCACTGCCCAAATGCCAGTTTAAACACCTAATGACCAGTCAAAATTCACTCCAAGTGGTCAAGCTGGCTGGTTCAGTTTTGGAAAGCGTCCCTATTCGATATAAAAAATAAGGACTAGTGAAAAAGCTGGCAGACTAGTGAAAAAGCTGGCAGACTAGTGAAAAAGCTGGCAGACTAGTGAAAAAGCTTGCAGACTAGTGAAAAAACTGGCAGACTAGTGAAAAAGCTTGCAGACTAGTGAAAAAGCTGGCAGTTTAGTGAAAAGCTGGCAGACTAGTGAAAAAGCTGGCCTACTAGTGAAAAAGCTGGCAGACTAGTGAAAAAGCTGGCAGACTAGTGAAAAAGCTTGCAGACTAGTGAAAAAGCTGGCCTACTAGTGAAAAAGCTGGCAGACTAGTGAAAAAGCTGGCAGACTAGTGAAAAAGCTGGCAGACTAGTGAAAAAGCTGGCAGACTAGTGAAAAAGCTGGCAAACTAGTGAAAAAGCTGGCAGACTAGTGAAAAAGCTGGCAGACTAGTGAAAAAGCTGGCAGACTGGTGAAAAAGCTGGCAGACTAGTGAAAAAGCTGGCAGACTAGTGAAAAAGCTGGCCTACTAGTGAAAAAGCTGGCAGACTAGTGAAAAAGCTGGCAGACTAGTGAAAAAGCTGGCAGACTAGTGAAAAAGCTGGCAGACTAGTGAAAAAGCTGGCAGACTAGTGAAAAAGCTGGCAGACTAGTGAAAAAGCTGGCAGACTAGTGAAAAAGCTGGCAAACTAGTGAAAAAGCTGGCAGACTAGTGAAAAAGCTGGCAGACTAGTGAAAAAGCTGGCAGACTGGTGAAAAAGCTGGCAGACTAGTGAAAAAGCTGGCAGACTAGTGAAAAAGCTGGCAGACTAGTGAAAAAGCTGGCAGACTAGTGAAAAAGCTGGCAGACTAGTGAAAAAGCTGGCCTACTAGTGAAAAAGCTGGCAGACTAGTGAAAAAGCTGGCAGACTAGTGAAATGACAAGCTTACTAGTCCTGCTGGCTAGTCACTGAAAAAGTTAAAGACAAACCCATGGTTAAATCTTTACATCTCACAGGTCCGAAATAAACAAATGACTGGAAAGTCTTACCGTTATTAGCCGTCAAGTATCTAAACCTGGTGCCCTATAAAATGATCCGTGTTTTGTACACAGTACTTTCCTATGAAATGAGCTACAAGTATGAATTGCATTGTGTGAGGACAGATTCAGCCGAACAAAACAAATCCCACAACAATGACAGTCTTTTTGCACCACCCATGGGCACTTCCCGTCAATGAATGGACAACAATGAACTAAATTCCACAACTCAATTTGCGTTGACAATCCTTGTATTAGGCCTAATAGTAATGATGATAATTCGCCCCCGGAAAACCCCGAGTCTGCGCACAGTGATGCTGCATGACATGACAAGACCCTTGTGGCACTGTTAACCCTATGGTTGGGCAGGTTCTGAAAATGAAATGAATCAATCTTGTATCTAGATTGACAACACGGGTTATGATTGGGGGGGGGGGGTTTACAACTTTTGCACAAACCTATCACATTAAAAATCAAGCACTAAACCACAAAGGAAACTGACTGGGTTAATTTTGAAATAATTTGGTGTTGAATAAAAACAAATTGACCAGAGCAGGATTTGAACACTGTGATCTCCAGATTAACTACCAACTGAGCCATCTAGCCTTACTGCTGGCCGTCTCCCTACTTTGTTAATATCTTTGTTCAGGGATGCTGGTCATAAGCCACTCAACCTGTAACCGCCGTTATAGCCAGGGATCACACCCAAGTTTACAATACAATATCAGGTTGACTCCCGTTTCTTTGCCTGCCTTTCACCTCTTTGGACCTTGGTTTGAATCCCACCTCAGATCCCGGGTTTTTTAGTCCCTAACTGATCGCGTGGGTTTCCCTGATTTGGGGTTTTCCCTCCCACATCAAGAACTGATTATTTTTTTCTTGTTTCCTATTCACCATCCTGCTTGCACTGTTGGAAAGTGTTTTCGCAAACTATCTTTGTCTTTGACAAATTTTATGTTGTGTTTATTTAGAAGGTTTTTTTAGCAACTACATTTCGTGTTGTGGTAATAAGCGGAAGTCATTCAGTGCTTTTTTAAAGACAGGACTTCAGGTTCCACAGGCGTGGCCTTGCTTTCTTTAAAATATTCTTTCCTTATTGAAAAAAAAACCCAAACACACAAGATAAAAACCAAACACTCAGGCAAAGAAATCCAACCATTCATTGACTCCAAAACACGTTTAACCCCCCACTGTTCGGTTTCAATTACGTTAAGCAAGTTAATGCAAGTGTTTCTCCACTGGAGCGCAGAGAAAGGTCACTGCACCTTTGTTACTTACTGGATAGTTTATTGAATCTTCAATCATCAAAGACCTCCCTCTACAAGAAAGAACAAAAATCCATCCAAGGCACGATTTCTTCCATGGATAAATTATTGGGATCTGATTCTCTCTGGAAGAAGAAACTCCCTTCAAATAAATTACACCTGTTGTTCACACCCACAAAGCTGTATTAATGTACTTCCAAGAGGTGGAAGGATCAAAAGGGAATCTTGCTGGAAAACAGATGTGCCCCCAAGGTCTTTGGTCTGTGATCTGCTCTGTAATAAATTTGGGGTAGAGTGGATTTTTTCCAGACAGATGGACTTCTAGACAATCAGTTTTCACTCAGCAGGGTGCTCTTTACAAAAGCCTGGGACCAAAAATCACAGAGACCTACACTGTGATATGGTATTTTGGCTGGGCAGGTTTCTTAGTAGTAACCTTGTTCTGGTAAGCAGAACTGTTTTGTGCTTAAGTACTTTAAGTCTGATTTGATTTCTGGTCCAATAACATCATGGTATACATTTGCGAAACATGAAAGAGGAACAAAAAGAAGAAGGAATTTCTTCTTTTTTTTCAAATCAAAGTTATAAAACTATTGAACAAAAGGGTGACCAAAGAAAGTGTGCAATTGTACTTACATTAAATTAATATGGATTAGGTAAAAGACACAAACTAAAAAGAAAATATAAGTGGGGGAGGAGAAGGGGAGAGTGGAGAAAAAAGAAACAGAAATAATGGAGTCTCAGTCTCTTTAGTTTTATCAAAGAGCATGGTTTCATGCACGCCTACATCATGTAGATTTGTAGCCCCATGATTTTACAAACGTGTAGGCCTACACACCTGAATGTTTACCTGTCACGTGTCACGTGTTCTTCCTACCTGGCTCCAGATCAAACACTCCGGTTCTTGCAGGATATTACACAAAGCTAAAGTGGGTCACATTCTACTCAATTGTTGTGTTTCAATCTGGCACACAAAAGTCTTAGTTTAGGAGGGCCCTTGTTCCTGGGAAGACTAACTTGCACATGTTATATACATCAGCCAAGACCAGGTCTGCTGGGAAGCAGCTAAAGCAACCAGCCCCTGGCACTATTATAGAGTCACAGTATGTAATGCTAGAGGCAGGGGAGTCATGATTCAGACTCTGAGAAATGATTACCAGGGAATGATTACCAGGGGTGAGCTCCCTGGGGTTAGCAGGTGCATGGCTTTATGACTGATGGCTCCATTTGGATTCACATCAAGATCCTCTGGTCAATCTTAAATGTGTACATAATAATTTTATTCCCAAAGTTTTGGGAAATGTTCGATTATTTCTAATCCTATACAAATGTAGATATATACAATAAAACTAACCTGTGAAAATTTCATTTCAAAAGGTGGAAGCGTTTTCGAGATATCGCCGAAAATCTGGAGCGGTTAGAGCCCTTTTCACACTACACTTTAATCCGGAGAATCTCGGTGTTAAGGAAAAAATTAACACGGAGATTCTCCGGATTAAGTGGAGCGTTCACACTACACTTTTCGGGACTAAAAATTCTCCGGATTAACGGCCCCAAAACTGGCTTAATTCTACCTCCATGATCCGGGTAAAACTTAACCCTGCCCAAGAGTAGGGTTAACCCACCAATCTCGGTGTTAAAAGACGACTCGGCGCAAATTCTCCGGATTAAATTTCAAGTATGAACACGGCTGGGTTATTTTTAATGACGGCGGCTGGTTGATACTTGTCAACACGCTTTTATTACGTAACACCTTAAAAGGAAGACAGACTCCCTTGTTTTACAGTTTTTGGGTTGTCAAGAGTTATATTTTCGCTGCGGTATAGATACGGGCCTAGTATTCCAATCGCTACATTTTTTGTTTGCCCTCCATTTTGATTTCACGATGTCAACCGCTACAAAACGTACAAAAAATTGGTCACGGGTCAAAGATTCTCCGTATTAAAAATGTGTAGTGTGAACACGCGCTACGCTGCTCCGTGTTAGTGTTGAACTGGGTTAACTTATTCTCTGGGTTAAATATTGTAGTGTGAAAGGAAACTCCGGATCAGTTCTAACCCGTGTAGCATTTTTTGACACGGGTCACAACTTACACGGATCAAAGGTGAGTAGTGTGAAAAGGGCTTATGTCCACTTAGGAAAAATAATCCGTAATTGGAATTACACAATCTGAGAAACGTTTCATGCAGTAAAGTTTCTCAGACTGGCACTTTTTTGAATCCCTTTCTCTAAAACCACATTCCTCAGAAGGGAATCGTTTTTTTTCAAAATGTTTTTATATGAACAGCTGCAGTGCTTCCTATCAAGTAAGTTTTTATGGTCATAAATTTTTTGTTGGAGTAACTACCAAAGGTATAACCTCCCTTTCGAGGAAGATGTTCTACTTTCCAAGATCTCTATCCAAGAACTCCTCCTTCCATTCATTCTTCAAGGGGGGGGGGGGGTATACCAATTGGCAAATACTCCAAATGTTAAAGCCATAAAAAACTGACTTGGTTAGAAGCACTGCAGTTATTTATAATGTATAACATTTTGAGAAACGATTCCCTTCTAAGGAATGTGGTTTTAGAGAAAGGGATTCAAAAATGTGTCAATTTCAGAAAATGTTTCATTCATAAAATGTTTCTCAGATTGTGTACTCCATAATTAGCCTTCTTTGCATGGACATAACCACTCCATATTTTCTTCTTTTTTCTCAAAAATGCTACTACCGATTGAAATTTATAAAAGATTTTAACAATCCAGTGGTTCCAAAAAAACAAAGGTGTAATTTGCCTTGAAATCATTCATGGTTGCACTATGGTTGTGCACTTCTTCCTATATAAAGAACTCTGAATTAAGTACTATTTTTAAATCACTCCAGTGTTCCTTGCATTCTTCACTTAATGTAGGAAGTCAGTCAGCATGTGCACAAGTCATCAACCCTCAACTCTAGGTTAAATTCATTAGTTTTGGGCTCTTTCTCTTTTTGCAAAAGCTACAGGAATGGAAGGAAGGAGTTTAAGTTAAAAAATGTGATAGCCTTGATATATTTAGTTGGAACTCAGACATGGGCAGAATATGGTCTGCATACTAACAACAGCTTTTTGTAGATCTACATAATACCATTTATAGACACTATAGGCCTTTTCACACTGTCCAAAATCTCAGGGTCGGAACCGGTTCCGAACTGGAGATTTTGTTCACCCCGTTTCACACTGTAAAAATTTCAACCCGCCTCCGATCCGGGTAGCATGCTCTAGCCGGATAGAAATCAACCCTGGCAGGGACCAGGGTTGAAAATCTCAATCCGGATCGAAATTGCATTTTTCGTTATACGATTCACGCATTAGCCGGTTCACGTAAAGACCAGTGTGAATGTTGCTTATCTCTGATCCGTGTCGAAAAGAAGCGAGGCTTAACCGGAGAGGACCCGGGTAGGTTTCAACGCGGTTCGAAATGGAGTAGTGTGAAAAGGCCTTATGTCATCAAACTAATTTAATGCTTGCACAAATTTGAGCGTGATTCACAATGTATGGGATTTCTAAACAAATTCTTTCACAATTTTCAAACACCTTAAAAAATGCATGCTTTAATTCGTTTTAATCCCCATCCCAAGTTTAATTTTGTTTCAATGTTCTTTTAAACAATGACTTGTATTACATCAATTGAAACTGTATTTAATATAAAAATTGCTACATGAGTATTATTATTTTCAAGAATTTTGTATAAATAGAATTTAAAAAGAAGATTTGGTTTCATAACAAACTATAGTCTTTGTTTGGTTTTCTTATTTTCGAAACACACGCACAAGACAATGCAGTCTATTCTCCATGAATAAACAGAACATTTATAAAGCGCATTTTACCAGAGGATGCAAAGCACTGGAAAAGGAAAGAAGAGGAAAACTTAAAAACCAGAAAGATGGAGAGAAGTGTGAGGCTGAGACAGGAAAAACCCAGATTACATGGGAGCAGAGAAAAGATGGGTCATGAGGGCCTGTGAGATCAGTTGAATTTCTACCTGGAGAAGGAAGTTAACAGAGGGGCAGTTACAGAACAAGCCCAGGTCACCAGCCTAAATGGGAGATTTGGGAACATTTAACACATCGTCCTACAGAAGAACAGGACAGTACCAGGGAGGTAAACGACCAATGGAGGTAATCACTTCAGACAAATATATGCACCTTGCCCTAAGCCAAGGTCATATCATGGAGGTAGTCATATCCAAACCATATAGGGCTTGACAGCAGACGCCCTACCAGGCCATAAATCATTCCCACACTTCGCCCAGCAGGCAAACAAACTGTGAAAATGCCTGTAAAGGAAGCACTACATTTACCCATGCAACTCCAGGCATGTTTGTTGCCTACTTTTTACCGCATTTTAATTGCAACCACGGTGTGAAAAAAACACAAGTATGGGGCTACAGGTTTACATAATGTATGTAGACTGCTGTGTATGTAACCTGTCATGAGTTTGGGGGGGGGGGGGGGGGGGGAGGGAATTCACAAGACCCCAGGGCTCGTACAAATTGCTAAAAAAAAAGTTAACTGGACCAGAATTGTGCCTGGTTTTTCACTACTTCCTCCTGACTCACACAACGGATTAAGCCCACACTTTCACAGGTTTGTTAAATTGTATGTACGGCTGATCACACCAAACATGAACACTGTCTGCGACTGTTTTGTCAGCTCCACCAATCCTGTATAATACATTTAACGCAGTCATCCATGGTGTCCCAGAAAACCCCTAGTTTATTTATGTAACAGTAGTATTTGAAGAAAAAAATATGTCATGAAACAAACAAAAATTGTTTAGTATCCTTGTCCAACTGGCAAAATTGCCCCAACATTGACTTTTATTTTTTAAAACTTATCACAGAAACCAGGCCCGGAATTCCACGAAGGCCATGGCCTCTGTTGCCCCTTGTCTTGGCCTTGAAGCCCCTTCAAAAGATTCCTCCTGTAAACTTTAAGATTCTCCAATGGAAGTGACATGGCCTCTCTGATTTTTCTAGTGAAAGTGCCCTAATGTTGCAAAATAAAACTGGCCTTGCCCTCTCAAAGATGAAATTCCAAGCCTAAGAAACTCAAAAATACTTGGCACTGCAGCCATTGTATGCGGTTATTGCGGTAATAAGCAAACTGAATCATTCCACTGGAAACCAACTGAGTGAGAGGCAGACTATATACATCCTAGCCAGCGTTCTCCCCTAACACTACAGTGCTGGCCAAATGCTAGCCTAGGACCAGTCAAAATTTCTCTCCAAGTGGTCCCCGCTGGCTAGTTCAGTGTTGAAGCATCCATGACATGATTTATATGGACAAGTGGAACTAGATAGATGGACCAGTGAAATGACAAGCTAACTGGTCTTGCTGGCTAGTCACTGAAAAAGTTAAGGGCAAATGTAGCATACACTAGTGCATTTTATACTGTATGTTATTTGTATTTATTACAATCAACAAAAATCCACTGGTCTTTTGGCAACAACTGTCTCTGAAGCAACACATCAGTTTAGCCAGCTGCTAGACTTGTTGATACAGCAGTGCATGCGTGGGATCTAAGACACGTGTATTAAGGTGTACATAACAACGAGTTCAAGAGTGTCAGTGAAAGTTTTAGTGTCACAGGCAGTTCACACGTGTCACCCTCAATTACCATGGGCAAGAGAAAACTTGACCTTAAGGGTTACGCAGCTGGCTAAACTTTCACTTCTAGCAAGAAGGGGGAAATGTCCTTCACGGTATCTCTGCAAAACTGCTGCAAAAATCCTCTTTGCTCGTAGAGGGGTCACTTTGAAGACCTTAGGGTGTCAAAGATAGGTACAATGTACCCCTGTCAGGAAAGACCTTGTACGTCACCCCAAGGAAAAGGTCACCATTGAGTTTCCGGCACTTCTGAGCCGTCATCAGCTATGATAAGCACAGGTGCAATTTTGTGTAATTTTTATTTTTTTTGGGGGGGGGGGTTGGACAAAGAAGAAATTACCAGAACAAAAACTTGAACCTACGATCTCCAGACACGTGCCGCAGGTCACAGGTTCTAATCCTGCTCATTGTAAATTTGTCTGTGTTCAACCCGATATTATTTACCCAGTTAGTTTCCCTTGTTACTTGATTTTTATTTGTTAAACATCACTTTTTCCACCCCCAAAAAACATTAGTAACAAAATTACATTTTTTGACAGTGTAAATAAATATAAAACCAGAAAATGAAAATCTATTCCTCAAACCTCAAACATCTGGTTGATTTTATGCTGATTGGTCGCGTATTGCGTTGTTCAAAATGAGAAAATGAAGACTGCAAGGATCATGGACAATTCCGTCTGTCCATGGTTGGTAAGTTTTTTGCAATTTTTTTTCCTGCAAAATAATTTCTCGATGATGTTTTAAGTGTCTTAAATCATAAATGGATTCATTACACATTGAAGATCAATATCCATGTTCTAAGAATGTGTGTCATATTTTTTGAAAGTGGTAAAATTGGGCCAATCTGGTCACGAGTCTAAAAAAAAATTTGCAGAAACTGAAATCTGGGCCAAATTTCACGTCACTGCTTACCACAAAACTCTGCGCTTACCAACCCTCACAGCCCATACATTTGCATGCTTTGGGACATAAGCACAGAATTCCATGGTACCTGAGCAGTGCCACATGAAATTCAAGTTGTTCCGAAAACAGCCAACCCTCAGTCCTCCCTTAGTCCGCTGGCCAAATGCCAGTTAAAACACCCGAGAACCAGTCACAATTTTCTCCAATCAAGTGGTCTGCCTCACTAGCTCTGTGTCGAAAAGAAATGAGCTCAGTGAAAAAACTGGCGCACAAAAAAATAAAAGTGAAAATGACAAGTTGGCTGGTCCTGCTGACTAGTCATTGTACAGTACACAATTTAAGGGCAAACCCTGCAACCATACCTACATGTACCAGAAACACCCCGAGGGCAAACCAAAAACCATATTGATAGTTCAACCTTGGAGCTGTTTATAGCTCCATGGTTCAACCGTAGAGGGTGAGCCTTGCTCTAACAAGAAGAGCAAAGTCCTTGCTTTATGCTTCATAATTCACCATCATCTGATCGTGCAATGTGTCAAATCGCATCTTTCACTTCTCCATTCATTCGCAGATGAATTCACCAACAGTTTGCTAAAAACATCTTTCAACACACAAGTATATGTGAAATCTCTTACCTTCAATCGTCACTTGATCGCTCTCACTCAGCCTAGCCACAGATGATACAATCCATGATAGAGTGATCCCACATGAAGTTCCTCATACGCACATGTACTGTACACTGCTCCTGCAACTAGAAAGGGGCCCAAGTCAACTAGTGTATGGATATGGGGCCCAAGTCAACTAGTGTATGGATATGGGCAGAGGACCACTACAATTTAGCGCTATAAACAACAAGCACAATAGGGCTCACAGTAACCCCTGCTGAAAAAACAGCCCAGGGTCCCGGGACCCAGTGAGGTATGATAAAGACATCCTAATGCCAAGAAACCAAGATAAGAACAAACAGGGACTGAGTGGTGTCAGTGGTGCTGATGGAACACCCATTAAGAGTCAATAGAGGAGAACTGAATGACTTTTCAAGTACTCAACTTGTCTGTTTTGTTCTGGTTGTTTTGCTCTTTTAAGACCTCCCAAGAGAGTTGAAGATTCCAAAGTTTTGCTGTTGAAGTGCACTATGGAGGAAAGGAGGGTTAGGGACAGAATTATCAAGGGTTTTCAGAGCACTACGTAAGTGCGGAACCTACACAGGGGCGGCAGAATAAATAGCAAGACAAGTTCTCAATCAAAGAACAAATCTAAACAGCAAAGTAGACAATGGTGTTACCGCAAACTGAATACATTGACACAGATCTCACCATGCAATGCCTCAAAAAACCCATATGCTGCAAATCAAAATAAGCAAAAAAGATACTTGAAGTCGTCAAATGATATAAGTATTTTCTCGGCTGTGACAGCATTTTCTTGATATTTGAAATAAAAAGTCGCATCCCCTTAACTTCTGACTAGCACCCTCCCCCCCCCCCCCGAACCGAACAAAGATATTGATAAAATAGGGAGACAGCCAACATTACGGCTAGATAGCTCAGTTGGTAGAGTGCCGGCACGTTAATTCAGAGAAATTAAGACAATAGAGATCAATCTTCTCTTAGTGCCTGTTCGAATAAAAACAGTTTATAATGGTGGATGTTAAACGGTTTAGATAGTTCTCAATCTCATGTTCTCATTTTGATTCGGGGGTCTTGTAACAACAACTACGGTCAAGTCAAACTTTTGAGCTACAAGCCCTGCGCTCTTGTGGATCTCCTTCCCCTCCCCTCAACTTGAGCCCAGTTAAGTCAACTCAAAGATGCACAATCCATTCACCTGACCAAAGAGGCTACCTCCATGACCTTACTATCTCCCATCCTTTCTCTATGCTCCCATTAAACACAGGGTGGTACATGTACATGTACTACATGTACTACAATTATATATTTACTATTATAAAGTCAATTATAAATTATGTATTTTGTACGGTAATTAAACTTTGTATTTAAAGGGACACACCGGCTTCGTTGGGATGTTTAAGCTACAAAACAAACCCAAACATTACTCTAGAGGTCTTCCAGGAGTAGAGTCAGAGTGGTTCCTAAAAGCAACCATCAAATTTGGCTGTTTTCAAGCATCTTTCATTTGACCGCTTTCGTCTTTTCAAACTCATTTCGTTAACTACATCACAGAGAAGAACTTTATGCTTGCTCTATGATTACATGTGTAAATGACATTTTGACAAATATATTTTTTAAAATAATAAAAACCATCTCAAAGTTATTGTATACGATTCTACATCACTAAACCGCTATGCTCCTTTAAAGGGTATTCAGTATTTTAAAGGTACAGGGGTAGTTACAAATTGATCTTTAATCCTTTATTACTGTCCAACAATTTAATCCTCAAAATATGGGTTTGAAGACTAGGTAGGGGGTGTATGCCAGCTTGCAATATGATGTGTTGTGGTAAATGCAGTCCTTCATGAAGGTAATGGAGGTATGCCTCTATACCATTGATTACTGCCTTGGTGCCCCTTGGAAGATTCTATACCAGCCTTGGTGCCCCTTGGAAGATTCTATACCAGCCTTGGTGCCGCTTGGAATGTTCTATACCGGCCTTGGTGCCCCTTGGAATGTTCTATACCAGCCTTGGTGCCCCTTGGAATGTTCTATACCAGCCTTGGTGCCCCTTGGAATGTTCTTTACCAGCCTTGGTGCCGCTTGGAATGTTCTATAACAGCCTTGGTGCCCCTTGCAATGTTCTATACCAGCCTTGGTGCCCCTTGGAATGTTCTATACCAGCCTTGGTGCCCCTTGGAATGTTCTATACCAGCCTTGGTGCCCCTTGGAATATTCTTTACCAGCCTTGGTGCCGCTTGGAATGTTCTATAACAGCCTTGGTGCCCCTTGGAATGTTCTATACCAGCCTTGGTGCCCCTTGCAATGTTCTACACCAGCCTTGGTGCCGCTTGGAATGTTCTATAACAGCCTTGGTGCCCCTTGGAATGTTCTATACCAGCCTTGGTGCCCCTTGGAATGTTCTATACCAGCCTTGGTGCCCCTTGGAATGTTCTATACCAGCCTTGGTGCACCTTGCAATGTTCTATACCAGCCTTGGTGCCCCTTGGAATGTTCTACACCAGCCTTGGTGCCCCTTGGAATGTTCTATACCAGCCTTGGTGCCCCTTGGAATGTTCTATACCAGCCTTGGTGCCCCTTGGAATGTTCTATACCAGCCTTGGTGCCCCTTGGAATGTTCTATACCAGCCTTGGTGCCCCTTGCAATGTTCTACACCAGCCTTGGTGCCCCTTGCAATGTTCTTTACAAGGTGTTACAATATAAATGGGATTCATAATTCAATAGACTCAAAAGCCAGTCTGAAAATAAATTATGAGAAGCGCTTTGAGACACCCGTAGAAAGCGCTATATAAAAACTAGTTATTAATGTCCACGCAGGAAGATTTTAATATCAGTAATTGGAGTACACAATCCAAGATTGAAATGTTTTTGAATCCCTCTCTTTAAACCACATTCCTTTCGAGAGAATTGTTTCTCAACATGCTATACGTTTTCAACAGCTGTAGTGCTTTGTACCAAGTAAGTTTCTTGTGGTCATTAATTTTTGGAGTAACTATCGAAGGTATACCCTACCTTCAAAATACCTTCAAATACCTGTATAATTACTTTACAATGTACTCTGTTGTGTTTTTTAAACTAGCTAGATAGATCAAAATTCATTCAAATTTATTTTGTTTATATCCTGACCGAGACTGATCACTCTACCACAATTTGCATGTTTCAAAAAAAAAGGGGGAAAAAAACTAAACAAAAAAACAGCTGGAAATTGTTTTGTGAATTGTATGGGAGGAAAAGACTAGATGTAATTTACATTTAAATTGAAATGGGAGAAAACGGAGAATAATTTCAATTGACAAATGTAGTTAAACCATACAATTACAGGGCTTAGCAATACCCCTTAAAAAATGTGGTCGGGATCCCGATATATCCCGCCGGGATTCCCGACATATCCCACCGGGATATGTTGGGATAAGTCGGGATGGAGGTATCCCGATGGGATACATCGGGATAGGTTATGTCGGGATCCCAACCAAAGGTGGGACGAGTCGGGATCCCGATGGAATGGTGGTCAGAATCCCGACTGAAGGCGGGATGAGTTGGGATAAGGTGGGATCCCGATCAGCTCATCCCGGCATTGTTGGGATCCCACCTGTTTGGGGTGGGATAGAATGAGATATAAAAATGAAACTTAGACTGTAGGTGCTTGACACTTGAAACAAATGATATACAAAATTGACATATTTAAAACATGCTATAATCATGTTTTACATGTCAATCTTGTATTTTTTAAAATAACTTATAGCGCCATTATATTACTTGAAAAATATGATGGAAGTGCACCCTATTATTACCCCCAACAAAATGAGCCAAAACTCAGTATTCACTGGCCAAGTCTGGTCCTATATAGCTGTCATTGTAATTCAGTGCAAATTGGTCTTTAGGCCGTTCCAATTTTATTAGTTGGTTTACGGATCGCGGCGACCAATTTTCTTGAAAAATTGAAGAAGAAAAAAAAAAGGGAAATCCATCATTTTTTTTTTTCGTCCGGCGACGATGAATATTCAACTTTTGGTCAGATTATTAAAAGATTGTATCTTATTTAAGCTGATTTTTTTATCGAGAAAATGGGTTGCGAAAACCCCCCCAAAAGCCAAAGCATCGTGGTTACGTTTCGATCACACATACACATTGCGATGCGTCGGCGGCCCGACGCACAGTTGCGTAGAGTTATCTCCCTCTATGCCTCATGTTTTGATGTCAAATACATACAGCGCAGCGGGCTGTGTGCTCAATAGTGAGAACGGCCATGTGTGCAAGACCAGGGGTTGGGTGTTAGACGAGAAGTGTAATATGCGATGTGAATGAAATAGTCTGACATCCATGTCCCTTTATACCAGATGGTAAACATGTACATGTGTGTAATCAGCGTTCTGTCAAAGTATTGGAGAAGTGGTGGATCGAAATTACGATGACAAGAATACTTTTTTTGTGACTGCAAAAGAGGGAGGAAAGCTGGATAGCTCACCTGGAGGTACACAAGAGACGTTGCCACTTAATATGGGGGTATGTTGTGTCAGATACATTTCTCAAAAAAATAGAAATTGTAGGCTAAAAATCTTACAGATGTCCAGCGAACAATTGTGCGTCGATACTCGTGGAGCGCATTCTTGGGATTTGCATAATCTCCATATTGCCCACAATTCGTTATTAAACTGCTCCTTATTCACAGCGCAAATTGTGCAAATCCCAAGAATGCGCTCCACGAGGAAAAACGCACAACAAAAAAGTCACTGGACATCGCCATCGGTTCAGATATTTAGCTAAAAAAGTAAAATTGTTGTATTATTATTACAAAGAAATGTATCTGAAACGACGTACCACACCATATTTATAAAATCAAAGAATGGGCTGGAACAGCAGGAAAGGTTGGCCACAAACAAAGCCGAAAAGTTTGGACTTCTCTTGGAGTTGGTTGTTTCTTTTGAAGAATGTGCCTAAGGAGATTGAAGTTAAAATAGTGCAGTGTGTGTGCCTGGACTTCAGCAACTGAATATACGTAACGAACAGTCAACATCAGTTATTGTTTTATATTGGGTTGGCAGTTTTTTTACACTGCACTGAGGATATTGTTTGAACGATTTAATTGTGTATGGCAAAAGATGATAATAAATTCTTAATAATTGTAAAAAAAAAAAAAAAAATCGGTTATTTCAGCTTTCTCACAGGTGGAACTGAACCATCTCAATGAGTTGCCAGATATCCCAGTGGGATACGTTGGGATCCCGGTGGGATACTTCGAGATCCCAGTGGGATACGTTGGGATTCCGACAAAATATCCCCGGTGGGATAGGTCTGGAATCCCAGTGGGATACAGACTGGGATCCCAACCTATCCCATCGGGATCCTGGTGGGATAGGTCGGGATCCCGACAAAATATCCCGATGGGATAGGTCGGGATCCTGGTGGGATACTGCCCGGGATCCCGACCTATCCCATCGGGATCCCGATGGGATAGGTCGGGATCCCGACAAAATATCCCGATGGGATAGGTCGGGATCCCGGGCAGTATCCCACCGGGATCCCGACCTATCCCATCGGGATCCCGATCAGTATCCCGATGGGATAGGTCGGGATCCCGACAAAATATCCCGATGGGATAGGTCGGGATCCCGGGCAGTATCCCACCGGGATTCCCGACCTATCCCACCGGGATATTGGTTGGGATCCCGACCACATTTTTTAAGGGGTATAATTACAGAATGTCAATGAGTCGCCGAATGACAAGAAGCATGTTATAATCGGCGTTAAGAGATTTTCCAAGGGTTGTAATTTTCCAAAGAGTACCTGAAATCACCCCAAAAAGTGTTTCAACACATGTACACTTGCAGGATTATACTAACTAAAAGTAGTCTGAATTGATTTATTTGATATCATTTTTTATTTTATTTTTTTTTCCAGTTCTATTTTCAAATCAACCTCAACTTCCCATTAAAAAGTAGATGGAAAAAGTGACCTTCCTTTTTCCCACCATTTTGGATGGAAATTTTAGGTTGATTTTAAGTAAAACTTAAAAAATATATTGAAAAAAAGAATCAACTAAAAATTTGTTCAGTATAAGGGGCCATTCAGAATGATCAATGTTGAAAAGATTTAATCTTTTTTCAAAATTATTTTGACCCACCCCAAATGATGCTTTTCTATTGTAATTAGTATTGACTGAAATGTAGGCCTATTCCCACCCTATACTTCGATGAACAAAGTAGGCCGAATGCCTAAAATGAAGCTGATATTTCAAACAAATATTTTCCCAGCTCAATGGCTTTTCCTGGCTTCCCCAGCATGCAACTTATTATTAAATCAAAACAGAAGAGAAAATCCTCGCCATCTCCAGATCTGGAGTGGAGTTCAGCTATCGAAACAAGGTCGAACATTAAAGTGCGTTTATAGTGACCTATTCCCATTTTAACCCCCTTTTGAAATCTAGTAGCTGATATATCAAAGGTATACAAGTATTTGGAACGACAGTTTAAATATTACTTGAATTGAAAACAGAATTTCGGCTTTCAGTTCTCTCTTTTGACCCGACTACCCACAACTTCGGTGGGGGGGGGGGGGAGCTCAAAATTCTGAATGGCCCTTACACAAAAAATTATTTTGTCCACTCACAATCTCCGGTAGTTTCAGGTACTTCACATTCCATTGGAAAACACTGCTAACAAGATTGATGACTCTACCTCCACGATCATTGCAAAGTGGCCAGAGACCCTTTGTTGTGTTTCTCATCGACATTTAACATTCTGATTTCAACTTTCAAACATTTCCTGGAACCGGCATCCTACACCATCTCACGTTGCTTTTGGTTTTTATTTCCACTTTCAGTTTCATACCAGAATGCTTTTTAGTTTTTCAAACTCACTGTATCTGGGCTTTTGGTAAACCCCTGAAAAAAAGTTGAGGTTCCACTGAGCAGTCTGTAAAAAACCCACTAAAGTAAAATGTAACCGACTAGGGCCTTCGTTCACAGGTTGGTTCAATCCAATCACCCAATCAATGTCATTCTTTCGGAAAGTCCCATCCCCCTTGTAAGGTGACCCCTCTGCTGCTGCTGCCTCCAAGGTTGTATCATAAACTTGGGTGTGATCTCTGGCTATACAACCTCCCACCCCCCACCCCCACCCCCCAAAAAGAAAGAGAAAGATATGGACAAAAAAGGGAGACTGTCAACATTACGGCTAGATGGCTCAGTTGGCAGAGCATTAGCACCTTAATCCAGGGGTCACGGGTTAAAGCCCCGCTCTAGTCAATTTTTCTTTGTTCTACCAAAAATCTTTCATAATATAAAAGTTTTAAAAAAACAGTTGATCATCCCCGCCCGCATCTCCTTTTGAAAATGTTTTCAATTTGTTTGAAATGTTTAAATGTTTAAAATTAGGCTACAATACATTTTAATTTTGTTCCTAAAAGGGCAACACTTTTTAATGTATTTCTAATTCATCTTGGCACCATTTTTTTCTCAAATGATTGATTTAATCTACCTGGATTTGATTTAAGACTTCCAAGTTCTACAAAGCCAGCAAATTTTTAGTCTGGTTCTTTCCTCCTTGAATTTTTTTTTTTTTGTAATCACAAACAAAAAGGCCTCATCCTCCTCTTTCTGAAAAAAAAAACCCCAGGATTATCAACTGGAGAATTGTTTTACTTGGCCCAAAATATGTAAAGAGACAGAGATTGTTTTGACACAAGCATCATTCTGTAATTTCTTGAGCACTGGTTCTCTACTACATCCTGCTCCATTCATCAAAGCAGTTCACACCATTCCTCCATGATTGAAGCCACACAAGCAGGGGGCCCCATCTGTGTGTTTCAAATCACTTGCACCTCAACAAAACCCCTTTTGACAGCATTTATTACCAGTCCTGGTCATTTTAAAATCCTCTACCACACAAAAACAGTGTTGACTGAAACCACAAACCCCTGTGATAAAAATGTTTGCTCCAGCAGAGAGAGACAGCACACACAGACCCTGGGAGTGCAGATGAAAAAGCCTATGGCCAAACTCTAAAATACACAAGACTCTCCTCTACCCAGCGCACAGCCTCAAATCACTGGAATGAAAATGTTTGGCTGCTGCCCCCAGGGTTCGGCCATGCAGGAATCTGATAAAGTGACACTTAACACCACACTAAGCTGGATTAAACCATCCCACTCAACATTCCAGCTCCTGGATTTAGTTTAATGTCTTCTTTATGAGCCCATTCCCGGACCCTAACATTATCTTTCTAAGACTTCTTTGATGTTTTTAAAAGGTTTCTTTATTCCATAGAGTAAGGAACCAAATTGGTTAAAGGAAGGGGACCCCTTTTGGTAGTTACTTGAGAATCATAACGACCATAAAACTTACTTGGTAAAGAGCTCTGGAGAGCTGTTGATATTATAATTTATAAAAAACATTGAATTAGAAACGATGTTTAGAGGCAGAGGTATTTTTTTCACCCCAAAATTCTTCAGGCATGTAGCCTTTCTCAGGCATCTAAAGGCACACAATTCTGTGCAACAAGGGCGTTTTTTCTGTCCTTATTTTCTTGCAACTTCGATGACTATTAATGAGCCCAAATTTTCACAGGTTTGTTATCTTGGGGGCCATTCAGAATAGTCAGTGTTAAAAAATTTCTTCATTTTTTTCTTCGAAATTGTGGGTGGGTGGGTCACAAGAAATAACTGAAAATCAAATTAAAGTTTATATTTAAAAAAAAAAAGTATATAAATGAACAAACGAAAAAGAAGCAGAAACAGTACCCAGCTGGCCAAGATCGTCAATTCAATTCCTGATTACACTACAAAGTTGTTTGTTTATGCCAGAAAAAAAAACATTGAAAACTACTGATGTTGGAGACCTTTGGTCTAAAATATCTGGTTCATTTGAGGCATTACTTTGTTCTTCAGTGTATAGATTATATTATGAAGCCATTCAATATTTAAAAATCGAAATTTGGGGTGGGTGGGTGGGTTGGTCGAAATTTTTTAGCATTGACTTTTCTGAAAGGCCACTATAATGCAAATGTTGGGACACACCAAATGAGAATACTGGTCTTTGACAATTACCCCCAAAGTACCCTGCCTTTAACCCATACAGCAAGGCTTAAACTATGGGTGCTCTGCAAACAAGGGCCCATCAAACCCAGCTGGTAAGAGATTAAAATCAGTGTCCTTGCGTCGATTTAAGAGGACAGCACAAAAGAATTACGAACACAATTTGTGTAGAAAACGTACCGTGAAAACAATCCACGGATACTGTACCCAGACTGCATAATGAAGTGAAGATGCACTCAGTTTCTGTCACATTAACAAACCCCGTTCAATGAATCGGCATAATGTACAGTGAGAGAGAATGAAATTACGCGACGCGGCACGAGTGATAATTTGAAGCTATAGGCCTACAGTCAATACTGACAATGATCACAGTTGTAGGGATTGAACTCAGAAACATATTCACGTGCCAACGGGAGGTTGGGGGTACCTCTGGACTTTCAATGGACAAGAAACATTCTTACAAGGTCAGAAATCTTTCCTTCCCTTCACATATTTGTCCAGGGCTTGAATTAGGAGGACAAATTCACAAGACCACAGGGTTTGTACTGTAGCTCAAAATGTTTACCATCTACCGGAATTTTGTGTAGGCCTACAAGACGAGAACTGTATGAGAGTGAAAGGGGCAAAAAACTACCCAGTTCAACATTTTGAACTGTCTTAATTTGGACAAGCATGGAAAGAAGATTTATCTCATATTATGGGTAAGAATTCTTCAACAGTCAACAGAACTGAGAGAGTCCACATTTTAACAAAAACACACACATGACTGCTGGATTTGTCCAGATCACTGGCCTCAGGCCTGCGGATCCAGCCATGTTGGCCTTAGCCAAAAAGTTGGATGAATTCCTTAATTAAGATGGAGTTCTCTCCAGTCTGTCATGGTCTGCTAAGTGGTTTTCCCAAACCAGTACCCAGACATACAACACCTGCATAGAACATAATCCCGCCCAAATACCTTGCATGCTTAAAAAATAAACATTCAGTGAGTGGAGTGTGTACTAACAATGGTGGCACAATGGCGCAATGTACACACACATGGAGAGCTTCAATTCAACCATGGAGGAACGGGAAAAGAATGACTTTTTTAGCAAAAAAATGTTCCATAAAAATTTCATGCAAGAACACTTCTTTTATGGAGTACTCAGTACTTTTTGCAATTTCATTCCATTAAATAGCGCATAATACTTGCAACCCTTTTTCATTTCCTGTTTTTGAAGCCGAAGAAACATCAATGCTTCTTTAGAAGACAGCAGTTCCACTGGTTATATGGAGGCAGCGAGGTAGTAAACAGACACAAAAATATGTACCACCTCACTGCCAAAATAAAACAAAATATTTACCCATCCACAATTTATAAAGCCATGATATGAAATCACATCTCCCCAGAGTGGGATAATAAAGTTGTAATCTTGTCTTATCTCATCTTTATCTTACATACTTTCTCTTTCAATTACCAGAGTGGAGAAAGAAGGGCCCCCACCCCCACCCCCTTTGTTCAGCAAGGAATGTCTGTAGCCTCGGGTCAAAACAGCTTTTAATCTTGAAGACCCAACCCACCCTACAAACCCACTGTGCAGGGAAAACTGGCACTCTCAGAAAGAGCCCATCAGCAGTTAATGGTCCCATTTAACTATAGAAGTTTCATGTTCCAGGCCATTTAGCAAGGAGTAGTTACCCAGTACTGACACATTGTTGCCATTGCATCAATCATGGCCTGGCCATAAAAGTGTCTCAGCTGTTTTGTGATTGTTGCAGGGGGGTACTCTGCACAATTTTAAAGGAATTTGTTTTGTAGAACAGCCTATGAAAATGTACAGATTTAGTACTGAGCCATAGTTCATGCAGGCCTGATGATACCACAGACGAGAGGTACAAAATATACAGGGGCTGATCTTGCCTTAGTGCCCCTGCAATTAAATTTGAAATCAGATAGAAGGTCAAAAGGTCAAATAGAGTTGACCTTTAACAAGGAAAAAACTGCTTTGCCCTGGGAATGAAGTAACAAATCAGGAATTTACTAGGTGATGTGATATCCAGTGTTTGCTCATTGAAGGCAAAGTATTATTACCTATGGTTTTTGGAACTGTTTGATTGTTTTCAAATCATCTATAAATATGTATACACAATAAAACTAACCTGTAAAAATTTCAATTTCAAAAGGTGGTCGTTTTATTGAGATATTATGGCCGAAGAATAATCCATAATTGGAATACACAATCTGAGAAACATTTCATCATTCTCAGATTGAACATTTTTTGAATCCCTGTCTCTGAACAGAAACCACATTCCTTAGAATGGAATTGTTTCTCAAAAAGGCGTAGGCCTATGTACATTACCAACAGCGGTACAGTGCTTCTTATAAGAGAAGGCCGAGCGGTTAAGAGCACCGACCTCAAACTCTGGTGTTTCTGATCAGCAGAGTGTGGGTTCGAATCCCCAGCCGTGACACTTGTGTCCTTAAGCAAGACACTTCACCATTGCTTCGTCCTTCGGATGGGACGTTAAGCTGTTGGTCCCATGTGTTATGTAACGCATGTAAAAGAACCCAGTGCACTTATCGAAAAGAGAAGGGGTTCGCCCCGGTGTTCCTGGTCCGATCGGCAGCAAATTGCGCCACAGCACCTTGTAAAACATTACATGGTGCTATCAGAATTAGGTCTCATAATTCAAACGTAGTCCCAAATCTTGCAGGAAATACTGTATGTTACAGCGCCAGGAGCGTCACTGAGTGACGGACATGTGCGCTATATAAGAAGCCACTATTATTATTATTTATTATTATTATAACAAGTAAGTTTTCATACGGTCGTTCATTTTTCAAGTAAATACCAGAAGGTCCCTCCCTTTAACTGGTTCATTTTTTGGTCATGAGCCAGCCAAACCAGGTCCCAGCCAATTCCTGTGTTTTGCTTATCACTGAATTTCCCACTTACTGAATCCTGCCAGCCTGGAAGTAGAACTGTGTATCTTTGAGAGGGAAAGGCTATTTTTATTTTTGCAAAAGCACTTCCTTTGCAATCTTCAAGTCTATGGGAAACTTTTGAAGGGGCACCAAGGCCAAGACCAGGGGCAACAAAGACCAGGGCAACAGAGGCCATGGCCTCCGTTTCAACAACAGTCCTGATTCTGTCCTGTTAAGCATGTATTTGTAGACCTAAGGGCAGGGCTCAAATATGGCTTTAAATTCCACAAGACCGCAAGACCGTAGGGTTTGTAGCTCAAAATGTTTACTGGTCCAAAATGTATTTTACAAGACCAGAATCTTCATACGAAAGAGCTTTCTACAGAGTTTAACATGTAATTCTTTTCTTTTCTTTTTTGAACAAACACTAAGAGAAGATTATCTCATTTGTGTTTTGGGTGAGTAGGCCTTTATTTTGATACTCAATGAAATTGTATTACCAGACTCAAAGACAAGATTTGCACATCATTTATTTCTGTTAAAGATACTAAACAGTGATGTATTTCAATTAAAAAACACAAGACTTAGACTGCTGGACTTGTCAGGTCACAAGTTTACTGGCCCAGGGCTAAAATCACTGGCCTCGGGCTAGCGGTCATCATTTATTTTCTAATCCACACTCAACAGGGGCACTACAGGAAAAACAAAATTCACAGGATGCCAATTTACTACCATTACCAGGTTTTATAACAAGAAGGCTGTCGGACAAAATATTACACAATTCGTTTAGGGGTCATTACGAAAGTGTGACCCTCCAAAGGGGCTGTGTGGTCACGATCAAAGCTGGCCTGTGGCTGTATGGATTTGATGAACTCTCTACAATTACTGCACACGCGCTGCACGTAGTATGATCATGGTATGATAGAAGGGAGGGTGCATGCCTGCTGTAACTTAGACTTGTGGACAAGTCGTTAATGTTTGTCGCGGTGATAGTTGAGTTGTGGCGGCGGCATAACAATGCATTCAGGCCTCCGCGATTGAAGACTGCTCTCGCGTGAAGCTGCTGGCTGCCGACTACTACCCATTAACACAGTCGCGAGAGCAGTTAGTCTCGCGGGGGCCAGCAGTCTCGCGAGAACATCGTCAGTGTCGCGAGAATCGCGGAGAGTGTCGGAACGCTATCACCGCGACAGACATTTAACGACTTGTCCACAAGTCTAGCTGTTATGTAACTTGGTGAGAGCGAGGTGAGAGTTCACGATTCCATGTACATCCGCTGTACACTACAGGCCTGCTTTGATTGTAACACAGCCCCTTTAACATGTTTGCTGGTTCTTCACACTGTACAGTATTATGAGAAACTCCGAGTGTTGGTCACAACTTGTTACATTATACAATGTACAGTGTGTACTAAATAGGTCTGGAAACTTGCTGACAGTACAACTTACAATGAAAGTAAAAGTCCCACCATAAACATGCGAAGGGTCTGTAAAAGTGGACCCTCTGACCTTAGCGATTACTTCAATTTCAGTCAAAAGATCACCATGAAAGATCAAGGGGGATCTCAGGGAATAACCTGGGAAGGATTCAGTATAAAGCAGGAAGATTATTGAAAAGTTGAAGACCAGGAAACAGGTTGTATTGGCATTAAATACCAACTGTTCTCAATTGACTGTAACCTAGATCTGGCATGACCACAAAACCTAACTTTATGACCACAAAACCTATCTGTACCACAACACCTTGTACCGCAAACCTACAATGTAGTCTGATCACCACTGGATGGGCTGGATTTATTTTATTCTATTTTATTTTAAAACCTTTATTGCACAAACATCAAAATACAACGTAGTGCAAAAGGAAAACCCCGAACAGGTACACAGGCCCGCTAAATGGGGACCCTTGATCACACAAAACAAAAACAGTAGTAGAAAACATGGAAGTAACACAAAACAAAAACAATAGTAGAAAACATGGAAGTAAGTGTACATTAATCAAGGTTAAAAAGCACAAAATAAAAAATGAAAGACACACACATGTAAATAAATAGACAATTTAACAATACAAAATTCAAAATCTCAACTATGGTCTGTGTTCGATTCACGAGCATTTCGCTTGGTCTCTGGTAAGTTTTTGTCCTTTTTTCTTAAAATTATCTTCTCAATGATGTTTTGAGTGTTATGAATGGATTCAATAGACATTGGAGATCAAGTCCGTGTTCTTAGAATTGGTGTCAATGTTTTTCGAAAGTGGAAAAAATTGGGCAAATCTGGTGACTAGTCTGTCAACATTGGTCAAAATTGCACTGATGGTCGAATCGTGTGCATAGTGTCTCGTCGTAACCCTCCGGTCTGCGACCATCGGGAGGATGGAGGCAATACGATCATCACAACTATCCTGATTCCTGGTATTGGTAATGTATGCTGGTACCTACTGGTAGATGTTGCACAATAATGGTTGAAAGGCACTGAACAATGTTACAATGTAGGAAGGAAAAGGATACACTGTTTGCAGTTGCACCTTTCCCTTTCCTCTACCCACCCCACCTTGGTCCTTTCTCTATGCCCTACCGGACCAACGACCATTGTAATTTGTTATTGTGCAAAATCACCCAGGCGTTATTGGGTTCAGGACCATTAGATAGGATTACTAATTGGATTAGTACTATACATATGAGGCTAGAAAATGTGGTACGGTAAAAATCCACTGCTTTTTAAAGTTAATAAAAATTGCAATGTCAAGAATATATAAAATACGAGTCTTCCTTTTTAAAAATCTTACTTCCGAGTTATTTTTTATTACAAATACAATTTATTTCATGTATTTACTATCTTTTTACTGGTGTATTTAGTAAAGCTGAACTGACACTCACCTCGCACACCATACACAAAGTCACATCAGCAGGTAACAGACATAACTCAAAATGACATGTCGATCAGCCATCATGATGAAGGAAGCATTTCGCATGTTTAGTGGAAAACTATATATGTACAGATGTATGTAGGATCACTATCACCGAGTCTGTGTGATCATCAGCGTATCTGTGGTCGCGTCGTGAATGAAGTGACCAAATTGATGTTTATTTGTATCGCAGCTCACACCGTACCTATATCAGTCAGATTTCCAGGTGCCTAAGTAGGTCTAATCTACTTGATTATGTACCGAAAATCGACACATGTAAACAAACCAGCCTAATCACGCACATGTTTGATACAGGAATATTTTCTTCACTGATGACGGGGGGGCTGGGTAATTAGGTCATCGCTTGTCTTTTACAACCGATTAATATAATCACGCGATCACAAGCGTTATGCAGAGATCGTGGATTTTCGCGCTAAATAAACAGCGCCCTCGCTAGTTGTAAGATAGTAAGGCGACGTTCGAAATCGCTCTCTTTTTTTTTCTCCGGGGGGGGGGGGGGGGTGGAGCGGTGTGTGTGTGGGGGGGGGAGGTGTTATTGATAACTAGAGTGGGTAAAAATAATACTCTCCAAATGTCCAATGGCGTTTAGGCCGAGTGAAAAAATACACAAGTTGACGTCCTGTGTTTTTCAAAAAGAGGAGGCTGACGAGAGCCTTTTTTCTTTTATTTGGTGAGATTTCTTTTGAGGAAAAACCAGGTTACAAATTTTCAGACTTTGTAGAACTTAGAAGTCTAAAATATGGGTAAATTAAATCAAAAGTCGAAAGAACAGTGCCAAAGAAGGGTTGGTTAACGGTTCTGTTGAAATTGGGTAATGATACCTTTCAACTCACCGACCCCCCCCCCTGCACAATTCCATCGCCGTACCTGCCTAGTACAGAACAAAAGGTAGTCATCATTATTACTCAAAGCTATGACACTTGGGACTAGGTAGAGTGTTGGGACAAAACCATTTTTTATTCAACCAACGTTCATAAATACTTGCTTGATACTATGTACTATAATGAGTAGAAATTTTCTGAAATAAAAAAATTTAATTAAAAAAAATGAAATTAAAATCAAGAAGCAAGATTTTCCGTTTGTCAGTTCAAACCAAGATTTTATTTTGATCTATGCCCATGTATACGATCATTTTTGCAGTATGCCACGGACCATTAGTTAGGCCTAGGGGTTACCTTGTGTGTTGGAACTTGTAATATCAGGAGTGCTATTCAACAACACTATTCACAGATTTGCCCATTAACTTATAAGGAAAAATGGGCATGGTGGAAAACTTCCCATGAAATATTTTTGCCCGAAATGCTCTAGTTTTTGACAAATGACTAAAACAGTTAGAGTTGATCCTCGCAAACCAAACTTGATGTTTGAAACCAGCGAAAAACATAAGTGTTTTTCTCACTATTTTCTTGTTACTTCCAAGTTCCTGTGAGCTCAGATTTTAACAGTTTTTTATTTATTTCATGTGCATGTTGGGTCACATTTAGTGCAAATACATATCTTTGACTTTTTACCTTTTCATGGCAAAAACAAATGTGCACGGGGATGGCACAAAGATGGCCGTGTCAAGCATTAAAAACCTCATCAAAACTTCAAGGTTGCCATTCAAGCAAAAAAAAAACAACTAAAGAAACAATTTTTCTCTCTAGTTTCCCTTCTTTATAATATCTAGCATCTATTTTGCCGAACTACTAGTTTTTCAAATAGATTTGGTCACTTCCCAACTCTGTAACATGTATACAGGTGAGGATAATGCAATGGTATAATCTAAAACACTGTTCTTGAAAACTATATGCGGTTTTTCCCCCCTTGATCGCTTGCGGTTGCAACAATTTTGCTTAAAACCGAGTTTATTCATAAACACCCAGGATAGTTTATCCATTCTGATTGGTGGAGAGGAGATCATGTGACTATGTTTAAACATGGGAGATAAACGTGATGTTTACACATGTGCAAGGCACGCAAGGCGCTAACTTATGCTTTACGCGATCAATACATCAATGTAAAATCAGTTAGCACGCATGCGACACACAACTGTTGAGTGCTGGATGCAATTTGACCCTTCACGAAACGGAGCCCAAGGGGCATGACAGGAATTGAAAATTAACGCAAAAGTTTCATAGCATTTTCCAGCATTATTACGCTTTAACAAAAAGGGCATTTATGGATGGGAATAAAAGAGTAGCGACTCAGTCTTAAATGGCCAATTAAAACATTGCAGGGTCATGGTTACGTGATAATGGACCTCACAAGGCCACGACCCTGCCGGTTTTAAACAGCCGTTCATCAAGACCCATTCACTAATCTTTGTAGCCAGTTGCGGCCTCTATTGGCATTTTTGGTACAAGCTGCTTGCTGTATTTTTTGCTCGGTCCAAAACCCATCAAAAACCTCAAAAACTCTCCCAGCATCCTCACTTAGGTCAAAGAAGTTCTACCTATGGCCGAGAGTTGTGCGTGGCATGTACATGCAGTATTCATGTTCACACTGTTTGACCCTCAGCGATGGTAGCCTTCAAGCATTGATTATTATTTACAGGGTGTCTGCACGCTTCAAAAAAGACAAATTTGAGACTTTTTAAAGACCCTTTGAATGCCACCATTCAAAGGGGAGAAAACAGCTATACCCACTTATACGTTCTGTTACTTTTTTAAACACAGCATAATTTGGTTCATTACAAGCTTCTTCCATATTTTTTTTAGGACCTGAGATAATTGAATTTAACACTTTTTAATGCTTCTTAAGGCCTTAAATTTGGATAGTTCAATTTAAGGCTGTTTTAATACTTTTCATTGATACTCAGAAACCTTGTATTTAGTATGCCTAACCCCATGCCAAGCAAGGCTGGCTGGGTAGTCAGATACAGTCCTACAAAAGAGCACCAACAATTCAGTTGTAGACGTCAGAAAGTGCTTACAGATGATGCTGCCTCAATAATTGTGCTTGCCTCGATCACATCCCAGTTGAAAAACGGTAATTCGTTACTTTATGGTATATCGCAGTGTCCCCTCAAGAAGCTACAACCTGCCCATGAAATGATCTCCCCTATCAACTCCGAACTCTTGACTCCTTTATACAGCTCTTCAAAAGCCAGCTTAAGACTTAATCTCTTTGAATCTGCTTACATTATAGTCCATTGCACTTGTTATCTCTATATGAAATTCTGTGAACTGTTTTGTCTTAAATTTGTCTTCACTTTGCTAAGCCCCTATGAACAGACAACTAAAATGTTGGCGCTCTGAAAATGCCTGATGACTGGTTGAGGGGTTGACGTTATATTATCAGTTCTAAATACTTGAAGCCCTTTACGGATGGACGACTTCTAGGATGTAACTTCCTCCTGCTCTTTCCCGTCGTCCTCTTCATTTCCCTCACTCTTCCTTCGCTCTTTGTCTTTTTGTTCCGCACTATCCGCAATTGAGCGCTCGAAGAAGTAATCGAATGCAAAGTTTTTCTCGTTCGGTGTGATGGCTTTGAACTCCTCTGCTTCTGTGATGACTTCAATCTGTCAGAAGGGAAAGAAATGATCGTGCAATATATTGTGCTGGTACAACAGGATCAAGGCGTACAGGATCAGGATCAGAATCAGGCATACAAGAATGGACAGGCTGCCACCATTGTTCACGATTATATTCGGCTCAATGGGAGGTAAGTCCGAGTGTTCTGAGATTCCAGCCTACCGTGGCAGATTTCCAGTCGTGGCTCATGGCCGAGATTATGCAAATCACCCCGGGTACCTACACAGTTTTCTCACACGACAAAATCAAATCCTGGACCAAATTATGAGAACTTTTGTTGTCTTTCCTTTGTCAAGTCAGGATCTCATTGTGGCAATAATATTTACAAAGGAAAACAATTACTCAAAAAGCTCAAAAAGAATTTTTTTAAAACAATACCTCGGGTGGGCACCAAATAACCCCCCCCCCCCACCCCCAACATTAGGTGGTTAATGCAGAGTGTAGTATCATCTTCATGGTATTCATGCCACGAGGTCAAGGGTCACGGTTACCTGAGCTAAGAACTCCTGCTCGCTGCCATCTTGGAGATGGAGGTCTGTGATTCTGTTGAAGAGCTCCCTCGGTGTTGAAACGTTGGGTACGCCTCGTTGAGTGAAGAACTACCACATAAAACATTATATACAAAAAAAAGGAAAAATTCATTAGAGCCGGGTTCTAAGGTCAAATTCTGTTCTGTGATGCACTCATTTTCCAAAAGATAGAGTTCTTATGAAAGTGGTTACCTTACGTCAAAACAAGAGCGTTTTTAAAAGAAGGCGAAGTTTGAAACATGGCGTCATTGGATGTCAGAAAATAACTGGGTCTGTGCATTCCAAACAATAACTTTTTGTTTGTAAAAAGGTCAAGTATGGACACTCAGAAATGAACTAAAAGTTCCTGTACAAAAATGTTTTAAAAATTTGCACTGGAAAGGTATAAAATACAAACTTGGCATTTTGCACAATTTTAACGTGAGGGTACAGACTTTAATTTGATTTTGAATCAGCGTGCTGCTTGTCTGTTTGATTGATTTGATCACGGCAGTATCCCATAACACCATCAGATAGCTAAAGTGATCTTCGACCAATCACACTTACGTTTGATACATTGGTGCAATCCCGTAGCAAGAACTTCAGCCCCTCAGGATGAAACGGCTTCACCGATTGGCTGACGTCGATAAACCAGACTTCGTGATTAAACCATAGCATGTTGTACTCACTGAGATCAGCGTGCACCAGTTGACACCTTTTGTACATTTTTTCCATCATCTGTAGACAAAATATGATTTAACAAAATAAATAATTTGTAAAAAAAAAACCAACCCAAAACCACCCTTGACTCTCTTGGTAAAAGTTCAATCAATAGACCGCGCAAGTCTCGCACTTCGGTACAATGTAGATTGCTTTAACATGCTTTTATGTGTGAAGGAAACAAACTCGCAACTTTTAACAGGTTCCAATGTTTGAATACGTGCAATATTTGCACAATGCAGGGGTGTCATGGCCGAGTGGTCTGGTGCATCGACCTCATGCTCTGGGCCCAGTTTCATAGAGCTGCTTAAGCAGAAAATATTGCTTAACAATTTTCTGCTTAGCAGCAATGTTCAGGACACCAGTGAAAAATTGTCCATGTGACATGGTAGTTTGGCTGGTAATCTTATTCTGGTAAGTATAATTTTGTTGTGCTTAGCTAATTTTTGTGTTTGAGCAGCTCCATGAAATTGGGCCCAGGTGTTGTCGGAGTATGGGTTCTACTCCCACTCCAGTCCTGGCAATGACTGTGCAAGTCTTGTACTTATTGCAAACATGAAAGTTTTTATTTTATTTTATTTTATTTTACATCATCTTTAATGAGGGTAAACTTCGATCAGCGCCCAGCACTGCTTTCCATGGAGGTCCTCAGTACAAAAACTGTATTAGTAAAAACATATTACATAAAACACCATCAAAATTGTTACAAAAGAAAGACACCAAGGTGTCCTGCTGAAGTAGCAAATTTTTTACAAAGAATTAGAGATTAAGAGACATATAAAATGGAAATCAAAAGGAAGCAGAATATGTCAAGCAAATTGACTTAAAAAAGTCAAACAAAGGCAACTTTTTCTTCTGAAAGCAAATCTTCATAATAAATTCTATTCATACAACATTCTTGAAAAATAAAAATACAAATAGCAGTCTGTTATATTTACAATTTCAATTCATTACAAATTTATTAAAATTAACGATAACAGCTTGGAACAAGGATGCTTATTTTTAGAAACCCCATTGAATCACGCCCTAGCAACCATTACATAGGTTTAATGACAACATGAAGGTCAGTTGGGCAAAATAATTAAATGTTAACGAGAAACCACCTTATTCTCTGGTTTTTCCCAAGTAATTTAAACAAAATATGATTTCAGTGCTTTCCGAATCCTGCCTGCGGAAAAAAAAATATATATATATATATATCTACAGGCTACTTGGATAGGACTCGAACCCATGACCCTCACAGGTTTAAGAAGTTACTCCTGGTACTGACCTCTGTGCACTGTTCATAGGCAAGCTGAAGGTCGTCACTTGACAGCTCGGCATCTTTCAGCTTGGGAGCAGCCTTCTGATGGTCACCAATGAAGGAGAGTACCAGGATGTGTTTCTTAAGGAGGATGACCTCAGGGCAGCGGATACCAGCCTTTCGCATCCTATAAAATAAATACAAATGTGGCATATATACTTATTTCAGTGTCTGCCTTGTAAATAATGCTTCTTTGGTTACATCTTTAAATCAATGTTTTGGCTATGTACTGTTTGGAAATTCCATGAAGTACGGAAATAAATGCGAGTTTTGAATTGAATTGAAGAATGGACAGACAGGCTGCCACGATTGTTTATCACTGCATTCAGCTCGATAGGAGGTAAGTCCGAGTGTTCCAAGATTCCAGCATACCATGGGCAGATTATCGGCTGAGACTTCAGCCCAGGCTTTGCCATTCATGGTGAACGCTCGTATTTTATTGAAAAACCAACAACGAATCCTGGTGCTCATTATGAGAACCATTGTTGCCTTCCCTTTGTGTTTGTAAAGTCAGGGTTTCGTTCTGACAACACTATTTTCAAAGGAGAATGATTACTCACTGATTGAGGTTGAAGCGTTCTTTGTCCGCCCACATACTGATGATCTTCCTTGGGTTCATACGGCTGAGGGCGTCTGGGAGGTAGCGCCGTCGAGTTCGGAACTCATTCAGCGTCGTCTTGAAGACCTTGAGGGCGCACTCTCGAGGTACTAGCAATGTCTGATGGCTAAGAGTAAAAAACAAAGAGACGACTATTACTTACAGTGAAGCTTACTATCATAGAGAAGTGATAAGTTGTTATTTGAAAAAAAACAGCTTCTCTGGTTAACAGAATGAGAGAGATGCAACCCGTCCTTGAGTAGAATTTCTGCTTACAACCCACACTCTGTTGATCAGAAACACCAAAGCTTGAGTCCGGTGACCCCTCGGCAACAACATGCCTTGTAAGCAGCATGTCACTAATAAGGTGGGGGTGGGGGGGATTATTTATATACTGTATCCTAACTTCAAAATCATCCATAATACAGAATTAAAAAGGCCGATTTACTAGAGCGAACATACCTAAGTGAAACTGACTATGGTTGGGTTGTTTAACTGGCCAACCATTTAACCAGTTAACCATTTAACCAGTTAACCATTTAACCGTAAACAAATCCGGTAACAGTTTAACGAAGCCGACAGTGAAAAAAAATGAGACCTTCCTTTTCTTTATAAAAAATGTCAGCCCCAGACACCATCCAGGGAGAGTGATTGACATCCCTTTTGTTGGTGGAATGTTTCTTATCTTTAATCCCCTACAAATCAAACTTGGGCCCAGGACTTGAACCCACACTCTGTTGATCAGAAACACCAAAGCTTGAGTCCGGTGCCCCAGACCGCTCGACCACAACAGGGCCCAATTTCATAGAGCTGCTTAAGCACCAAAAGTAGCTAAGCACAACAAAATTATGCTTACCAGAATAAGGTTACCAGCCAAACTAGCATACCACAAGTACAATTTATGACTGGTATCCTGCTCATTTCTGCTTAGCAGGAAATTGTTAAGCAATATTTTCTGCTTAAGCAGCTCTATGAAATTGGGCCCAGGCCATGTCAGCAACATGTCTATCCCCTACAAATGGTTAGACACTTTACTTTGCAGGCCCCACTACAGTTTGTGGTTTTGTGACTTTTAAGACTGGGTTACAGTGCTCTATTTGTAACCGATGAAGGTGTGTCGACATCTGTTCTATTTACAGATATGCCCATAGTTCTGATTGGAGTCGGTAGAAACGGTTACACGGAAGTCACAAGTTCCATTTAACTGTGTAGAAAGTAATAATAAAAATAATAAACCGTTCTTATAAAGCGCATTACACACGGAGTCCCAATGCGCTGTACAAAGTCAAAAGAGAAAAAAAAAAAAAAAAAAAAAAAAAAAAAAAAAAAAAGAGAAAAAAGAAAGAAGAAAAAAAAAGAAAAAAAAAGTAGCATTTCAAGCGTGGGTTACAAGCGAAATGTTTTTGGTGTTCAGATCGGACAGGACTGCATGCTCGGTCCGATCCGATCAACAGTTTGGCAACAAGAATGTAATTTCCGAACCTTAACTGAACGGTAAGCTTTTATTACAAAACAATATTTTTCAGATCTCACTACAAAAGTATGAAAAACAACTACGTATTATCCGTGTCCTCGATATGACCACGCTCGTATCTTCCGTTTTTTAAAGACATAAAAACATGCATGGAAAAGGTCGGAACCGGTGAAAAACCTTGTATAAACCGGCGTCTCGTATCTTCCGAGAGACGACTGTAAATGTAGATGCACAACCCTAATACTGACCTTCCTCCGTTAGCGTGTAACACCACAGCTTCTTTACCAGTGCTGATTGTACCATTTACCGATTCCAAGAGCCCGCTATTCACCAACTTGAACAGTAGAAGTCTGGTGTTGGGGTCCATGGCCATGACCTACATTAGAAGTAAAACTTTAGGTCATGTTGTTGTTGACTATTAACCACTTCATGTCGGATGATGGCTTTTTCCGCAAAATTTTCCAAACTAGCTTTTGGTGGATGATTTATTATGCCAAGAGCACCCTCTATTTTTTTGCAGTCGGTCAGATGACTGTGTGTCCTGTGAACAGGCATGCACCTATCGTGCTACTCTTCGTTTTCCCCAAACTGGATGTTGGTACTGGAACTCATGCTCATAATCTCCCTTTTTGTGTAATCCCTGACTTCCAAACCTCTTGTTATGCAAATATGACTTACACAAATGATCAGGCAGCAACCATTGTTTATCACTGTATTCAGCTCAATGGGAATCAAGTCCCAGAGTTCCGAGATTCCAGCATACCATGGCAGATTATCAGCCGTGGCTTATGGGCTGAGGTTTTGTGATAAATTTTCTCACAAGAGCAAAAACAACAAATCCCGGTGCTTATTATGAGAACCTTTGGTGTCTTTCCTTTCTCAAGTCAGGGTTCCATTGTAAAAACAATATTTTCAAGGAAAAGGATTATTTCAGTAGCTCCAAAAAGTTTTTAAGAAATTTATCACAGCCCATAGGCACAGAAATTGCTTTTTGAAATACCGACACAAATTGGTTAAAGCAAAGTACGGGATTGGTATTTATAAATGACAAAGTAGAAATATTTAGTGTCAATCTGAAAGCTCAAGTTCACAACCAGCACTGATCCTCAATAAAACCATTCCCCTCTTTGAATGGAACATTCCATCTCTAACGGTAATTGGTAATATGCTGCATCCAACCGCCACTTTTTTTCTCTCTTTGTGACCAAAAACAGAATCCCATCTGGCTGAATAAGGTACTTTTTTTTCTTCACAATGTCGAGAATAAAGTGGCCGTCATAATCTGCATCTTTTCCTGAACCAATACTAAAATCTCACTTTGGGAAATCGGTCAAAGTTTTGGGGTTTGTTGGTTGCAACGGAACGAGCAACTTACCGCAGTGGAGTGTTCTTTCTTCTCATGGACTCTGTGTGTTTTACGCTCTGCCGTCTGACTGTGTTGCTTCAGGGTGTTGAAGACGCTGTTTGGAAGCTTCATGTCCATCCCAACATCATCTCCGCTGTTAAAACCAGGAGGGAACTGAACGAACAAAAAAACCACAGAGGTTCAAAATCGAAACAAATGAAGTAATTCTCGGCCACCTTATAGGCTTTCACATGCTGCGCCAGGCCTATAGAACAAATTGCCAGCACAAGTAAAATCATCTGTTTCTTTAACCCTGTTTAAAAAAAACCCCTAAAAACTCATCTTTTCAATCAAGTATTTGAGTAACATTATTTGTAAGTTTATTTACCTGTATTTTAATTTGCATTTCTTAACTCCATGTATTGTATTCTGGATTTCTTCTAAGCTTATGTTTCATTTTGATTATTGTACACACCTGTACGTTAATGTTTTGTATTTGCGTCAAGAGCACTTTTGTGGATTTGTGTGCTTTATAAGTTTTCATTATTATTATTATTATTATTATTATTATTATTCTCGGCCACCATAGAAATATCAAACTAACATACTCTTGATTAAACAAAAGCTAATTGGTTCTTATACATGGTTATACAGAGCACATATCCTAGTAGCTACAATCCCGGCCACAATGCTTGGGCCACCCATTCGCAACGTGACAATAAACATTCCCTCCCCCGTCCCCCCGCTCAATGTTGATGATGGGAGCGCAGACCACGCAATGAGAGCCAACATTGAAAAGGGGGCACGGGGGCCGTGGTGCGGGAGCCCAACGAGATATGGCCGGGATTGTAGATCCAAGGCGCTTTACAACATTATTATCCCTATACTTAAGGCATACTTAGACCATTCCTCAAACTTGCTAAACTCCCTGAGGAGCATACGGCCTCAAGCTGCTTAAGCCTCAAGCTGCTTAAATTAGCGCAATACTCCAACACACTGCTGTCTCAGCCCTCCCAAGTTCCTAATTGTACACCCGGGTTTAGAGAAGCAATTATGGTCAAGTGCCTTGCTCAGGGAAATAAGTGCCACGGCTGGGAATCAAACTCATACCCTAATGATTCGGCCATCAGAAGGCCTACTTGCTATCAAGATGCAAAATTATTTCCTCTGAAGTGCTCCCACTGGTTAAAAGTTTGTTTTTTTTAAGTATGTTGACAAATTTGAATCTCCAAAGATCGACTTCAGACAAAATTTGGAGATTAAAATTTCCATGGTGTCCATTTGTGAGTGCTGCGACCAGAGGTGCAGTTGGTACTCGCTGTCAACTCGCTAAAAATGGATGGATTCGAGGGTTGATAAAAATATTGTGACAGTTCTTTGATATTTTCTCAACAAGTAAGCACTGCACTTAGCTAAAACTTTCACAGGTGACCTTCATTATGACAAAAACCAAACAATGACCCTACCTTGAACACAGAACTAATATTGAGAGTAAAAGTGAAAATGTACATTTATATTGATATAGGGCCTAAAGAAAAAACATTGAATGAGTATTGAATATGCAAGAAGAAAAAAAGAAAGAAAAGAAAATAGTCGAACAAAAACAAGAAACAAACAACGGAATATATCAGGATTTCCTGGTTTCAGTCATGACACTTAACCAAGAACAAGGCGTTAGTCTTTCCTGTGTGAAATTCATTAGAGCTGCTTAACCCTCCAACTGTCTGACTATTCAATTTCATCAACTGTGGTTTTGAATAATAAGTAAACCGTGCCTGCCTGCAATATGATATCATGTGGTGAATTCATCTGAATTCATCTATTCATCTAAACAGTCAACCCTCCTGCCCATGGTGTTAGCCAGAGGGGTGTCTGGGTGTCTTTTGGACACCCTGTTTTATCTGTCATTTACATGTGAATTGTATTGTAAGTGCATATATTTGACACCCAGTTTTAAAATTTCCAGCAAATTTGGACATCCTTTTTACCAAATCTTGGCTAAAACCTTGCCCCCTGCCCCCCTCTGATTACGCCACTGATCACTGCCAGTTACTCTCGAATTTGTGATTAATAATTATTTCTGTCGAATGGTTACGACAAACTTACTTAAAATTTCAAGGTCATAAGGAGCTATTGAGCCCCCTATTCCATACAATAAATCATTGTGAGCACAGTAGTATCAATACATATTAATATTTCACAGTAACAACTCCCAATTTGTTGCAAAAAAAGTGGCCGCTACCAGATATTTCTTAATATTTGTTTGCACCTTTGCGTTTTCCCCTTCGATTCTACTAAAGAAATCTCAATATTTTTTAGACACCTTTTAAAGTAAGTTGAGGTTGAACAAAGAGAAATTAACTAGAACAGGACTTAAACCTTCGACATCAGGGTTAACATACTAGCCCTATATTGGCATTCTACCTAATTTGTCGATATCTTTGTTTGGGGGTGCAAGTCAGAAGCCCTTGTGGTAAAGTTGTATGGTTTCTGACCCATCCCACCCCCAGATATATTCTTTGTTTGACCCTGAAAATGTCGAACTACCCCCAAACAGCTCCATGTAGTTGTTGTTTTTTTTGGGGGGGATGTCGTTGGAAGAAATAAAATCAAAATGACACTAATAATTGTTTGTATTTTCTTACCTTCTCCATAACTTTGGAGGCATTTTTTCTCCCACAGACGACTGCATCGTGCTTCGTGACCAAGACTCCATTCTTGTCTTTCGTGGTTTGAACTTTCTTAGGTGTGGACACTTCTGTTAGATGTAGATTCCAAGACAGGAGAGAAAAAAAAAAAAAAATTAAAATACAAAATAGCGACTACATCATCCGAATGTGATGTGTTTTTCCAAATTCAGAAAGAATCACATGGGGGGGGGGGGGGGGGTCATACATGTACATGTATAGGAGCTGTCCACAGTGTTAAATTTTTTTACTGCCACTTCCCAGGTTGTATCAGAAACTTGGGTGTGATCCCTGGCTATACAGCAGGTATAGGATGAATGGCTTCTGGGAGACCAGAATGGCTTAGGGAGACCCCCAACATTAGGGCTAGATAGCTCAGTTGGTAGAGAGCCGGCAAGTTAACCAATCATCATCATCGTCCTATCTACAAGGAATTTATTTACCAAAAGAAGATCAAAGGGAGTAATTAGCAGTAATGGAATGCAAGACGAGAAGTGAGATAATCTGGGGATATAACCATTGGGATTAATTCCAGGGGCTTTCCTACCTTTATCCGTATAATCCCAATCATCGTCATCGTCATCGCTGTCATTATCAATATCAAAGGCAAACTCGTCGACCTCATCCCTCCGTATGGCTGGATGCACTGTCCGGAAGTTTGCATACGAAATGCCAACTAGAACAACAACAAAAATTGGTTAATGATAATAATAACTAGAAATTGAGTGTTTGTAAAAACGAAAACAGGGGGTTTGGGTGGAAAAAAGATAAAACATCAAAATGTCATACTGAAAAAAAAAACTTTGGGTTTGAACAAAGAAAAATTGACTGGAGCGGGACTTGAACCAACGACCTCCGGACTAACGTACCGGCGCTCTACCAACTGAGCTATCCAGCCCTATGTTGGCAGTCTCCCTATTAGTCAATATCTTTTTTCAGGGGTGCCAGCCAGGGATCACACCCAAGTTTACGATACAACCTGGGAAGCGGCAGCCACGGGATCACCTTAAGGAGATGCGACTTTTTAATAATAAATATCAAGTAATAAACCACAAGGGAAACTGACTGGGTAAAGTGTATGTTAAATTTGTTCGTGAACCCATGTATAACTCTAAATCTATTATAACATGAACTGGAAGAAAAGGTCAATTTGGGTCATAGATAACAAATTAAATATAATCTCAACATATATGAAGATGGTTCTGGGTGAACGACCGAAACCCCTAGTAAGACAGTTCTTTTGGAGCATAAGGAACATTAAATAATTATTTTACAAGCTTAAATTTAGATGGAGGCCACGAAAGCCATGGCCTCTTCCTTGGTCTTGGCCTTGGTGCCCCATCAAAAGTTTCCCATCGACTGTAAGATTTACCAATAGAAGTGCCCTTTGCATACTGAAAATGGCCTTGCCCCTCTCAAAAGCTGACCTGACAGGCCTGACCTTAGGGAGAACAATCACCCCCTTGGGGTTGAGTTGGTTGACTCCTACCTTTACTGTTGGCATTCTTTTTTCTCTCCTCAACATCTAGAAGGGCATCGTGTTCTTTGTCAAACTGAAGTTGCAGCATCTGAGCCAGTAGAAGGTCACTCTCTGTCCCACCAGCGTTGTCTCCAGTTCCCTCCAGAGACAGCGCATACTCAAGGTCTGTCATGGAACTGAACATTGGGAGAACATTTTGTTTATTTTTTTTTATTCATTCGATATCCAACAGCAGATATCCGCCATTTACAGGTATCATTAAAAAATATATATAAAGGCGCTCATCGGACCTCAGGAAACACCTTGTTTCTAGAGGTCACAGCGAACGCAGGGTTCAACTTGCCATCAACAAGGCCCTCAGTATACCACGCCATACTCTTTTGGCCAACAAGGGGTCCAGAAAAGTCCCGACCAATAGAGTTGCCCTGGTCACCACCTACCACCCTAACCTACCCAAACTCTCCTCAATCCTCAATGGTAGAATGGATATTCTCCATTCATCTAAGAGGATGCGCTCAGCAATCCCTGATAACCCCATGGTTGCTTTCCGCCGCCCTAAAAACCTGGGAGACATTCTAGTCAGGGCCAAACTCCCCCCAGGTACAGGCCAAACACCACCACTAACAGAGATACAGGGTTGTCACAAGTGTACCCGCTCTAAATGTAGAACCTGTCTCTACATCAAACCTGCACTTAAAGTGAAGAGTCATAGCACTGGCTCTTCTTACAATATCAAGACCGACTCCTTATGTAGCACACCCAATGTGGTCTATGTTATATCTTGTAAAAGATGTGGACTACAGTATGTGGGAGAGACTAAGACCAAACTCAGTCTTCGCTTTGCAAACCATGTCTCTTCCATAAAGACCAAGAAACTGTACCCCGTCTCCATCCACTTCAACAGCCGTAATCACAGCGTCAAAGATGTTGAACTCATCGTGATTGAGGCTTGCAATGGTGACGACACACACCGTAAACTCAGAGAATCACACTGGATTCACCAACTCAAGACAGTCCAACCCTTTGGACTCAACGTAAACACTGGTGTTAAATAAATTCCCATCACACTCCTTCCCCCTTTGCTTGTTTTTTTCTTCGATATAAAATACATACAATAACTGTAAACAACAAGTTCTCTCCACTAGTCTATTTTTACGCTTTTTCTCTCGCTTACTTCATTGATACAAAATAGATATAGTTGTTGTCATTTACATGTTCCCTACACTTCTTTTTTTTCTCTCTCTCTCAAAAAGTTTTGATTAAATCAACCTGTCAATAACCCATTCCCTCTGCAGAGGAATTAATAACCTGCTCTCTCTGCAGGTTCCTCTTGCTTAGTTTTAACTTCTTACACTGATTCTTTTATTCTATAATTACTTTGATCTTGCCTCCTATTGTTAGTTGCATTCTCTTATGTGGCTTGCCCTCTAATCCTACCCTTTCATGCTTCCCGCATTGTAACACCTACAATGCAGTACCACCTTTATGGTCCAGTGATCCAGCCTTTGACACTGACCATCCTTTGTTCTCACTTCTTCACTCTTATTGGTTCTTAGCCAGTTAATTTACAGCTCTGATTGGCTACATTTTCCCGCTTTTTTCTGGATACTCTCCCTTAATCCATTGCTCCTCTTTTTGCTATAAATGGATATGTTTGTGTTTGTTCTTGTTTATGCCTCTGACGAAGGTCCGGATTGGATCGAAAGCTAAGGCCATCTCCCCTACTCATTTTATATATATAAAGGTTGATACAGAAAGTTAAAATTACAAAGTACACAATACATGACACAGATTAATAAATATAGAAAAACTTGTAAGCTTAACCCACATATTAAAAAAAAAACGACTTGGCACACCAACAAGTGCACAAACAACCCCATAAGCAAACAAACAAACAAACAGTTTTGTAAATTCCTAATGCAGCCAGGACAAAGCTGTGCTAGTTCTTCATCTTTGTCTGCTACCGTATTAGGGTTAAGACGTTTAACCGGTTGACCATTTAACCATAAACAAATGTTGAAATACATTTCCAAAATTCCTTAAAGTTTAAACGAAGTCCACAGTAAAAATAATGTTAAAAAATATCCTTTTCTTTAAAATTCAAGCCCAAGACAATATTCAGGGAGAATGGTTGACATCCTTTTTCTTGGTGGAACTGTCTTATCTACATTGTAACTCCCCTACAAATTAATGTAACACACTATTTTCAATCCCCCTGCAATTTGTACTACATTTTGCTTTGTAAATGCTACACCTGTGGTTTGTGGTTTTTGTGACTGTGAAGGCTGGGTGTAGTGCTCTATTTTTAGTCCTGGTTGTTCCTGGAGGTTCCTGGAGAGTGTGTTGACATTAGCTTCTTTTACAGATCGGCTCTCAGTTTGTAGTTTGGATTGGAATCGGTGGAAACAGTTAAAATGGTTAATCAGTAGTCACAAGTTTCTTTTCAACGTTCAGGGAAAAAAACGTACATGCACAACCCTAGCTTGCTTAGCTGGTGATCAGCTTTTTTTTTTTTTGTCTTTCCATTGCTTACTTTTTGACTGTCTTTATCAAATCAACCCCCCCTACTCTCGGTAATGGTGACCAAGGCTTACACCTTACCTTGGTCCCATTTCTGCACCAGCAGCGACTGTTTTCAACTTTCCTCCTTCCTCTTCTTTCTGTAATTTTTTGGCAAACTCTTCGTCCATCACGCTGGCAAGAGAGCAAGCAGGTGGTGCCTGCGCACAGACCTTCCACGGGTTACGCATGGGTGAAGTCTCAACCATGGGTGGGACCACTTTCCCACTGGCGGCCATGTTACTCGTTGATTTTATAGTACGGATGAGACTCTGCAAATGATTCGTGGCTGGAGATCTCTGTACCGGGTTGAAATCTGTGGTAGTGCCTTTAATCATAGCAAGGGGAAATTACAATACAATTAGACGCATTCAGAGTATAATCAATAATGACAAATTTCAATCCTTTTTGTGATGGTTTCATTGATTGAAACATTGGAATAATATACAAATATGGGATGGATTATGAGCAGTGCATTGTCACAGAATTATCACAAAGTGAAATCTGGACTATTCCATTTTCTGAGGTGACATTGGTGTGTGCTGTGTGGGTGATGAATACCATTCAGGTTGTCGCGAGTGCCTTGACTACCTAATGACAGGATGAGAGCAGGCATGCTCATCAGTTAACAAGATGCCGAGTTAAACCTGTTATCAGCTCAGAGATTCTTCATAATTTTACACCAAAACGAGCTAGCACATGGTAATGTACTTGCCACAATTGGTATATTGGTAAGTGAGTACTGGGGGCAAGATTTTCATTTGAAAGATGACATCACATTCACAGTTCCTGATAACGATGTATGTCACAAGCATTGCCTCTCAGGCCAAAGTTATGGGGCTAATTAATATTATTAGTAATATTATAATAATATTTGTTAATAATGTCCAATAATAATTAAGAAGGCAACCTGCTGAAATAACAAGTAAAACTAATCTTACTGGCACTGGCAGACTGGTAATAAGTATAATATATTAATATTATTAATATATTACATATATGATTAATTAGTTGAGCAACAATAATAACAAAACATATTTGTAAAACGTTAACAACTTACACTTACAGTTTACACAGAGTACGGCACAAATAGTGTTACTTAGTTTTTTAGTGGAATAGTCTCTGTCTGTCACTAGTGTCACAGGACAGTGTCACAGTCAGTGTCAGTGTCAGTTACCCAGTCACACAGTAGTATAGTACAGTGTCACCGATGTGATGACACAAAAATAACTTGATGTGAAACAGACTCCACTTGATTGTTCCAGAGCTTTTTCTTTTCACACTACCTGCATATTATTTAAATCTATTGCATATATACTCACTTAATCCAAGACACAATCACTGGATTGCCGCAGACAAAATCATAAATATAGAACCATACGTCAGGTTGTGTGTTTCACGTATCCGAATGCAAACACTTTTTCACACGGTTGTGCAATCAAATGACAAGAAGTGAGACGTCTAGTAATGAGCTCTGTAAATGCGTTCGGGTTAACCAACATTTAGTATGGTCTCTCTTCTTTAGGGCGAAACAGCTGGTTGTTGCCAGCGTACAACAGGGGGCGCAAAGCAACTCAGCACATTAGGAGGAGCGCATCGTGGCCTTATTAATTTTTCTAAATTGTTTATACAACTTACAGTAACTTACCTTTTTTTTTTTAAGGCTGCAAATGAAATAAAAGTATTCATAGAATTAACCATTACATCCCTATCTGTGATTTCGGAAACAAGCAAAAACTGAATGATAAAGAATGGTACAATTTGTTTAGAAACATCAAAAACAACACCCCAATAAACAATTAAACAAACAAACAAAACAAAAACAAGATAGACAAACAATAGCCCGCTGGTCCGACAGACAAACAGACAGAGACAGCCTGCTCGACTGACAAACAAACAAACACCCCAACAAACAAACAAATACCCAAACACACCAGAACAAGCAAACAAACAAACAAAAAAACACCCCAACAAACAAACAAGCAAGCAAACAAACAAACAAACACCCCAACAAACAACAAACAACAAACAAACGACATTATTTTGTTAGGTGTCAGTCGTCACATTAGTACACAAGGTGTAAACAAAATAAACACACCAAGTTCCAATCTAAAATTAATTTCCTCTTCTCGTATTTTATTTTAAAACGTTTAGACTGAACAACAATCAAACATTATGCGTATGACACCGGATACAATCTCTTCCAAAACAGAACCACAAAACAACTTATTTACAATTTACATGTAGAAAAATCTACCAATCATGAGGTATAAAATCCAAACAATTTAAATAATAATAACTCCTGATTTGGAAAGAATCATAATATTTTCAAGGAGATTACTGGGCAGGTCAATGTTGCTAAAAATTGTTGCATTGCAATTGGAGACAGCGGATGAGCAGAAGGATTGACTTTGTCCGAAATTTTGCACAGATAAAAACACAATTAAAAGTACCTATTTCTAATATCGGATAAAAAGGGTTTGTTTTGCTTGCTTTGGCCATTTGCTTCCTCTTCTTGCTGCGCCTTCTTATCCTTGCTGTGCCCCACTGTAACGTTTTCCCGAATTTTGAGGGTGGGGTTTGCATGGGGATCGAATGCCTTATGATGCTCTGATCATCACAGCATTCTCCTGAAGACGATCAGAGCATACTGATCGAAACGTCGAGTTGTTAATTAATCATAGAGAGACTGCAAACCCCTCACAAGATCAAATCTACTGACCGCTTCAGATCACCAAATCCACACCATACTTGTCTGACTTAGCATATATTCCAGCTAAGTGTACAAAATTGTTTGCTTATAAATTAATCAATGACATTATGCGAAACACGTACTGTATGTCCACTGCCAGTAGCGATGGCATGCACACAATTCGATGTAATTAAACACGTAGTCTACTTGAGTGGTGCTGATTATTGCTCATTGAACTTGATGGATTGCTAGTTACCTTTCCGAACCAGAACTTTAAACTGTAAATAGCTTTGATAAAGTTCCTGACAACATGAACATTTATATTAATGTTTTATGCAGCTCAATCAGTTCTTTGAACCTTTCCAGAGGGACTCTATAAAATGTAACACGTACTACAAAGAAACAAATCCAAGCTTCACTTTCAAAATTAGCTTTCTTGACACACCTTCAAAGTAAATTTAAAAGCAAAGTTAATTAACTACTTAATTAACAAACACGAACAATTCTCGTTATGAAGAGCACTGTTGTATAAACAGGGTATGAAATTCTTCCCACGTTAGTCTGAATTTGCCTTGAAAATAAATGAACAGTTGTGACTAAATAGCCCGGAAAGTGTCATAAAGCCTAATCACCATGAACATGTAGATCAGGCCTTGCAATCGATAAATATTACTGCAATTTTCCCAAGGATCATGTCTGTTTAAAGAAGTTGTGCTTATAAACAGCCAATTCTGAAGTCAATCTCTTTTTCCACTTTGTGTTTCTTTCTTTTTTGCTGTCCTCTTATGACAGCGTTTCTGTTATAAAGAGGTAATTTGGCCAGTCCAAGCAATCAAGAGTTGACTTTTTTATACAGCTAACTGTATTTATTGTTATAACCCGTACAGGGATACACTGACTGATGTTCAGAAAAAAGTGTAGAGAAATCAACAAAATCAACTATTGGCGGCAGTTTGTGTTCAAAATTATAAATTGACCCGATTGACCCCACTTTGTTAATGTGTTATTCTCCACAAAACATTAATGCCACCTTTTAATTACTTATTTGATTAATTACTTAACGTCCACATTTTATAGTTTGTTCAAGCCCTTAATTAACGGCTAGCAAAAAAATAAAACAAAAAAGGTTTTCTCTCACACTTAAGCTAGTACAATGATTTGAAGTGTCCACTAAAAAGCTTGTAAAAATTGAACAAAATATTATTTAGATTTTCAACGCTACAACCAGAGCCTGTGTTCAATGGGCCCTATAGACACCAGTGTTCTGTAGGCCCCTAGCTCTTGGCACCTTTCTCTTTAATTTTGTTACTTACATAATTAAATTTGTGTGCAGTTCTAAATTATTTTATATACATTTATTGTTTATTTACAACTTTAATAAATGCAACTGAAGTTTAAAACAACAATTGCTACACCGATCCTTTTCTCATTCCATTTTAGAAGTTGGGGGGGGGGGTTGAGACTTACAACAAATGTAAAATAATCTTGGTTTTAAGTCCACACACACTAAAGTTTTTAATTATGGCAAGCACAAATATACAAATGGAATGTGTTTAAATGTCTGTAGTACAAAATTAAATTGTGTAAAAAACCAAACTTGAAAGTGGAATGTTGTTTGTTTTTTATTTGCAACCTTTTCTTTATTGCGCTGCACCGTTGATAGAAATTTGCACCCATTCAAATTCAAAAACTTGATTGCCTTTTTTCCTTTATTTACTTTCGTAAAAATGGATAAAAAACACTCTACATGTGTAAACAGCTGAAGGTGATTTCTCTTATCTACTATTTCAACCGAAACTGTGACTAGTTTCTTGTAGAAGGGCAAACAACTAAATGCTAAAAATACTAAGATAATAAGAACAGATGTCTCTTGTGTTTCGAGCAAAGTGTTGTGTTTTGCATGCAGTGGAGTTTACAGTCTTGGCATAAGGCATCATTGATTGATAGTGGATTGTATAAACTTGCAGTGATTCGTAACACATGCAGTGCACCCTCTTGTGGCAGGATAGGACTTGACCAACTTGCCCAGGGGTCGATTTCACAAAACCCTTCCTAACTTAGGACTAGTCCTAGGCAATGCTAGGAGATAGGACCAGTCCTAAGTTAAGACCAGTTAATGGTCCTAACTTCAGATAAAACTAGTCTTATCTCTTCGTGAAATCGACCCCAGCTCTCACTAGCGCCTTTGGAGTCCTGCAGCATTTGACTTAACTTTTGTTTTGTTTTCTCCCAAGCTTTTCCTAGGCAACCAAATCAGAGCGAGATTGCAGAAAGACAGTTTAAGACATAAAATTATTGTTGAAGTTAATATACCCTTGCTCACTTAACAATTTAGCTGGTTAATAAATCATGCCGTAAATTACAGATTACTCCGGTGTACCTACACAATCAACTATCGATCAATGACATTTGGGCCAAGACTAATTGCCTTCAAGCTGCCTGTATAAACTGCCTTGTGAGACAAAGTCCTTATATTTCCGTAGAGCAAGTTCTGACTCGTTATCAGTCAAAAAAAGTATAAGAAAACATCACTGAGTTCTTTTGTTATAAAAAAAATAAATAAACCTTGTCTTGAAGTTATGAGGACTTTGATGCTAGAAAATAAAGTGAATTAAAATAACTGAAAAACATGAGGACCGTTCTACTCTAGGACCTTGGTGAGTGACTTGACGGCCTTGCGTGACCCTTTGGACGTGCCCAGATACGTGCCGCAGGTGATGCGCATGTGGCTGCGATTGACCTCGTGGATTTCACGGAGCTTCTCTAGCTCCATGCGGGTCCAGTCCTGCTGGGTGCGCTGGTAGTCTCTCTTGATTCTGTCCTGGGCGTTGCTGCTGTACTGTGTCTTGAGTGACTCCCTGAGATGGATTCAACATTACAGAGCGGTTATAGACCTTTTCATTGTTGATAAACAAACAGCGCTGGTTGGCATGGACCACCGAATGTTAGTAAAACATTCAATAGTGATAACAGATGTTTTAACCAAATTCAACATTTTCGGTAAACTTCTAATTAAATAAAATACCCATGATCAGTTGCTTTGTTTCCAATAAATTCAACACTAATTTTGAATATTTGTGCAACATTGTTACAAACTGTAGTTATCTGTTTTTGTTTTGCAATTATGGGTTCCATAGTTTTCCAGCCTGGGTTGGCAAAAACTTGGGCTGTGACATTGCAAAAGAAAGGTCTATAGAGGCTGAAAGTCTGGTACATGGACTTAGAACAGACCAGTGTATACAACCATTAGGGCTTGAAGTTCATCGCTGACTGCCATATTGGTGTCGGGCCAGTAAACTCATGACTGGCCAAGCCTAGTGGTTTTGTGTTTTTTGATTGAATAATAAAAGGCTTCCTCATTTTGTAGTATCTTTGTAAAAAAAAATGTTGACAATGAATCTTATAAAGTGTAAAACTCTGTTTGATACCCTTCAAGTGCAGTTTTTGTCAAAATCCAAAAGGGCTCAATAACTTCACATTTCAAATATATGGTCTGTACATTTGTGTGCAGAGAATCTTCAGTTCACCTGAATTTTGATGATATTCAATCGAAAGCAGCATTAAGTTCACCTTTAGACTGGTGCAAACAATTCTTTTTTGAAACGTACAAACTCCTTTAATTTGTTTTTGGTGTCCGATGATCAAGGTCATGTTTCAAACTTCACTGTAAAGAAGTATATCAAATAAAATGGCACCTACATTTTAAAGTGAGGTTGGAGACTTGTAACATTTTTTCCCACTTTTATGAGGACTCTATCTATAGATTAGGTTGCAATATGACGTAAATCGGCCATCTTTACGGGCAATTTGGAACACACAGTCATGCGTTTCGCGTGAGAACAGCATGCAGCACGAGCAAATTTCACAAAACTCACTGCACGATTGGTTAGTAAACAGCGCGGCTGCGTTAATAATTCATTGAGCGCTTGACGCGCCTGCAAGCCAAAATGCAAGTTGCCTGTAAAGATGGCGTCTATTGGGAACTATCTATTGGAATGAGTGCATCACAAAATTTGACCTTGCAGCTCTCGTTAATCACAAAAGATTTGATGAATAAAATACTGACCTCAGTTTTGGCACATCGCTCCAGTTGAGCTTCTTATTAGGGTCTTCCGTCTTCTGGAATTTGACGACAGGCCACTTTGGTAGTCTGGTGCTGCCTTCTCTGTTTTTTACAGCCTGACTCCTCGGCCTAGAGTTCATAAAATGTGTGGTATTTAGAGAATTTATAGAAGGCAGTTTCCAAATGAGCGGCTAAGCCGGCTAAGGACAGATCACAACATCAATGTTTTTCTAAGCATAGGCTGCCCAATATGTAGTACCACTTTCGTGTTTTTATGAAGTGGCCATTAAGTTTTGGAATTAAAAACTTCATTTTGGAGTGAATAAAGAAAAAATTAACAGAACAGGATTTGAACCTGCAAGCTCCGAATTAATGGTATTGACAAAAAAGGGAAACTGCCAGCATTAGGGCTCGATAGCTCATGTTGGTAGAGCGCCAGCACTTGAATCCAGAGGTCACACAGGTTCAAATCCCATTCCAGTCAATTTATCTTTGTTCACTCCAAAGTTGAAATTAAATTTACCCAGTCAGTTTTCCTTCTGGTTTAGCACTTAAATTAATAACTCAATTGAAAAACTGCAGGACTGGAGAAATCAGCATAATTTTAGTAGTTAAATGTTGAAGTAAAAAACAGTTAGAACAGTCTTCTAAACAGCAGTTAGAAAAATAGTATAAAGTATAAATGCTATTTTTCCCCTTCAAATTGTAAAATGTTGTCTGTTGGGTGGATTCTTCAAATGGTAACAATGGGAACCGCAATCAGAGGTATATGTGTTTGTCCAGGCTCAAACAAAGTTATTCAGACATAAAAATATAAAAAAATCAGAGGAAGGAATATGATGTGTCAACTTTTGGTTTAGGGAAAGTAGGACTTAAAAGTCTCTCCGTGAGACATCAACTTACGAGAGCTCTCCTGTCATTGAGGTTACTGGTATTTCAACTGAATCTGGGACTGCATCAAGACTCCTGTACAATCAAATCAGAAGAAACAAATACAATTGTGTTTTAGTCACTTCCATAAGACTTTTACAGGAAAGTACTGAGTACACACAGTGCTTAGCGCACATCGGTGCATGGGTGAACTCAAATAATATTCTTTATCCCCGATACAAATTTAAAATAGATTCATCTTGTAGTGAATGTTGGCTAGTGAATTGTAATTGCTCAAAAGCAGAGTGTGACGTCAACAAATATATATCACAACTTAAAAATGGAGCCCAAAGGTCAAATTCAGTTGTCTGATGGGATACAAATTACAGGCTATCATTGCAGCACCCGCTGCTAAGGATTCGAACCCGCCTCTCTAGCCATCGGGCTAGCTCGGTGGTCTAGTGGTAAGACATCTGCTCTAGCAATGCAAAGGTCGTGGGTTCGAATCCCACCCGAGTGATTGCCTGTGGTTTTTTTTCCACAGAGCTCGGGAAAGCACTGAGCATACAGTGCTTAATACACATCCGTGTAAGGGAAAAACCAAAATAAAATTCTTCATTCCGATGCAAATATTACATCTATTAAATATCTTAAAATACTTACACATCCATGGTGTGTGAGACTTCTGGATCTACGAGACCAATGGCTGTTTTTCGAGTAATGTATCCATGTCGGACATGAGGTGGCTGAAAAAAGAAGAACGGTTTCAAAAATAATTGTGTGTAATTTACAAAAGCAGGAAATTTTCAAGAGTGAAAACTTTATGGAGAGCGGAGAATTGTTTTTGCAGCAACAAGTGCAAAAGAGTTATTAGTTAGTCCTTCATTTTGATAAATACAAGAACTGCTCTCCTGAAGTTATCCAGAAGAGCTCTTTGCACTACTCAATTCAAAACTTTGCACCTTTGTCTAAAATGTGAAAATAAAAAGAATTATATAAAGTTGGACAGTTCTTGAAGTTTAATTTAAGCATGTAAGATTTAAGGACCTCTGTCAAAGACACTTGGTTTGGACACGGTCCTACTGTAGTCAATTCTGGACAACACAAGGGATCAGCAAAGAAAACAAACAACTTTTTATTGAAAGCAAATCTCCCCTCCAAACTGACTATTGACAAGAACACTCTATACCTACCAGATCCAAAAGGTATTGGACTGTGTACGTGTTGTAGTATGGAGCTAGACTGGTGTGAATATACGGTGTGTGCGCTTGGCTGTTGAAATAAACATATTTAAGTTAAACGTGAATTATTAAGTATTATATAAGTTCTACTAAAGCTTGGGAGGGGGGGGGGTAGAGGTAGGGTCTGTATGATTTTATCCTGGAGTGCGGAGACAATGATAGCATCCAAAAGATATTCATGTTACGAGGTGCGAAGTGCACTAGGAGCATCGGTGAAAGAGAATAAATACGGGAGAGTCGGATACATGATTAAAACATTTTAATTTCAAACTACCAGATGAATCTAAATTAAATAAGGATTCTTCAAAAATCTTTTAAAATTTGAGACTCAGTGAAAATCTGGCAGTGTCTTCTCAATAACTATAAAGTTTGATCGATCGATTGATTGATTGATTGATTGATTGATTTAAAGTCCAATTGAAGGACTGCCCCAAACCCCCTTCATAAAAAAATCCTAGAAAATGGCAAATTGAAAAGCCCCAACTCTATACTTACAATTCTGGTTTGATAATTTTTGTAGCCTCCTTTTCCAGGCTGTCCTTTAACCGGTTGAATTCTGCTACAAACTGCTTTTGCCGTTTGGATTCTTCTGTTGTTGAGTTCACTACAGCAAAGATTACAAACAATTGACTCAAATTACTATCAACAGATATTTCCACCGAGCAAAAGACATAACAATGTAATAAAAAGAAAGTTTACCTGGACTCTGTTTATTTTTTCGTAAACCCAATTATATGTTTTCATTATTTCAAAGCATTGAGTTTTGGTCTTGCCAGATCAAAACTTATCGTTTTAGGCCTACTTGTTTCTAAAAAACTATAGCATTTCAAGCAATAAACATTTCAAGGTAAGTTTTCCACCTTGAGTATCTTTATCCGAGCCAACAGTGGTCAGCTGGCGAATTGCCGGTTAAAACACCTGAGGACCAGTCAAAGTTATCTCCAAGTAGTCCGGCTGACTGGTCGAAAAAGCATGGACCTACACATGTAAAAGCCATGTTAAATAGGAACCATAGACCTGTGAAAAAGCTGGTGGACCAGTGAAATGAAAAATTAACTGGTTCCGCTGGCTAGTCACTGAAAAAAAATTAAGGGCAAACCCTGTTTATTCCATGTAAGTTGTTCACATCTTTCAAACATTTTGTTTTTCAACCTTACCAATGTTGCGTACACCATGAATTAGCCTTTAGCTTTATCCCCCTTTTTTTTAGCAACACATTGTTGTGGGAACCCGACAAAAATCAACATCCATCAGCCACAGAAAAACATGTTCGCATAATACAAGTATTTTGTGATTTGTCAATGGCATACAGAATGTCAAAGGTTTTGTTTGTTTTTTGTTTTGAAACAGCATGACCATGTCAAAATTCATTCATAAAAAAAACTCTTTGAAAAAATTTGTCTTTCTGCAAAACTCAAGCCAAGCAACTTTAAATCCACCTCTAGGCTCTATTTGTAGTTGGAAAAAATAGATAAATAATGAGCGCTTTGATATGCCCCTAGGGTTGTGATAAAGTGCTATTTTAGAATCCAGTATTATTATTAATAATAATTAATCGCGGGAAACCGCAACATGGTAGCACCTTTAACTAAAAATGATGAATGAGAGTGGGTTGAAAGTGCAGTATGGAATAATGTTTAATGATAAACTGGTCACCCTCCTTGTTTACAATGTGAATTAATCAAATATGGCATTGTGTGGGAACATAGATGGGGCATGCAGTCATTGTTAGGTAACGGAATGTACACTCTTTGAATGTCAGTGGAATGAATGATGATTGGTGGAAAAGCTGATTAGCATCAGGCTGAATTGAATGCGGAGTCGACTTTGAACTGTGGGTGATTGTATTATGTTGGTGTGTATTGTTTGGTTTGTGTCAGCCCTTGAATATTGATAATTAATTCTGATATTATAGAGGGACAATTCATCATTGGAAACAATTCCGCAATATTAGAATATTATATTCTGTACTGTGAGGCCAGGGCTACCTACTGGACCACTATCCCAATCAAGTCCAGTTATTTAGGCACTGCAGGGTCCAGTAACCCCACAACCAAACAAGTCATGTAGGCTTCCCCCCCCCCCCCCCCCGACAAATACAGAAAAAAGAAAATATTATGTAACATTTTTTCTAAGCTAAAAGTGTAAGTAACAAAAAAAATATATATATTTGGACTTGTACACAAATTTAAGGCCCAATGAAAGTTCTGAGAGTAGACCTGTGGTTTTCCATAATAATGGACGTGTCCATGTTCAAAACTAAACCCCCCCTTATTACAAATTCACTGGACTGGTGGGATCTGGTTGGCATAACTTACAGGCCTGATGCCTTGTTCTTGTAATTAAAAGTAGGGCACGAAAGTCCCCCACCCCCCCCCCCCCAAAAAAAAAAAAAACCCAACTCAAAAAAGTTTGAAGAAAGGCCTACCCTGAGTATCTTTATTTTTAATGCCTTCATACACTGAGCTATACGGTAAAAAAACATGAATAAATATATAAATAAATCAAGCATAACCCCCCCCCCCCCGGAAAAAAAACACCATTTGCAATCGTGTACATTCAAAATGTTAGGGGGATTGTGCAATGGTTTGTTGGGTCTCGGTCTACAACCATCAGGACGACGGAAGGTTATGATTTAATTTATCTATTGAAGACCCTGTAAACTATAAAATAAATTTCTGCACAAAACTTATTAGTAACAATTTGGCTCAATTTTGTTTTACTAAAACATGCCAACTGAATAACTTTGATGACATTTTCAAAGGGTTCGTTGTACGTACTGGTGCGACGGGAAACTGCAGGGTGAGTCGAATCTAACCCCCCCCCCTC